>VDFB02058242.1:610485012-610717843 GCA_007258455.2 Sequoia sempervirens | reverse complement strand
TTTTCCTTGAAGACCCTCTGACCATGATTGCATCAGATGGTATCAAAGCAAGATTCATTATGTGAAGATTGTCAGAGTTTGAAAAGTCCTATTTAAGATTTGTTGTGGGGTGGTAGAGTGAGGATCTAACCTACATCTGCAGAGGAATTTATCAGAGTGGGTTGAGAACCTTAAATGTGTTGCAATCCTTGAGCAAATAGATCACCAATTTGAGGCAGGTTGTAAGTGTGTTCAATAAATCACTAAGAGAGGCAATTGAAACCTTGTAGTCAGATCGCTAAGCTGATGTAGTTGTAGCAGAGCAAAGGAAAATATTTTTCTGAGAAGGATGAACCCTAGAAGAATAGAGCAGATGATGGAAGACTTAAATGAGATGAGGAATGAGATCTAGAATGCCCTAGTGGGTTTGAGGAGAAATCTTGAACTAGAGGATGAATATGAAGAGGCTGCAAAAGAGCTTGAGATGGAAGAAATTGAAGGACTGATAGATGAGAGAGAAGAGAGATTGTTGAGAGTAGTGGCACAAGTAAAATTCATAGGGTGGAGGTTTCTAACTTCTATGGTACATTAAATTTAGAAGACTTGATAGACTAGATAGGAGAGTTGTAAGACTCTTGAGGATGTTAGAGACCCACTAAAGGTTAGGCTGACACAAACTAAGTTAAAGGGGCATGTTGCTTTATGCTGGAAAGAGTTGTAGAAGGACAAAGTGGAAAATGGTGAAATAAGAATCAGTCGGTGGAGGCAGATGGTTGCAAGGCTTAAGGCTAAATTCATTCCAAAAGACTGAGTCAGAATTATTCAAGAAGTTGTAGAACTTGAAGTAGAAGGACATGAGTGTGAAAGAGTATATTGAGGATTTTTACAAGATGACAATCAAATCTAGACACTCAAAGATGACTATGGAGAAAGTGGAAAGGTATATAAATGGCCTTATATTTAACATTCAGGATGAGATGAGTATGTTGAGGATTTCGACAATTGAGGATGCCTTCCAATATGCTCTTAAGGAAAAAGATAAAGTGAAGAAAAGACAATAGAATAACCCTAGAGGGAAAGCGAAATAGATGAGAATGAGCAAGGAGAAGCAGATAAGTGAAGAAGAATCAAGATCTAAGTGGAGTAAAGAACCAAATCAGAGGACACAGAGGAGAGGAAATGGCAGCAAGGAATTCTTGGGTAAATGTTTCAAGTGTGGAGAAACTAGACATCAATCTTTTGAGTGTCCTGAGGGATCAAGTAAAGGAACTAGTAAAAAGAGCTTCATGGCCCATGAAGAGAAGGTAACTAGAGTGCTAGATGATATAGAACCAGAGTAGGGAGAATCTCTTATGCTTAGGAGAGTCTTGATGAGGTAGAGCATGGAAGAGACTAGAACTTCACAAAGGAAGAATCTTTTCCAAACTGTGTGCAAATCAGGAGGTAAGTGTTTTAAGGTTATTATGGATAATGGAAGTACTGATAACTTGGTATCCAAGGAGATGGTGGAGAAACTTGGTTTGAAGAGGTTTCAACATCCTTATCCTTATAGGATAAGTTGGTTACAAGATGATCATGTAGTGGAGGTGAAAGAGTAATTCTTGGTGAACTTTAATATTGGCCCTTTTAGAGATGAAGTTTTGTGTGATGTTTTGTCTATGAGTGCGTACCATGTTCTATTGGGTAGACCCTGGAAGTTTGATAAAGGAGCTATATATGATTGCAGAAGGAATCTGATTACTGTAGAGAAAGGTGGGAAATTTTTTGCTTTGGCTTCCTTGAAGAATAAAGAGGAGGGAGTAAGGAACTTGAGTCTTGTCAAGAATTGTAGTGCTAAGAAGCAGGATGCAAGTATTTTATGGGAGGGTGGCATGGATTTGAAGAGGAACCTTGTGGATAAAACTAAGAATGAGGTGGTGCCGAAAGGATGTAGGGGTAAATATATGTAGCAGAAGACTTTGATTGTAGATAAGATGGAGTCTTATAGAAGAGGTAGACCAGATGAGCAAAATAAAGTGAGTGGTGGAAAATGTCCCTTACTACCATGTGTAGATATGAGAACTTATCCTATAAGGAGAAGGATGCAGAAACCTCTTCAAACCATGTTTCTCCACCATCTCCTCAAATACCATGTTATTAATACTTCCACTATCCACAATAACCTTACAACACTTACCTCTTGATTTGCACACAGTCCAAAAAAGATTCTTCCCTTGTGAAGTTCCAGTCTCTTCCCTCCTCTTCCTCATCAAGGCTCTCCTAAGCATAAGAGATTCTCCCTACTCTGGTTCTATCTCATCTAGCACTCTAGTTACCTACTCTTCATGGGCCATGAAACTCTTTTTACTAGTTCCTTTACTTGATCCATTAGGACACTCAAAAGATCGATGTCTAGTTTCTCCACACTTGAAACATTCACCCAATAATTCCTTGATGCCATTTCCTCTCCTTTGTGTCCTTTGATCTGGTTCTTTACTCCACTTAGATCTCGACTCTTCTTCACTTGTCTGCTTCTCCTTGCTGCTCATCATCTACTTCTCTTTCTCTTTGGGGCTATTATGTTGTCTTTTCTTCACTTTATCTTTTGCCTTAAGAGCATATTGGAAGGAATCCTCAATTGTAGAAATCCTCAACATACTCATCACATCCTGAATGTTAAATCTAAGGCCATTTATATACCTTTCCACTTTCTCCCTAGTCATCTTTTGGTGTCTAGATTTGATTGTCATCTTGTAAAACTCCTCGGTATACTCTTTCACACCCATTTCCTTCTACTTCAGGTTTTGGAAATTCTTGAATAATTCCAACTCATATTCTTTCAGAATGAATTTAGTCTTCAACCTTGCAACCATCTACCTCCACTGATTGATTCTCATTTCACCATTTTCCACTTTGTCCTTCTGCAACTCTTTCCACCATAAAGCAACATTCCCCTTTAACTTATTTGTGATAGCCTAACCCTTAGTGGGTCGCTAATATCTTCAAGCTCAAAATAGTCTTCCAACTCTCCTATCTAGTCTATGAAGTCTTTCAGATTCAATGTACCAGAGAAGTTAGAAACCTCAACCTTGTGAATTTTACTTGTGCCACTGCTCTCAACAACCTCTCTTCTCTCTCATCTGTTGGTCCTTCAATTTCTTCCATCTTAAGCTCTTTTGTAGCCTCTTCATATTCATTCTCTGATTCAATATTTCTTCTCAAACCAACCAGGGCATTTTGGATCTCATTCCTCATCTCATTCCTAAAGTCCTCCATCATTTGCTCTATTCTTCTCAGGTTCATCCTTCTCAGTGACATCTTTTCCTTTGCTTTGGCGCAACTTCCTTAGCTCGACAATCTGACTACAAGGTTTCAATTGCCTCTCTCTCGACAATCTATTGAACACACTTACAGCCTACCTCAAATCAATGATCTGTTCACTCAAGGAATGCCACAAGGATCACAACCCATTCAAGGTTCTAAACCTGCTCTGATAAATTCCTCTGCAGTTGTAGGTCAAATCCTTAGTCTGCCACCCCACAACAATTCTTCAATAGGACTTCACAAACTCTGACGATCTTCATATGATGAATATCACTTTGATACCATCTGATGCAGTCATGGTTAGAGGGTCTTCAAGGAAAACAATCCAAGCATGCAGTGAAAACAACACAAAGGAAAATAATACCAAGTAATCAAAGCATTACAGAATCAATCTTTACTAACTCAGAGAATTCATATACATATTCACTATCAACATGTAAGTTTTACAGATTCAACATGCAGGCCTAATTACACAACATAAAACAAAACCCTATTCCAGACCTCTATCCACTCATAAAATCCTTATCACGGCTTCTAGGATCTACCAAGATCTTTGCTACCTCCAAAAGGCTTAAAACATACATATATATATATATATATATATATATATATATATATCAATTGGAGCTTTGGAACCATCCGCATTAGCCACAGGTAGAGAAAATCATGACAAATTAAATGTAACATGTGGAAAATAACCATGTCAGCCACATCATTGATGATTTACAAATTTAAATGCAATTACGTGGTGTGGACCCAATAGAAAGATCAGATACAACCTCAAGAACATCAAAAAATATACCAGTAAATCTGCAAAATCGGAAATGATCCATAACAATCCACAATCGCCAAAGAACATGTAACGTGTAGAACAAAGTTTGGTTTACTTCAAAGATTTACACCCAGTGAATGCATAGTATGAGGTGTGGACCCAAGGAGAGATTGCTCATTAGCCAAAGAACTTAGAATGAGGCCCAAAAGAGATCCGCGAACAATGGAAATGATTTGTAGGCCTGAAAACATGAAACTGCAAAGCCCAAAAGGAAATAACAAGAACAACTTAAATATTTTTAGGTGATGCAAGATTTCCATGACCCAAGGATGCTCTTGCATCATTGATATACTTTGTTCCCAAGTTGATAATCAATAAAATGAATCCCATGCTAAATAATTTTGACTTGTTTCATATATGTCCCTTGCACTACAACTAAACCTATGGGAACCAACATTCAAAAGTAATACATAACATTTACAAGGTCAATACAAGTAACGAATTCAAAATATACATTCAATAGATAAATCTTGAAAGAGCATCTATTTATTTTGTTAGACCTATGGGGAATGAAATTCCATCACTTTTTTATGATTTTGTTAGCGTCTACCTCTCTCTTGTGCAATGCAATAGATAATAACTAACACCTTTAATGTTTCCAAGCTCTATGATGACTACAAAAACATCTCTTGCACCAAATTTACATGGAAAAGTTTGTAAAAAAAATTAGAGTTCCACTATAATTTAAGTATATATAAATTTACTTAAAAGAAGTAGAAAAAAAATATTAAACGATTAAGTTACAAATTTACACAAGCTTTTACATGTATGATATAAATACACACACATACATACCCTTTTTAATCAGTCACGAATTATGGTCATAATCAATTGAAATCAAAGGAATGTCTTCAAAGCTTTCATCTTCATCTTCATTGTATGTGTCACTAACATATCCTTGTTGTTGGTTGTTGCATTCATCATAGTTTTCTAAAATGTAGTCATAACAAAAACACAAGTAATCCCTAGTCTGCAATGTCCATGGGAAACTATTTTTACTCATGATAGAATGCAAAGATCTTGTTTTCTCTACCCTCTTGTATCTATGCATTGATGTTCTATCCACACCTACAAAAATTAATTTTGCATTAAAAAATCATAATTTAATATAAATATTCAAACTAAAATAAATAAACTTGAATGTACACATATATGTATATTTAAAGATTTAAATTCAAACAAAAACATATCTAATATCTCCCAAAACACTCTATGTGGAATGTATCAGTTGGTTGTTGAAGATGTGCCGACCTCATTTGATGCAAAGTGTTTCTAACACCATTCACAAACAGCATGTGCATCTTTTATGCAATCTCCCTCATAATTCATTTAATGCTTTCTTAGAGCATGTTTGATGAAAGCTCATGCACCATCATGCTCACCCTTTCCATTACCACTCTCAAAGAAGCTCCAAACATGTGGTATGTTATCATTTTGATGATATCTATATAGTGCATAAAATGGTCTTGAAGATTTAAATTGTGAAGCACATCCATCTGACCATACAAAATACTTTTCAATTTTGACACCCCTGATTTCCAAATATTCAAAAAACTCTTTGAAGCAATGTTGTATAAATAGTGTGTCATGCTATTTTTCATCACTAATATAGAAGTGATATTCTTTCTCAATGAATCATTCCTCAAATGTACTATTAACACCATTAAAATTCATTTGTGAATGTTGATAACACACATGCACCATAATAATGATCTACTTTGAAACATAATATTATGATTGAATCTCTTTTTGATGTACAAAAGAGTAATTTTTTGGAATACAAGATCACTGGGAGGAGGGGTGAATCAATGATCTAATTGCAAATCTAGACTTTAAATGAATGAATGCACACAAATCCTTTGAGAACACTTCAAACACCATAATTATTTAATGTTGAGTGAATCACAAGCACATAATGAACTAGATCAAGAAATTTGAGCAAGAATAGCTTATCAATTATAAAAAAATAAGAAAAGACAAGACACAAAGGTTATGAGTGGAAAACACTTAAAAGGGATTAAAAACCACTCTTGAAAGATTCACTTTATTAAGCCTCACTGGAAAATCAAAACCTCACTAGTTACAATTAATGTCTCATCAACAAAGCCTCATTGGCAAAGCAATATGCCTCACTAGAAAAGGATATGTCTCACTGACTAATCTCCATGGTTTTACCGACCAATCTCCAATGAAAGAAGAGATACAATTTCAAGGGGTTACCCTATAACAATATAATCCATTGCTCAAGTGACTTATTTCTACAACTACATTTCTACAAACACCATCATCTTATTCAAAGCATATGTACACTATTCTAGACTCACCTCAAATTCAAAATCTTTTGTAATCATTCTCAGATCACATAGGTCTATGTAGAGAAGAGATCACTTTTGAAACAATTTTGTTATCCAAATAAGAACATGCAAACTTTCATACACTATTATCTAATTCTCTTTGACACTAGTTGACCTTCATAGATACACAACATTAATATATTTCATTAGCCCTCTTCAAACTCATTTCATAGTTCTAATGCACTAGCAAAGGTTTTAGCAATTAGTACTGTTCCAATTTAGTTAAACATAAACACTTCTTGCAACATAGATGATCAATTCATCAACAATTCATTACTTTAATAAAGATAGCTATTGAGGTCTTCAATGCATGCTAATAAAAGCTGACACACCCATACCAACCTTCTCAATACTTTAACAAAGACTAGAGATCATATTTAGATCATGTCCATATGTCTAGAGTAAGCATCACTCATTAATACAGAAAAAACCACAAGTATGATATATCTCTTGCACACACTGATTAGTGTAAAGAGAATGTATCTCAAGACACAATTCAACAAAAGCATCACACATATACTTGTCATTCAACACTCCTCCTTTTTCTATATCCTCAACACAAAAAAATCAGTAATATAGTCTCTAATGCATTAAATTTAACTCTCCCTTTTCTACGTATGTACTTGAGACACACCCATGGTATTATTCTCTCACTATGTATTTATTCACACAAACATGATACCACTAAAATAATCATAATTCCTCATTCCCAAACAACAGTTACAAAAAAATTAATCCACTATAAAATTCCATTCATCCATTTTTTTTTAAAGTAGTTTTGTAACTATGTTAACTAACCCAATAACGAAGGTATCAAAATGCCTGTCAAAGTTCATGCATTGGGAAATGACCATTTTTATCTTTGAATG
Organism: Sequoia sempervirens; assembly: GCA_007258455.2. Taxonomy (NCBI): domain Eukaryota; kingdom Viridiplantae; phylum Streptophyta; class Pinopsida; order Cupressales; family Cupressaceae; genus Sequoia; species Sequoia sempervirens. The sequence continues at coordinate 610,710,506 of VDFB02058242.1, read as the reverse complement.
AGCTCCTGAGATCTTCAAATCCTTCCAAGTTGTAAACTAAATTGTAGCCATTTATTTTATAATAGGTAGTATGATATGATTCATTAACTTCCTAAACCGGTGAATCAGAAGATAGGGGCCAGTCATCAATGAATTTAAAATCCCTTAAAACATCACTAAAGTGACTATTCATTGAATATAGGCAATCACTAATCAAATATAGCAAAAAAAATATTACTTTTCATAAACAACCCTTATAAATGATAAACCCTAGGTTCAAGACTCTTAGAATAAGAATAATCTAAGGGTTTTAGATATTAGATTATGAACTACCTAATATAGAATTACCACCACCTTCCAATTTTGCCTTGTCTATGCATGATGGAAATTTCACTCTGCCATACCCTGTCTGATGACACAAGAAAGACTTCAAACCTCCTTACGTAACTCAAATCCACACACTTAGTCTTATCACAAACACATATTCATAACACAACAAAAAAATATGTTTGAATGAACATCAACTACACATTCATCACACCAATGTTGAAATCATAGACTCTGTTGAAACATGGTTTTTCAATAAATGAATGAAATTACATCAAAGTGGAATCCGTGGGGCTAATCACAAATTCTTACAAAATGATTACCAAACTAAAATACAACAATAAACAAGTTTTCCATAATAGAAAACTAACTTGCATCAAAACAATCCCACTCTCCTTCACTCTGTAGCTCCTAGAACCTGCTGAACAACACACTAACATGCATACCTAAAAAAATCACTTACATGAATCCATGGAAACTAATCCAAAACCTCCTCAAACCTACAACAAAATTTATATATGACAGCAAAAAAAATTCACACATTTTCCACCTTCAAACTATCAAGTTTTTCTTCATTCCTGCACCCTCATCCTATAAATCTTCACTTGAACCCATTGATGTTTCCACCTTTGAATCCCCCATCACTTGCTGCTGTTCAAAACCACTTCATACCTGAAAATAACACACATAAAAAACCTACAAATCTCACATCCAACGCCTTCTCCTTCCCCTCTTCATTTTCCTGCAAAGGCATACGACAAAATTGCAACAATGCCTCCCCCCAAAACCCAAAAATCTACCATTAATTCTCTATTTCACTTTCTAAAAACTACCCAACCAAGAATCCACACCCGAGAATGAATATTCTAACATTATCCAACATTAAATTAATTAATTGCAACATTTAAAACTTCCTCAATTCCACTTTCCTTCATTTTTCCAAGTTTAGAAGGCAACTTGGTCTCCAACTCCTAGAAAATAGGGATCCTTTAAGAGTTGTAACTACCAGTAAACTTGGACACCCATATCTTTTTGCAATATTTTTAGGAGCATTAAATGATTTTTCAATAGTTATAACTCCCAAAAATCCAATTCCCTCTTTTTCCTTTAAATATTTTTCAATGAATGACAAGGTTTGGATTGCCACCTAGACTAGGGAATTTGGAAGTTTTACAAAATATAAGGCCAATATTTATTTTACCTATTTATTACTTTTATTTATCAAATTCTACCTAATCAACCTTAGAAAAATTAAAAATTAAAAATAAACTAGATGATTTGTTTTTGGTGATGTTGATCGCATGTGGACCTAGATGCTCCTGCATTAGACACATTGGGTAAATTGAATTTAGTGAGTATGGATCACAAAATGGAGTTGAGTAGTAGGACTACCCTTCTAGATTATAAAAAACCTATAGCAATCTCCATCATTGAATCAAACCTGTATCCTTCTTTCTTCCACTACTTCTTCCAACATCTACCTAGAACACTATGTGTTAGAATTAGCTATGGCTGCCAAGATCTATGGACCAAATGGAAAGCACACAAGAGAGAATAGAATATGACAAGAATAAACTGTATTCAATTTCAATGATATGAGATTATTGTTTACAATGAGAGAGACCCCTTGGTTATATAGCCAAGGTGAGAACATAGAAGGGCATAAGATTATGACAAGTGTCCTAATCTTATGACATGAGACAACTATGAAAAGCTATCACTCCACCTAAGGTGGAAATGTGATAATGTGATAATCACCACAAATGGTGGATCACCCATAGAAGGTGGAGAGGTAATCACATGATGTGTCCAAAAAAGGTGGAAGTGATAAAGTAATGACATGTCAAGTCCACCAAAAGTGGAAAATATCCAACAACCTCCTATGTGGTCCCTAAGTAAACTTAACTAAGGTGTAATTATGACTTAGGAAAAGGTACAACACTTTTAATTACACCAACACCCCCCCTTAAGTGCAACTTAGGGAGTGGAAAATTATTATGCAAATGACACAAAGATGCAAAGAATGGGTCTCGGCTACTAGGCCATGTTAGGTACCCATGTACATGTAATGCAATCTCTCACAACCAGTGAAAAGGAGAAAACCCAGTGGGACAAAAATCCTCCCCAAAAGAGAGATGAAATACAAAATAGAAATGCTCTCAATGAAGATTGAGAAGGTAAAAACTCCATGTGAGGAAAAAGACTCCCCCATAAGAGAGAAGTAGAAGAGAGACAAGGTAGCCCCCCCTCAATGTTGAGTCTCCTACAATGATGGTAGAAGCTCGACATTGAATGCTGAAGATGATTGAATCTTGCCAAACAACGTTCCTCCCCTTAGGAAGAAAAAAAACCATGGATGTATGCAGGATGTCAAGAATATGGATGATGGATGATGTCCCTGAAGCATGCTCAAATGTCTCCATGTTGATGCCGAAACCTGACACACTCCAAACAGGCATTCTAGGCCACACTGCTGAAGAGGACAATCCAACATCTAGTAGAGACTATTGTAGAACATAATCCAAAGACAAAGATATCCCCTCTAAAGAGAAAGAAGCCTCCTCCAAATTTTTTCCAAAAGTATCCACACTCACGCCAATCTGTGAAGAATGATCATGTAGAGAATGAACAAGAGGGTCAAGGTGTTCCCTCACAACAACTAAAGAATGTTCTTCTCCATCAAAGAGAAGATGTATATCATCAATGGTGTCCTCCAAATTTGCAAGATGAGACTCCATGAACAAGTCTAAAATACCTGTCAAGAATTCATCCAAAGTAACCATATCTGGAAGACAATCAGGGTCTTGCTGCACTGAATCACTAGGATGCAAAACTGTAGCAACACAAGCATCATCAAGTACAATAGTAGATGGAGGAGATGAAATGCATGGCTCAAGGAATGGATCTGATGTGAGAATTCTCAAGTTCAAGAAGCCAAATGTCTCCTCTAAATCATGGGGTATGTGATCAATAGTCGTAGGAACAAGGTCACCATCAAAAGCAAACTGTGCAAAGGTGTACAACCAAGATGAATGATCAACCATCCCAATATCAATGATCTCTTGAGTCTCCAAGTCTCGAATAATAACTGAATCAGGAGTGAACTCCACAGTTCTCCCATCTCCACCATGTGTAATATGATAAATGGAAAGAATATTGTTCATCAAATGAGGAACACACAAGACATCCTAAAAAGTGTTCTCCCAAATGCTAATAGATCCCTTCCATGTTACACTCATGTATGTATTGTTTCCCATCAAGATAGGAGACATTGCACAAGGCTGAAATGAAGAGAATATAGTTTGTGAAGATGCCATATGATGTGATGCTCCTAAATCTAGAAGCCATCTCCCTGATCCTAAACCTGAAAGAGCACAAAGAGCTTGACCTTTATATTCTAATGATGAAGTTTTACCTTTGCCCTTTTTAGACTGTTTTGAAGTAGAAGGAGAAGAAGATTAAGACATTCTAGAAGGAAAATCAATGTGATTCTTTTTTAGAAGATTTTTCAACTCATCAATATCCTTCTTATAACAATAATTTTCTTCATGTCCATCCTTCTTGCAATACGCACAAAAAGGCCTCTCCTTCTTAGATGTTTCTCCTTTTGAAGATGAGGATTATGATTCTTTATGTGGCTTGTTCTTTTTCTTCTTTTGCTTCTTATCAAGATTCCATGATTCTTTTTGTACCTTAGACTCATGTGCCACCAATGCTTGTGGCTTGGAAGACTTGATTAGACCCATGTTCATTAACTTAGCTTCCTCTTGGATTAGGAGATTTGAAAAGTCGTCAAAATTATGATCAACATATGATGCTCCCATAGAAAGTCGATGGGTATGAAAGCCAGAAACAAATACTGAATACTCAGGACCAAGCTTGGATAACACATTCAGAATCAATTGTAAATCTTCTTTTTTGATACTACATTCTTTCAACTGTGTTTTTAGTTGCTTGATTTTGGAGATGTGGTCTTGGATACGGTCAAAAGTTTTAGGATCAAGATTCATCAAATCATTATTAATTTGATAACCTCTAATCTTATCTATTTTACCATACAATTTTTCAAAAGTCTCCCATGCTTCTTTAGGTGTATTGCATGATTCAATATGAAATTGCAAATCAAATGAGAATAATGAACATATACATCCAAGTGTCTTCTCATGATCAATCTCCCACCTTGCCAATTCTTTAGCATCAAAAGATTTTTGAATTGTGTCCTTTAGATGACCTATTAGACCTTTCATCATGGGATAGTTCCATACTGATTTTCTCCATGTAGCATAATTATGTGGATTTAGGGGTTCAATTTGAGATTTCCCCATTGCAAGAACACAAATCAAGCAAAAGAATGCAAGCAATCACTACAAGATTACCCCCCAAAATCACTTAATCAAGAAACCCCCAAGAAATATTTGATTTGGCACTTTATATTTAATGCATTTACAATTTCCACTTGCCAAATACAACGAAGTGGACTTTAATCTTGGTACATGCAAATGCCAAAATAGCCCACAAAATAAAGTACAATTTTTGGTACAAAATGAGATCAATCGGATCATACCACTAAGAAGTACATGAAAAATTATGCACTTTCAAAAAAAATTGCACCCAAAAATGTTACCATAGGAGCAAGATATGAGCTCCCAAAGTTCCCAAAATGAGGATGAAGCAGCAACACCTGTGAGAATCTAGAATTTTTGGAAACTCCAAACACCAAAACAAAATTCTGATTGCACCACTATGTAGAGCACGAAAAATTAGCCCAAATAAAAAAAAATTGCTTGAAAAAAGGACTCAAAATGAATGAGATATGAAGCTTCAAAGTTCGCCTTCAGAAATCAAAATGCAAACTATGAGGGGGGAAAATTGTTTTTGAATTTGCTGACGTCAGCACCACCGGTGAGATTTGTTACTACCAGATGAGCTTTTGACACTAGTAATTGAGTTGACTGGCCGCTGCTTTATGAGTGGGCTGTGGGTGGGGCCATGGCCGGATGGCCATGTGGCAAGTCTATATGGCCCGGAGTATGAGCAGTACCCTGCGACTATATGCAGGGTGTAGTCTATGATGTAGAATTAAATTTTTTATTTTATTTTAAAAAAATTTCAAAATATTCGACTAAAATAATGAATTTCTTAAAAAAAATTCAAAATTTTTCAATTGAATAAAATAATTATTTTTCAAAAAATTTGTACCCTATACTAATGACGCGATCTAGGGGCCGTATTGCTCGTTGGGAAAAAATATTTTTCCTCACCAAACAACTACTCCAAAATGGATGATTTGACAGTCAATCTTAGGGTTTTTGGCCCTTCTGGATGTAATGGAAGGGTCGGATTTGACCCAAAATGCTCCAAAATTGCAACTACCTTTTGGATCTAACAACCACTCTTCAGCTTCAAACCCTCCTACATTTGGCCTCCTATGTCCGATTTGGACAAAAAAAAGGAAAAATCAACTATCTTGAACCTTCCAGATGTGATGGTGAGCTTAGATTTGCACCAACAAGCTTCAATATGAACCTACAACAAAGAGCCAAAAATGGAACTCCCCAAATCTGAGATCTCTCTTCAGAAAAAGACTCTCCAATGGCACCCAAACCACTCTAATACCATGTTAGAATTGGCTATGGCTACCAATATCTATGGACCAAATGGAAAGCAAAAAAGAGAGAATAGAATATGACAAGAGTAAACTGTATTCAATGTCAATGATATGAGATGATTGTTTACAATGAGAGAGACCCCTTGGTTATATAGCCAAGGTGAGAACATAGAATGGCATAAGATTATGACAAGTGTCATAATCTTATGACATGATACAACTATGAAAATTTGTCACTCCACCTAAGGTGGAAATGTGATAATGTGATAATCACCACAAATGGTGGATCACCCACAAAAGGTGGAGAGGTAATCACATGATGTGTCCACAAAAGGTGGAAATGATAAAGTAATGACATGTCAAGTCCACCAAAAGTGGAAAATATCCAACAACCTCCTATGTGGTCCCTAAGTAAACTTAACTAAGGTGTAATTATGACCTAGGAAAAGGTACAATACTTTTAATTACACCAACACTATGCATCCTCCTACACTAGCTTCTCTCTTTCTTCACCCTTGTGAGACAAATCCCACCACAAACCAATCACCTCCACCAAGAAGAATCTTCATGTTCTTTTGCAATACCTCCATCCAAATATGCACTAACAAAATCTATTTGTACCTCCTTCGCATTCAGCTTTGCAATTGCATACATCTCATTATCGTTGTCATAATAATCAAAATCAGAAAACTTAACCATTACCTCAAGGATTTCTCTCTCTATTGCTGTTGCAATATCTTTTTCTCCACCACCATTAATTGTTTCATCTTCTCCATCTATATCTTCTTTCATTATCCTTTGAACCTTATCTTCCTTCACTTTCATATAATAAGGTAAAACAATTGTTACCTATTTCTCCTCTGTTGTAAATTCTCATTTTCCTACAAACAAAAAAAAGTCAACATTTTCATGGGACTTATCTTCTCCCACCTATATCTCCCTTGTCCCCTTATTACATTCATTGGTCACTTTCTCTTCAAAGAGGATATTTATCTTCCTTATCTCCTCTTTGAGTAGGAGATCTTCTTCATCTTCACCAAATTCTTCATCAAATATAGGACATTCAAAGTCCATCATATTAGCTTCTACTTCCTCATTTACTTCATTTTCTGCAACTTCTTTCATCTCATATTTCACGTCTTCCACAAGACATGTCTCCTTAGCTTCAAATTCATAAAATTCTTCCCAACCATCTTCTTCTTCTGTAGTGTCACATGTATGACACTACTTCATCTTATTTCTTCCCTACATTCAAAATATTATTAGAATGATAAACAAAGTTACCATTACCTCTTATCCTTACCCAATCTTCTTTCAAATCTTCCGCTGCTTCCTTCAGCTCCTCAAATTCTCTCACCTTGTCCATCCTCAGTCTTTCCTTGAGTTCCTAAAGTCTAGGAACTATCAAAATCCATCTAATAAAAAAATTCATTTTTCCTTTCTTCTTTTTCATTTCATCAAACACTTACCACATACTCTCAAACTTCAACCTCTCAGGTATAGACTACCTCACATTCCACCCTCGAGCTTGGTGCAAACTACCTCCAATTGGTGCTTCTGCTTGTACACTCAGGAGCACTAGCTCTGATACCAATAATGATAGGGGAAAGACTCCAAACCTCCGTACATAACTCAAATCCACACACTTAGTCTTATCACAAGACACATCCTCATAAACACACCAAAGAAAGATGTTTGAATTATCATCAACTACACATTCATTGCACCAATGTTGAAACCATAGACTCTATTGAAACATGGTTTTTCAATAAATGAATGAAATTACATCAAAGGGGAATCCATGGGGCTAATCACAAATTCTTACAAAAAGATTACCAAACTAAAATACAACAACAAATAAGTTGTCCATGACAACAAACTAACTTGCATCAAAACAATCTCACTCTCCTTCACTTTGTAGCTCCTGTAACATGTTGAACAACACACTAACATGCATACTTAAAAAAATAACTTGCATGCATCCATGAAAACTAATACAAAACCTCCTCAAACCTACAAAAAAATTGATATATTACATAAAAACAAATTCATACATTTTCCACCTTCAAACTATCAAGTTTGTCTTCATTCTTGCACCCTCATCTTATAAATCTTCACTTGAACCCACTGATGCTTCCACCTTTGAATCCCCCATCACCTACTATTGTTCAAAAACACTTCATACCTACAAATAACACACATAAAAAACCTCCAAATCTCACATCCAATTCCTTCTCCTTCCCCTCTTCATTTTCCTACAAAGGCATGTGATAAAATTGCAACAATGTCCCAAAAACCCCAAAATCTGCCATTAATTCTCTATTTCATTGTCCAAGAATACCCAGCCAAGAATTCACACCCAAGAATGAATATTCTGACATTATCCAACATTAAATTAATTAATTACAACATTTAAAACTTCCTCAATTCCACTTTCCTTCATTTTTCCAATATTAGAAGGCAACTTGGTCTCCAGCTCCTAGAAAATAGGGATCCTTTAAGAGTTGTAACTACCAATCAACTTGGGAACCCATATCTTTTTACAATATTTTTAGGAGCATTAAATGAGTTTTCAATAGTTAAAACTCCCAAAAATCCAATTCCCTCTTTTTCCTTTTAATATTTTTCAATGAATGACGAGGATTGGATTGCCACCTAGACTAGGGAATTTGGAAGTTTTACAAAATATAAGACCAATATTTATTTTACATATTTTTAGCCTATTTATTACTTTTATTTATCAAATTCTACCTAATCAACCTTAGAAAAAATAAAAATTTAAAATAAACTAGATGATTTTTTTTTAATTTTTTGGTGATGTTGATTGCCTGTGGACCCAGATGCTCCTGCATCACTATCTCTCATATCCATGGTGAACATCAAAGATAAGTCTATCAACCTATCATTTGCACCTTTGTATCAAGCACCTTGCATACCATGAAGCAACTTAACCTTTTTTGAAAGATAAAGCATGGGATCAAGAACTTTGTAACAAAGAATGGTATCAACATCAACTACCTTGTAACAATAAATAGCATCAACATCAACTCCAAATGTGGACATCACAAAATATTTGACAAGAGAAACTTAAACTAAACCTTGTCTTTGCACCAACAACATGCATCAACATCAAATCCAAATGTGGACATCGCAAACTCTTTGTTCAAAAGAGCAACTTAAACTAAACCTTTCTTTGCACCAAAAACATGCATCAACATGAACTACATCAAACCTTTGTCTTGTCTCCATGACCTTTGACATCAATGAAAAATAATGCCAATGCCAACAAACTCCCCCTTTGTCATTGATGTCAAAAAAATCATTGCACCTGCACCTAGTTGCTCTTCTCCCCCTTTGAAAACAATGACAAAGGGCTACTTACTCCCCCTAACTGAAAGAATATTTCATTTACTGTGCATCCCAATACTTTTTACTCAAACTAAATGCTCTCCTTATGAATACAATTTGAGGAAGACTCCACTATTCACTGTAACTGACTCCACTGTTACTATACTTCTTGTTGTGCAATTTTTGCACACACGCCCCACTTGGAGTAGGGACCCTCTTTTCGGATATCTTTGGACCTTTGGTTTTATTGGACTTATCTTTTTGAGGTCTTGGCATGTAGGTTTTGTTGGCTTTGATCTTGCCTTGAGGCTGGAATGGATTAAGATTGAGTTTTAAACAAAATCCGGGTTTTCACCTGAATCCGGGATTTTCCGATTCTGGCAGATTTTCCCGGTGTGCATCAAAATCCCGAACTTTGTTATATTCCTGGTTTCCGCATTTCCATGAAATCTGTGTCCATCCGGATTTCCACGTATCTTGGGATTTTCCGAAATTCTGTTTTGGGTTCGGGTTTCCGGATTTGTCAGACGTGTCTTGTCGCTCATTAATGACCGAGGTACCTTTGCTCAGAGGCGTAAATGGATCAGTTTAAAACCTTCTAGGCATCATTTCAACTTCATCATTCACTTGTTTGCTGCCTTGGCATCTGAGTGCTTCCTCCATTTGAGCTTTGAGCATTGATCTTGGGTCGCTTGTGTGTGGATTGTGTGGAGCGCTGGTTGAGGTTTTCATTGCTTGGGCATGCTTGCTTCGTGGTTTCTTCTTTGGGTTCGAGTTTCGTCTGCAATAATCCATGGTAGGTTATCGATGGCCCCTCCTATTTGTTTACGTAATGATTGAGTTTTCTGTATTGATTGGTGGTCATTTCGTGTCGGCCCATGTTAGCCATGATTTCCTTCTTATCGAGTTAGGGTTTGACCCGTTTCTTCATGGAACCTCATCACCCGTGCCATATGAGCACTGTGTATCCATTAGACGACGGGTGCACACGTTTGGAAGGGGTTCTGGGTTAGATTGTTTGATTCGCCGTATTGGGCAAGGTTAGGTTTTTTTTTGGTGTTTGGCCCAAAATGGAAAATTCATTATGATTGGTCGATCTTGCACTTATATCAAACTGATCCCTGCCTTGTGAAGACTCGGAGTGCCCAGACTGATCTTTATAGATGAAATTTTAAAACCTCGAGCTTACCCAGGTTTAAATGGTGGGGTCTGTTTATCAAAATTAGGGCATCGTTGTTTTGTCATAAGTGCTCGTCATTTGAGAGCTTTGGGAATTTGAAATCATTTGCATTCTGAATCTTGTTGGTTAGCATTGATTTCAGGACTGTTAGAATCCAAGTAGAAAAGATTGCATGATTGTTTGATTAATGGTTCATGTGTCACCAATCGTTAGGTTCCCGTGGTGTCCGCAGAATTTCTACGCACATGAATTTTCCTGGTTTAGGCTAATTCCACGGAGTGGAGTAATTTCTGAAACATTTCGAACTGTCCACGAAAATCCGTCCCATCCAGACTTTTCCGGTTTTCTTTTCTAGTTTTATTTCCTTCAATTTTTCGAAGACAGGATTGATGGAGTAAATGTTGAATTCTTATTTCTTGATGCTAATGAACAAATTACATGATTATCTAATGATCTTTTGGTTGAACTAACGATTTATTTGACCAATGATGCTTTAGCAGCAGGAATCCGTCTGGGTCGGATTTCTTTGAAACTCCACCCCGACTGGATTTTCCCGGTTAATGTGGTTTTCCCGGACTGCTTTATTTTTCCAGACTTTCAAGGATTGATAATATGTGATAGTTTCCAATTTCCTTATGTTATTTTATGCTAACCCTTTAATTGGAATATGTACAATGATTGAATACTTATGATGATTTCTTGTGAGTGCAGGCTGAATCAAGCAAGGTTGCGGCGGGAAGTCCAAGGGCAATACAGAGGGGTCCTCCATTTCAGAAGCAGAAAGGTTAAGATTGGACATGAAGAGTCAGTTTCCAGAAAGCAAGATATCTTCCATGTGGTCTGAAGTCTCAGACACTAATGTTGGGGCTTGGAGATATGAAGAGTTTAAAGAAAGAACGACTGAGAAGTATCTGTCAATCCTAAGGAATGGAATGATGAAGTCCAGACTAGTGCACGTGGCAGGGTTTCCTCCTGTAATCCAATGCTATGAGTTGATTTTGGAGTGTTCCCGACAGTATGATTTTGATACACAAAGGGTTGTCAGCACTCAGGGAAGGGTTTTGGCGAATTTCAGTCCTGCTTCTATTGCCCGAGCCTTTGACATGCCGGATTTTCCTTTTGTGTGTGCTTTGAACATGGACTTGGCTAAAACATACTATGAGAATGAGCCAATCAAGGCTCAACAATGGATTAATGCTTGGTTGGAGAAGCCTAAATCGCACTACTATAAATTGCCCAAGTAGTTACATAGAGTTAAATTCAGGTCAGATATCTATGATGCAATAACATTTATGAGCAGAGTGGCAGGTTTGAAAAGTGTCGGAGTATTGGAGAGTTGGATGGTCCATGTGATCACCAAGATTGAGCAGGGAACCAACTATCATTGGGCTGGGCTTATTAGTTCCGAAATTGATAAACAGCTGAGGAACATCCTAGAGACTAAGAGGTTCACCATGTCCTCCTATGTCATGTATGTGCTTGTCAGATTCTACCCATACAGGGGTTTGAATCCACGAGGGACATTCGGACAGGACATAGTCTATGAAGTATACCCAGAGTTGCACCTAGGACACAAAGACTACCGCAGGGCTAATGATGCATTCACTATGCATATCACTCAGATGCTTTAGAATGCCGAGCATGTGAGACTGTCAGATGGAGCCAAAGGATTGATAAAGAATTATGGGGCCTAGTTCATTCAATTTCCCACCTTCACCTACCTTAGAATTGATGGATGCCCGATCGCTCCATACAAGTTACCTAGGTACCCCATAGATCACATTGTGCTATTGGAGATTGTCAAACAGATATCTGAATTTGATGCCATTGTCAAGAAGGAGAAGCATAAAATGGGCTTTGGTGGAGATTTCCCTCTTGGAATCGGCATAGCAGAAGTGTGCCCTTCCATTCAATCAGCACACACCGCAGGGGATGAATTGGCAGCATATGGTTTCTCCTTCCACTCCAAAAGGATGAACTTTGATATCACAGGAGAGGCACAGAAGAAGGCCACTAGGGAGTACCAGCATAAAGATGACCTAGAGGAATATTGGGCTAACATTAAGGATGACCTTGAAGCAAGAAAGAAGAGGTACTCCAGGCTCCCTGTTGATGCAATCAGACAGTACAATGTCTAGTTGATCCCGGACCAACTGGAGGATGATGGAAACCTGGTATAGGATCATGCTCATGAAGCTATGAAGGACAGGTCGATCGGGGAAATCAATTGGAATGAAGATGAGGTCACAGAGTTGGAAGACCTAATGGCCCCTGTTATGAAATTTACCTCTTCTTGGTTGAAGCATAAGATTTGGGAGCTGGAGAGTGAGAAGGTAACTTGTACCTTCAATTTGATGGGAGACCTCAATCCCATGTCTACTTCAGAAGAATCCAGGGAAGATGACCCCAAAGGGAAAAATACAAAGAGCTCTCCTTTCAAGATAAAGATTAGAGGCCCCAAGGAAAGTGAGCCTGAACCAAAAAGGAAGCCAAAAGGAAAGAAGAGGAGTAGGACTTTGAAGATTGGCAAGTCCTCTGATGAGGAAGAGTTGGAAAAAGTAGAAGAGGAGAGTGCTCCTCCACCACCGAAGAAGACTAGAACAACTAGGGCTTCGAAGAAGAAGGTCCAGGATACATCAAAGGATGAACCTCCTATTGTTGATGTGGAGAGTTCAGGGAGAAGACTAAAGTTTATATGAGGAGATCCAGGACTCCATCCCCTAAGGAGCCAATGCAAAAGAAGGACCTTTCTCCAGAGATGACAACTGTAGAGCCATCTAGGGCTGCTTCCCCTCCACCAAGCATACCTGAGCAGGAAATTCCTGAGGAGCATGAAACTAGCGGAGAGGCAGAGCCATTCAAGGAAGGGGAGCTCTTTGGTGCTGCTGCAGAGCTTGAATTTGAAGAGGTAGAAAAGAATCCTTCTCCTCTAGTGATGTATGAAGATTCTCCAGAGATTGGCAGAGGAAACAGATCACCTGAACAAGAGGAAGACATCCCTGTTAGAACCCCATCACCGGTGCAAGAGGTGGAGCTTGAAGAAGGTGATCAAGGTGAGAAACTCCCTGAAAAGGAAGAAGAGAAAACAACAGAACAACAAGAAGAAGTAAGAACAGAGGAAATCCAGGTAGAACCTACAGCCCCAGATTGGCTTGAAAAAGAGATTGCAAGGAAGAAACAGGTAGTTGTCGAAGACACTCCCTTGGATTGGGATGAAATGCTATCCAAAATTGGCAAAGGGAAGAAAAAGAAGGCAGCTAGGGTGGTCTCAAATATGGAGAGAGATGAAGTAAATAACCGAGTTATCCACATTGCCACCCCTGCCACAGACAAGACAAGAGAAGATGTCACTAGTCAGGACTACAATGTGTAGACTATCAACCTAGGGCCAGTATCCATGGAGCAGGATATAGAGGAGTATGAGGGATCTAGCGCTGTGATCATTGGCAGGTTGAGGAAAGAGACCCAAACCAAGCATGAGCTGAGGAAGGAGAATGAAAGACTTAGGAAATGCCTGGAAGAGGTGATGAAGCCTCTGTAGTCTCTCCACCCATCTTCTTCTGCCGCTCCTGGCTTTCTACCCAAGGAAACCATCTCGAGGATTGAGAAAATGAAAGCCTCAGCTCAAACTGCAACAGATTGGCTGAAGGATGTGCAGATAAAGGGAGATAGTGTAATCAAGGATATCCTATCAGTTGGGAAAGATGCAGTCCGATCTAAGGAAGTGATAGAATATGTGTTGTGCCAAGACAAGGAAGACATTGACCTCTTGCTGCAAAAATCTAAGGTTATCATGGAGCATGGTAAGGAACAACTGGTTGTGGAATGGATTCTTCCTTCTTCTAGGTTGATTGAACCCTGGGAATGGTTTGAGGCTCTACAAATTTGGCATAAGGCCATGAAAAAGATCTAGAAACGAAAGAAACAAATAGATGGTGATCTAACCAGTGTTTATGAGGGATGCATTGCATTCTTTGAAGTCGTGACTGGAAGGAGAAATATTGCTCCCAAATACCTAAGTCTGGAGCAACTCAGGGAATGGTGGCATGAAGTTTATGCCCCAGATTCTGAGAGTGTTATAACTGGCCACCGGTTAGATGATGCAGCCACATACCTAGCAGTAAAGGACAAGTATCAAGCACATATGGATGACTGGGATAAGACTGTTAAACAGTCAAAAGAGGAAATTGATTCCATTCAATGTCAGCTTAGGGTATTGCCTTTGCCACCTGTCACCAAATTGGATAGAATGTTCTTGAAGGTCCAAGGATCATCGGCTCAGAGCAAGGATAAGGGAGGTGGTGTTTAATGCCATTTTGAGATTTGTGCTTCCCTATTACCATAGGGCATGCATTGGACTAGACTACATCGGGGACTGTGTCTAGGCCGACCTAGATGATATATGGCATTTAATGTGTGCCTTATTTTGATTTCCTAAGGCCAACTTGTTTTGGCGGTTATTCTTATTTTGTAAAAATGTTTGGCTGGGCCGACATATCTTGGGATTTATTATAAAAGGCATTCCTGCCTCATTGTAAAGGGTTAGAAAATTAGACATGAGACATTAATAGTTAGAAAAGAGATAGTAGAATCAAGCTAGAGCATTTTGTAAATTTCTTGGTGCAAGTATTGTAATCAGAACAGTGGAATTGTTGCAACAATTTGATGATCTAATACAGTTGAAGGCATTGTGGTTTTCCTGGTGAAATGTCTTGTGTTAGTATATCTCGCATGGTTCTTGTTGTTCTATCTTTTAAATTGCTTAAAGATTTAGGGTTTAATGTTCAGAATTAAATTAGCTTTAGTTTGATGAATGGTGTTTATGATTTCATATTTGGAATATTTGTAGCAATCCCTGGTCTATACTCCCAGTAACTATCTGATTGTAGTAGGCTGGTGAAGACAACCTGGACCATATATTCACATGTGCTTAGTTTGATTATGGATGAATATCTATGATTTGAAAATCTATATACCTTAGAAGATTGCACCGTTCTTGTGATATTGCATTGTGGGTTAAGCAGGAATTGGTTGTTTGAGGTTGGTCCATTTCGGATATCTGTCATTCGCATTGTTCATTCTAGGAATAGTTTAGATTTCATCATATTCTTGCACCCTTATCTTTTTTTATTTCTTTATCATCTGGTTAGATTTAGGATTAGAGATCATTATATTGCAGAAATCTGATAAATTGAAAGATACAGTTTGCTTGTAGTAAGGTCCCTTTGTGATTACCAACATTTTCACATATTATCTGAGTTGTTTATGCATTGTCATGACCAGACACCCGAGAGACCTTGGGGTGATTTTCAGTAATTTATTGTTGAAAATAACCTTTCAAGAGAGATAGAATATTGCATTTTGTCTGAGTTGTTGCTGTGCAGAAAACATCATCAACACTTCTTACAATAAGATTCTCCCCAAAGAAATTGAAAGAAAAATACTATTTTATCTATTGTTACACCTATCAAGGCACCTGTACTATCCCTAAAACCATACAATAAGAATACCAAAGTGACTTAGAAAATATTGTAGCAATGTTAAATTCTCATGAAACTACCCATCACCAAAAGTGACTACACCTACACCATACCTCTACAGCAAAATACTTTCAAGCCAAAACATCAATTTTTACACTATTATGATACTTCAGAACTCCACTATGCATATATGCAAGATACTACTTCACTATATGCAAGAACACAAAGAATCCCATTGTGAACCTTTAAAAGAACTATCAATATATTGATTGTATTCTCGAGGCAATCAATACTATATTTCAATAAAAAACATACCTTTGCACCCACCAACCTAGCTCTGAAACAAGGACCACTGCAATCTATATCAATTTCCCCTTGTTCACTGTGTATGAATAAATAGCATAGGAAAACTTTTGACAATAGTGTGTATTAGGGTTTGAAACCTAAAATGAAAGAACCATGATATACAATATTGAAGAACTATTGAAAAATGTTGAATGTATCAAGTGTCAATATACCATACCAAAGTTCACCAAGCATAACACAATTTTTTTTTCCATCAAACACCAATACCATATCTTCACAAACCTTGTATCAACTTCATTAATCACTATTTATAATTTTCATCAAAAAGATAAATCACTAACAATGTAGCAGACCATTGGAAATAGAACAAAGCTTCAAAATAGAATGTTGAATGTTGTCTCCAACTGTAAACATCATTGTCACTAACGTAATAAGGGTATGTGTAGGATCATCATGGAAAAAACAGGCCCTTAAGTGGTTAAAAATTTAGAAAAATCAGAGTTAGGCAACTTGGCGTAAAAATTTGAATAAGTTATGTATATTATTTCAAAAAAATGTAACAATAGAATCTGTAGCAAATTGAATGTAGTTTCTAAACTACTAGGTTTTTTTTTTTTAAATCTATTTGGTGAAAATTTGAAATTTTAGTGTAGTAGTACTTAAATTTCAGGGGAAAAAAGAAGTAGGTGTTCGTCTAACCACCCTAACCACAATAAAATGATAATATTATTTTATAAGATTTTAGATATAAGTAGACGACTCATGTCCTGATGTGATACAATTTTTTTTGTAATTTTTTTCCAAGTAAATAATTAATTATGATTTTTTTATTACAACTTGTAAAAAATATAGAAACTCATATGTCTGATCACCTTAACTTGGTCAAAAATTCATGCAATTCAATTTTTTTTTAATCCTATAGTATGTGAAGCATAGAATGTGATGCATGTTTCAGATTCAAAAAATGTGATACTATTTGAAAGCTATAGTTGTTTTTCAATCAACCTATCAATAAGGACTTTAGTCATAATTCAAATATAAAATTAATAATAATTATTTATTAAATTCAAAGTAAAGTATAATTTATATTGGTGGAAAGATGAGAATCTCCTTTAAAAACCCTTTTCGTTTCATCAATTTTGGATTAAAAAAAAATAGTTAGCCACATACCCTACACATACCCATCATATCGCTAGCTTTTGGCCCATCATGATCCTGCACATACCCATATCTGTCTTAACACTAGCACTGTCAATAAGATTTAAGATAGTCCATGTATCCATTTCCCAAGTCACTCATTGCCCAAACACAATTCACTATTTCATTATTACTGCACTTATGTCAAAGACACTATCAAATGGCACACTAATGTAGAAAACTACCTTGCTAAAGCTAAGATAGGAACACTTCCATCATTGTATCCCCTTATACACCATTTTCATTCTCTCAAATAAAAACGCTGTGCATCCTTGGCTTGGGGAAACCATTGTCACAATAGTTCACAGAAAATTTTCCAATACTTGGTCCAATCATCTGAGAAAAATTCATTTTCAAAGCTACACTCATTTCGAAAACACATATCAAAAATATTCACTATTTTATCTACCAATAAATTTCATGAAAGTAGATATCAGAAGTGACACTGTTAGATTCAAGTTCCACTGTCACTGCCATCAAGATTAAAATTTCAAAGTTTAGTGTTATCAAATATCAAGGCTAAGTTGCTGGTATTGGCATGGTGTGATGGTTTATAGGTGGCATTGTTGTTCTTGCCACCAAGGTTCAAACCCCATTGGGGTTGTATTGTTAAATGGTTGTATTCGGTTCATAGCTTTGGTCAAAAGCGTTTACCCCTTGAATAAAAAATAAATATCAAGGCTAAGTTGTCATAGATTGTAAGTATGAGAACTGTTTGAGATATTTATTGTGCAAGTAGCACATTCATAAGTAAATCTAGGTGACAAGCATTACAACCAAAAATCCCAACCAAAAGATACAATCATCACGTGACATTGAGGGTTTACTGTCCATTGTCAAGAATGACCACTATCATAAGCAAGAGTCATATACTGTCACAAGAAAAAAATGAGATACCAATGAAGGAAAAGAACTAGTGAATCAAACAATTGTTTAAGCAAAGACAAAAGGAAATGTCAAATACCTTTGAAAGAGTGTACTCCCTCATGCAAGGATCACTATCAATATCTTACAACAGAATCATTGTCAACAAGATCAAGACAACATTGTAATGACATTGTTACGTATGATAAAGAGGACATTGGAAAAGTACTATCAAAACCACTATACAAGAACAAGCATTTCATAATGATTGAAGTCCACAACTCATGAACTAATACACCTTTTCATTAATTCACTATCATTATAGAATGTTACTGGACAGAAAAAAGGAACTCATGTGGAAAAACCAACAACATAGTCAACTGTTATCAAGAAAGCAAAGGAAATGATATCAAAATTGTCCATCAAGGAAAGACCTTTGTCAATACAAAGACACTGTGTCTTCAACCATCACTAAAATTGTCATCAAAGTCACTATGTTTCAACTGATCAAAGCAATTAGCATCCAAAATATTTATAACACCACAGACCCTAAGTAAGGAGAAAATGGACTATCATTGTGCAAAATTTATGAGTCTTCAGACTCCATATTACACTAACAAGTGAGAGCACTTCTGTCAAAGATTATTATGCATCAAAAAGGATGACTACTATCAAGCAATGATGACTATTGTCCACTTGTCCTTTAAAAAAAAGCACCATTGACCAAGTATCATGCCATTGTTCAAGATCCATCAAGATCCATCTTACACTACAAACACCAAACAAGGACTTCTGCAAGAAAATAAACTATGCTCCTACTACAAGATTCTCTCAATACTATCAAACTAAGACTTTGAGCTGCAAATCCTTTATGACTGAGATCACTAGCCAACACTACCAAAGAATAACTGAAAAAATAAAGCATATCATGAAAAATATGAAAATAGATGAAGAGTTGTAAAACTCCGTCATACCATTTAAGCATAATATCATGGGCCACAACTCAAATTACATAGTCACTATGAAGAAAAATATATCAACCTATCATTCAACCAATAACCTCAACTAATCAAAAGATGGGCTTGAAGTTATTGCTTGATGTAACTCAAGGTCATTGTCTCAAAGTTGTTTTGGAGTTGACAAAAAAATGCATCACTATTTTGGAATTAGCAAGCAACTATCATAGTAACCAAGTCACTATCTCTACAAACTTTACTACCTATGTGTGGTAGTGTCCTTGATTAAATATGCAAATCCAATGAGATAACCATAGTCATATTAGACTGCTCAAACAATCATTGGACAAAACACTATCATAGGAACACTGAATTTTCATGAATTCATTGAATTTTCTATTTACAACCTCTTGATTGATATCAAAGGGGCTGAATGATAAAACTATAAACACCCTTCCCTCAATTCATGCTCCTTTTTATAAACTTGGAGATGCCTTTTGTGCATAAAGCACAGGCATAGATTCTTTATGTTTTTGTTCATGTTTCTTCCTCCAAAATTTCTTAGGCTTTTTCCTTTTCTAATCTTTTTTAGCTTCTTCCTTTTTCTTGTTTGACATTTTTTCCCTCTTATTATGATTAGATGGACTCACTAAAATTCTTCTACAATCAATTGCTTTATGTCCATAATCATTACATGAATAAAAGTAACCATGGAAATATGAATAATTGCACCTGATTTGTCTTACTGATGACCTTCTTCTAAAACTTTGTTTAGGATCATGACCTCTTCTATATTCATCTTTATAAGCATTATGATCTGCAATCTTTTGGGAAGTAAAACTTGATTCTCCTTGTTGATAGGCTTGTCAATTTTATTAGCTTCTTTGACACTGTAGCATATTTGTTACTCATTTATCCTTCACATCCTATCCCAAAATTGTTTGATAGATATCTTTGACTTAGCAACATTTTCTCAAACAACTCGGTGCTCTGCTCATTTTGTACACTTCTTTTCAAATCCCAATTTACCTTCTCTAATTGCTTCTTTAGGGATAGCATTTCAGCCTCTAAATTTTGGCAATCTTCTACTTTGGTTTGCAACTTCATACAAGTGGCTTCGTCCACTTTTATAGACTCTTCCAGCTGCAAATTTAGTTTCTCAATGATTTGATCAGTCTACATACTTCTTCTTTAGTTCCTCAACAAGTTGATTAGATTCTTCATTCTTCATCTTTAGTTATTCTTTTTCTCTTATTTATCTCTTCAATTCATCTAAGGTGACAATCAATTCATCCTTAAGATAAAATTATGCTTCCTCTTCATCACTTTCATCATATGAATCATTTGCAACTTCCATGAACTGTAACTCATCTCTTTTTGCATCAAACATTCCTACATGACATTCTTTAGAACTAGGAAAATTAGAAACATCATCAACTTTTGTAATAGACTATTCTTTCTTTTGATCCAGATCTTTCTCCATTTTCAAAACTTTATTTCTATACCTCTTTCCCATTGTACTCCTTTACCAGGAATCCTTAAGTTGGATAAACTTTGTGCAAGGGTTTGGCTTTGATACCACTTGTTGGAGTACAAAAATCACTAAGAGGGGGAGGTGAATTAGTGATCTAATTGCAAATCCAGACTTTAAATGAATGAATGCAGACAAATCCTTTGAGATCACTTCAAAAACCGTAAGTATTTAATGTTGTGTGAATCACATACACATAATGAACTAGATCAAGAAACTTGAGCAATAATAGCTTATCAATGAAGAAAAAATAAGAAAATACAAGGCACAGAGGCTATGAGTGGAAAACCCTTAAAAGGGATTAGTAACCACTCTTGAAAGATTCACTTTATTAAGCCTCACTGGAAATTCAAAACCTCACTATTTACAATTAATGTCTCATTGAAAAATCCTCCCTAGCAAAGCAATATGCCTCATTGGAAAATAGTATGCCTCACTAACTAATCTCTATGGTCTTACTAACCAATCTCCAATGAAAGAAGAGATACAATTTCAAGGGGTTACCTTAATGCAATACAATCCACTGCTCAAGTGACTTATTTTTTCAACTGCATTTCTAAAACCACCATCTTCTTATTTAGAGCATATGCACACTATTCTAGACTAACCTCAAATTCAAAAACATATGTAATCATTCCCAAATCACATAGGTCTATGCAGAGAAGAGATTACTTTTGAAACAATTTTTTTATACAGAGAAGAACATTCAAACTTTCATACACTATTATCTAATTCTCTCTAACACTGGTTGACTTTCACAAATACACAACATTAATATCTTTGATTACCCCTCTTCAAACTCAATTCATAGTTATAATGCACTGGAAAAGCTTCTAGCCATAAGTATTGTTCCAATTTAGTTAAACATAAACACTTATTGCAACATAGATGGTCAATTCATCAAAAATGCATTACTTTGATAAAGACATCTATTGAGGTCTTCAATGCATGCTAATCAAAGCTGACACACCCATACCAACCTTCTCAATACTTTAACAAATACCAAAAATCATATTTAGATTATGTGTATTTGTCCAGAGTAAACATGACTCATTAATATAGACAAAACCTAAAGTATGATATATCTCTTGCACACATTGATCAGTGTAAAGATAATATATTTCAAGACACAATTCAACAAAAGCATCATATATATATATATATATATATATATATATATATATATATATATATATATATATATATATATCATTTAGTACTCCTCCTCTTTCTATATCCTTAACACACAAAAATTGGTAATATAGTCTCTAATGAATTAAATCCAACTCTCCCTTTTCTGTGTATGTACTTGAGACACACCCATGGTATTATTCTCTCACCATGTATTCATTCACACAAACATGATACCACTAAAATCATCACAATTCCTTGTTCCTAGATAAAAAATGTTAAGAAAAAACTTAATCCATTAGAAAAGTTCATTTATCCATTATTTTTGGAAAGAAAATTTGTAATTATGTTAACTAACCCAAAAACGAAGAGATTAGAATTCCTGTCAAAGTCCATGCACTAGGAAATGACTATTTTCAATTTTGAGTGAGGTCCTTAGATCTTCAAAGCCTGCTAAGTTGTAAACTGAATTGTAGACATTGATTTTATAATAGGTGATATAATATGATTCATTAACTTGCTAAACCAGTGAATCAGAAGATAGGGGCCAGTCATCAACGAATTAAAAGACCCTTAAAACATCACTAAAGTGACTATTCACCGAATATAGGAAATCACTAATCAAATATAGAAAAAATATTATTACTTTGCATAAAAAACCCTTATAAACACTAAAACCTAGGTTCAATACTCTTAGAATAAGAATAATCTCAAGGTTTTAGATATTAGATTATGAACTACATAAGATAGAATTACCACCACCTTCCAATTCTGCCTTGTCTTTGCATGATGAAAATTTCACTCTGTCATACCCTGTCTCTTAGATCCATGGTGAACATCAAAGATTAATATATCAACCTATCCTTTGAAACTTTATATGAAACAACTTACACACCATGAAGCAACTTAACTATTGTTGAAAGAGAAAGAATGAGATCAAGGACTTTGTAACAAAGAATGGTATCAACATCAACTACCTTGTAACAATAAATAGCATCAACATTAACTCTAAATGTGGACATCACAAACTCTTTGACAAGAGAAACTTAAACTAAACCTTGTATTTCCACAAACAACATGCATCAACATGAACTACATCAAACCTTTGTCTTGTATCCATGACCTTTGGCATCAATGAAAAATAATGCCAATGCCAACATAATTCTCTACAATGTCAACTACTGATAACACTATTCCAAGTGGGAACATATTTCTTAATGTTTGAAATTGTTGTGCTTACCAATTAGAAAAGAAAGCATGTTGTATGCATGGTTGTATCAATTTATGAAACTTTTCCATAAATTTTCCAATAGGTATCTCCTCTTCTACATAATCTAACCTTGTTGATTCTTCGCCACTTTTGGTACGAAACTTGATATACTTGTAACTCTAGCAATTTACCAACTTTTTTAGGTCGATATCTACATCTCTCAAAGGAATTTAGCTAAATTTCCACATGTTTCACAGAGTCCTTGTATGCAACTTATTTTATTGGTTGCATTATCATTATTTGATTTATCGCATAGGATGAATGCTATGAACTAACTTACTTGTCTAGGTGGTGCATTCTGAATACCATCACTTTCTTCTCTAATCTTTGGAAACACTTGATAGTAGAGATAAAATTCAATATGATAATGATAACAAGTTTCAAATACCTTGCTTGTCTTCACATAATATGACTTTAACCTTTCAAACAATTTTTTCCCAATCTTTATACGTGGATTCGAATTTCAAAACATCACATACATCTAATGTTGTGTTATTTCTAGCTAATTTTTTGTATGTAATTAATTATTATTGGGCCCAATATTGTATCTAATAACATCTATACTATTTTATTAAGGATGGGCATGATAATTCCAAAAGGTTGAGATGAAGTTCCTAAAAACATTTTGAATCCTATCAGATTGAGGAGCTCTACACATAATTTCCCAATTTCCTTCTGAGGTACTATCATCAATAATCTTTCTCCTTTTGACATATTGTGTCAATGTCTTTCTACTGAAACCAATCTCAATTGAAAGTGAAGATATTTATCTTTTTTGGCCATTTTCCACTTAAAATCAATGTAAACATGACTCTTCTTGAAATTTCCTTATCTGTTGATCAAGATTGTTTCCCAATGGAACCTAAACCTTTTTTCAAATTTTCAATAATGTCTTTTTGTAGGTGTGAGCCTTTCCTCTTTTCCATACTTGTATCTACACCCAACAATTGTAATGGATCTTGTAGCTCATTACTAAGAAGTACAATTGATAATAGTTGGGCTTGATTGAGTGTATCAAGGTTATTGAAATGAGCAATTATTTTCTTTGCAGTTTTGTTCATTGGCCTCCTAGTACTATCTCTAGGTTGTTTAGCATAAAACTTCATTTTTTCCATATCCATTTGAAGTAAATGATCAAAATTTCTAGAAGAAATTTTTCTCTTCACCTCTTTAGCTAGATTCATATGCTCATCCATGATGGTATCCGAAAGCAATCCTGACCCCTCTCCAATATTCATTCCTTGCAATTGGGCCTCCTCCCTAACATCAACTATATGTTCTTTAGCCTCATTTGCTCTAGTATCTAAATTTGGCTCGACTTCTACTTCATTTTATGTATGTTGAGACCCTACACAAAAACACATCGAATAAATTTAATATATGGAACTTAAAGGATTACTTTCATGGATCACTAGGTAGATCTTGACTATGATAAATTAAGATGTAGTTTTAAAAATATACCTATTCTTGCAAGAAAAGGGTGACACTGGGTTGCTTAGGATAAATATGAAGCATAAACTTTTATTTTATCTTTAAGATTTAATACTTGACTCTATTCTTAAGAGAGATTATAATTGGTTCATCCTTTTAGGGATCTAAATTAAACCTCCCTTGAGCCTTAAATATCTCAAATAAGGAGTTAAGATCCTCCTATCATGTGTTGACCTTATCCTCACTCTATTTTGTTATGAATCCTTCACTAACTATATGAATTTTGGCATACCCTAGAGTTTTTGTTTGTAGGAGACTTTTTAAAAAAGGGTATAGATTTTAAGTAGGAAAAAACCCATCAAAACTACCATAATATTACCATGTACTTAAGTTCAAGAAAGGAACTTTATCAATAGGTTCTTGCCAACATGATTGAACCCGCATATTAAGAATTGGAGGGTAAAGAAATTCACAAGCAAAAAAAGAAGAGACAAGCTGGTGACTTTATTGAAACCCTCGTTCTGTTATAATTACCATATAGAGTGCATTTTTTGTGATATCCTTGTGTTTTGTTTGTCAGAGGCCTTAAGGCCATGAGCCATACAATGGATAGTGTGTGGGTATCACTAGTAGAATTTTGCAAATAAATGACTAATATTAGACAAATAAAATTAACTAAATAAATGACTAATATCAGACAAATAAAATTGACTAAATAAATAACTAAATATATGATTAATTTAATGACTAAATAAATGATTATTACTCCTCTATTCTTTTTTCTTTCGAATTTGATCATAATCTATAGAGCTTAAGCCCCCCTCATGGGACCCCTACCTAAGCGGGCCATTTGGCTGCCTAGGTTACTTGGTGCACCAATACCTATTGTATGAAAGGCATTGCCTCTTGGTGCAATCTTAAGGCCTTCACATATTTTATAAAAAAAAAATAACATTTATATTCTTTAACTTTGATTACTCATTATGTTAATGAATCATGAATGTTTCTAACTATGATTTGAAGCGAGTTTGGTAAAGATGACTAAATTCTCAATTAAAGTGGATAATTAACAAAAAAGTTTTGAATTGAGGGAGTGGGTGGTATTATAATATAATACAATAATAATATATTATTAATATTAGTAATATTATAATATTATATATAATATATATTATATAATATTATATTATAATTATTATATTATTATAATATAATATAATATTATATTTATATTATAATGTATTTAATATTATATAATAATATTATATTATAATATTATATAATATTATATTATTATAATATAATATATTTAATATTATATAATATTGTATAATATATTTAATAATATTTATTTATTTAATTTTGTACCCTAATGGCTGGGCATAGTGGGTGGGCAATTCTTGGCCATAATTTTCAGACTCCCCCCATAATTTTCAGACTTGGGCCGCCATAATTTTCATTTTAATAAACACACTAAATGTCGAATGGGGGTTAGGAAAGCCATTGTTCTCAGGGATTCTAAAACCCTCATCGAAACCTTATTTTCAGGCTGTAGCTCACCAAATTAGAGAAGTGAAAGGTCAAAACTAGCAAGGAAGAGTTTAGAGGAGCCAAAACCAATAGCGGTTTGGAAAGCAACATAATCCATAGGTAAAGGATGCCTTAAAGTTAAAACCTTTAAATGTGCTCAATATTAGGATCTTGGCCATAATTTTCAAGAATATTCCATAACAAACACATTTGAAACCATGGCGTGCTTATTCATAGCAGAGTATATCTGTTAGTTTTAATCATTGAGTCAACAAAAAGAATCAATTCAAACTAAACCAGATGATTAGATTAGATTGCATTGATTCATGAATCAACTATTATTAGTTTGAATTAGTTTGAATCAACTAAGGGTGGGAGGGGCCTCTCAACTACTATCAGTATCTGCTATTGAGGTAGGTCATTCATCCATTTTTTGATTCATAATGGGTGGGTTGGTAGGGTAGCCCAACTATTGAATATTGAGTAGTAGTTTTGTAGTAGAGGTAGGACCACCCAATTCATAATTCATGTTGATTAGCCAAGTACAAGAACCAATGGGTACTTGAGCTCATGTTGAAGCAACTGAGGATTTCTCTCCCCAATAAGGACTTGAACAACGACAGAGGGCCTTTAGGGATTAGGGTGGAATATCAATTTTTTTCCAT
This sequence comes from Sequoia sempervirens, assembly GCA_007258455.2. Classification (NCBI taxonomy): domain Eukaryota; kingdom Viridiplantae; phylum Streptophyta; class Pinopsida; order Cupressales; family Cupressaceae; genus Sequoia; species Sequoia sempervirens. The sequence continues at coordinate 610,683,703 of VDFB02058242.1, read as the reverse complement.
ACACTTCACTTGGATCTGTTATTATGCTACCAGTTAATTGATCCTCTCCCAGACAGGAAACAATGATTCACAAATCTTATTCATGCCTGAAACAAGTTTAGTCAAATGATCTATTCAACATGTTGGAACACTGACTACAGGTTTTTCTATTTAGGTACCCAAAGTAAAACTATTCGTCATGTCATAGTTTTCTTTGAAGGAAAAGGCCCTCGTCTGATGCCCCATGTAGCCTCATAAGAGCTAGTCTATTGCTCTACTATCCATTGATATGTCTCATAGGTCTTGGAATTGTGATTTTTGTTTGAACTTGCCTTTTGTATCAAGTTTTGTGTTCCAATAAGCATTATAAACTTGTATAAGACATCTCTTCCCACCTTATAAAAATCTCATTCTTTTTGGATGAACTTGATCTTGTGACTCAATTAGATGTACTCTTGTGTATTTGATACCTTAATTACATCTATCCCCTCAATTTTCCAGCTTGTGGCTCCCTCAGATCCATCCATGAACTTTAGAATAGTGTACAGTTGGGTAATGATGTTATTGAGGGTCGATAAGCTGACCTAGATTATCAAGAACTGAAAATACAAAGGTAATTAAAATCTTACTAGAATAATAATATTGGGACAATCTTGATCTACAAATAAACATATTGAGTTCAAATCCATTACTTCTAGAATGTATCTTGAGATAATGCATAGTTTTTCTAGAGCAACAAACACACTATACATTTGGATTGATGCTTTGAAGTAAAGTTGTTGAGTGGGTTTATATTTCTCCAATTTGGGATGAACTGTTGTATAGAAAAAACATAAAATTCTTTAACCAAACTTGTTAAGGAAAAATTCACTATACTATTTCTTCTATGTTATACATGGAAGTCAGCAAAATTTTGTTTAAAATGGAAATAATTTTGAAAGTATCATACATTTTTGTTTGTCTTGTGGTCAGTAGTGAAGGTTGGTTGTCTTTGTATCACAATCTCTTGACAAGGAAAATCTAAAATGCATGTCATTTAGTAAAAATGCACCCTATTCACCACAATAAAAAAAATAACATCTTCATACTAATATTTGTTGTTTTGGAGGATGTCGAGGTACAAGAGCATGTTTTTTGGGAAGGTCCATTGAGATAAGCCTCTCCAAAAGTAAAGAAGGTTTGGTTTTTAGATGTCAATCCCCTTTGATGCCTGTGACTCAAGTGATAGCTAGACCACCCAAACATCTCTATGTCATTGGCTTGCCTTTACGTATTGGAGTTTCTCGAACAACAATACAATCATTGGGTGTCTGCTCCAGGGAAACTTCTCAAAGTATGCAAATTTTGTACTCCATTTCCTTTTCCATTTTTAATCTTTGGTTTGATATATACATGATTTTTTGATATTTCAAGGTAGATGCAAGCTAGTTACTAGAAAAATTTGACTATTGTAAAATACTTGTTAGTTTTGTGTATTTTTGGTATTTATGAATGTTCTGAGCAGGAGATAATTTATTTTCATTTTAGAAATTTATAATTATCCAAACATTCTAGTCCACAGTTGTTTCCTAATTTTGTCACTTATAACATTAATAATTGGAAATAGGAAAATGGAAAATGAATTAAATGTTAGATTTATTGACCATAGATGGTACAAAGTGCATCATTTGAGTTTCATTAGCTACTATTGAATGGAATTTCTTTCAACAGTATGAACATTTTGCATCCATCCATTCTACTCTTAATTGACACTGAGAACTATGCATATATTGAGGCATTGAGCCTCTTAGAGATTATCCCTGTGTCAAAAACTGCTCTGTTTAGGAAAACTATAAGTCTTAATGTTATCTAAAGTTCTCTAGTTGAGTATTGCCTCAAATATATTCATTGTTTCTGATAAAATATAGAAACCATTGTTCTCTATCTCACTCATTTTTATCCACATGCCCTTTTCCACTAGTTTATGTTATTGTTTAGAGTCTCTATCATTGTGAGACTGTATGATAAGAACTTTACCAATTTTCTTCTTCTTTATAAGCAAAATTATAGGATAATGTGTTCAATAAACTATAAACCACAATTCTATGTGTGTAATGAAATATTTGAAAAAACTCTCTACTTGTTTTTCTTATTTAATATTAATTGTATGATTCATGAATTTTGTTGTAGTAAGATTATACTTCCTTTTACATATGATTGATAAAAATTAAAAGTTTAAATTATTTTCAGTCACTTTTTTTGGGTAGAAATATGGTTCCATTACTTACAAAGTTTTTTAATTTTAATGGGAGTGCACATATCAAAGGGGAATCCAAGGCCTTTGGAAATGCACCTTCACCAAGCGTTCACATCTTTTGCATGAATCTGGTTCATTTCCCCCAAAAGGTTGCATTTCTCCCATGCACTAATATTGAAGCCTAATGGGAAAAGGGATCTAATCTTTTCTTTTTACTAAAAACCAAGAAAAAACAAAAATATAGTAATAAACACAACTCTATAACTTGAACTAATTAAGAATTTTAGATTGATCAAGGTAACAATCCTAGACAGGATGCCAAGGGGTTTGAATCTAGATATAGACCTACTGCTATGATTCCTAAGTAAACAACAAAAGATTTGGGGTTTAGTTAGCCACAAACTATAGAGTGCATATAAATGTGGTAGGGTTAGTAATGTAAGTGTTCCTCTGGTTTGCTTGCATATCTAGCTAGGAAGACTTTTCCCTGTCTTCATCTAGGAACCTGATAGCTTCTAGGTCCTAATTAGGCTTAGGTCATTAACTAAGCTCTATTTCAACTCCTCTCCAAGAGTTTCTCAACTTTGTGCTTCACCCTAGGAAGACTAACACCAATTTGAATTAACAACTTTCTCCTACACTTAGAAGACTCTAAGTGCCAAAATCACAAAACACTTTGAACTATTAGAAGGGGTGCTAGAGATATTGGAAACATGCATTTCAAATCCAATTAGATCCACATTGGATGGTCTTCAATCCTCACTCTTACCGATTTCAAGAATTTTCCTTGAGAAGGCCTAATTCCTTGTAGCCCTTGACAGTGACCTTTTTGACTTTCTTGCCCAAACTTTCCAAACAACCTGGAAAAAAAATTGCACTTTCAAACACCCTTTTTGATCCTTTAAATGATTCACAAGATTTTAGTTCCCTGTGTCCTCCATACAGTGGTCTTCTATGATCTTGGGTAAATAGGGCTTCTCTGTTTCTTCACTCAAATCTAAAGCAAATGGATTGATAGAAATCTCAATCCTCCTAGCATGTTAGGATGTACCTATACCCAACCTAGAATTGCACTTGCTCCATACTGTCCTTCTTTCCCCTACCCAATTTCTTTAACTTTTCACTATCAAACCTCTAACCAGACTTCCCAAGCTCTCCTAGGGTTTGATTTTAAAAATACTTGCTCGATTCCACATGACTCCTACTACTAAATATTTATATATAATTGGATCCCCTATCATATCCATCTAATCTCAGGAGGTTCCCATGGCTAGACTTTATGGGGGAGCCATGAAAAGACTGTCTAGTCAGAATAAGACAAGAAGACCCTCTAAACCTTAACTATTGAATTCAAAGCACCAAATCAACTCAAAACAACTTGATTACAAAATGGAAATTGCTCAAGACTACCTTATGAACACAAATCTAAAGCCAAATAAATATATTCAATCCACTTGATATCACTGTTTCTTCAAAACACACGGTAAACTCAGAAATTGTAGACTTCTCTCTATTCACACAAACCAAAAACTTGATTACCATAGACTAACTACTTGCCTTCGAGCCATTACCTTACATAGATGCCTTTTTCCATGCTTCAAGGGATGTTGGACGATCCCACACTCCTACCTTTTAGGGGATCCAAGACAACTAAGTTGCATGCAACCTGACAAATGTTGTCATGCAACTTTGCAACAACATTTTACAACTGCCCATCATGCCTTCTTCCAAAATCCTAGGACCTCTACCTCCTAGATTCCGAACAACCAACTCCCTTAACTACCTCCTGGCATCTTCTAACAACATAGATGTGTTTAGAACACATTTAAGGCTCAACTTTCAATCCAAGCTACTAAGCTAATTAAAGCAAAAAATTAACAACAATGATTAAACTATGGTGACCTTAGTCCTAGTGACTAACTCACCTAGTCCACACATAAACAAGACCTTCTAAGGTCTAAAATAAACACACTATTACCCTGACTTGGCTAAGGTCAGATACAAACCAAAATTGACAATCAACAAAATGGAGATTAGCCTAGGTGCTCCTGCACCATCCTCCCCAAAGAAAAAGAGTTCAATCCACCCTTGGATTGAGTAAGTTGAGATCAATGCCCAACTTCTTGAACTCTGATTCCTTGATCCACACTACATTAGTATCAAGTTGACCATGCCTTTTAATCAGATGTTCTTTGTATTCCTTGGTCCTAGTCTTCTTGTAGACCTTGGTATCCAGTATACTATCAGCTTGTTTGTCTGTAGCAGAAGGCAGTTTGAGTTCTTCCACATCTTGGATGACTTCATTGAGGTTCTGGTCCATGTCTGGTGGTGGTCCTTTGTAATGAACTAGGTCTGCAATATTGAAAATAGGGGATAGTCCACTATCTTTCAGTAGTTCTACTCTAAAATCATTGTTTCCATACTTTGCTAAGATAGGACAGGGACCTATCCTCTTCATCTGCAACTTGTGAGGAACTCCTTTTCTCAACCTAGACTTGTTTAGATGCACCATCACCAAGTCTCCAACATTGAACTGCACTTCTCTTCTATGCTCATCCACCTTGGTCTTATGCTTCATGGTATTTTCTGCCAATGTCTTCCTGACTATATCATGAATTTCCTGCATTGCATAGGAAAAATCATCAGCATATCCACTTCCCTTGACTCCATCCTTTAAGTCTCTCAGCTCATAGACTCCTCTAGGATTTAGGCCATAGACAATTTCAAAGGGACTCTTCCCTGTTGACCTATTCACAGTGTCATTATAAGCATATTCAGCTTGCCCAATCAACTGATCCCATTGTTGACCATACTCCTTGGTCAAGCACCTTAATAGATTTCCAAGAGTTCCATTGACAACTTCGGTCAGACCATCAGTTTGGGGATGGTATGCAGATCCAAAAGATATATTAGTGCCCAATCTCTGCCAAAGAGTTCCAAAAATGGCTCATGAACTTGGTGTCTCTATCTGATACAATGTTGAATGGTAATCCATGTATCCTTACTATCTCCTTGAAGAAAAGAGAAGCTATTTGACTGGCATCATTGGTAGTTTTACATGGCACAAAGTGAGCCATCTTGCTGAATCTGTCCACAACCACATAAACATTGTCCATGCCTTGTCTTGTCTTGGGTAACCCAACTACAAAATCCATACTCAAGCATTCCCATGGCCTAGTAGGAATAGGCAGTGGTTGGTATAGGCCTACATTTGAAGAAGTACCCTTGGCCTTTTGACACACTATACAACTCTCCACATACCTCCTAACATCTAGGTTCATCCTAGGCCAATAGTAGAACCTTTGAACAAGTTCTTGAGTCTTGGTGATCCCAAAGTGACCACTCAATGCACCATTATGCTTTTCTTGTATCAAATTCTCCCTAATGGAGCCTCTAGGGACACATAACTGATTCCCTTTAAACAAAATATCACTTTGCAAAGTATATTCAACATATTTACTATGAAAATGATTCTTGTATTCAGCACATACCTTATAAATGTCTGCAAAATCTTCATCATTTGCATATAGATCATTGAAATGATCTATTCCCATGCTCTTTATCTAAATTTCTTGAATGGTGAGAACTCTTCTACTCAAGGCATCTGCCACCTTGTTGAGTACTCCTTTCTTGTACTTGATATTGAAGGTCTAAGCTTGCAGGTATTCCACCCATTTCATGTGTCTGTGACTCAATTTCCCTTGTGAATTCAGGAAACTAAGTGCTTGGTTGTCTGAATACACTATGAATTCCTTGGGAAGCAAGTAGTGCCTCCATTTCCTTAAAGCCTGGACCAATGCATACATCTCAAGGTTATAAGAAGAATACTTCTTCTTGGCTTTACTTAACTTCTCTGAATGAAAAGCCACTGGTCTGCCCTCTTGGCTGAGAACAGCTCCAATAGCCACATTGCTTGCATCACATTCAATAGTGAATAGCTTCTCAAAGCTTGGTAACTCCAAAACAGGTTGGGTAGCTATCTTTTCTTTAGACAACTCAAAGCTTTTATTAGCTTGCTCATTCCATACAAACTTAGTCTCCATTCCTCCCTTAATGGTGTCCAACATAGGCGCACAAATAGCACTAAATTGTCTTATGAACTTCCTATAGTATTGAGCAATACCATGAAAGCTTCTTACCTCTATTGTTGTCTTTGGAGTAGGCCAATCGAGGATGGCTTCCACTTTGCTACTGTCCATTTTCAAGTTTCCATGTGATAGCACAAATCCAAGGTACACCAGCTCTGTTTTGATGAATTCACACTTTTCCAAATTGATCATCAACTTCTCCTCCTGCAGCTTCTTGAAAATCAACTCTATCTTTTTGAGGTGCTCTTCTCTTGTTTTGCTATGAATCAATATATCATCAAGATACACCACTACAAATTTGTCAATGTAGTCTTTGAGGATTTCATTCACGAGTCTCATGAATGTGGAGGGGGAATTAGACAACCCAAATGGCATAACCAGCCACTCATAGAGACCCTCATTGGTTTTGAAAGATGTTTTCCACTCATCTCCCTCATGTATCCTAATTTGGTGATAGCCACTCTTTAAGTCTATCTTGGTATAGTACCTAGTTTCACGTAGACAATCCATGAGGTCTTCAATCCTAGGGATAGGGAATCCATACCTAATGGTTATCTTATTTATGGCCCTGGAGTCAGTACAAAGCCTCCATTCTCCTCCCTTTTTAGGTGCTAAGATAGTGGGTACTGCACATGGGCTGATACTTTTCCTAATGAGACCTTGGTTTAGGAGTTCTTGTACTTGTCTAGCTATTTCCTCATTTTGTTGAGGGGTCATCTTGTAAGCTTCCTTATTTGGTAGGGTAGCCCCTAGTATCAAGTCTATCCTATGACTTATGGCTCTTTTAGTGGGTAATGCTGCTAGTTGTCCACTACTCACAATGCCTTCATAGGCCTGCAACATCTCCTGTATTTCTTTAGGTAGCTCTAGATTTTCAGCTGCTTTCTAATCACTTACCTCTCTTGGCTTTAACATCACTACATAGCCAACTCCTTCTCCTTCTTCCAAGGCTTCTAAGAACTCTTTTTCACCAACCATGAGAAATTTAGGACCTACTGTCTACACCTCTGGATCTTCTAGCAAAGACTGAATTCTAAGTGTTACCTTATCCTTCTTGAAAGTGTAAGAGTTATTTGCTCCATCATGCATAGCTTGGCGATCGAATTGCCATGGTCTACCTAGGAGCAAATGACATGCATCCATAGGTAACACATCACACAAGACTTTGTCTTTGTACCTTCCAATTGAGAACTCCACCCATGCTTGTTCATTCACCAAGACATGTTGGTCTTTATTGAGCCATGTGACCTTGTAAGGATTGGTGTGGGGTATCCTTGTCAACTTCAACTTTTTGATTGTCTCTTCTGACACAATATTGTCAGTAGACCCTGAGTCAATGATGACTCTGCATACTTTCCCCATCATCTTACACTTTATCCTAAATAGGGACCTCCTTTGGCTTGGTTCTTCTTTAACCAACTCCTTGATCAAAGTTCTCCTCATCATGAGGTTCTCACCTTCCTTAGAATTCAATGGTACTTCAGAATGTTTCTCTGCTGCAGTTGTCTCATCATGAACTAGATTGGTTCTCTTGTCACCTCCATGAGAAGTACTACCTTTCTCTGGACATCTATAGGCTGGGTGTCCCATTTGATTGGAGTGGTAACACTTCATGTTGGTAAAGTAACTACCTCTTCCTTGTCCACCACTTCTTCCTCTAGAGCTAGAGCCTCTTCCTCTGCCACCTCTACTAGAGCTTCCTTCTTGCTGCTCAAAGTATCTGACTTCTCCTTGAGCCTTTGGTTCTGAACTCCTTCCACTATAGCCACCTTTTTGTCCTCTACTGTCTTTTCCTCTACCCCTACTCTTGGAGGTTTGCTCTTGCTTCTTTTTGCCTTTCTCCTCTATCTTCAAGGCCATTTGATAACATTGGCGGATGGTTTTGAAGTTTACTAGGCTCATGTCTTCTTGGATAGACCATTTAAGCCCATTCAAATACCTTGCTAGTTTGATGCTTTCATCTTCAACCACCTTTGATCTAAGGCGCAACTTTTGGAACTCCTCGGTGTATGTTTGGACATCCATATCTTTTTGTCTAAGGTTATGTCTCCTCCTATGCAACTGGACTTCATAGTCATTAGGTAGATAGGTCTTCCTTATTTTGGTTACCATGCCTCTCTAAGTAACTATAGGACCCTTGACTTCTTTCTCTCTTTCACCTTGCACAAACTTCCACCATGTGAGAGCTGCACCTCTCAACCTTGACTTGGCCATTTTTACTTTTTGGGCCTTTGTTATACCATCACATTCAAAGTGATTTTCTATACTTTGAATCTAGTCCACAACTGAGCCAGGATCCATTTGTCCACTAAATAGTAGCACTCCTTCCAAAGCTTTTCAACTTAAAGCCTGTAGTGCCTTTAAGAAGGGTTCTTCAGCGAGGATAGGGTCAGGTGTTGGAGCTTCCTCCTCCAAGTCCACTTCCTTTTCCTTTGCTTCCTGCTCTTCCTTCAGTTTTATCTTATCCTTTACTTTGTTTGCCTTTTCTTGGACTTCATCCAAGAGCTTCTCCATTCGAGACGACCTTTCTCTTAGCAGCTAGTTATCCTCTTCTTGCTCTTCTACCTTCTTGGATAACTCAGCATTAGTCACTATGGTTCTTTCTTCCTCTGGTGTATTCTCTCCTATTGATTCAGTGGGTTGCAACATCAATCACAAGCCTGATCAAAACAAGGCTCTGATACCAATATAATGTAAGTGTTCCTCTGGTTTGCTTGCACATCTAGCTAGGAAGACTTTTCCCTATCTTCATCCAAGAACCTGATAGCTTCTAGGTCCTGATTAGGCTTAGGTCATTAACTAAGCTCTATTTCAACTCCTCTCCAAGAGTTTCTCAACTTTGTGCTTCACCCTAGGAAGACTAACACCAATTTGAATTAGCAACTTTCTCCTACACTTAGAAGACTCTAAGTGCCAAAATCAAAAAACACTTTGAACTATTATCAGGGGTGCTAGAAATACTGGAAACATGCATTTCACATCCAATTAGATCCACATTGGATGGTCTTCAATCCTCACTCTTACCGATTTCAAGAATTTTCCTTGAGAAGGCCTAATTCCTCGTAGCCCTTAACAGTGACCTTTTTGACTTTCTTGCCCAAACTTTCCAAACAACCTGGAAAAAAAATTGCACTTTTAGACACCCTTTTTGATCCTTTAAATGATTCACAAGATTTCAGTTCCCTGTGCCCTCCGTATAGTGGTTTCCTATGATCTAGGGTAAATAGGGCTAAAAGGCCTAATTAATAGGGCTTCTCTATTTTCTCACTCAAATCTGAAGCAAATGGATTGATAGAAATCTCAATCCTCCTAGCATGTTAGGATGTACCTGTACCCAACCTAGAACTATACTTGTTCCATACTGTCCTTCTTTCCCTTGCCCAATCTCTTTAACTTTTCACTATCAAACCTCTAACCAGACTTCCCAAGCTCTCCTAGGGTTTGATTTTAAAAATACTTGCTCGACTCCACATGACTCCTACTGCTAAATATTTATAGATTATTGGCTCCCCTATCATATCCATCTAATCTTAGGAAGTTCTTGTGGCTAGACTTTATGGGGGAGCCATGAAAAGACTGTCTAGTCAGAACAAAACAAGAAGACCCTCTAAACCTTAACTATTGAATTCAAAGCACCAAATCAACTCAAAACAACTTGATTACAGAATGGAAATTGATCAAGACTACCTTATGAACACAAATCTAAAGCCAAATTAATATATACAATCCACTTGATATCACTATTTCTTCAAAACACATGGTAAACTTAGAAATTGCAGACTTCTCTCTATTCACACAAACCAAAAACTTGATTACCATAGACTAATTGCTTGCCTTCAAGCCATTACATTACATAGATGCCTTTTGCCATGTTTCAAGGGATGTTGGCTGATCCCACACTCCTACCTTTTAGGGGATCCAAGACAACTAAGTTGCATGCAACCTGACAAATGTTGTCATGCAACTTTGCAACAACTTTTTACAACTTCCCATTATGCGTTCTTCCAAACTCCTAGGACCTCTACCTCCTAGATTTCGAACAACCAACTCCCTTAACTGCCTCTTGGCATCTTCTAACAACATAGATGTGTTTAGAACACATTTAAGGCTCAACTTTCAATCCAATCTACTAAGCTAATTAAAGCAAAAAATTAACAACAATGATTAAACTATGGTGACATTAGTCCTAGTGACCAACTCACCTAGTCCACACACAAACAAGACCTTATAAGGTCTAAAATAAACACACTATTACCCTAACTTGGCTAAGGTCAGATACAAGCCAAAATTGACAATCAACAAAATGGAGATTAGCCTAGGTGCTCCTGCACCAGTTAGCTAAAGAAATGTGCCTATCAAATGGAGTGTCAATGATGTTATATAAGGACACCAATGCTCTTGTCAACCCTATTATTAAGGGGAATTCTAGTTATGCAAATCCATGATGAAGAGGTTTGGCTTGTAGAAGAATTCATTTTGTAGATTTATTGGTACACAAAAGGGTTTACATATAGATGCCATAAAAAATGCAAGACATACCACATAAAATTCTTCATCAACACAAAATTTTAATTCAAGTTTTGGGAAAATGATATAAAATAGAGCTTGCAAAAGTTTCTCCACTTCATATAAAACATTCTAGCAATAGTTTCTCATCATTCTTTTGTGATTCTTTTGTTATTGGAAACCTGTCACAGCTGCAACACTTGAACATAGAAGACTGTGGAGGTTTAAATAACCTTCCTGATTCCATTGGCAACCTGTCACATCTACAACACTTGAAAATAGAAAGTTGCAGAGGTTTAAATAACCTCCCCAATTCCATTGTCAACCTCTCACAGCTACAACACTTGAATATAATTGGATATTTTAAATGTTTAAATAAAATATTGTCATAGTTTATATAACTTATTTGATTTCATTAGCAACCTGTCACAGTTGCAACACAACACTTGAACAGAGAAGGGTGTGGACATTTAAATAAGCTCCTTGATTAAATAACCTCCTTGATTCCATTAGCAACCTGTCACAACTACAACACTTGAACATAGAAGGGTGTGGATGTTTAAATAAGCTCCTTGATTGGTTTGGCAACCTATCATAGCTGCAACACTTGAACATAGAAGAGTGTGGACTTTTAAATAAGCTCCCTGATTCCATTGGCAACCTATCACAGCGGCAACACTTGAACATGGTAGAGTGTATAGATTTAAATAGCCTCCCTGATTCATTGGCAACTTGTCACAGCTGTAATACTTGAACATAGAAGGGTGTATAGATTTAAATAGCCTCCCTGATTCAATGCTAAGAAGCAGGAAATTATGAGAGGTATGATGTTTGTGGTGAATAAATTTTGTTTCCTTTTCATTTAAAAATTAAGTCCAAATATTTTTAGTCATAGGTTATTGGTATGATGTGTAGGCTGAATACCTTTGTTTCCTATTCATTTAATGGTTAAGTTACAAGACAAAAGCTGACAAAGCTATTCCTATTGTCATATTATGCCACGAGTTGCTAGTTATAGGTCTGAGCTCCATTAATTTTCCATCTTGATTATTTTCTGAAATTTTTAGCATCATAATTGTTGTACTTCTATGTTCAAATATCTTAAAATAGAGATGTTTTCTATCGCCATTTTCTTGTGTAACTATGTGTATTAACCCTTCAATTTTTTACATTATGCACTATTGAAATAAATGGTTGTTATGTTTATTATTTTCAACCACATTATGGTGCTTTTTCTGATCTATGATGCAGATGAACAATTGTTCTAAAAAATTAGCTTCTATCCATGTTGCTAATGGTAATAGACAATGGTCGGGTTAAGAGATCTCTTTACTCCAGATTTATTTATGCATTTGAAATTTCATTACAATTGGTTTTTTGTGAGCGGTATATTTTATTAGCATGTGATGTATTTTCCTTGTTTGTTTCATCGCATCATTGATTTGAAATCCTAAAATTCTTTTGTTTTTTTTCTCTCTATGGCTACTTGTAAAACATGTTCAACTCATGCTAAGTGGTTGTGGCATGTCAACTTTTACAAGGAGTGACCATGTTGGTACCCCTACAAAACTCGATTTCCATACTCCCTTTTTGTCAAGTTTGTTGTGAAACAATCCTCAAATTGCATCAATCCATTCCTGGTCAATTTGAAAGAGTTGGTCTTGTCCTAGTCTTTCAAATTAACAACTTTTACTAGGGATGATGAAGACAATAGAGTAGAGGTGAGCAAAAAAAAAAAGATGTGCTAAGGAGGAAAAATTGAGAGGCACACCTAGAGAACATCTATTGCAATAATAACTCAAGTAATTGTAAAACAAAAAAATATATAATCATCAAATCTTTCATAAACTGGTAATGTTAAAATACACCTTACTCATAATAGGGAGGACCCAATACTTAGTGCACCTACTTTGACATAATTCTTTCTATTTGAATTACAATACTTACAATTATTGGTAACACAATTGCCAACAACTGTACCTTAACTCATTACAACACACCTATGCCCACAATGATTAACATAATATGTCAGTTTACAAAGAAAACATTGTTTATCTCATGTTCTACATGGCTTCTATTTTTTTTGCTCCAAAACATTAGCACAAGGAAATTCAATTTAGTATGATCAATTATGTTGTTTGTGTGAACTTTATGATGCCACATTTGTTAACACAGAATCTGAAAACAAAGCTTTGTCATAAAGCCTTAGATTTTCCCATGTAAGTTCCGGGGACTAGTTTAGAATCTTAGATATCATGTTCACCCATGGAGCCTTTGGTTTTTCTTATACATGCTCCACAGTGTCAATTCTTAGGTGTGGTTCTATGGTTGTTATTTCTGGCCTTTGTCTTAAATTTTGGGCTTTCTACTCAGTTGTTTATGGATTGGATGCTATAACCATAGTTATCTAGATCAAAATATGGTTATTTCACTATTATTTGTAACTAGAATTACTTTCCTCTTGATCATATTTCTACTTTCTCTATCATTCATTTTGATATGAGAGGAAAAATCTTGACATTTTTGGTAGAAAATGAATAGGTAATTTAGTAAATTCTCAAGAAATAGTGTTTAGGGACCCTACAGTGAACACTGGGTAGTTGTTTATTGTTTGTACAAGTTTTGACATTTGATGGCTGCTAGCCTGTTGGTACAATTCATCCTTTCAGTTTCTACAACTATTATATCTTGTAAGTGTGGTGGAAGTCCAAGCTATTTATAATGTAAAGTTTAGAGTCATAATGGTGCATTCAAGGTTTTCATCTCTATTTTTGTTGCATGAAGTATTTTGAAAATGTTAATGAAGACCTTCTGAAACTTGATTTATGATTTAGGAAATGCAAATGGAAATAAAATGAGTCCAAGCTTCAATGTCGAGATATCCATTTCTCTAAGCCTTGGGAAAAATAGTATAGCCATATTGAGTGTGATGTTTGGATTGTCGGTAATGATTGAAATTTGATTTAGAGATTTCACTAAGCTTTTTGAGCCTTTGTTTATACTTTTATGACTGTGTTACTGAATATGGAATTGAAGTTATGCTCTTGATGATGCTGGTTGTGGTTTACTTTGAATGTTGTAATGTGATGAAACATAAATTTGTTGTTATAATGTACACTTGATAATTGCACATCTTGTAATATAATGTATATGCTACACTATATTTATTTTTTGAAGTGATTGAATGAAAGAAGTTCTTAACATGCCCACTTGATTGCTCATATTTTGAGGTAAAAAAATTTTGGGGTGCATTTTGAGCGAAAGAGTGCTAGATTAAGCTATGTAGCAATCCAAGGGTTTAAAGATGGCACTCATGACTTGCCACAAGAGTTATGGACATATTAGTTATGTTTTATGCACATATCACATCTCTTAGAACAATTTTTCTTGCAACAATCTTGGAGATGTTAGAACATACTTGAAGGTTCTTAACAACTCTCTTAGTTCTACCAGGGGCCATGTTTAACAAACCAAATGCAATTACTAACTTTTCACTATGGTGGTAGATAAATGATTCTTTATACCCTGCTGCCTTCATTTGCCAAGCTAATTTCTCCTACTTTGCATAGCTCTACCATGTTTGTGGATGTGATCTATCTCCTACACACAAAAAAACATGTACCAATTTACAATCTTCAATCCAACTACACCCAAGTATCTTTTTAATTCCTCTATCTTTCATCAATCTCTTTACTATTTAAACCTTGTACATATGTTTTAGAGAAGAAAATAAGTTGCAACATTTTTATGATCCAACTAAAAAAGCAGTGTTGATGGAAATACTCAACCTATATTCATATATGATCCACAACCTATGCATTGGTGAAGATTAGTAATGTCTTTATCGCACAACTGTTTTATTCTTTATTTTTTTGCTTTCATTTGTAGTCATCTTTAGGTTTATTCCTGAGCATTGATATTGGTATCTAACTGATAACATATTTTCCCTTGTTTTTATGAATGGATATTTGCATAGCAAAGCTACACCAATAGACACCATTGTAGATCTCCCTAAAACATGGCAATGAGCAATGCAAGCAGCATAGCTGCAATAGCTACCAAATTTGATGGTTCTATAGCAATATTTATGTATATTTGCCTCAAAACATAGTTAATAATAGTAATTCATATCATTTGGCCTTGCTTTTTATAGATAGTTATATGAGTAGATAGCTGTTATCATAGCTATTGTTTATATTTTTTGTTTTACAATGATAAAATTTCAATCTTTTTTTCCTGTTACATGATGGTTTTCAGATTCATGATATAAAGTGGGTTTTTGAGTTTGCATATTCCATACTCTACAACATGGGATTCCTACTACTCTATGGGAGATCTCTCAAGGTATTCTATTTCATTTTCCTTTTAACCTGTATAAATGTATCAATAAGGAAAAATTTTCAATTTATTTTTATATGCTACTAACTCAATTGAGATAGAATTTGTGATCAACTTTAGATCCCCATTTTGATATTAGGTGTTTTATCTTGATATTAGATTATTTTTCTTGATATCATGTCTAATCTAGGATTATTGTTGACCAGAGATATTGTGACTCTGTCCAGTATGGTTATCTTTTTGGCTAAATGGCTAGCATTATATCTTTGTCTATAACTTGATGGGTATAATCCTATATTAAAACATAGATTAATTCATTTACTATGAAAATAGTTCTGAAAAGAGTTACAGGTTATGGATTTTTTAAAGTCTTAAAGATGAAAGACATTGGTTAAAATTTTATAAAATGCCAAAGTGCTTAAAATACTTAAATAAAACCAAGACTCATCTCCAAGTATCTTCTCAACAATTCCTAACTATTGCAATCACAACCTTCATGTAGAGTTTTTGCCCATTGCAGCTATGTATCAGACTAAGCTTATCCCATTGTTTACTATATTGATCCTATCTTAATTGCCCAATGATATATTGAACTAAGCTTGTCCCCATTGCTTTGTGTACTCAACAATTCATAATTTTCCTTGGGGATGCACATAACTTAGTTGATGAACCAGGTGGGAAATTATATCCATAACATGGCAACATTTTTTGGAACTCTTGTTGTGGGATTCATAAACAGTTGGCAAGTTTCCCTTGTAACTCTAGCTACTAATCCATTTATTGTGGCTACAAGAGGAGTTTCAAATATCTTTCTTCATAGGCTTGTTGAAAGCATTCAAGATGCATATGTTGAAGATGCCAACATTGCAAAGAAGGTTTGAATGGGGGGAGGGGGGAGGATGTAGTTCGTATAAATTAACTTGTTAAGTTTTTATATTGTGTTTAAAAATACATCAAATCACTTCTTTGGTTAATTTATAGGTTACCGACCGATGCTTCTACATTAGTTAGTAAGGATGATACTAGAATTCTTTTGTGTCATTTCTACTTGATCAAACTACTTATTGTACTCTACTAAAATTCTATGTTTGTTTTCATTAATGTGCAACTTTTATTGAGCTAGGAGATAGGAAGCCTGATCTATTCTCTGGCAGCTATAACAGTAATCATCAATTTATGGATACATTGGCCATTTGTATTAAATAACACATTACTTTACATCTTTGGTTTATTTCCAGATTGTTGATTAGTTCTACCATTTTTGGTAACATGTTATATTTTGAGGAGAATGGTGTGCTATAGTTTAAATTTTGTTTTTTACTTAGTCCATCAAAAACTTTCATAGTTATATTATTTATTCTTTTCAAATCACAATATTTGTACATTTATATGGGTGTTTATAGCAAAGGAAATGTGTTTCTCTTGGGATTCTAAGTTATAATGTGTTATTTTTCTATATACCATTTCACAGCAAAAAGAAGGTTTCTAGCTGTAGCATGGCAGAGCCTTTAGACATGCCATGTGAACCCTATGAGGAGGAGTTTCATCTATGTTTGAGAAATTTACTTATTTTATGTATTTTAATCAATAAGGTTCAGGCAGGAGCAGTGCCAAAGGTGGGAGCATGTTGTTGACATTAGCTAGTTAATTTCATTATCAACATTTCATAATTTTCCAATTGACTTCTTGATTTTCTGCTTTATTATGTTGACAATCATGATAATAATGTCTACATAATTGGAAAGCAGGTAGTTAAAAATATAACATCAATTTGTCCTAAAGGCCAACCTTTATCTGCTTATCAATATTTTGAGAATGTCAAAAAATTTCTTGTAGCTATTGAGAAGTTAAAGTTTCCAACATTTGAAGCTTTTGGTTTAGAACAACTGAGCATGCTCATTCCAATATTATTAGATTCTAAATAATTAGTTCTATATACTTTTCTCTAATATTGTTGTTTCTTCAGGGGAGCTTGCAACCAAGTTTGACAACAAAAATCATAGGCTATACTTTGGCTTTGAAATCTTACCATGAATGGCCATGAATGGAAGAAATTTGGAGGAAATGGTTCTTGGAAGTACACAGGCATTTTGAAGTTCCCTATGCTTCTCAAAAATGCAAGATCCCATCAGTGTACCTCTTCTTGTATGACTGCAAAGGCCTTTGAAAACCTGTCAAATCCAATAGATGGTAGCATACAAAAGAATTGCAGGTAATTGGATCATTCAGGATGTGAAAAGCCTAAATTTATAGATACAATGAAGGTTAAAAAAAGTGTTCCTAAGACAAGGTAGATTCAACAAGATGATGTTGAACATAGAATCACTGAAATCTCACACTGTAGAGGTCATATTCATGACCTATTTGTAATCAAGGGACTAAACTCCATTATAGTGTTTTTTATTGTTATTTCATGTTTTGCAATGCTTGAATTGAAATATAACTTCATTCCTAAGTACATGATGGGTTATTGCATGTTTATGGTTAGCAGACCTAATTGGATCTTGGCTAAGGAGTTTTGTTCTGGGCATTAAGAATTCAAAGGAAAACATTAACCATAATCTTTCTGAACTACTACAAGCTACAACAATGGTATGTAACTTTGTTGTCATCCATATTTTTTGAAATTGTCATTGGAGCTTACCATTAGTGTAGATTTATTTCAGAATAGTAAAATTAATAAATACATTTATATAGTATATATAGCTTATTTTGTAATGTATGCCCTTGCTAGATATGACTAGATGGGTTGCATATGTGTTGTTTGCATTTGTAACAAGATTCTAGTAAAAAATAATGTACATTTAGGGTATGTGCAGGATCATCATGGAAAAAATAGGCCTTAAGTGGTGAAAAATTAAAAAAAAATCAGAGTTAGGCAACTTGACATAAAAATTTGAATAAGTTATCTATATTATTTCAAAAATATGTAAGAATAGTGTTGGATTCTACAATAACTGAGATAGGATCTATTGTCAGTAGTAGATCATATACAATCCACTCAACAAATGATTGAAAATAAAAATAGTAGAACGGAGAAGAAATCTGAAAGAGAGAAAGAGAGAAAATAGATACAATACTACAAGAGAATTTTGAGAAGACTCTCGTCACTCTTAGAAAACGATCACCAAACTAGTTGAACCAGCTGAACTTGTGGAGCTAGCTGAAGTTCATGGAGTTCATAAAGGTGAGAGGAGAGTGCTCAATATATAGAAGAATAAGGGAAAATACATCCAAGAGGTGCATTAACTCCTACTACCCATAAAAGGTGGGAGGTTATCACTTACTTGGTAAATAACAAGACATGCGGCATAACCTCCTCAAGTGAAGACAAGAGAGAGGTGGCACATAAATCCAAAAGAGGGTGAGAAACCCAACTACCCCATAAACTACTCAAGTAAAAAAAATAGTGGTTATGAGAGGAGGCACAACAAGCCAAAAGAGGATGTGTAACTCAACTACCCATGTGTGGGGAGAGAGTGACACATGTAGTTGTATTTTGCCACATGTCCTCATATTACCACATCTAATAAACCTAAGCAAGCTTCAATAATATGTGTAGGAAAAACTAAATACCCCAAACATAAGGAAAATAAAAAACATACACTAACACCCCCCCTTGAGCGTGGCTTAGGTGGGTGAAAAGATGGGTCCTGGAAAATGAGGCTATGTTAGGTACCCATGTACATAGAGATCCCCCCAAAAGAAGAAGCCCCCCATAAGAGAATAGCTCCCCCTAAATAGAGAGAGAAAATGAAGTGGAAGGACAAAGAATACCCCCAAAGAGATCCAATGGTAGATGCTCAAAACTGGATGTAGAAGATGGTCCACGATTGTTGAACAACATTCCTCCCTTTAGGAAGAAACAAAACCAAAGCTGTATGCACACTTTCTCCCCACTCCTGAAATGAATATGTAGGAAGAAAGTGTAGAATGAATGAAGTCTCTGAAGTCATGATGAGGGCACAGCCCGAGACACAAAAAATAACCCACAAACAAGAGAATAATTTTATTATTCAGAAAATGGAGCTTCTTACATGCAGAGGATCTCAATTCTCAAGTTCTACAACACATGCAAGTTACAGAAAGCTACAGAATAACCCTTTCGCAATATGCGAGCTTGTCCCCAAAAAGCCACCCAAAAATTAGAAACTCGCCTATAAATAGAGCTCCTCATTAGTTTGGAGCCAAAACAACATTCAAATTTGAGTTTAGGCAGTTTGGTGCCAAAAATTTACAACATGAAGTTCAAATTTCAAAAAAGCATTTGCAATTGTATCTTCTAGAAAGTGCGCCAACTTTCCAGGGCCATAACTTTTGATCTGAGACTGATTCGTGAACCGTTTGAACCATTGGAAAGGTCTCGAAGTCAATAACGCACTTGAAATTGGCTATGCCAATTTTGGAAAGTTTCGGGGCTGTTCCGGGAACTCTAAGTGCCTCAAATCTAACTCGGAAGATTTTCAAGTGCAAATCTAGGAAACTAAAACTATAATATCTTTCAACCCAAGAATAGAAAATAAAAACCATAAATTGGGAATTTCCTTATGACGAAAAGGGTATCCAAAAATGTAAAAACATCTAAAAACCAAGAAACTTGAAATTTAACTATTTTTGGGTGATGCAAGATTTCCCTTACACCACTAGATGCTCTTGCATCAGACACCTAAGGTAATTTGAGAAGTGACCCCATCACGTCTTAGATGGTGGAGGAAAACCCAAACAGTCAACCTCTGCCTTAGGCAACTAGGATGAATCTTCAACAGGCCTTCCTTTCCATTTCACCAGATATTCTTCATACTACCTGTTCCTAGTACTCCTTCCCACATGACTATCCAGGATTTCTTCAATCTCCTCCTTTTCTGAAGTAGGTGCTAGAATCCCACACTATTCCATTGTTGGTACTTCCTCTGCACCACCTTCATGAAACTCTATCAAATCTGAAATGTTGAATCCCTCTGGCAGCTCTACCTCATATGCATTCCTTGAATCATGCCTCTTCAAAATTTTATAGGGACCGAACTTCTTCATCTTCAATTTGTTATATGTTCCCACTAGAAACCTTTCTTTCCTCAAGTGGACCATCATTTCATCACTAATCTGAAACTCCTTATACCTCTTCTTCTAATCTGCCTTAGCCTTATACTGCATATTCATCTTGTTAATATGTTCTCTTACCTTCTCATGTATATCCTTGATGTGTTCTGCAAAATCTTTGGCTTCAACACTTATTTTCTTCTCTTGGTCCATCTTCCTCAATTTTGGAGCCATTCTGGGGCTACCTCCATACACAATTTGGAATGGTGATCTACTAATGCTTTTGTTGATAGAATTGTTGTAAGAAAATTCTGCCTGGGGTAGGATCAAGTCCCATCCCTTGGGTTTATCTCCTACCAAACATCTTAGTAGGTTACCCAGACTCTTGTTAACAACCTCTGTCTGCCCATCTGTTTGTGGATGGTGTGCAGAACTCAACTTCAACTCTTTCTTCAACTTCTTCCACAAGGTCCTCCAAAAGTACCACACAAATTTGGTGTCATGATCTAAAACAATACTCTTTGGCAGACCATGTAGCCTCACCACCTCTTTGAAGAACAATTCAGCAATGTGGACTGCATCATGGGTCTTCTAACATGGAATGAAATGTGCCATCTTTGAAAACCTATCAACCACCACAAAGACTGAATCATTCCCTTGTTGTGTCCTTGGCAAACCAAGAACAAAGTCCATACTTATATCCCCCCACAGTCTCTTTGGTATAGGTAAGGGCTGATATAAGCCTGTATTCTGACTCACTCCTTTAGCCATCTAACATACCCTGTAGCTTTGTACAAACTTCTTCACATCCTGTGACAACTGAGGCCAATAATAATGCTCCGATAATGGCAATGGTCTTATCCGACCAAAATGTCCTACCATTCCTCCACTATGCTTCTCCTTTATCAGGTTCTCCCTCATGGAACTCCTTGGGATACACAATTGACTTCCCTTAAATAACATGCCATCCTAGATTATGAAATCCAGCCACCTTGTCCTGTCCACTGTAACAGGTTCCTTGCAAGCTTTCCAAGCCTCTGCAAAATTAGGATCTTCTGCATACAATGTCTTGAGTTCATTGAACCCAACCACCTCAATCTACATCTTTGTCATCAATGTATGCCTCCTACTTAAGGCATCTGCAACCTTGTTTGACTTCCCACTCCTATGTTTCAAAACAAAGGTATAACTTTGCAAAAACTCTACCCATTGGTGTATGGTGAACCAAAAGGTTGCTTGCACAATCTACTAGAAAACCTTTTTACTATCTCCTTCCTAGAACCTGATACCAATGGGTTCTTGTTGAGCTTAGATGACTATCTTAGTCTTGCTCCAACTCTTCTCCAAGAGCTTTCCACTTGTGCTTTACCTTTGGAAGATCAACACCATGTGAATTTACAAATTTCCTCTCAACACCTAGAAGATTCTAAGTGTCATCATCTCACAAAACACTGAACTACTTGCAGGGGTATTGTTGACATTGAAACCATTCATTTTACATCCATTTAGATCCATCTTTGAGGATCTTCCACTTGTTGTCTTACTGATTTCTAGTTTTTGCCTTAAGGAGGCCTATTTGCTTGTAGCCCTTACCAGTCACCTTTTTTCTTTTCTTGACCAAACTTTCCACACAACCTAGCAACTAAACTTGATTTCCAAACACCCTTTTTGGACCTTTAAATTTTTCACAAGGTGTTAGACCCCTGTCTTATCCGTACAGTGTATTCCTACAATCAAGGGTGGAAAGGGCTATTAGGCCTAATTCTTAGGGTTTCAATGTTATCCTACTAATTTCTCACACACACAGATTGGTCAAGTCTCAATCCTTCTAGTATCCTTGTGTTAGGTCATATCCCACTTGGAACTGTACTTTTTCCATATAGTAGTGCCTTCCCCTACCTAAGTTCTTCAACTTTTACCTCTCAAACCTCTAACCAGATTGTCCTAGCTCGCCTAGGGTTTGAGTTTAAAAATACTTGCTTGGCTCTTTGGAACTCCTACTTATAAATATGTACAAAAGATTGGCTCCCCTATCATTTCCATCCAATCTCTAGGAAACTCTGTGGTTAGATTTCATGGGGGATCCATTTAAGGACTAATTGCTCAAAACTGGAATTACAAACCCCTTACACTCTAATCTATGGATTCAAAGCACTAAATCTACTCAAAGCAACCTGTTTATACAAAGAAAGATATTCAAAACTACTCTATGAACACCAATACAATGCTTAATCAGTAAATACAATGCCTTTAACACCACTGTTTCTCAAGTTACTCGGAAAACACAGAATTCTGCAAAATGCTTTCTTCTATTCCACACAACAAAACTTGATTACAACCATATAACTACTGTCTATGAGCCATATTATTTACATAGATGCCTTTTCCACATTTCAAGGGATGGTGATTGATCCCACATTCCTAATTTCAAGGGAATCCAATATAACTAAGTTGCATGCAATTCCACAATTGTTGTCATGCAACTTTACAACAACATTTTGCAACTTATCACTATGTCATGATCCTAAATCTTGGGACCTCTAACACCTTGATATCGAGCCAACAACTCCCTTAACTGTCTCTTGGCATCTTCTAACAATGACCATGTGGTTATAACACATTTAATACCCTACATTCCAACATAAGCTATCTAAAGCTAAATAAAGCAACATTTAACAACAATGATTAACTAATGATGACTTTAGTCCTAGCGACTAACTCACCACACACAACCAAGACCTTCTAAGGTCCAAAGCAAACACACTAATACCCTGATTTGGCTAAGATCAGGTACAAGCCAAAATTGATGACAAACAAAATGGAGGTCAGCCTAGGTGCTCCTGCACCATCCTCCCCAAAACAAAAGATTTCAATCCACCCTTGGATTGAGCAAGTTGAGATCAATGCCCAACTTCTTGAACTCTGCCTCCTTGATCCACACTGCATCAACATTAGGTTGGCCATGCCTTTTAACTAGATGTTCTTTGTATTCTTTAGTTCTAGTCTTTTTATAGACCCTAGTATCCAATATCTTGTCAACTTGTTTGACTATAGCAGAGGGTAGTTTGAGTTCTTCGACATCTTGGAAGACTTCATGGAGAGTCTAATCCATGTTTGGTGGCAGTCCTCTATAATGAACTAGATCTGCAATGTTAAAACCAGGGGATAGTCCACTGTCAACTAGTAGCTGCACCTTAAATGCATTGTTTCCATATTTCTCCAAGATAGGACAGGGACCTATCCTCTTCATTTGCAACTTATGAGGAACTCCTTTCTACAGTATAGACTTGTTTAAATGCACCATCACTAAGTCTCCAACATGGAACTACACTTCTCTTCTATGCTCATCCACCTTAGTCTTATGTTTCATGGTGTTTTCTGCCAATGTTTTTCTGACTGTCTCATGAATCTCCTGCATTGCATAGGCAAAATCATCAGCATATCCACTTCCTTTGACTCCATCCTTTAAGTCTCTCAGCTCATAGACACCTCTAGGATGTAGTCCATAGACAATTTCAAAGGGACTCTTCCCTGTTGATCTGTTGACAGTATCATTATAGGCATATTCAGCTTGCCCAATCAACTGATCCCATTGTTGACCATACTCCTTGGTCAAGCATCTTAAGAGGTTTAAAAGTGTCCTATTTACATCTTTGGTTTGACCATCAAATTGGGGATGGTATGCAGATCCAAAGGATAAATTAGTGCCCATTCTTTGCCAAAGAGTCTTCCAAAAATGACTCATAAACTTAGTGTCTCTATCTGATACAATGCAGATTGGTAATCCATCAATCCTTACTATCTCTTTGAAGAAAAGAGAGGCTATTTGACTGGAATCATTGGTTGTTTCGCATGGCACAAAGTGAGCCATTTTGCTGAATCTGTCTACAACCACATAAACACTGTCCATGCCTTGCCTTGTCTTGGGTAACCCAACTACAAAGTCCATACTCAAGCATTCCCATGGCCTAGTAGGAATAGGCAGTGGTTGGTATAGGCCTGCATTTGAAGAAGTACCTTTGGCCTTTTGACACACTACACAACTCTCCACATACCTCCTGACATCTAGGTTCATCCTTGGCCAATAGTAAAACCTTTGGACAAGTTCTTGAGTTTTGGTGATCCCAAAATGACCACTCAATGCACCATTATGCTTTTCTTGTATCAAGTTCTCTCTAATGGAACCTCTAGGAATACATAGTTGATTCCCTTTAAACAAAAGATCACTTTGCAAAGTATATTCAGCATATTTGCTATGAAAATGATTCTTGTATTCAGCACATACCTTATAAATATCTACAAAATCTTCATCATCTACATATAGATCCTTGAAATGATCTATCCCCATGCTCTTCAACTGAATCTCTTGAATGGTGAGGACTCTTCTGCTCAAGGAATTTGCCACTTTGTTGAGAGCTCCTTTCTTGTGCTTGATATTGAAGGTGTAAGCTTGCAAGTACTCCACCCATTTCATGTATCTGTGACTCAACTTCTCTTGTGAATTCAAGAAACTGAGTGCTTGGTTGTCTGAATACACTATGAATTCCTTGGGAAGCAAGTAGTGCCTCCATTTTCTTAAAGCCTGGACCAATGCATACATCTCAATGTCATAAGAAGAATAATTCTTCTTGGCTTCACTTAACTTCTCTGAATGAAAAGCCACGGGTCTGCCCTCTTGACTGAGAACAGCTCCAATAGCCACATTGCTTGCATCACACTCAATGGTGAATAGCTTCTCAAAGCTTGGTAACACCAAAATAGGTTGGGTGGCTATCTTCTCCTTCAGCAACTCAAAACTCTTGTTAGCTTGCTCATTCCATACAAACTTAGTCTTCATTCCTCCTTTTATGGTATCCAACATAGGAGCACAAATAGCACTAAACTGTCTTATGAATTTCCTATAGTATTGAGCAAGACCATGGAAGCTTCTTACCTCTGTTGCTGTCTTTGGAGTAGGCCAATTGAGGATGGCTTCCACTTTACTGCTGTCCATCTTCAAGTTGCCATGTGATAGCACAAATCTAAGGTACACTATCTTTGTTTTAATGAAATCACACTTTTCTAAATTGATCTTCAACTTCTCCTCCTGCAACCTCTTGAAAATCAACTCTATCTATTTGAGGTGCTCTTCTCTTGTTCTGCTATAGATTAGTCTATCATCAAGATACACCACTACAAATTTTCCAATGTAGTCTTTGAGGATTTCATTCATGAGTCTCATGAATGTGGAGGGGGCATTAGACAATCAAATGGCATAACTAGCCACTCATAGAGACCCTCATTTGTTTTGAAGGTTGTTTTCCACTCATCTCCCTCATGTATCCTAATTTGGTGATAACCACTCTTTAAATCTATCTTGGTATAGTACCTAGCTTCACCTAGACAATCCATGAGATATTCAATCCTAGGGATGGGGAACCTATACCTAATGGTTATATTGTTTACTGCCCTGGAATCAGTACAAAGCCTCCATTCTCCTCCATTTTTAGGTGCTAAGATAGTGGGTACTACACATGGACTAATGCTTTTCCTAATAAGACCTTGGTTGAGAAGTTCTTGAATCTACCTGGCTATTTCCTCATTTTGTTGAGGAGTCATCTTATAGGCTGCTTTGTTTGGTAGGGTAGCTCTTGGTATCAAGTCTATCCTATGACTTATGGCTCTTTTAGGAGGTAATGTTGCTGGTTGACCACTACTTACAATGCCTTCATAGGTTTGCAACAATTTATGTATCTCCTTAGGTAACTCTTTCTTTTCAGCTGCTTTCTCTTTGCTCACCTCCCTTGGTTTGATCATCACTGCATAACCAACTCCTTCTCCTTCTTCCAAGGATTCTAAGAACTCTTTTTCACCAACCACGAGCAGTTTAGAACCTACTGTCTGCACCTCTGTATCTTCTAGCAAAGACTGAACTTTGAAGGTTACCTTATCTTTCTTGAAAGTGTAGGAGTTCTTTGCTCCATCATGCACAGCTTGGTGGTCAAATTGCCATTGTCTACCTAGGAGCAAGTGACATGCATCCATAGGTAACACATCACACAAAACTTTGTCCTTGTACCTACCAATTTAGAACTCCACCCATGATTATTCATTCACCAAGACATGTTGACCTTTATTGAGCCATGTGACCTTGTAAGGATTGTTGTGGGGTATCCTTGTCAACTTCAGCTTGTTGACTGCCTCCTCTGACACAATATTTTTAGTAGATCCTGAGTCAATGATGACTCTACACACTTTCCCCATCATCTTGCACTTTATCCTAAATAGGGACCTTCTTGGGCTTGGTTCTTCTTTCACCGGTTCCTTGATCAAAGTTCTCCTCATCATGAGGTTCTCACCTTCCTTTGAATTCAATGGCACTTCATGATGTTTATCTGCTACAACTATCTCATCATGAACCAAGGTTGTTCTCTTGTCACCTCCATGAGAAGTACTACCTTTCTTTGGACATCTATAGGCCAAGTGTCCCAATTGATTGCAGTGGTAGCATTTCATATTGGTGAAGTAGTTACCTCTTCCTTGCCCACCACTTCTTCCTCTAGAGCTGAAGCTTCTTCCTCTACCAACTCTACTAGAGCTTCCTTCTTGCTGTTCATAGTATCTGACTTCTCCTTGGGCTCTTGGTTTTGAACTCCTTCCACCATAACCACCTCTTTTTCCTCTATTGTCTTTCCCTTTACCTCTACTTTTGGGGTTTTGCTCTTGCTTCTTTTGCCCTTCTCCTCTATCTTTAAGGCCATTTGATAGCATTGGTGGATGGTTTTGAAGTTTACTAAGCTCATGTCATCTTGGATAGACCACTTAAGCCCATTCAAATACCTTGCTAGCTTGATGCTTTCATCTTCAACCACCTTTGATCTGAGGCACAATTTTTGAAACTCCTTGGTGTATGTTTGGACATCCATGTCTTTTTGCCTAAGATTGTGTCTTCTCCTATGCAACTGAACTTCATAATCATCAGGTAGATAGGTTTTCCTTATCTTAGTTACCATTCCTCTCCATGAAACTATGGGACCTTTGCCTTCTTTCTCTCTTTCAGCTTGTACAAATTTCCACCATGTGAGAGCCGCTCCTCTCAACCTTGACTTGGCCACCTTTACCTGTTGGGCCACTATTATACCATCACATTCAAAGTGATTTTCTATGCTTTCAATCCAGTCTACAACTGAATCAGGGTCCATTTGTCCACTGAATAGTGGCACTCCTTCCAAAGCTTTGCAACTTAAGGCCTGCAATGCCTTCAAGAAGGGTTCTTTAGCAAGAATAGGGTCAGGCTTTGGAGCTTCCTCCTCCAAGTCCTCTTCTTTTTCCTTTGCTTCCTGCTCTTCCTTCTGCTCTAACTTATCCTTCACTTTGTCTGTTGTTTCATGGACCTCATCCAAGAGCTTCTCCATTTGAGATAACATTTCTCTTAGCAACTGGTTATCTTCCTCTTGCTCTTCTACCTTTTTAGCTAACTCAGCATTAGTCACCATGGGTCTTTCCTCTGGTGTGTTCTCTCCTACTGACTCAATAGGCTGCAACATCAATCACAAGCCTTGATCAAACAAAGGCTCTGATACCAATATGGTGTATGGTGAACCAAAAGGTTGCTTGCATAATCTACTAGAAGACCTTTTTACTGTCTCCTTCCTGGAACCTGATACCAATGGGTTCTTTTTGAGCTTAGATGACTATCTTAGTCCTACTTCAACTCTTCTCCAAGAGCCTTCCACTTGTGCTTTACCTTTGGAAGATCAACACCATGTGAATTTACAAATTTCCTCTCAACACCTAGAAGATTCTAAGTGTCATCATCTCACAAAACACTGAACTGCTTGCAGGGGTATTGTTGACATTGAAACCATTCATTTTACATCCATTTAGATCCATCTTTGAGGATCTTCCACTTGTTGTCTTACCGATTTCTAGTTTTTACCTTAAGGAGGCCTATTCGCTTGTAGCCCTTACCAGTCACCTTTTTGCTTTTCCTGACCAAACTTGCCACACAACCTAGCAACTAAACTTGATTTCCAAACACCCTTTTTGGACCTTTAAATGTTTCATAGGGTGTTAGACCCATGTCTTATCCGTACAGTGTATTCCTACAATCAAGGGTGGAAAGGGCTATTAGGCCTAATTCTTAGGGTTTCAATGTTCTCCTACTAATTTCTCACACACATGGATTGGTCAAGTCTCAATCCTTCTAGTATCCTTGTGTTAGGTCATATCCCACCTGGAACTATACTTTTTTTGTACAGTAGTGCCTTCCCCTGCCTAAGTTCTTCAACTTTTACCTCTCAAACCTCTAACCGGACTGTCCTAGCTCGCCTAGGGTTTGAGTTTAAAAATACTTGCTTGGCTCTTTGGAACTCCTACTTCTAAATATGTACAAAAGATTGGCTCCCCTATCATTTCCATCCAATCTCTAGGAAACCCTGTGGTTATATTTCATGGGGGAGCCATTTAAGGATTGACTGCTCAAAACTGGAATTACAAACCCCTTACACTCTAATCTATGGATTCAAAGCACTAAATCTACTCAAAGAAACTTGTTTATACAAAGAAAGATATTCAAAACTACTCTATGAACACCAATACAATTCTTAATTAGTAAATACAATGCCTTTTAACACCACTGTTTCTCAAGTTACTCAGAAAACATAGAATTCTGCAAAATGCTTTCTTCTATTCCACACAACAAAACTTGATTACAACCATCTAACTACTGTCTACGAGCCATCTTCTTTACATAGATGCCTTTGCCACATTTCAAGGGATGGTGATCGATCCCACATTACTAATTTCAAGGGAATCCAATATAACTAAGTTGCATGCAATTCCACAACTGTTGTCATGCAACTTTACAACAACATTTTGCAACTTATCACTATGTCATGATCCTAAATCTTGGGACCTCTAACACCTTGATCTCGAGCCAACAACTCCCTTAACTATCTCTTGGAATCTTCTAACAATAACCATGTGGTTATAACACATTTAATACCCTACATTCCAACATAAGCTATCTAGAGCTAAATAAAGCAACATTTAACAACAATGATTAACTAATGATGAGTTTAATCCTAGTGACTAACTCACCACACACAACCAAGACCTTCTAAGGTCCAAAGAAAACACACTAATACCCTAATTTGGCTAAGATCAGGTACAATCCAAAATTGATGACAAACAAAATGGAGGTCAACCTAGGTGCTCCTGCACCACCCATTTCATATGCCTTTGATTTAATTTTCCCTAACTATTTATGTACTGCAAGGCCTGATGATCATTATATAGAACAAATTCCTTCGGCAACAATTAATGTCTCCATTTCTTTAATGCTTGAACTATTGCATAAAATTCCTAATCATATACAGAATACTTTCTCTTGGCATCATTTAACTTTTCACTGAAATAGGCAATGGGCTTACCTTCTTGGCTCAACACTGCTCGAATGGCACAACCACTGGCATCACAATCCACCTAAAACACCTTGTTGAAATCTGGAAGGGCTAGAATAGGTTGCTCTGTCACCTTATGCTTCAATAGTTCAAAACATTTTTCCGCTCCAGTGCTCCACTTGAATTCTTTTCTATCCCCTCTCATTGTTTCAGTCAGGGTTCCACAAATACTACTGAAGTTTCTAATGAACTTTCTATAAAAACTAGCCAAACTATGGAAAGATCTCACCTCAGTAGCAGTTCTTGGGGTAGGCCATTCCAGAATAGCCTTCACCTTCTCTGGGTCCATCTTGAGACCTTCAACTGAGACAACAAACCCCAAGTACACTAACTCCCTCTTCACAAAACTGCACTTCTTCAGATTAATCAGCAGTTTCTCTTCTCTTAACTTCTCAAAGGCTCTCCTAATATGCATCAGATGCTCATCCAACGTCCTACTGAAAATCAAAATATCATCTAAATACACAATAACCAAACTTCCTAGAAATTCTTTTAGTACCTCGTTCATGAGCTGCATGAATGTGCTCGGTGCATTGGTTAGCCCAAAAGGCATGAATAACTACTCGTACAAGCCCTCTTTTGTCTTGAAGGTAGTCTTCCATTCGTCTCCCTCTCGAATCCAGATCTGGTGATATCCACTCTTTAGATCAATCTTTGTGAAGTACTGAGCTCCACTCAAACAGTCCATCAAGTCATCCATCCTTGGCAAAATCTGTACTTGATTGTTATCTTGTTTATGGCTCGGGAATCTGTACACATCCTCCACTCCCCATCCTTCTTTGGTGCTAGTACTATAGGTACTGCACATGGACTCAAACTCTCCCCTATCAAACCCTTTCTCAACAACTCTTGAACTTGTTTGTTCAACTCCTCATTTTCTGCTGGAGTCATTCTATGAGCTACCTTATTTGGCAAACTGGCTCCAGGAATCAAGTCAATCTGATGACTGGTCTTCCTTATTGGTGGTAAAACCTCAAGTACATTATCAAAAAAAATATCTTGAAACTCATCCAACATCCCAGAAACTTCTTTTGGAACCTTCTCACTATCCTCCTTACTCACTCTAGGAATCAATGCATAACACACGCTCATGTTTCATACCTTCTAAAAATTTTCTTTCATCTACATAACAAATTCTAACACTACTGCATACCTTTTCTTTGGTCTCCTTCGAGGGTTTCAAATTGTGATGAACCCCATCCTTTGTCAAGGAATAAGTGTTTACATGGCCATCATGTATAGCTCGCCTATCAAACTACCACGACCTCCCCAACAACATGTGACATGCATCCATGGGGATGATATCCTAGAGTTCCTCATCATGGTAGCTCCTGATCTTGAACCTTACTAGCCACTACTCATTGACCAAAACTTTGTGGTCTTTCTGCAACTAGGCAATCTGATACGGATGCAGGTGTCTTTCCCTCTTCAGCTTCAACTTTGTGACCATCTCCTCTGACACCAGATTATCAGTGCTCCCACTGTCAATAATGACATCACAACATTTTCCTTCACACTTGCACCTTGTGTGAAATAGATTCTTCCTTTGTTCTGGTTCCCTTTCCTTATTCTCCAAGGCTCTCCTAATCACTAGGGCTTCTCCCCTTTCAGCATCATCGAAATGTTCAGATTAGGCCTCCTCATCTGCATGTGCAACCCTTCCATGACCTTTTGGCCTTTTGTCTACCCTTCCTTGGTGTTGCGGACATTCATAGGCTCGATGCCCTTCTTCACCACACTGGAAACATGTTCCTCTGAAACCACCTCTTCCAGATCCTTGTCCATATCTCCCTCATCCTCTACCTCTTTGATCACCACTGTTTTGATCATGAGGGTGGTAGAAGTTGTCATTTCTTTGGCTTCGGTACCCACATCTTCACTTTTCTTTTCATCATCATTTTGGCTTCTGAAGGTCTTCCATTGCCCCTTCTACTTTGACCTCCTCTTCCTTTTTTCTTGCCATCAAATCTTTTGTTCATCTTCTCTTCCACCTTCAGAGCAAATTGATACACATCCTCAATGGTGGTCATTCTAACTAGGCTTAACTCCTCTTGAATGCTCGGTCATAACCCATTAAAATATCGGGCTAACTTCTCCTATTGGCCTCTGTGTGCCCCATTCTGATGATTATATTGTGAAAATATTTAGTATATTCTTTCACAGATCTGCTTCCTTGCTTCAACCCTTACAATTTCTTCAACAGATCTAACTCGTAGTCCACTGGTATGAACTGCTTCTTCAGTTTCTCTACCATGCGATCCCATCTGGTGATCTTGCCTTTTCCTCTTCAATTTCTTTCCAACTAGACCTCTTTCCACCAAATATTGGCATGTCCCTTTAGCTTCATTTGTGCAAACTTAACCCAATCTGGGTCATCTATTTCCTCATACTCAAAATATTCTTCTAGCTCATTGATCCAGTCGATCAACTCTTCTGGGTTTAGACTTCCGGAATAACTGGGAACTTCTGCTCTGGGTCTTTTTCTGATCTTTCAAATGGCCCTTATTAGTCACATTTGGTCTTGATCAATTGCTTCTTCTTCCTCTTCTACATTTTAACCTTCTTCCTCTCCTTCATCCTCACTTTCCTCCCTTAGGTTTAACCCTCTTCTCAACTGCTCTTGTAATGCGTCAATTTGTCTCTGGAGGGCTACCAGTGCATCTCTTCCACCAGCATTTCTACTGCCTCGACCACCTCTAGCACCACCATGCCTATCAAGAATCACTCTTGGAGGCATCTTTCTTGACCTAGACCCACAACCATGGTCCTGGTGCGAACTGCCTCACGATCGGTGATCTGTCCACATGCTCAAGAAAACCTGCTCTGATACCACTTGATGAGGGCACAACCTGAGACACAGAAAATAACCCACAAACAAGAGAATAATTTTATTATTCATAAAATGGAGCTTCTTACATGCAAAGGATCTCAATCCCCAGGTTCTACAACAAAAGCAAGTTACAGAAAGCTACAGAATAACCCTTTCGCAATATGCGAGCTTATCCCCAAAAAGCCACCCAAAAATTAGAGACCCGTCCATAAATAGAGCTCCTCATTAGTTTGGAGCCAAAACAACATTCAAATTTGAGTTTAGGCTGTTTGGCACCGAAAATTTACAACATGAAGTTCAAATTTCAAAAGAGCATTTGCAATTGTATCTTCTAGAAAGTGCACCAACTTCCCGGGGCCATAACTTTTGATCCAGGACTCTGATTCATGAACCGTTTGAACCATTGGAAAGGTCTCGAAGTCAATAATGCGCTCAAAATTAGCTACACCAATTTTGGAAAGTTTCGGGGCCGTTCTAGAGCTCTAAGTGCCTCAAATCTAACTCAGAATATTTTTAGGTGCAAATCTGGGAAACTAAAACTGCAATATCTTTCAACCCAAGAACAGAAAATAAAAACCATAAATTGGGAATTTCCTTATGACGAAAAGGGTATCCAAAAATGTAAAAACATCTAAAAATAAAGAAACTTAAAATTTAACTATTTTTGGGTGATGCAAGATTTCCCTTACACCACTGGATGCTCCTGCATCAAGTCATCTCAAGTATCCCCATGTCGATGTTGAAAGCTGTCATAATCAAATCAGGTGTTCTAGGCCACACTGTTGAAGATGACAAATCAAATTCTCCTAGATATTGATGTAGAGCATAATCCAAAGACTCAAGTATCTCCTCTAAAGATGTCTTCTCCAAATGACGATCCAAAGTGTCAAACTGTATGGAATGATCATGCAAATAATGAAGAGGAGGGTCAAAGTGAGCCCTCACAACATCTGAAGAAAATTAAACTTCATCAAAGAGAAGATGAATATCATCAATAGTTTCCCCCAAATTTGTAATATGTGTATCTATAAACAAGTTTGAAATACCTGTCAAGAGATCATCCGAAGCTAAATTTGAAAGACAATGAATGTCCTATTGCAAAGAATCACTAGAAGCTCTGGAAGAAGCATCTCTGGAATTTGAATCTGCATCAGGTGATGGGGTATCAATGAACTGATCATTCAATGAAGACATTTCCACTTGAGAAGAGGCATCATGAATCTCAGTAAGTGCTTGGTCATCCAAGGAAGCATCACTTTCAGATGAAGATTCAATGTCTCCATACAACTGTTGAATGATGGTCCATGCAGTGAAAGGGCACTCAGTATGCTCAATATGATGCAAAATATCCTCAAATATAGTAAGACATTAGTCCATAGACCATGTCATTGTTATTAAATGATGCATTCTTCTTATCATAGTCACTTGGCTCAGGAACGAGTCCTAGGAGATAGGGTAGTAGATCCTGCTCAAGGAATTGATTCTTTATCCCTTTCTTCCAAGAAAAATAGTTCTTTGAATTTAGCCTTACAACATATTTGTGAAATTCATTACTAATATCCATGATTAAACCCCAATAGTGGAACTTTATCTCAGTTCATGATTACAATTAACCACATTAAAATGTTTTAACCATGATGCATAAAAGCATGTTTCTAAAAGAGAATATGTGCTAACAAGATTCAACATAATGAACCCCCCCCCCTTTCCACTAGTATCAAAAATTACACCCCCCAAGATATTACAATGTTGGCACTTTATGATTAGTGCTTTTACAAGGCTTTTCCAGATTACAAAGCTTATAAGGACTCCTTATTACAATACTTGATACAAATTAATTTTGAAAAAAAAATTGAAAAAGAAAACCTTGTAGCTGTGATTTACCCTTCAATATCTTTCTTACACTTTTTTCTTTTTTGAAAGAATAGATTACAAAAGTGAAAGATATGATTTACTAAAAGTAAAAAAATGCAGTAGATTCAACCTATAATATCTGATAGAAATAGGCAAAAAAAATTTATTAATACCTTCGTGAATGGAAAGTGCTCCTTTTTAGGTTTTTGTCAAGTACTCGTTTGCAAAAATTTGACACCCAAGGAAAAAGTTATGCAACTTTGAAGAAAAGTGCAAAATCTGCTCGTTATAAACGACTTGCACCTATTTTTGACTTGATTTCTGCATAATTTATCAACTTTTTTGCAAAATGTAACAACTACCCAGATGGTTTTTCAACCCTGGGAATAAAACCCAGAAATTGTTTTTTCTACAAATCAGTGAAAGTTGGAATTTTGAAGTCAAAATGAAAACGGCTCCAATAAAAATTTTAGAAAAAAATTTACTCTGATTTTTACTGTGTCCTCCAATCTCTAATTTTGGTGAAGTAAAAGTCACTCTTGACTTTCTAAAGCCTTCTGGACACTCTGGAAATGCTGAAAAAGCCTCCAATATTACCAAAAAACTGTAATCACCCAAATCTCACAGGAACACATACATATATAAACCAGATTAAATAGATGTTTATTTTTCTTTTAAATTGTTCTGATTCTCCAGTTCATTCGAGGATGCAGGAGAAAAGCATACTTGGTTTTTGAGGAAAAATTCAACAATATATTAGTCTCAAATCTCTCAAAACAAACTCAAAAAAAATAATGAGCTATACCAAACAAACCCACTCTGATACCATGTTGGATTCTACAATAACTGAGATAGGATCTATTGTTGGTAGTAGATCATATACACTCCACTCAAAAAATGATTGAAAATAAAACTAGTAGAATGGAGAAGAAATCTGAAATAGAGAAAGAGAGAAAATAGAAACAATACTACAAGAGAATTTTGAAAAGACTCTCATCTATCTCACAGAATGATCACCGAACTAGCTGAACCAGCTGAACTTGTGAAACTAGCTGAAGTTCATGGAGTTCATGAAGGTGAGAGGAGAGTGCTCAATATATAGAAGAATAAGGGAAAATACATCCAAGAGGTGCATTAACTCCTACTACCCATAAAAGGTGGGATCACCTACTTGGTAAATGACAATACATGTGGCATAACCTCCTCAAGTGAAGACAAGAGAGAGGTGCACATAAATCCAAAAGAGGGTGAGAAAACCAACTACCCCATAAAATACTCAGGTAAAAATAAAATAGTGGTTATGAGAGGTGGCACAACAAGCCAAAAGAAGATGTGTAACTCAACTACCCATGTGTGGGGAGAGAGTGATACATGTAATTGTAGTTTGCCACATGTCCTAATATTACCACATCTAATAAACCTAAGCAAGCTTAAATAATATGTGTAGGAAAAAATAAATACCCAAAACATAAGGAAAATAAAAAACCTACACTAACAAATAGAATCTATAGCAAATTGAATGTAGTTTCTAAACTACTAGGTTTATTTTAAAAAGAAAAAATCTATTTGGTGAAAATTTGAAATTTCAATGCAGTAGTACTTAAATTTCAAGGAAAAATAAGAAGTAAGTGTCTGCCTAACCACCCTAACCACAAATAAATGATAATTATTTTTTATAATATTTTAGATATAAGTAGAGGACTCATGTCCCAATGTGATTCATATTTTTTTGTAATTTTTTTCCAAGTAAATAATTAATTATAAATTTTTTATTACAACTTTTAAAAAATATTAAAAATCGTATGTCTGACCACCTTAACTTGATAAAAAAATTCATGAAATTTTATTATTTTTATTTTAATCCTATAGTATGAAGCATAGAATCTGACACATGTTTTGGATTCAAAAAATGTGATATCGTTTGAAAACTAAAGAAGTTTTACAATTAGCCTATCAATCAAGACTTTAGTCATAATTCAGATAGAAAATGAATAATAATTATTTATTAAATTCAAATTAAAACATAATTTATATTGGTGGAAATCTGAGAATCTCCTCTAAAAACACTTTTCATTTCATCAATTTTGGGTAAAAAAAAAATTCGTCAGCCACATGGACCATCATATCACTTACATATCGCCACTTTTTGACCCATCATTATCCTACACATGCCCTTTAATTTCATCAATGTTCTAGATCACACTCCGTGATCCATCATTAGGATAATTTTATTTAATTTTGATGATGGATCACTAACTGTGATCTAGATTTTCAATGATATTAAATGTTATTTTTACTAGAAGCTTGTTTAGTATATCACAGTCTCTGTAAATTTCATGTTTATTATGTTTGCATGTGTTAATTTTTAGTTGGTTGTATGGCATTTTCCTAGAGTTGGGGAATGCATTTTACAAATATGGGATAATGCTATAATAGGTCTAGAATAGTTTTAACTTCTATCCATTAGCCTTTTGTACAGAGGAGATAGGAATGCCAATTACTTCATGTAGGCCTCTAGAGAATTTACAGATGTGTCTTCTAAGTGTGTGGCTCCAAATGGTAGTACAGGTGGAAAGCGAGTTCATTCACTCCCTTATGCTGATCCAAATCAGCCATGTATTTAATTTGTATCATAATGCAGTATGTTCTAGGATTGGAGTACTCTATTTGAGGCTTTCATTTTTATTAATGGACCAAACTCAAATGATTTGAAAATATAATGATGTAATTTTATACTTCATGTGAGAATTTTGTTATCTAATAAAAATCTACTTCCAAATATGCTTTTGATGGATGTTCATATCCTCATCCAAAACTCCATTCACACATAGGCAAGGACACATTCAAGCATATCAATTACAAATTTACAATCAATAATCAAACTATTGATCAACTATTTAGGAATAAGGAAGTTGTATATCACTAATTGAATATTGTCTATTTGTTTGTTGTCTTGCATGAATTCATCTTTTTAGAAATTGTAAGAGATAACTAGGAAACATTATATCTAACGCTTAAGTTTAGGGTACCATAGTTGGAAAAGGAAAATAAAATGTTTGAATTTTATCCTCTGTATTATTTGACTTTTTTGAGTTTTTGATGTGCAAATTTTGAAACATTATTTTTAGGTTGCTTCTCCAAATTGGAGAAGTGAAAGGTGAATACCAACAAGGAAGATTTTTGGAGGAGCCAAAACCAATAGTAGCGGGAAAGCTATGGATTTTCAAAGGGATTAAATGGGTCGAGCCCCTATAGGAGGTCGCTGCCCTTCCAAAAGGACTATAGTTAAGGAAGGGGAAAACAATATAAGTATATGAAAATAGGAGTATTATGTTTATAGTGTCTGTAAGTTGTATAGTGTCACTGAGACATTGAATGTTACCAATGAGATTTTGATTTGCTAATGAGGCTTAATAAAGTAAATTTTTAGAGTGGTTTTTTCTCCACTCATAAATACTATGTGGCTCCTCTTGATTTGTAATCTGTTTGTGTTTGTGTCTGTTCAATCATATTTTTTCAAGCATTTTAGTCTTCATTTCATGGTGTTTTTTAACATTAAAATATCTATGATACTTGAAGTTTATATGTATAAATTTGTGAGGATTAATTAAGTTATATTTGATTTGTAATGACTAAATATATGACTAAATTAATAACTAAATATATGACGAAAGTAATGACTAAATATATGACTAGATTAATGACTAAATCAATGACCAAATCAATGACTAAATAAATGACTAAAATAGTTTAGTCATGAATTTGGTGGTGTTATAAATGACTACAAATAAACCACTAAAATAGTTATGTGACTAAAATTAATGACTAAATAAATGACTAAACTTGTTTAGTCATAAATTTAGTGGTGTTATAAATGACTACAAATAAACCGCTAATAGTCACGTGACTAAAGTTAGTCATTTATATGCAATTTTTAGTAGTTTATTTAGTCATATATTATTGTTTGTGTACTAGTGTATATTATGACAAGTATTGGTGGGTTCATTATGACTATGAAGCTCAAAATACTACAATCAAAAGAAGGGGGCCATTATATTGAGAGCAACTTAAAGATCTCAATGCATAGCTTTGAGGTGGTCATGAAGAAGATTGAAGGTCTACTAGAGAACTACATTTAGGGCATAGTAATAGTAGCAATGAACCATGAAATGAATCAAGATGCATGATCATTGAGGAGAGTAGTTTAGTGACAACAAGGAAAGGAAAATAAGTTTTCCTATTAGGAAATCTATGTAAAGAGGTTGAAAATAGTGATATTTTCTTTGAAATGTTATAATTCACCAAAGGACAACATGTCAAGGTGGTTGTGCATAAATCATTATGATAAGTCAGAACACAATTAGTTTTGTTTAAAGGAGTGATAGCAATATATGTTGTCTTACTAATGTTATTGTTCAGTATACCCTAATGTTACATACTCATCAATAAGACAATGGGGATGAAGTATTCAAGACATTCAAAATATATTAGATTCTTTAGATCAATATTCTTAGTCTATTTCCACATTAGAGAAAGAAGAGATAAATACAATACTAAGACATTTAAAATAATTCCACCATTCCATAGTTTTCTTGCATTAAATGTTTAAGAATGGAAGCACATTGTACCCACCTATTGGTGAAGTGAATACTTCACCCATTGGTTTGTTTTAGGTTGGGGTGATGAGATGATGCATCAACATCATCTGCATCTATACGTCACATGCCTCCCCCACCTTTGACCCCACCTAAGAAATACCTTTGGCAGCTGACCATATTGGCCTTAGGCTGCCGAAGGTAGGCCTTAGGTGGGGTTTGGTTTGGCCTACAATAAAATATGGCTATTTGTCTTAGCTGCTTAGCCATGTTACGTCAAGATTAAGGACAGGTCGTAAAGAACAATACTAACATTATCTCCTAAATACTAACTCCCCTGACTAAAATGTCAAACACACTAATAGCGAAACAACAATAATTCCCCCCCACGTTGCAAGGGTGGGTGGGAGTTCTCCAGAATGGCTTATATCTTCCTAGGGTGGGAGGGAATCATAGTTGGGTGGGAAATTAGGAGGAGATAGTAAATTAGCCTATTCTATCCTCCTAAGTTCCCACCCCTAAATTAGTTGGTTGGGGTGGGAACTTTAGTCCTTCGCCTTAACTAGAATTGGGTGGGAAAGGCATGTTATGTATAGAATATGGTCTTTGCCTTAGAATAGTAGGGGCTACCAGGGTGGGTGGGAGGAGTAAACAGAGCATAAC
Source organism: Sequoia sempervirens (assembly GCA_007258455.2). Classification (NCBI taxonomy): domain Eukaryota; kingdom Viridiplantae; phylum Streptophyta; class Pinopsida; order Cupressales; family Cupressaceae; genus Sequoia; species Sequoia sempervirens. The sequence continues at coordinate 610,644,134 of VDFB02058242.1, read as the reverse complement.
ATAGTGAACCACATTAGAGAAAGAAGAGCAAAATACAATACAAAGATATTTAAAATAACTCCACCATTCCACAGTTTTCTTACATAAAATGTTTTAGAATGGAAGCATGTTGCAATGGGCTGTATGACACCACTCAAGATATGACCTTTCAAAATGTTGAGAGATGACTCAAGGAGCTAAGAGATATACTAAGCTTTCCATGGTGATGATGGTTGTTGGTAAAAAGTTGAATATAGAGCATTATAGGGATATATCTTTGTAGACATTGAGGAGCCAATGAAACTACAATGCAGGCTAAAGAAATGGTGAATTTTGACTCCATGAAATGACAGTGAGAACATAGTGCATGAGGAGTGTCAATTTCAAGTAGATAGGGACAAACCTTGGAAATAACAAAGAACAAATTCAGACTATGATTGATGCAAATACCGTTCCTCCACTTGTTCAACTCATTCAAAACCGATGAGTTTGATATTGAGAAAGAAACAACATGGGCTATGCCATATGCAATTTTTGGTGGTACACACGAATAGGTCGAGTATTTGGTGAGTCAAAGATGTATTAAGATTTTATATGACCATTTTAGTCTATCCATATCCAAGGATTATTACTATTTTTCTTCAAGACATAGATGAACTTTAGTCACTTTCATATAAAATGAAATGACAACAAGCTTGAATGATATCAGGGAAATGATTTCAATAGATTCCACAATTTATATACATGATTCTGGGACATTTATCATTCATTTGAGTTTCACAAAATGAAGACTATGATAGGTGAAATGGAAAAGAATGGTTGCACCCTCGATGCTATCACTTATAACACAATCATTCATTCCTTTTGTATACAAGATAAGGTAAAGTAGGGTAGAGGATAGTGTTGTTCTAGAGAAAGGTGCATGATAGCCATCAAAAAGAAAATATTCAGTCCAAGTATAGTGACATTCCTAAGGGAAAAATGCAAGGAAAAATATGGTTCTCATGACCAAAGGAGCAGCCATTTGAAGGACAACATTGAAAATAAAAATCGTGATCATCCACAGGGGACAATAGACCAGGGTGACAAATACAAATGTAATGGAGGTGACAAGGTACCAAAGTACTTTAGGTCATCGAGGGAAACTTATAATCTTAGTTGCAATTTATTTTTCAAGATATAGGACGTTTCATTGCATTGATGTAACAACATAAACTCTTGGTATTCTAATGATACAATTAGTGATTCACATCAATCTAAAGAAATCATTGACATGGCATAAAGAATGCACCAGTGTGAATGGCAAGGATAACTACAGACTTGTTTGCTATATGCCAGTGATAATGACAAGGTATAGATCAAGGAAAGACATTAAGTTGGAGGATGCCAAAGGAAAATTGAGAATGATCACTCAACCTTTGTAAAAAATTTGCAAGGGGGAGATATCATAGGTCTGTACAATGGTGTGATGGCATGGGATAGATAAAATGAACAAAATGATAAGAGAATGGTAAAATACTCATTTCCAAATCAAGCATCAAGAGCCATACCACATCAATAGGGTCTGAAATAATACTACACATTCCAAGGAAGATTATGGTTTATTCAAATGCTCCACGGGGAAGATTCATAAGGTAGGAATTCAGATGGATATGGAAGAGACAATGCAAGTTGTGGGCTAGAAGATAGAAACTGTAGATCTTGTTATGTTCCTTGTTGTAGTATAATGAAATCATTAATTGAAGTTTTCTCCATGAAGTGGTATGATAGTTAGAAAGAGTGTCCATTAGGTGGAAAATAAAAATGCAAACTGAGTGTCACAACAACAAAGGTGATAGTCCAAGGAGCATAAAAGGACTATCTTATAGAAAGGGCATAGTCAATTTTGGAAAGGTCAATTGTTTTGAAGAGAACCAAAGGGAAAAAAATAATGAAAAAGGTAGTGTGATCAACAAGGTATTCTTATAATGAGAATGATTAATGACATGGAAGTGGCATTAGTGAAGGTTTTCAAAGGATTTTCAAATGGACAGTCTTGAGTGTTAAGACACACGAGGTCATGAAGACTAGATGCCTAGAACCTACCAAACCTAAGTTTGCTATATTTAATACGATATGTGTAAAGGTTATAGCTTGTTATCATCATCCTAAGATATGAATGGACTATCAAATTATGACCAGAGTAATTTTGTGGCATTTAACAAGGATAGTCTAATAGGAATAATGAACAGTCTTGGGTAGTAGGTGCTTCATGATGGATTCCATAATGAAGATGATAGCCAAGACCTTGTGAGAAGCTTTCCAAAAAGAAGACATTCAAATGGGCAAAAAAATGCAGTCTTGTAGATAATTTCCCCAGATATAGGTATGGACAGTGAAGGAATGCAATTGATAGAGGGAAGCAATTCCACAGGGAGTGGATAAAAGTTGTAGGACAATAAAAACCTTTTAAAATGAAAAAGGTATAGGATGGGGGTTGTATCCTAAGTGTTGGTGGATTGGCAAGGTGAGGTTTTCTCTAGCTTGGTCATGACATCAAAATCTATGTGTACAAGATTTGGAGCATTTATATAAGGTAAATGTAAGCAAGTCCTCTTGTGGGCTTTTACAAGGGGGGGTTTCATACACCAAATTGGTGTTTAGTTCAATTTTTATGTACAAATAACATTTATCTTATACCTTTATAATACCATGGTAGTAAATTCTTGTAGATACCTTGGCAAAAAGATATTAGTATTAATAACAAATTATCATGACTTCCCTATGGGCACTATGTTTATTATGTAATGATAAACTCACCTGAAGTAAAATAATTTGGATGTCATAAGATTCCAAGAGATTAACAAGATTAGCTAGTTTGTAAAAAAATATCTACACTAACTCTATTGAATTTTGGACTCGTCTTCTTTTCCTTCACATCATAATTTCAAATTTGACAATTTCATATTTAAATTTTCAATGTCCATTTGCAACAATAGCCTTTAATGATTATTCCACGTGTATATATATGATTCTTCTTACAAAATGATTTCAACCACAATGTTTACCCAAAGCCATTTTGGGTGGAAATTTGCTCATAATCTTGTCATTTCTTTGCTCAATTTACGTTAAAGATGGATGTTCTATATTAATATAAATGTTGTGTTATGGATTTCCAATGGCTAGTAGATCATGTGGACTACATGGTTTACACAATATGTTGATTCATGTTGATCAGAATTGTCATTGATACTTGAAGACAAATTTATCATATATTTGAAACAATTGCATAGGGCATGGTATCATCTTTTTATTGTTGGTGTAATTAATATTTAATTACACTTTGCATAAGTTTACTTAGGCTTTGTTTTAATTCCTAAGTTATAGGATCTTATCTTTATCCTTTGCGATATCTTGTTGCTCAAGATAAGATTAGGGTTATGCATCTTTGCTTTTATAAAGAAAATCATATCTTGTAATTTTTAGGAATTCTCGAATAATAATGTTGCACATCTTTTTGCAATAGATCTTGCTTCTTTTTTTTTTCTTTTCTGGAAGGTCTATTCTGGTTTACAAATCTGATCTTGGTTGATAACATGGTATCAAAGCCTTGATTTGCAACCCCTTCTTAGATTTTTGAGAAAATCATTATAGAGTTCATTCTGGATTCCTCGAGGGTATCATGCCTTGAGTTCATTTATGCAGCATTTTTTATCAGATTGGGCCTCACCATTGGATTCAAAGCACTAGAAAAATTCAAGATTGGCTTTTATTTTTCTGATTTTGGTCTTTGTTTGTCAGATCGACGAGGATTTGAAGTATATGAGGGTTTCCAGATCTAGAGCATACCTAAAATTTTGGAGCGTTTTCAGCCCAAAAATACCTCAACATCACATTTAGAGTGCCCAAAAACCCAAAAATCAACTGTCAAATCATTAAAATCGAACACAGTGACTCTGGGAGGTAATTTTTTTCATTTCTAGGTCATACGGCCTGGTATGGCATGCAATCCAAGAAAAATAAATAAAAAACCAAAGTTAATGGGTGCCACTATTAGTTAATGCTACTGGTTAGCCTAGCCGCCAGGCTTAACTCCAAATCCTTTTGGAGGAGTTTTGGTATTTTGGGCATAAATTTTGTGTCTGAACTCGGATTTTCAAAAATGAAATATCGTCAGAAAGCTAGTTCTAAGAACTATCCTTTGGTATAGTTTATTTTTCAGTATTTTTCTATTTATCTACATTTATTTCTATTTGAAGTCAGATGTTTATTTTGGACTTCCGAGCTAATAAATTTTTGCCACAATCATTGATTTTCATCCTCTTTGCGGCATTGGAAAGGTATTGAGGAGCTCTATCTTTTTGTCCATTCACTTTTTTTGTATCTATCCCAAGTTTTTCATTATTCCAGATTTTTCCTGATGGGTGTTTTGAAGATTACTTGGATGTTTTGGCAGTTGGAAAGGTGAAACCTGAATATTTGTACTTCATTTCAGTACCACATCATGTTATTTTCTGTTTATGCATGTTTAGGATGCTCTCCTTTTAGAATTGTTGGGTTATTGTAATAAACAAACTGATATAAAGTTCCATTTAGGGGGTTTCTTGCATAATAATCTAATTAGAGTGTTGTTTTTCACTTTGATCTCCATCTCCATTTTTTTTTTATGGCAACTCGCATGGGTTATCTGGTCTCTTTGTTTCTTTTGGCCACATTTTTTGCTTTAGCTTGACACATATTGGATTCACTGGTTCACACTTTAGTTGAGAGATTACGTTTCTTGATCCTCATTGGTTCAGATTCTTCTCAGTTTGAGGGCCATGTTTTTGTGGTTAATGTTCCAGAGTCTTTTTTTTTTGGTACTCCTTCCCATGGAAGAGTTTTAGTCACAGTTTGGCATTGACATCGAGTTACACGGCTTCTAGATTATGTCATCATCTCATCTACTATTGCTTCACAGATTCTAGGGTTGTTCCAGTTTGTGAGTTTTCAAGTGTTTTGTGGCATCGATTCTGCTGTCACATTATCATGATTCCATTTTTTGTTTCAGTTGTAGACAGAGGTATCTTTCCTTGCTTGTCAGATTTTGGTTCCAGTGTTACTCCATAGTGTTCTTCCAGTGCTTCTTTACAGTAGTCATCTCATTGTAGGGGGGTTTTGTCCCACTGGGTTTTCCTTCTCTACCTCATCTTTGCATTTGTACATGAGTACCTAATTAGGCCTTGTTGTGGGGACTCATATTTGCATAATAATCTACTTCTCCCTAAGTTGCACTTATGGGGGGGTGTTGGTGTAATTAATATTTAATTACACTTTGCATAAGTTTACTTAGGCTTTGTTTCAATTCCTAAGTTATAGGATCTTATCTTTATCCTTTGAGCTATCTTGTTGCTCAAGATAAGATTAGGGTTATGCATCTTTGCTTTTATAAAGCAAATCATATCTTGTAATTTTTAGGAATTCTTGAATAATAATGTTGCACATCTTTTTGCAATAGCTCTTTCTTTTTTGTTTTTCTCTTTTGTGGAAGGTCTATTCTGGTTTGCAAATTTGATCTTGGTTTCTAACATTTATCATACCTTAATCTTGAATAGCACCTACATTTAAAGTAACAAAGTTTAACGTTATTATTTATTTTATAAAAACTCCCTTAAATATTGTATTTCATTTTGTTTTGTCATTATAATCCTTGAGGGGAAATTACATTGGATGGTGGTGTTTGTGAGAAAAAAACATGATATTTTGTCAAAATACAATGAGAAGAAATGGATCTAAAGGAATTTTATCAAGATATGAGAACCTGCTATAAGTGTGAGAGTACCATGCCATGGAAATTTAGTCAACAAACTCATTGATATATAGAGATATATGTGAAACACATTAAATTGTTACATCCTATATAGAGATATACTCATATTCTTCAAAATTTTCTAAACCCAAATGAAATCAAGGGACTAAGCATCCTCTAATATTATGCACTAATATTTGAATAACATTACATTTGTGGTAGACAAAGAGCACACTTTCATGGAGGTAGTGGAACCACTCACATCCTAGATATTGTAATTACCATATGACATAAATGATAAACTATTCTATGCAAATGCCAAGGCTTTTTTTGTCTCTTCATAAATATCCTAATGTAGAGAGATGTGATACATACTGAGAACTCATAAAAAAAAACACAAAAAAGGCTATAGAACATGTAGAGAAGAATAAAGAGAATCTAGATAGAAAATATGGAATCCCAAAATACCCCACACCTCCTACAATCATAGAAATTTTGGATTCACCACTCTCAATAAAGGTAGGACCATCTCAAGTGTGGGGCTAAAAAATAATAAGTTAGAATCCCTAGGATTAAAAATAAGGTATTTAAGAATACATATGGAATTGGGCACAAAAGAACTAGAAAAGAGGTCACTACATATCACCACAAGAAGAAGATAGGGTACTAACCCTCCACAAAAATTAATTACACAATCACCAATGAGGGAATCTACAAAGGAACTAATTCTTGAATGAGAATAAAGAAAAATAAAGGTGAATCCTCACAATATTAGATAAAATGAAAGAAAAAAATAAATACACTTCCATAGACACAAAGGGTACAAATATAAGAAAAGAGGTACAAAGAGAAAAAAATATGCACATGAGGATACCCCATATAAAAATAAACAAAAAATATCAAAATAAAATCACCACAAATTGAAGGGATAGATTTATTAAAAAAATAGAGGAGATCATGGGTGCTGGTAAACTCTACAAGTCACTATTCATAGTAGGCATGCTCTTAGAAATTATAAAACTACGCCCCTTTAAACTCTACAAGTCACTATTCATAGTAGGCATGCTCTTAGAAATTATAAAACTACGCCCCTTTTTAGGTGAAGAAAACAATAAAATAATTGAATAGGCTATGATTGATTACATCTTGTATACACCTAAAATCGGTCATGAAATTTAATTAATTAAATACTAGCTATTTAATTAATATTCTATCTACGTATAAACAAATTTTCAATTTATTTATATAGTTCATCCTTTTCTAAATTCTCCAAATATAAAATCATATTCTTCTAATTTAATTAAATAAACAAACTTCATAAGCTTGTTTTATTTAATTAAGTTTCACTAATCTCATATTAGGAATTCAAGCACATGTCTACAACTTTTCATGCCACCTCACCAAGGTCACATGAAATTAAATAATTCTACTTTTTAAAATAGAATTATCTTCAAACACGTCTTATTCTTCACACACTTCTTCAAACAAACTTTGACCACATGGTCTTTTATTCTCACACTTGGGTCTTCCATCCATTTGGCATGTTGCCTATTGGTCAAGAGATTCCTCCATCCATTTGGTATGTTGTCATTGGTCAAGTTTTTTGTGTGAATATATGTCATGTACCTAGCTAAATCACTCACTAGGTAATTAGGGGACATATTCACATGGTTAAGTTTACTTAGGATATAAGATTCTTTCCAAAAGTATTAGTTGGATTTTCTAGAACTTATCTTATCTAGCTATATTACATAATTCCTAGGTTATAGTTGTCATCCTTATCTTGTTGGGCTATCGTTTTTCTCAAGATAAGATTAGGGTTGTACATGCTTTCCTTTATAAGCAAGCCTCATCTTGTACATTTGCATTCAATCATATTCAACCAATATTCAATCTTGCATTGTGAAGCAAGAATTCTTGCCATTCTCTCTCTTGTGTAAGTGGTTTTGGTCGCAACTATTCTTGGGGGTGTTGGGGAGTCACCATTTACTATCTATAGTTCTATATCAACAGATTCTCCAGTTACTCATGAGTTGGCAGTTTCAGCTCAATCACCAATTATGTGGCTTCTTTTGTAGTTGTACCTGATTCTTTCCATCAATGCTTGTCATAGTTTGGAATTTCTTTTGGAACAACATTTGGAGGACTCATTATCATCCTTGGTCTACTCTACATCAGTCTTCACATTATTCTACATTATCTCCTTCTTCAGTTAAGATTGGGGACTCCTAACATTGTGACATTTGAGTAGATACTCACCATTAAGAGGGGGTTGCATGGACTATCTTCATTATTGTTGATGGTGTTTCCTGCACAACAACAACACAGACAAGATGCAATATCCTATCTCTCTTGAAAGGTAAATCTCTATCAGCAAGCCTCAAGAGATAACCCCAAGGTCTCTAATGTCAGGTCTTGATAATGCATAAATAACTCAGTGATAAAATGTGAAAATGTTGGTAATCACAATGGGACCTTACTACAAGAAAACTACTGAATCAACCCTATCAGATTTAACAAACTGGTGATACTTCAATCCTAGATTTAAGCTAATAATCAAAGAAATAGCAAAAGGATGAGGGTTTCAAAGAGATTTCTAAATCTAATACTACTCCTAAGATCAACACTGAAAGTAACCAATACTCAAAATGGACCAATCCCTCGAAATTGATCTCTGCTTGACCCAAATGGATCTGCAACCTTATAGATAATAGTGCAATCTTCTAAGGTGTTAAGATTTTCAAATCATAAACATTCATTCAAATAACCCTATTGCGGTTAAAATGAACAAATCCCCACAATCGAACTTAAGCACATAAAATATGAAGTCCAGTCTAACTTTGCAAAGCAACTAACAATCAAATGGTTGCGAAAAGTATGGACTGAAGGATTGCTACAAAATTCAAATATCAGATCACAAACATTATCGAATCAAATCTAACCTAAATATTAACCTTCTTAAAGCAATTTTAAAGATTGAATAACAAGAACCATGCAAGACAAGAGGAAACAAGTATGGCACTAAATCACAATGTCATTCTTTGTATTCAAATTATCCACTGTAGCAACAATTCTAATTTTCAGTTACAACATTTTCTTGAGAATGTCTACTTGCTACTAACTACTTAGCTCTATTCTACTTCTATCTTCTGGTTACAACCTCTAACCTTCTAACTATTTTCTAACTATCTAACCCATTACAAATGAGGCGAAATGCCCAATATATAGAAATCCCTAGAAATCTGTCGGCCAGCCAAGGGTTTTGCAACAATAACTCAGCACAACAACCCAACTAGGAGAGTCTTCGAAATGGGTCAAATAAGCAATAAATGCACATTCCATCGAGGTCAGCTCAGGATCTGCAATGTAGCTCAAGCCAACATGCATCGAGATAATTGAGAAGCACAAATAATGGGCAGTTGAGCATTAACTTCCTTCTCCTTGGTCCTTGTTCTGATCCAATAGATCATGAACCCTCAGAAGTGTCCCATCCATGTCGGCCACCAGAGATAGAGGCAAAACCCTAAGTAAATTTTTGATAGATGCAATTTTTTCTTTTGAGTGCTCGACCGACTTATTCCAATCCACCTTATAGGATAGGTACTTTTCAATGACAGCAATGTAGGTGGATGCATCGTCCAACTGATACTAAAAATGGGACTGTCAAGTGGTGCATAGATGTCCTGCCACCATTCTCTCAACTGCTCTAGACTCAAGCATTCAAAAGCAATCCTCCGTCGTCCTGTCATGATCTCAAAAAGGGAAATGTAGCCATTATAGACACCAGCTAGGGTGTCATCAATCTTCCTTCTTTGTTTATGAATCTTTTTCAACACCTTTTGTTTGATCTGCAATGCCTCGAACCATTCCCAAGGTTCGCTAGCTCTAGAAAAAGGGAGGACCATACCTCCTACTAACCTATCCTTGGTGTATTCCATGATGGTCTTGGTCTTCTATAGCAGTAAGTATGTATCTTCCTTATCCTGCGCCAACACCTGCTTTAGCCAATCCTTCGCCTGAGCAGCATCCTTCCCTGTTGACAGTATTTCCTTAATGGTCTCATCACCTTTAACCTGCACCCCCCTTAACCAATTGGCAGTGGAAAGGGTGGAGGCTTTCATCTTTTCTAGCTCAGTGATGGTCTCCTAGGGCAAGGGATTCGTGGTAGAGGAATAGGGATTAATGGATTGCAGGGGCTTCACTAACTCCAAGCATTTCCTAAGATTTTCATTTTCTCTCTTCAGCTCTTGCTTGGTTTTCATTTCTTTCCTCAACCGGTCTACAATAACTGCACTGGAAACTTTGTAGTCTTCAATGTCTTGCTCGATTGATGTGGGTCCTAGATTGAGAGTCTGAATGTTATAATCTTTACCGACTACATCTCTATTTTTTTTCCGAAGCAGGGGTAGCGGTGTGAACAACCCTATTATGTGCCTCATCCCTTTCAACCCTTGAGATCACTCTAGCTTTCTTCTTATCCTTACCTTTTCCAATTCTAGCTAGAAGCTCATCCCAATTGGGTGACGTGTCCTCCAACACAACCTGCTTCCTCTTGATTTCTTTGTCAAGCCACATTGGAACAGTAGGTCCTAATTGCACTTGGCTTGATCCTGCCTCCCCTTGTTAACCTTCTAACGCTTCTTCTTCTAAATTATGCTTCTTTGGAGTCTCATCCTTTCTCCCCTCCTTCTTCTCTACATGCCCCTCTTCATGTGTAGGTGAAGCGTCCTTTTCCACCTCTAATTCCCTCAGAGGAGACTCAACTTGTTCAATTCTGATAGGGGACTTTGCATATGCAACCATGGGGGTTTGCATTATTTTCTCGATTTCGGCCTCTGCACTATGAAGATCACCCTCATGAAATTCCTCTCCCTTAGTATCCAAATAGTCGTCAACATCCTCCAGCTTACTTGGCCTGCCTTGGGCTCCATGAGTGAAAGGCACATCATCATGTTGTTTCTCACAAGGAACCACTGGAGGGAGATCTACCTTAGGCTCACTGCCCCTGGGAGAAGGGGTCATAGACCTCCTTGTATACACCTTGGCCTTCTCTCATGAACTCTCAACATTTACCACCAATGGAGTAGCCTCCTCCGCCTGAGCTTTGGAGCTATCCCTCTTTGACAATTCTAGGATTCTTCTCCTCTTGGGTATGGGAGTGCCAACTTCAAGATTTTGTACTTTAGTTCCTTTCTGTTCAAACTCCTTAGTCTTAGTCATTTTCTTAGCTTTTGGTCTTCTCTATTTTACTGTTTCCTGGGATTCTTCCCCTTGGACACCTTTAATCTTAATTTTGTATGGGGAATCCAGTTTACCTTTACCCTTAGGATCTTGCTCGGTGGATTCTTCAGAGGTGGAATGGGGATCTAAATCTCCCATCAGGTTGTAAGTGAATTTTACTCCCTTGTTTTCCAATTCCCATATCGTGTGCTTGAGCCACATCCTAGTAAATTTAATGACTGGATCCACCAATTGTTTCAGTTCTATCTTCTCATCTTCCAAATAGTCCACATCACCAATTGGTTTGTCCTTTACCACTTCATAGACATGATCCTGAATTAGGTTCCCATCATCCTCCAATTGATCTGGGACTGCCCTCACATTGTACAATCGGAATGCATCCACTGGAAGCTGGGAGAATCTCTTCTTTCTGACCTCAAATTCATCACCGTAGTTGGCCCAGTAGTCCTCCAGATTTACCTTATGGCTATATTCTCTGTTGGCCTTCTTTTGAGCCTCTCCTGTGATATCAAACCTAGACCTCTTGGAGTGGAGAGACAAACCAAGAGCATTCAATTCTTCCTCCGAAGCCTAGGTGGAACCAATGGAAGGACAAGCCTCTCTAGTGCCAATCCTTGAGGGGAAGTCTCCACCAAACCCCGTCTTATGCTTGTCCTTCTTGACAATGGCATCAAAGTCACAAATCTACCTAGTGACTTCCAGCAATATAATGTGATCAATGGGATACCTTGGGAGTCTGTATGGAACCCTTTGGCAGCCATCAATCCAAATGTAGGAGAAGGTTGGGAATTGAATAAACCATGCTCCATATTTTTTGATGAGCTCTTTTGCCAAATTTGAAATCCTAACATGCTCTGCTCCTTGAAGCATCCTAGTGATATACATAGTGAATGCATCATTCGCCCTTCTGTAATTTGAACCTTCCCAATGCAACTTAGGGAAAAATTCGTAATTAACATCCTACCCAAAAATCCCCTTTGTATCCAATTCCCTGTAAGGATGGAATCTTGTGAGCATGTAGACCCGATATGAGGTCATTGTGAAGGTTTTGGTCTGCAATACATTGCATAACTGTTCATGGAGAATTCTACTAATCAAGCCAACCCAGTGGTAATCGATCATTTCTTGCTCCATCCTTACAATGGTGTGGCACATCCAATTCTCAAACACCCCTGCATTCCTCAATATGGCCACCTTGCTGAGAAGAGTGATGGTGTCATAATATTCCCTTTTGAATTTAATCTTGAAAAGTTGTTCGGGTAGTTTGGAGTAGTGTGACTTAGGTTTTTCCAACAAAGAGTTGATGAACTGCTGAGACTTAACAGTTTGTTCCTCGTAAAACTCCTTGGCTGACCCCATGTTGAATTCCACCACGTGAGATCGGTCTGGCATGTTGAAGGTCTAAGTGATGGAGACAGCGTTAAGATTTTCTATTACTCTCCCCCCGGGACTAATAATCTTTTGAGCACCCCGGTCATAGTGTTTGACACACTCTAGGATGAGTTCATAGCATTGCACCATTGAAGGGAAACCGACCACATGTGCCAATCCTGAATCCTTCATTCTTCTAGCCACCAGAGGCAGGTCCATGGATGCCATTCTTTCCTTGAATTCCTCATAATCCCATCATCGAACATTGGTGTTGGCCACCTCTGACCAGATTGATTTGACTTTACTATTAGGAATCTTGCTCTTGATGTTGAACTTGATACTTTCTGCATCAGACATAGAGGATCCCTCTGGCACTTTGCTTGTTGTGGCCTATATGCAACATGAAAACATAATAAAAATCATAGGAAAGCAAGGTTAATCCAGCAATACATCATTAGAATGCACCTCATGCAACCCGAATGCCATTAAACTTCCCATGAGACGATCCCATAAATTTCTGGTTTCGGGGCCATTCGCGGAATCTGAGCCAGAGAGGAATTATGGGAAATTCCTAACCAATCGAATTCCAATGGAATGACCAGGAAACACCTACTTAACCATTAAATCTAATCGAGATCAATCAATAAACCATATGGAAGATCAAATAATTCATGAAGCAATTATTTAATGCATCGTAAATCATAAACGAATTCAAATCTTCCATGTTTCTTCATATTTCAACATAGTTCAGAAAAATCTGCATAGGGAGAATTTTCGCGGAGGATAGGTCAAAGAAGATCTTTGGGAAATCTAGGGAATGGCAGATTTTGAAGAAATCCAAGCTTGATGGACATCCCCAGTTAAGGAAAAGCTCCAAACCAATGGATGTTACCGCGATGAAGGTTTCGGCAAGAGTTGATCATTTCATCGAGAAGTCCTGGCGAAGCCGTGAAGTCACTCTGAAAGATGCTATCAGAAAAGGTCTCACTAAGACACGGTGGTTTTGGTGTGATGTCTCGACGAATGGCGGTATAGCAAACAATATCGATATGATCAAAGGACAGTCGGGGTAAGGTCTTGGAAAAAGCTTCGTGTCTCACCAAATGGTGGGTCCAAGCAAACACTTCAGCCAAACTCAAGTTTTTGATAGGAGGTCACAATGAAGTTGTGATGTTCTGACGACTAAGGCTTGGTTTGAATTCGGTCAGAGGTCTCAGTGAAAAGATCTAGGCTCGCTAAGAAAAGAAGGTCTCGCCACAATGTCTTGGCAACCATTAGGAGTCTCACTGAAAGAAAATATTTTAGCAAGAGTGGGGGGCCCACAGTAAGGTCTTAGCAAAGCATGAAAGTCTCCCCGACAGAAGGTCACTCGATAAGAGTAGGATACAATTGGTGAAAGGTCTTGCCGAAAGCGAGAGTCCTAGTGACAGAACAGAAGATCGACAAGACTTTAGGAACCTGCTATGAGCTCTTGGCAATGAGGTTTTTCTTGCACATGGCAACCGGAGCGACATCTCCCCGACTTTGAAGGGTTATAGCGACAGAAAAGAGTAGAGCTCGATGAAAGAAAAAGTGCTTGGTGGGAGGTCTCACGAAAGGACAGATGTCATGGCGAAGCAGACGAATATCGATAAAGCTACTGGATCCCGCCATGACCTTTTGGTGACTAGGATTTGTCTTGCCGAAAGCAAGTATGAATGAGCATGTCAATTAGACATCTCCTCATGGGGTGAGGTCTTGGAAAAATCAAAAGTCTCGTCGACTAATATGCATAAAAGGTTTCATCGGTGTAAAAATGATAGTGTCACGGTGAACTGACATGAAACTAGGAAGACCACTTCGGCGAACCTCAAGGCGGTCGATATGATATCTCAGCAATCTCGAATGGTCACAACGAAGGGAATCCAGAAGGGATGGAGAGTCCCAATTTCATCCAGACGTTGAACCAACTATGGATTTCAAAAAATTTAACTTAGGGCAAGTCAGGAATGGACCTTTCATGAATTTTCTTTGCATTCTAGGTCAATCTTAAGATGAAATCACTTGATATGGCAGTGCCCTATGTCCAAACCCTATTCATCTGCCATTAACACATAGGAAAGCTCTGAATTTAGTTGTTTCCACTATTGAGCCATCAGTAGGGTTTACTAATTACTCTCAGGAAAGATTCATTAGAATGCAAATGGACACATGAACTCAAAACTTGCCTGGGAGATGACAAAGGATGCAATACTGAACAACCCTAGAATGAAATAAACAAATACACTAGAATCTAAATCCCATAAGCTCTCACAATACCAATGTGCCATTCAAAATTTAATTCAAAGCTGAGCAATCAGACACATACCATAACAAAGTGGAGACCGAACCGATTCAGGAATCAACAAATGCAAAAATAACGGGTCCCCAATGGACGGATGTAGGAATGCATAAGAGATCACCACCAAATGAAACCAACTCAAACCCAAACACTGAAATCAAACCGAAAGCCCAAAGAAAAAACTCTGAGGACGCAACTCTCAATTTAGACAATGGAAAATAGTGAGCATAATGGTATAGGAGATCTCAGAAATCAAATTTAAACACATCCCAGAGCGCCTGCACGGAGTCATTAATGCAATTGACAAGACAACCCGAGAAGGAACTCGGGAACCCGGCAACAGGGTGGATTCTAGGAAAATCTGGACCACGTGGAAATCTGCAAGGGTCAAAAATTCTCGAGCAGCAAAATCCAACCAGAATCCAAGCAGGATCAGGGGAAATCCAATGAGGGTGGGAAATCCCGGATCCGAGCAAAACGTCAAAATTCAACCAGACACTAAGGATTTTCAATAAATAACCAGGGGAAAACACTTAGGCATTCAAAATAGACATTTTAAGCACATACCTAAGTAAGAGAAACCTCAAAAAGGAAAGGGCCAAAACACCAAAACTGAAGTAAAAGAGGGTCCCTACTTCCAGTAGGGCATGTGTGCAAAAAACTGTACAACAAATGGTGACTTCTATTGGAGAAATGCTCCAGAGCATTTGATGACGAACATGAATCATGAACCCAGAATCTCTGGTTTCAATCTCACCATCAAACAAACAAGTCAGAATGCAAAGATCCAAAGAATCAAAACCAAAGGATAGATCGAACCTTCCATAAACTGAAAATCCAAGTGTGTGCATATGAATTTATTCCCCTCCCTAAGTTACTATAGAAACCAAGTTCAGTCAAGTCAGGCTACATAAGGATTCTAACTTCAAAAGCAACCTAGATAGGGCCTCACTGCTAGTCAGGCATCCATAGCCCTGGTGAGGTTATCGTTGTGATTCTCCTGAACATAGCTCTACTGCCAGCCAGGCGTCCATAGCCCCGGTAGAGATATTCAAGTATCCCTAATAAGTTGAATTTATTCTTTTGATATTCAACATTTCATTTTTCTTTCTTTTGATATTCTTTTATGTCACTTTCATTTCAACCTGTGAACAATGAAGTTTGTACTCCGGGTTGAGAACCACAGTGGCACTAAAGTAGAAATAAGATTTTTCACTTGACAAGACTTCACAAGGATCCCTATAGTGACCTCAGGATTCTTAAGATATATGAAAGATATAAGATTTTCAGAGTACTTCAAGTTCAAATCCACACCAGTGACTCAATCTTCTATAAATCTAACATTAAGACTATTAGAAATAGTAAAGAATTCAACCATCCTTTCAAGATGCAAGAATAAAGTTCACCAACAAATACTTAGAACAATCCCAGAGAAGATAAATCTGCCATGTAGGTGCAACACATCCAGGTGAAAACAGAGAAAAACCCCCAAAGCAAAAGCAACGCAAAACAAACAAACCAAAAGGAAACCTACACTAACCAAAAACAACAAAAGCAAAGTAGAAGGAAAACCCCAACCCAACTATAAAGACTAGAGTTGAAAACAGCTCAAGACTGGAAATAATGCTTCAAATACTGCCCATTGACAGGCAGTGGGATATCCTCTCCAGTGAGAGTTTTCAAATGAAAAGCATTATCTCCCAGAATTTCTAAGATCTGATAAGGTGCAAGCCAAAGTTTATCAAATTTTCCATGCTCTCCCTTACGGTAATGGGCTTTATCCTAGGAAAGAACCAAGTCAGAAATCCTAAAAGCTTTAACATTGGCTCTCTTATCAAACCACCTCTTGACAACCCCTTGATGTTTAGAAAAGTTCTCCAAGGCTTCATCCCTCTTTTCTTCAAGGTGCAATAGTTCGGCAAGTCTTGCCTCATGTCTGTCTCCCTCATTATAATACTCATTAATGAACTGAAGGGTAAGAATTTTCAATTGTATAGGGAACATAGGTTCTAATCCATAAACTAGGTGGTAGGGTGACATCCCTATGGAGGCTTTTTGTCTTGTACAATCTTCCCATAGAGAAAATATGAGTTGGGTATGCTAGTCTCTAGGGTTCCTTCCTAATAACTTGTAGATGACAGTCAGAAGATTCTTATTAGACAACTCAGCCAACCCATTACCCTGCGGATAGTAATTGGATGCAAATTTAATTATAATCCCATGGTCAAAAGCCTAGTTAGAAAACTTTAACGATGAAAACAATGAACCATTATCACAAACCAAAGACATGGGGCATCCAAAATGATTAAGAATACTAGATTCAAGGAAGTTAATTACTACCTCAAAAGTACACTACTTGCATGTGAGAGCTTCAATCCATTGTGTAAAATAATCAGTAATGGTGAGAATATACCTGTGACCAATGGAGGAGGGTGGATTGATGGGGCCAATGAAGTCCATTCCCCATTGTGCAAAAGGTTTTATCTCGATGACCAGCTGAAGTGGGAGCGCTACATACTTCTCTTTGGTGATCGCTGTCTCACACACATGGCATGTCCTGACATGACTGTGGGTGTCTTTGCAAAATGTAGGCTAGTAATAACCAGCTCTGAGAATCTGGTTCACTGTAGATGGTGCTTACACATAGCCTGTACCATATTTGTCATGGAATTTTGACATCATTCTTTCAGATTCTACCCTTCCTAGGCACCTTAAGTACACACCTTCATGGTTTCTCTTGTATAAGACAACCCCTTTTAACATGAAACTGTCACTCTTTAAGCGCAGTGCCCTTCTTTGTACTAGATTGAGATGTTTAGGCACCTCTGAGTCAGGAGATAATGAACAACATCATCATACCACTCGCCAGGAGAAACATCCTCTAAAGCATAAGTCTGAGTTATAAGATCAGGGCCTATCTTTTCCATTGTCTTTGTGAGCCCATACCCTCTTACAAGCTTCATGGGCTGAATTTCCATATCATATTCCTATAACATAGTTACCCACTTGGCTCTTCATTCTCCCAGTTCATTCTGTATCAATAGCAGCTTGACTACAGGATCGGGAACTATAGCAAAGATCTTATTTCTAAGGACATAATGTCTAAACTTCTTGACTGCCCTAACTAAGGTGTAAGTCTGCTTCTCCACATTTGGGTACCTCAGCTCCGCATCCTTCAATGGTGTGCTCATGAATGCTATGGGTGTTCATTTCCTTGTTCAGACTTCTGAATTAATAAAGCAGCACAAGAGTGGTCAAAAGCAAATGAATATATGTAGAATGATTTAGCATAATTGGGACTTACTAAATCTAGGGCTTCAAAAATAGCCCTCTTTATCTCTACAAATGCTTCCTTTGCTTCTGCATTCCATTCCACCTTTGCCTCCTGCTTCAACATCGCATTTAGTGGCTTAACTATTTCAGCAAATCCGGTGATGAACTCCCTGACAAAATTGATTTTTCCAAAGAACTACTTCATTTCTTTTTACTAGCAGGTGGTGGGATCTTGAGAATAGCCTCTATACATTCTAGATCAATTGCAATCCCATTTTCAAAGATAATATGCCCTAACAACTTACCTTTTGTTACTCCAAAGATGCATTTCTTTTGGTTGAGGGATATCCCAAACTCTCTACATTTCTGAAAAACTTTGCATAAATCTGAAATATGGTCACCTCTCCTTTTGGAAAAGATAGTTAGATCATCCATATAAATGATTATGCACTTACCAATGATGTCTTTGAAGGCTATGTCCATTGCTCTCTGGAATGTAGCCCCATCATTAATCCGGCCAAAAGTCATCTTTTTGTAGGCAAAAGTGCCCCACTTGGTGGTGAAGGCAAACTTGTGCCTATCTTCATACTGCACCATAACTTGGTTATACCCTAAATAACCATCCAAGAAGGACATCATCTGGGATCCATTGACAATCTGAAGCACTTCATCCAGTGAGGGAACTGGATAATTGTCTTTCTCTGATGCTTGGTTCAAGTTCCTGAAATCTACACACAATCTGATTTCGCCATTTTTCTTTCGTACAGGAACCAAGTTTGCAACCCAAGTAGAGTGTCTAACTAGAAATATGATTCTCACAGACAACAGTTTCTACACTTCCTTTTGTATTATAGGTTCCAGCAGAGCATTAATAGGCTTCTGCCTCTGTCTGAAAGGTCTCACTCCTAGATTGAGAGGGATAGTATGAGTTATGACTGATGTATCATAAGTCTTCAAGTCTTCATAACTCTAGGCTATCACATCTGGATATTTGTGCAATGCATCAATGGTTCCCCGTCTTTCTTCTAGGGTGCATACTTTTCCAATAAGAACATTTTTTTACATCTCCCTGGGATCCCACATTATACTTGTCATATTGTCCACTAATGGACTCTTTCCTAGTGTATTGATCTTGGTCTCTGATCTTGTCCAGATCAAAGATCCTCTCCAGTTGCACCATTCTCCTGGGGATTGTGTTGGTTTTTAGGTTGATCACCCCTTCCAAGTCTATCTCTGCCTCTTGAGGCTCAATTTCATCAATGATCTGAGAAGCAAAAACATCTGTTTTTGTGATGAAATCTAGAATATGCTTGTCATCTTCAAATACCTTGAAGTTGATAACATTATCAGGTAAGGAGGGTACTGGGGTCAGCTCCACTGTAAATTTCTTTAGTCCCGAAAGAGACAGAGGCTGTAGAGTACTGGCTGCCTAGGCCAAAGAATAAGCTATCTGGTTCTTATTTCATGGAATCAACTAAATGTTGAAGGCATCAAATCCGTCAATAAGTTCCCATACTCTATGTCTGTAATTACTCATTCTTCTTTCATGGTGGGAGTATTTCCTTCTGACTTGCTTGACTACTAACTCAGAATCTCTGAAAACTTGCAAGATTTTAACCTTTTTCTTCAGGGCCATTAACAGTCCATGCACTAAGGCCTCATATTTGGCTAAGTTATTCGTACAGTGGAATTGAAGTCTATGAGCAGTGAGGAATGTCTTACCTTTTGGATTAATCAGCTCAAAACCAGCTCCAGCCCCTTGCTTTGATTTGGACCCATCGAATCTCAAAGTCTAGCATTTTGCAACTGCAGAGCCTCTTTCCATATTACTTGCACTGTTACTACTGGATGGCTTGTCAGAAGGCATCATTCCTTTTCCTTTAGGATCTTCTAGGATGCTCATGTTATCAATTCTGGCTGCAAAAGTGGAGTTGAAGTGTTTTTGTATCTGTTCCACTGCAACTTGGCATAAGCAGCAATCCAATTCCGAATGAGTAGCATTGTGCACCCTACACCAATTGGGCAAAAGCAGCTCTCTAAAGTTCATTCCTTTTCCTAGCTAAATTTGATCTTTAATGCACTTCTGAATGAACTCTTGAAAACTGTCTAGCAAAGCCAGCTAATTATCTTCTGGATCATCATTACCTTCAACTAGTTCCACTAGGGCTTCAGTACCATTAGACCCTTATGTTAGGTTAATAGGTTTTGTGTGAAACATGAGAACCTCCTCCATATCTAACTCCTCAAAACGGGCAGCGAGCATATAGTTACCCATACCTACTTCTGATAGTAGAATTTCAGTAGAGGTTTTCTGATATTCTGTGATCATGTATTTCATCTTGGGTTCCCTTTCAATTCTAATCTGGTTAGGTACCCCCTTCTAGGGAAGCCACATATGGGAGTGATTAGTGGAGACATATCCATTTAAAGCCCTGGTGAAGTCCCTTCCTAGGATTAGGCCATAAGCGTCAGGGATGTCAACCACTTGTATGTTGATAACTTTCCGAATCCTAGGATCAGAAGCAATCTGCATATGAATCATATTCAATTCTCCTACAACATTGACTTCAATCCTATCCAACTATGTGACTTTCTTCTGTGATTCAGTAAGAGTAGTACCCATAGCTCTATAGATGCCCAGGGGCATAACATTGGTTGAAGCACTTGAATCCAACAGACAATTATGCAAATTCTTGCCAAATATGCAGACAAAAATCAAGAATGGGGGGGTGTCCGTTTTCCCTTGAAATAGAGTTAAGGGAGTATCTACTTGAGCAACTTGAGATTTATCCTTTTCTTTCCTAGTATCTCCAGGGGACATATTGTCATGATTATGAGCTCGATTTTTCCCTCCTATTGGCTGAGAACTAGATACTTTATGGACATCCTTGCTAACTATTTTTTCTTGTGATATGGAACTTGCATCATAAGAACCTAAGACGCATTCCTAATGGATGGAACTCTTAATGGATGGAAATCCATGGGGGTCTCCCTTGGATATTCCACCATATTTTCTTTATTTGTGTCAACATTTCTCCCTTTTGGTGCATCAGTCTGCCTTGGGTCTTAAGGTAGATATTGCTTGGATATCTGAGGTGATGGTGGATTGTTGCTAGTATTAGGGTCCAGAGGCGTGTTGTAATTATTAGGTGGAATGGAAGTAGTGAAGGGGCCTCCAACCTATGGGCATCTATGTGGCAATTCCCTAAGGTCATACCTTTTGACAGGCCTCTGGAAGGTCTACACTTCTTCGATGTAAGCTTCCTCTTCATCCCCAGGACCATTATCATTGACCGGATTCTCATCAAATAATTGTGTCATTTCATCCCCGTTGCATACCTGATCTGCCACATCCTCCAACTGGCAAGATTCTTCTTCAGGTACATTCTCCTCACTTTGAGGGAAAGGAGCATGGTTCAGCACCAGCACTGGAGAATCATAAGGATTAGAGGGTACTATTTCTTGACAGCTTGTATTGTTCTCCACCTTGTACT
The DNA here is from genome assembly GCA_007258455.2 of Sequoia sempervirens. Classification (NCBI taxonomy): domain Eukaryota; kingdom Viridiplantae; phylum Streptophyta; class Pinopsida; order Cupressales; family Cupressaceae; genus Sequoia; species Sequoia sempervirens. The sequence goes on along the minus strand of VDFB02058242.1, from coordinate 610,622,689 downwards.
GAAAGATTGAGGCTACTGTTTGGAACTCTTGATAGTCCAACTCAGAATGCTGACTCATTTTGTGGAGCCTACACCACCTTGATAAGTGATCCGGTGGACATTTTTCAGTAAAAATTGAAGTGTCTTGTTTCTCTCCAGAATCTGCACCATCAAAAAGATCTCAGCGTCCTGGTTCCAACGCAACTCGAACGGAGCAAAAAGGAGTCCGTTTGCGCAAGTTATGGCCAGTCAAACCTTCGGTCAAACTGGGAACAGAGGGCGTCCAGGAAGCAAAAAAATGATTGTTTCATAAATCAACCAAAGTAGTGTCAAGTCGAAGAGCTCGTCGAGATGATTCTGACGACGTTCGTTTCATCGAAATCCGACATCGGAGGCTCAAGATACAGCTGGTCAAAGTTTCAGGTTTGACTTGTGGACTGAAGGTACAATGATGACGTCATCATCTGTATAGCTGACGTCAGCACGTGGTACAGAATCTGATGTGGACAAATCAGAGTGTGACATGTGGCATTTGTATAGACCAATCATAGAGTGACACATGGCAGTCTGTACACATAGTCATCGACTGAGTTGGCAGACACGTCGGCAGCGCAGTTGGCAGTACACGTCGGCCGAGTCAGAAAGCCACATCGTCATCCGATTTGGTGGACACATCAACGGTATTGGCTAGTCAGAATCCGCCACGTGGCACCCTCCTAGTGTGGCACGTGGCTCTCTTTTCCATTCCTCCTGCCGACAGTCGCGAGTTTGTTCTAACAAAAAGTTGTTAGTCGGGTTGGAACCCGAGACTTGGGCGCAGACAGCGGAGAGTTTCCACCATTAGAGCACGCGCACTGTCTTTTACTAAATATAGATCTCGGTTTGTTTTGTTGTTATATCGTTGGAATTTGGTAAGGAAAAATCGGTGGCCGAGCTTTGAACCCGGAACCACTGGGTCCTTAAAGGGTAAGGCAACCGTTCGGTCATTCAACGATTTTAAAATATATTTGGCTCGGTTTTGTTTTGTTAATTTTTCAAAACCGATTGCCTTTTAAAATAAGAACAAACTCCCTCTAAATTTAAATCACAAAACCTTTTCAAGGATTAATCAAAATCTTCCAAAACAGAATAAGCCCGAGGGAAGTATATTTGAAGGGCTTAAATTTAATTTTGGGAATTTATCAAAGATTATTATGTAAAAAGGGGGATATTTTGAAGATTTTTATGTGTAAAAGGGAGATTGCAAAGATTTTTATGTATTTTGGAGAGATAAGGTGGATTTGGGAAATATTTTGTAAATCAATTGGTTAGTAACCAAATTGAGAAAATTCTTTGTATAAAAGGAGTGTAAGAGGAGAGTGAGGGATCAAGTTTCTTTTCAGGTGATGAAGTCTTGACGCTGAGGCAACACGGAAGAGAGGGGTCTTGTTGAAGAATTTTCAAGCCATTGTTGAATGTCGGAGCCCTGTTATGCTGCCGAACTGATGGTCTTGGTGCATCATTTGTAATCGATTTTGGAGTTAATCGGATCGGTCTCTCTATTGGAGTGGACCCGGAGACGTAGTCACTTTCGTGACGAACTCCGTTATCAAACGTTGTTTGCACTTCTCTTCTTCTCTCTCTTTCTGTCTCTCATTTCCTTCCTTTCTGTTATAATTACCTTGTTATTACTTTCATTCTGTTATTTCCTTAAGTTAATTTTGATTTAATTAACTTGAAATAATCATTGTAAAAGCATTGTAAAATTAAGCATTCATTTCTGCAATCTAGTCTAGATCCTATACAGATCAATAAGGCAGTCTCAGCTAGATATACCCCACTAGGAGGCTTCTCTTGATTAACTAGCTGACTGACAGACTGATTAACAGGTTGACTGATTGGTTGATAAAATGGGATTGGAAATCCTCCATTGTTTGGACCTGTGTTCCAGGTTCTATTATGTCCTAACTGATGTCTTCTCTCAAAGCCTTGTCAACCACCTCAGTCAAAGTTCTGGCCCGAAGATTGTCCCTTGTCATAATTTTGTCTTCTATCATTATTATACCCTCAGTCTTGGCTATATCCTCTATCATTGTTATATCCTCTATCATTATTGTATCCTCGGTCCTAATGTTGCCCTCTATCAAAATGTTGTCCTTGTGGATTTTCTCTATTCTGATTGGATTGCATGTCCCTCTAAGTGGCCTGCAACTGATTGTTTTGATTCCTTAGGTAAGTCACCTCCATATTCAGCTTCTTTATTTTCTTATATAATTTATCCAACCTTTCCTTGTTAGTATTACTGTATGCAGGTTGATTCACATTATTCTGGGAATAGCCTACTATAGCATTAGCATTTAGTGACTAGCTCAAAAATTCATAATTTTGTAAGTAGGAAGGATAACTAGCCTGGGGCTGAGGGTGCAAGGGTTAATTCACATTTTGCTAGGGGTAACTCATCGTGGATAACATTTGTCCCACAGGAGGCCTTGGGTGAGGGACCAGAGGAAACTGAGGTATCAAATTCATGATAGGAGTATGGTTTGTCAGAGCCTGGTTGAGAGCTGGAACTTGTCCAGGGTGAGCAATGGGTCCTAATGAGGGTAAAGGCCCAGAAATATGTTTCCTTAGATTAGTGCTAACTTTTACAACCTCTGCATATGCGTCCAGTAAACTCTCAGGGGGGTTACTACTCCATTTCATGAAGGTGGCTGTCAAACTATCAAGTCCTTCATAATAGACTTCTAAAGCAGTGGGTTCATCAACGACATAAGGGGCCTATAATCTAGTATAAGCCCAATGAAACCTATTGTTGAAAGATCCTATAGGCTCATTGACCTCCCTTTTAGCATTAGTGAACTGACGGTAAAGCTCATTAGAACTAATGGAGATTCAGAACTTTTGCAAAAAGGTAGCTTCTAATTCAGTCCAATGTTGGATAGATCCAACAGGTAAGTGGTTGTACCAATAAAATGCATCTTCCCCTAGTGAATAAGGAAATAACCTACAAGCTATGTCCTCATGGTTTATTACTCTATCCTTAAGGCTAGTCTGAAAGATTCTAATGTGCTCCTCAATGGTCCTATTTGGATCATTGATATGGAATTTCGAACAAAAGTGTTCTGGGTTCTTGGGCATGACATTGTAAATAGAAAAGCTCAATGGGGACGGGTTATTAGCCAGGAAATCCATTGGTGGAGGTGTGGGTGGCAATGGATGACTTATGACTGGAATCAGACTCAGATGAACTTGGCAAAGATGGGGATGATGGAAATGAGGATGGTGGATGGGATGATGATGATTCACTTCTTTTGTTGGTCCTTTTTGACCTAGTAGGGTCTGGAAACTCTTGAAATTCTTCTTCTCCTGAAGCAGATCTCATCCTTCTTTTGAATCTCTCAGGAGAGATGGCGTTCAAAAATTGATCCAACTTGCTTATTAAAGGCCCTCCTTCTAGCGCCAACACTGTTGATGGTGTTCCCTGCACAACAACAACACAGACAAGATGCAATATCCTATCTCTCTTGAAAGGTAAATCTCTATCAGCAAGCCTCAAGAGATAACCCCAAGGTCTCTAATGTCAGGTCTTGACAATGCATAAATAGCTCAGTGATAAAATATGAAAATACTGGTAATCACAATGGGACCTTACTACAAGCAAACTACCGAATCGACCCTATCAGATTTAACAAACTCATGATACTTCAATCCTAGATTTAAGCTACTAATCAAAGAAATAGCAAAAGGATGAGGGGTTCAAAGAGATTTCTAAATCTAATACTACTCCTAAGATCAACACTGAAAGTAACCAATACTCGAAATGGACCAATCCCTCGAAACTGATCTCTACTTGACCCAGATGGATCTACAACCTTACAGAGAACAATGCAATCTTCTGAGGTGTTAAAATTTTCAAATCATAAACATTCATTCAAATAACCCTATTGTAGTTAAAATGAACAAATCCCCACAATCGAACTTAAGCACATAAAATATGAAGTCCAGGCTAACTTTGCAAAGCAACTAACAATCAGTTGGTTGCAAAAAGTATGGACTGAAGGATTGCTGCAACATTCAAATATCAGATCACAAACATTATCGAATCAAATCTAACCTAAATATTAACCCTCTCAAAGCAATTTTAAAGATTGAATAACAAGAACCACGCAAGACAAGAGGAAACAAGTATGGCACCAAATCACAATGTCATTCTTTGTATTCAAATTATCCACTATAGCAACAATTCCAGTTTTTAGTTACAACATTTGCTTGAGAATGTCTACTTGCTACTAACTACTTAGCTCTATTCTACTTCTATCTTCTCGTTACAACCTCTAACCTTCTGACTATTTTCTAACTGTCTAACCCCTTACAAATGAGGAGACATGCCCAATATATAGAAATCCCCAGAAATCTGTCAGCCAGGCAAGGGTTTTGCAACAATAATGCAACACAACAACCTGGCCAGGAGAGTCTTCGAAATGGGTCAAATAAGCAATAAATGCACGTTCCATCGAGGTCAACCCGGGATCTGCAATGCAGCTCAAGCCAACATGCGCCGAGATAATCAGGAAGCACAAATCATGGGTAGTTGAGCATTAACTTCCTTCTCCTTCATCCCTGTTCCAATCCAACAATTCATAAACCCTCAGAAGTGTCCCATCCACGTCAGCCACTGACGGAAGAGGAAAAACCCTAAGTCAATTTTTGATAAAGGCAATTTGTTCTCTTGAGTGCTTGATCGACTTATCCCAATCCACCTTATAGGCTAGGTACTTTTCAATGACAGCAATGTAGGTGGATGCATCATCCAACTAATGCTCAGAAACAGGACCATCAAGTGGTGCATAAACGTCCTACCACCATTCTCTCAATTGCTCTAGACTCAAGCATTTAGGAGCAATCCTCCGTCGCCCTGTCATGATCTCAAAAAAGGCAATGCAGCCATTATAGACACCAGCTAGGGTACCATCAATCTTCCTTCTTTGTTTATGAATCTTTTTGAACACATTTTGTCTGATGTGCAATGCCTCGAACCACTCCTGACGTTTGTTGGCCCTAGAAAAAGGGAGGACCTTATCTCCTACTAACCTATCCTTGGTGTATTCTATGATGGTCTTGGTCTTCTATAGCAGTAAGTTTGTATCTTCCTTATCCTGCGCCAATACCTGCTTTAGCCAATCCTTCGTCCAAGCAACATCCTTCCCTATTGACAGGATTTCCTTAATGGTCTCATCACCTTTAACCTGCACCCCCCTTAACCAATTGGTAGTGGTAAGTGTGGAGGCTTTCATCTTTACTAGCTCAGTGATGGTCTCCTGGGGAAAGCGATTCATGGTAGAGGAAGAGGGATTAATGGATTGTAGGGGCTTCACTAACTCCTCCAAGAATTTCCTAAGATTTTCATTTTCTCTCTTCAACTCCTGCTTGGTTTTCATTTCTTTCCTCAACCTGTCTACAATAACCACACTGGAAACGTCGTAGTATTCAATGTCCTACTCGACTGATGTGGGTCCTAGATTGAGAGTTTGAATGTTATAATCTTTACCGACTACATCATCTCTATTTTTTGTCCAGAGTAGGGGTGGCGATGTGAACAACCCTATTATGTGCCTCATCCCTTTCAACCCTTGAGATCACTCTAGCTTTCTTCGTATCCTTACCTTTTCCAATTCTAGCTAGAAGCTCATCCCAATTGGGTGATGTGTCCTCCAACACAACCTGCTTCCTCTTGATTTCTTTGTCAAGCCATTCTGGAATAGCAGGTCCTAATTGCACTTGGCTCAATCCTGCCTCCCCTTGTTGACCTTCTAACATTTTTTCTTCTAAATTCTACTTCTTTGGAGTCTCATCCTTACTCCCCTTCTTCTGCTCTGCATGCCCCTCTTCATGTGTAGGTGAAGGGGCCTTTTCCACCACTACTTCCCGTAGAGGAGACTCAACTTGTTCAGTTCTGACAGGGGACTCTACATATGCAACCATGGGGGTCTTCATTATTTTCTCAATTTTTGCCTCTACACTATGAAGATCACCCTCATGAAATTCCTCTCCCTCAATATCCAGATAGTCATCAACATCCTCCAACTTACTTGGCATGCCTTGGGCTCCATGAGTGGAAGGCACATCATCATGTTGTTGCTCACGAGGAACCACTTGAGGGAGATCTACCTTAGGCTGATTGCCCCTGGGAGAAGGGGTCCTAGACCTCCTTGCTTAAACCTTGGCCTTCTCTCCCAAACTCTCAAAATTTACCACCAATGGAGTAGCCTCCTCTGCATTAGCTTTTGAGCTAGCCCTCTCTGACAATTTTAGGATTCTTCTCCTCTTTGGTATGGGAGTGCCAGCTTTAGGATTTTGTTCTTCAGTTCCTTTCTGTTCAAACTCCTTAGTCTTAGTCCTTTTCTTAGCTTTTGGTCTTCTCTGTTTTACTGTTTCCTAGGATTCTTCCCCTTGGACACCTTTAATCTTAATTTTGTATGGGGAATCCAGTTTACCTTTACCCTTAGGATCTTGCTCGGTAGATTCTTTAGACGTGGAATGGGGATCTAAATCTCCCATTAGGTTGTATGTGCATTTTACTCCCTTGTTTTCCAATTCCCATATCGTGTGCTTGAGCCACATGCTAGTAAATTTGAGGACTAGATCCATCAATTATTTCAATTATGTCTTCTCCTCTTCCAAACAATCCACATCACCAATTGGTTTGTCCTTTACCGCTTCATAGGCAAGATCCTAAATTAGGTTCCCATCATCCTCCAATTGATCTAGGACTACCCTCACATTGTACAATCGGACTGCATCCACTAGAAGCCAGGAGAATCTCTTCTTTCTGACCTCAAATTCATCACCGCAGTTGGCCCAGTAGTCCTCTAGATTTACCTTATGGCTGTATTCTCTGCTGGCCTTCTTTTGAGCCTCTCTTGTGATATCAAACCTAGACCTCTTGGAGTGGAGAGACAAACAAAGAGCATTCAATTCTTCCTCCAAAGCTTGGGCGGAACCAATGGAAGGACAAGCCTCTCCAGTGCCAATCCTCAAGGGGAAGTCTCCACCAAACCCTGTCTTATGCTTGTCCTTCTTGACAATGGCATCAAAGTCACAAATCTGCCTAGTCACTTCTAGCAATATAACGTGATCAGTGGGATACCTTGGGAGTTTCTATGGAGCCCTTTGGCAGCCATCAATCCGAATGTAGGAGAAGGTTGGGAATTGAATAAACCATGCTCCATATTTCCTGATGAGCTCTTTAGCCAAATCTAAAATCCTAACATGCTATGCTCCTTGAAGCATCCTGGTGATATACATAGTGAATGCATCATTTTCCCTTATGTAATTCAAACCTTCCCAATGCAATTGAGGGAAAACTTCGTAAATGACATCCTGCCAAAAAATCCCCTTTGTATCCAATCCCCTGTAAGGATGGAATCTTGTGAGCATGTAGACCATATATGAGGTCATTGTGAAGGTTTTGGTCTACAATACGTTGGATAACTATTCATGGAGAATTCTATTAATCAAGCCAGCCCAGTGGTAATCGATCATTTCCTGCTCCATCCTTACAATGGCATGGCACATCCAATTCTCAAACACCCTTGCATTCCTCAATCCAGCCACCCTGCTAAGAAGAGTGATGGCGTCATAATATTCCCTTTTGAATTTAATCCTAAAAAATTTGTTTGGGTAGTTTGGGGTAGTGTGACTTGGGTTGTTCCAACCAAGAGTTGATGAACTGCTAAGACTTAACAGTTTTCTCCTCATAAAACTCCTTGGCTGACCCCATGTTGAATGCCACCACATGAGATTGGTATGGCATGTCAAAGGTCTGAGCGATGGAGACAGGGTTAAGATTTGCTATTGCTCTCCCCCCAGGACTAATAATCTTTTAATCACCCTGGTCATAGTGTTTGGCACACTCTAGGATGAGTTCATAGCATTGCACCATTGAAGATAAATCGATCACATGTGCCAATCCTAACTCCTTCATTCTTCTGGCCACCAGAGGCAGGTCCTTAGCTGCCATTCTTTCCTTGAATTCCTCATAATCTCATCATCCAACATTGGTGTCGGCCACCTCTAACTAGATTGATGTGACTTTACTGTCAGGAATCTTGCTCTTGATGTCAATCTTGATCCTTTCTGCATCAGATATAGAGGATCCCTCGAGCGCTTTGCTTGGTTTGTCCTGTATTCAACATGAAAACATAATAAAAATCATAGGAAAGCAAGGTTAATCTAGTAATACATCATTAGAATGCACCTCATGCAACCTAAATGCCATTAAACTTCACATGAGATGATCCCATAAATTTTAGGTTTTGGGGCCATTCACGGAATCTGAGCCAGAGAGGAATTTTGAGAAATTCCTGACTGATCAGATTCCAATGGAATGACCAAGAAACACCTACTTAACCATTAAATCTAATCGAGATCAATCCATAAACCACATGGAAGCTCAAATAAGAAGTGAAGCAATTATCTAATGCGCTATAAATCATAAATGAATTCAAATCTTCCATTTTTCTTCATATTTTAATAGAGTTCAAAAAAATCCACCCACGGAGAATTTTCATAGAGGACAGGTCAAAGAAGATCTTCGAGAAATCCAGGGAATGGCGGATGTTAGAGAAATACGGGCTTGACGGACATTTGCGATTAAGGCAAAGCTCTGAACCAATGGAGGTTACCGCGATGAAGATTTCAGCAAGAGTTGATCATTTCACTGAGAAGTCCTAGCGAAGCTAGGAAGTTACACCAAAATATGCTATCAGAAAAGGTCTCTCCAAGACACGGTGGTTTTGGTGTGATGTCTCAGCGAACAGCGGTATAGCAAACAATATCGATATGATCAAAGGATAGTCGGGGTAAGGTCTTGGCAAAAGCTTCATGTCTCACCAACTGATGGGTTCAAGCAAACACTTTGACTAGACTCAAGTTTACGATAGGAGGTCCCAACGAAGTTGTGATGTTCAACCGAGTAAGGCTTGGTTTGAATTCGGTCAAAGGTCTTAGCGAAAAGATCTGGGATCGCTAAGAAAAGAAGGTCTCACCATAATGTCTCGGTGACCATTAGGAGTCTCGCCAAAAGCAAAGATTTCGACAAGAGTGGGGGGCTCATGGTAAGGTCTTAGTGAAGCATGAAAGTCTCCCCGACAGAAGGTCACTCAACAAGAGTAGGATACGTTCGGTGAAAGGTCTCACTGAAAGCGAGAGTCCCAGCAGCAAAACAGAAGATCAGCAAGACTTTAGGAACCCGCTATGAGCTCTTGGCAATGAGGTTTGTCTTGCCGACAGAAAGACTTTCAGCATGAGAATTACGGTGTCCTGGTGACTAAATACAAACCTAAGAAGGTTTTTCGGTGAAACACATGGCAACTGGAGTGACATCTCCCTGACTTTGAAGGGTTACAGTGATGAAAAAGAGCAAAGCTTGATGAAAGAAAAAGTGCTCGGTGGGAGGTCTCACCAAAGGACGGATGTCTTGGTGAAGCAAACGAATATCGGTAAAGCTACTGGATCCCGCCATGACCTTTTGGTGACTAGGATTTGTCTTGCTGAAAGCAAGTATGAATGAGCATGTCGATACATCTCCTCGTGGGGTGAGGTCTCGGCGAAAGCAAAGGTCTCGCCGACTGATATGCATAAAATATTTCATCGGTGTAAAAACGATAGTGTCACGACAAACCGACATGAACCTAGGAAGACCACTTCGGTGAACCTGAAGGAGGTCAATATGATATCTCAACGATCTTGAATGGTCACAACGAAGGGAATTTGGAAGGGATGGAGAGTCCCGATTTCATCTAGACGCTAAACCAACTATGGATTTTGAAAAGTTTAACTTAGAGCAAGTCGGGAATGGACCTTTCATGAATTTTCTTTGCATTCTAGGTCAATCTTAAGATGAAATCACCTGATATGGCAATGCCCTAGGTCGGAACCCTATTCATCCACCATTAACACATAGGCAAGCTCAGAATTTAGTTGTTTCCACTGTTGAGCCGTCACTAGGGTTTACTAATCACTCTTAGTCAAGATTCATTAGAATGCAGATGGACACATGAACTAAAAACTCACCTGGGAGATGACAAAGGATGCAATACTGAACAACCCTAGCACGAAATAAACAAATACAATAGAATCTAAATCCCACAAGCTCTCACAATACCAATGTGCCATTCAAAATTCAATTCAAAGCTGAGCAATCAGACACATACCATAACAAAGCGAAGACCAAATCGATTCAAGAATCAACAAATGCAAAAAGAACAGGTCCCCAACGGGCGGACATAGGAATGCATAAGAGATCACCACCAAATGAAACCAACTCAAACCCAAACATTGAAATCAAATCGAAAGCCCAAAGAACAAACTCTGAGGATGTAGTTCTCAATTCATGCAATGCAAATAGTGAGCATAATGGTACAGGAGATCTCATAAATCAAATTTAAACACATCCCAGAGTGCCTGCACGGAGTCATTAATGCAATTGATAAGACAGCCCAAGAAGGAACTTGGGAACTTGGCAACAGGGCAGATTCTGGGAAAATCTAGACCACACAAAAATCCACGAGGGTTGAAAATTCCTGAGCAGCGAAATCCAACTGGAATCCAAGCAGGATCTGGGGAAATCCAACGAGGGTGGGAAATCCCGGATCCGAGCAAAATCCTGAAATTCAACCAGACAATGAGGATCTTCAATAAATAACCAGGGGAAAACACTTAAGCATTCAAAATAGAAATTTTAAGCATATACCTAAGTAAGAGAAACCTCTAAAAGGAAAGGGCCAAAACACCAAAACCAAAGCCAAAGAGGGTCCCTGCTTCCAGTGGGGTGTGTGTGTGAAAAACTACACAACAAATATCTCTTATGGGGGGGACTTTTTCCTCACTCGAGGTTTTGTCCTTCCTAGAGCATGTTTTTTTTGTTTTGTTTTTATCTCTTTTGGAGAGGAGTTTTGTCCCAGAGGTTTTCTCCTTTTTTCCACTTGTGAGAGATTGTTTACATTTGCATTTGTAAATGGGCACCTAACATGGCCTAGTAGCTAGGACCCATAGTCATAGCCATAGTGTGCATAATAATATTCTCCCTAAGTTACACTTAAGGGGGGGTGTTGGTGTGAATATATGTCTTGTACCTAGCTAATTCACTCACTAGGTAATTAGGGGACATATTCACATGGTTAAGTTTACTTAGGATATAAGATTCCTTCTAGAAGTCTTAGTTGGTTTTTCTAGAACTTATCTTATCTAGCTATATTGCATAATTCCTAGGTTACAATTGTCATACTTATCTTGTTGAGCTATCTTTTTGCTCAAGATAAGATTAGGGTTGTACATGCTTTCCTTTATAAGCAAGCCTCATCTTGTACATTTGCATTCAATCATATTCAACCAATATTTAATCTTGCATTGTGAAGCAAGCATTCTTGTCATTCTCTCTCTTGTGGAAGTGGTTTTGGTCACAACTATTCTTGGGGGTGTTGGGGAGTCACCATTTACTCCCACACAAGGGGACACATTCTTGATTCTCTTCATCTCCACTATTCATCTCTTTTATTTGAATCTAGACTGTTGATCTTTTCCACCTCACAAGATTCTTGGAAAATCCTATAAATACAACCCTTTGCATATTTATCATCCACATTTGAATAGTGTTGTCATGCAGGAATATCATTAAAGATTTGGAGCATTTTGGAGTCTTATAGTTGCATCTAACTTCATATTTTTCTTTGCATTTACATCTTAGATTTAAATCTTGCTTCATAGTTTCATTTTAGATTAGTTCATTTTTAGTTTGCATTTGAGCATATGTAGAACCATATATAGATCATTCTAGTTCAATACCATAGTATCCACCTCCAATTTTTCATTTATCACACTCTCCATTATCATTTCCATCACATATTTTCATATAGGAATTGCATTAGTTTGCATATTAAATATCAAATCTCGTTTCCTAAGTTTTCATTTTAACAACCATTGTGCAGATACAAATCTGAGGTCCAAATGGTTTAATAAATCCTTATGAATAGAGGACAATGAGACATTCTCAAAAGATTTGTTTAAATTGCAAAATAGAGTGGTTTACTTGTTGCAAATCTTTGATATAAATTATTACATTATGGTTTGTGTTGATACTAACTTTCCACATTTCACATACACACAAATGGTGCCCACCATGGGGCCTTGCCCCATTTTTTTTAACATGCTTGAAAATCTATGTTCACAGGTTCGGACATGAGAGTTATGGTACATCTTGCACCCATTCTGGTGCATCTTGCACCTAATCTGGCACATCTTGCACCTGCTTTGGTGCTTCTTGCATGAGTTTTGGTGCTTCTTGCATTAGTTTTGGCACTTCTTGCAAGTTTTCAAAAAAAATCACTAGAGTTCCAAAACATGTTTTTGAGTTTTAGTGGTTCCTGCATGAGTTTCAACACTTATTGATGAGTTTTGGCACATTTTGCTTCCGAATTGGCACTTTTTGTCTCTGATCTAGTGCATTTTGCAGTTTCCTTGTTTTTCACTAAATTTGAAGGCTAATACTCTGTGTTGTTGTTTTGTAGGTTTCCCAAATTCACTGTCAAAGACTCAAACATAAACTACTGACATATTGTAGGGGCTGGAAGTGATTTACTTATTTCCTTTTGTTTAGGTTAGGAATATAGCTTAATTAAAAGGTTAATGAACACCATGTCTTTTGTGCTTGATGGATGGTAGGCATATGCTCTCCCCTTAACTAGGCGACGAAAAAGCCAGACCCATTCGTGTTTATCTACAAGTGTGAGTGGAGTATATATTGTGTGTTCTCTCTTTATTCATTTGGAATAAAGATTGATCGAACTATGGGTATACTTGCTTGCTTTTGTTTATCTTAGAGGACCTTCCTTGTGGGAAAAAGAAAGCACCCAAGTGAACGACCCAACTGGTAACACGCTAAAGCCAAGCGACTTCCAACAAGGATATAAATGTGGGTGCTTGAGGAAAGTTCAAGTATCACATGGATTGTTCTGACAAGAAGGGAAACAATGGCCTCTTGCTATATGGATGGTCCCCCATGAATGGAATGCCTATTCTAGAACCCTTTTTTGTACCAAGGACAAAATCCTTAATCTATTCACTGGCACAGGAACGATCGTTTTGAAGCCGTCCCACATTTTTGCAGCTTCTAGTAGAGATGAGAAGTACGCCATGGTAGATTCATGGGTACTGATGCTTGGCTACCCCAAGAAGTGTGTGTCATGGAGGGGAGCCAGTGGGGTCAAGCATCTAATCATTCTACTAGAAGTAAGTGCAATTGGAGTAAAATCCAAGTGGGAATTTAGTGAATATTGTCCTACACAGCCTCAAGTTGTACATGTTTGATGTGCTTTACCAATGTGTTTTCAAACAAATTTCAAACAAAACACCACACACATAAATCTGCAAACCTTGATTTAGAAGAACATCCACTCAAAACACCATGGCTGATATAGATGAGGATCAATTGAATGCTTTAGCTCATCAAATGAAAAATCTTCAACAGAAAAAATAGGATATGCAAAGGGAAACAACCATAGAGATATATCTGCTACCAGACATCTACCCATATCCTATTGACCAAACAATGAACATGAGACCTTCTTCACCAAAAACTACATCATCCAAGTTCAATGTCTTTGAATTTTTGCAAAAGTTCAATAAGCCAAAATCCCAGTCCTCAAACACAAATGATATTGACCAATCTTACCATGTCATGCATCTATATTCATCTCCCATAAGCAAAAATAAATCTCAGTATTCTTTCAGCCAAGTTAATGATTCCATCCAACCACCTTCTTCTATCATATCTTCTACATCTAATGATTCATGTCAATCTCTTAGTCCAATCTTTGACCAAGACCCCATCTCTCAAGAATTCTATAATGATCCCCTCCTTTCACTTTTCATCCACAATGATTCCCCTCCATCTCAAGAGAAAAGTATCCTTCCAAGTTCTTCCACCCCATCTAATGAATCCATATCATCTCATGATTCCATTGCATCCCAGGAGCATAATAATTCTTCTAGTTTGTCTAATGATGTCCTACCTTCTCAAGATCAAGATATGCTTTCTACATAATCTCATGATTCCCTTCCTCATCAAGATCAAGATATGCTTTCATCTGAGGATATCCCTTCATTCCATGAGGATGTTCATCATTCTCAAGATCAAGATATGCCTTTCATACCACTACATGATTCCACATCTAATGAAGAGAAAACTACTCATCTTCTACACCTCACGATCCTTTTCCAATTCAAGATCATAACAATCCATCACCCCCATGTCAAGATCCTATCACACCTATACTCGCCATCCATGAACCCCACACCTAAAAATTGGGATCCTCCACCTTTATCCACTCCGTTTTATTTTCAACACCTATCCTTTCATCCATATCATATCCTCTCGAAAATGGACTAGCATCTTGTTTCATAAACAGTACATATCCCATTGGTAAACAAATCTATTAAAGTATGAACTACAAAGGATAAGGATTAGGCCTTCATGAACAAGGTATCCTAGAACCCCTTTTTGCTCAAGAAAACCCATATTACCATGGAATTGGTTATACACCTAAGTTTCCTAGTCCATAAAACCTACCATCTATCTTAGGTCCTCATCCTAATCCACAAAACCTTCCATCTATCCTGGGTCCTCATCCTAGTCCATCAAAACTTCCCTCTATCCTAGGTCCATATCCTATTCCTCAAGCACAACAAAGGCACACATCCTTGATTATGTTTCAAAATTCTACCTACACTCACTCATCCATAATACCCCCATACCCTTCATCTCAATCCACCCCTCCCATTGCTCTTGAAAACAATTTGGTTGTCAAATGTCAAAAGCTTCCATATCAAAATCTACATGTGTCAAATAATCAACATGTCTCCTCAAAGAGGCATGCAAAAATAAAAGAAAATTTGATCCAAAATCAAAGGAAAAATAAAAAAGGACACAAAGGCCCATCCAAGAAAAAAGGAAATTTGCAAAGACCACAAAGGTCTATAAATCAAAAGAAATTTTCAAAAGGCCACAAAGGCCCATCAAAGCAAAAAGAAAAATTTCCAAGGCCACTGAGGCCCATAAATCAAAAAGAAAAATCTCAAAGGCCACAAAGGTCCACAAAGCAAAAATAAAAGTTAAAAGTCATGTGGATTCCAAAAAGTCTTATAGAACCAATAAAATCTAAATTGGCATCCAAATTTTCTAATCCAAAAGCTTCCTCCAATATTCCATATAAAAACCTATCATCTTCCAAATCCATTTTTCCTCCATCACTCCACCACCTTTCAAAGTGTGTGCCAATGTTGACCTTTCAATCCTTTCCATCTATCCATCAGCAAGCCTTCCCACCTCCTATCCATTACCCAACATTCATCCCCCATTATTCTCCTTTAATCCAAACCTTTGGATAAGTCCTTGGTTCTTCCATCATACCTTTAATAAGCCAACATTTATGAGTCTAATTCCCATTTACCATGGTTTATTAAAGGGATATTTGGTCATGAAACTTGATGCTTAAGTCCTTCCTCCATCTCCCTATCATCCATATCCTATTTTCCATATTCATCTTGCACTCTACACTTGGGGGGAAAGTTTTTTACATCTTATCATTCCTTACATTTCCACCTTTGATCTTGACAAGGTTAAGGATCTCCTTGAACATCATATATCTTATCTTATACACTTTATCCATATCTTTTGTATCATATCTTTCGTCTTATCCATATTCTATCATTCTTACTAGATACATCATTTCTTCTTGTCCTTAGTCTTGATGAGGAATAGGGGAAAAATACTTGGGCCTTGTGTTTGTATCTTATCTAGTTGATCTTGATCATCCCATCCATTATTTTTATACTTTCTTTCTTCTATTCCATATCTCCTATCTTATCGAAATCCATGTCATCATGTCCCTTTGCAACCTTGAATCTTATCATGCAAATCATATTTGAGCCTAGTTGTAAAACATTATCCAATCCTAATATCTTTTGTCAATAAATCATCAACAATCATCAATATTATCATACTTAGAGGAAATCAATGATCCTAAGCACTTATCATCATCATGCCTTATGGAATCAATCATTCCTGGCATTTTACTCAATCAACCATTATCATATTTTGACAAGAGATATGTTGCTTGTGTGACATGTTTTGTATTGAATCTTTCATTTTGATCTATCATTTATCCATGGCTGCATTACCTCTATTGTGGGGCATCTTGTTCCTTGAAATGGTCATATCATATCAATGCATCGGTAAAATTCTTGGAAAAATACCAAAAGCATCAGAAAATGTCCTAAAAAAATGGTTTCCTTGATGAAAAACTAGCAAATAGGCATCTTGGTAACAACAACAAAAAATTAGAAAAAGAGAAAAATACAAAAATGGTGAAAAATTAGAAAAAGTCAAAAAAATCCTAAAATCTGAAAAAGTGCAATAAAAGCAAGTAGTGAAAACTTGGCAACATGCTTTATTTGTGATAGATTAGCTTTTCCATCTATTTGAGCATACTGACCATTTGCTTTCACCATTCACTTTCTCCATCAAATTGCCTATCATCTGAAAAGCTTCATGTACATATCCTAACATCATGGTCGTGTCTCACCCTAGACTGGGGGAAAAATCCTAAACTAACTAGGGGAAGACAACTTTAAGCTTAAACCAATAGACAAATAATAGTAAGACAAATGCAACAAACACAATGATCAAGGTACAACTCAACACCGAACATCAATCACCATTGAAAATGCATCGAACATCCAAATCAATACAACCAAATCAAATCAAAACAAACTTGCAAAGGATGATGTTCTTCTAAATCATGGCTTTACCCCTATGGTATGAATGTTCAAATTTTTGAACTTTGATTTTTCCTATCATACCTCTAGAGCACCTCGATGATATACTGAACTAGAGGAGCTGGGAAGGAGTATGATTTTTCTTTGTTTGTTGTCTGTGAGTTGATCACTATTACTATGCAAATTGTTGTGGGACTTGCTCTACAAAATATCACTAATGACATTTCAAAGTTGCATAGGAAAATGGTTAACTCTTGTTTTTTTATGCAAGCAATACTCAAGTCATCTTAGTTTAATTATACGTAGATGCTTGTGTTAACGTGTAATATCAAACATCATGGAAGTAGTACTCAAGTCATCATGGTCTAAAATATGCCATTGATGCTTCTACTCACTTTTAACATTTTAATGGCCCAATGATGATAAAAAGCACAACAAATTGGCTATTACAAATGATGAATTTTGCATATTAGATCTACATAGTTAGGTTAGATTGCATCCATGTAAGTATTGCAACTGTATTTAGGGGTTTTCCAAAGTTGAAACAATTTCGCAATGGTGTTATCTCTATTATCAATGGATTGAGTACATTTGACATTAACCAAAAACACATCATTTTAATTTAGTTGCACATCAGTTGCATCATCATTTGCATATATTAGAAATCATTCTCACATCATTCATTCATTTCTGCATCACATCATAATACTTGCATCATAAAACATAAAAATAAGTGTATTCCATCTCATTTGCATAATCAAATCCATCTCACATAGCATAAAACATCCTCCATAAAGCATATAGAATAATCAAGCATGCATACATCAGATAATCATCATAAACACATATAGGCACATATATTAATCATCATCGTCACTACATATCATATATAACTCAAAATAATGTCAAGTGTACAAGGATATCCAAATATCGAGAGGTACATCATCGAAAATGGAAAAAATCATAATATCTCAATTGAATAAGTGTATATCATCAAGTCTCAATACATTAATGAATCCTATACTAGGGCATATCAACCAAAGATGATAGACCACATTTCCCAATCAAATTTGAATCCACCCGCACCAAATACGAAAATTCTCCTATGATCATAACATATCGCAAATCAGCAATCTTATCAATCAATCAATCAATCAAATCTAATCGGCTCTAATGAGACTTTGATCAAATCTTGTTGAGCATCTATCACTGATCTCAACTATCATGAGGTCAATCATCAATCTATCATTGATCCTCACTTATCATGAGGTCAATCATCAATCTATCATTGATCCTCACCTATCATGAGGTCAATCATCAATCTATCATTGATCCTCACTTATCATGAGGTCAATCATCAATCTATCATTGATCCTTGCCTATCATGAGGTCAATCATCAATTTATTAGTGCACCTCACCTATCATGAGGAAAATCATCAATCTATCATTGATCCTCACCTATCATGAGGAAAATCATCAATCTATCATTGATCCTCACCTATCATGAGGTCAATCACCAATCTATCATTGATCCTCGCCAAGCATGAGGTCAATCATCATCATCCTATCATGAGGCCAATTTATCATCAAACATCATAAAACATCATCAAATCAAACAATCGACTAAAGTAATTATCAAACATCAAACACAAGGAGGCAAAGCAGTTAATCATCTGGAAGGTTCAACATCACTTTTCAGGAGATAAATCATTTCTGAATCATAAAATTTTGATAGCATCATTAAATCATCAAAAAATCATCAAAATTTTCCAAAAATTCCAAAATTCACTGGTTTATCTCCTAAGGGGGCATATATCCATCATCACTTGAAAATCGACATATGGGGCATCAAAAAAAAAAATCTTGGCATCGATATCAAATTTTTCTTTGAAGCGACGTGTAAACACATTACTTCAAAGAGGGGCAAAATGTATACACCTAAAATTGGTCACGACATTTAATTAATTAAATACTAGCTATTTAATTAATATTCTATCTACGTATAAATAAATTTGCAATTTATTTATATAGTTCATCCTTTTCTAAATTCTCCAAATCTAAAATCATATTCTTCTAATTTAATTAAATAAATAAATTTCATAAGATTGTTTTATTTAATTAAGTTTCACTAATCTCATATTAGGAATTCAAGCACATGTCTACAAATTTTCATGCCACCTCACCAAGGTCACATGAAATTAAATAATTCTATTTTTTTAATTAGAATTATCTTCAAACACATGTCTTATTCTTCACACACTTCTTCAAACAAACTTTGACCACATGGTCTTTTGTTCTCACACTTGGGTCTTCCATCCATTTGGCATGTTGCCTATTGGTTAAGAGATTACTCCATCCATTTGGCATGTTGTCTTTGGTCAAGGGGACACATTCTTGATTCTCTTCATCTTCACTGTTCATCTCTTTTATTTGAATCTGGACCATTGATCTTTGCCACCTCACAAGATGCTTGGAAAAGCCTATAAATACAACCCTTTTCCATTGTACTTATCATCCACATTTGAATAGTGTTATCATGCAGGAATATCATTGGAGATTTGGAGCATTTTGGAGTCTTATAGTTGCATCTAACTTCATATTTTGCTTTTCATTTACATCTTAGATTTAAATCTTGCTTCATAGTTGCATTTTAGATTAGTTCATTTTTAGTTTGCATTTGAGCATATGTAGAATCATATATAAATCATTCTAGTTCAATACCATAGTATCCACCTCCACTTGTTCATTTATCGCACTCTCCATTATCATTTCCATCACATATTTTCATATAGGAAATGCATTAGTTTGCATATTCAATATCGAATCTCGTTTCCTAAGTTGTCATTTTAACAACCATTGTGCACATAGAAATTTGAGGGCCAAATGGTTTAATAAATCCTTAGGAATAGAGGACAATGAGACTTTCACAAAAGATTTGTTTAAATTGCAAAATAGAGTAGTTTACTTGTTGCAAATATTTGATATAAATCATTTCATTAAGGTTTGTGTTGATACTAACTTTCCACATTTCACACACACACACACATCTTATGTAGACCTCATATTTAGTAGATACAATTAAAGGATTTCTTGAAACATTAGCCATAATGTTGAAGCAAAGAAGAGAAGAAACAATAAAAATATAGGAAAATTAAGGAAAGAAGCACTACATAAAGTTATGGTGAAGTTATAGAAGTACAATAGAGAAGAAAGTATGTAATATATTATAAATGGATGATATATAGAAGAGAAATATAAGGAAGAATATTGATGTATAAATGAACTATGTAATACAGTTATATATGATGAATATAATATACTGCATGATGATCTAATGGATGTATGATGTGCTACTATTTATTTGTGAATATATGTGTATTATTAATTTTAATTTTTCTTTCCTACCACATCCTTTTGTAACTCACCACATAAGTTCTTGTCTCCCTCTTATTGCTCATACTAGGGCATAAGAACTACAACAAAGTAACTTAGGATAAAATACTTTATCTATGCTCAATTTTTGCTAACAAGGTATGTCATGCTTGAGGAGCACTTCCAAGCTAATTACACCATTTTACATCATTTTTCTATTTTCATGAAAATTACCTAGCGATTTTTCCTTTCTTTATGTTACCCTTTCTTGAATGCTCTATTCTTGAATTTAATAGAATAATTAAGGTTGTTCCCTACACAAATATTTCATCCTACTTATTAAACATGAATTATCCTTGAAACCCCCACTTGTCATTGCTACTTGTAGAAACCACCTTGATTCTTCTAAATTGGACTTACATTACTATAAGAAGAGATGACCTTATTACATTATGGATTACACTCCTAAAATGGTTTATTCTTCTTACCTTGAGTCTTGACCCTAAGTCCCCTTCCCAAGAAATTTTTGTCTTTGGCCCTAATGGTCTTGAGAATCATGGAAGAATGAAATTTTTTGGTGGTGAAGATATTAGAAGCACTAAAGTCAAATTCAAGAAGGGGAGAACTATGATGAGAATGACCCTATTTTGGATGGTAAACTAAAGGGAGTGGAGGGTAGAAAAAATAATCCTAAGGTGAAGAGTAAAATGAAAATGGAGGATGAAATTGATTTGGATGATGAGGTAAAGTGAAATATTTATGCCTTTCCCCTCCTATTTCACTAGTTGATCTTCCATGCCATTCTCCCTCTTTAGAGATTGTTGCTTCAATTGTGAACTTGATTGCAAATAAAAATATTGATATGAATAAATAGGCTATCATCCATCATACAATCCTTAAGTGGTTATTCATTGAGACTAGCAAAATGAAACTAAATACTATTTAAATGGCTAAGAAATTTCCAAGGAAAAGGTGCTTGTCTCTATGAAATAAGAACAATTTTTCTTCAAACATTGGGAGGTTATGGAATAAATTAGTGAATTGAAAATGGAAAACACTAAGAGTGGTGAATGAATTACATTTTTAGAGAAATATTTGATGGATCAAAGATATTCTAAGGAAGGTAATTAAAGTCAGTAGAGCCCCTATAAAGAACAATGTCAACTAACATTAAAATGTTACAAGTGAGATTGAAATCTTACTCAATTCTTGATTAGATCAGTCATAGCTTGAGAACTAGAGGATATAAAGTAAAGGTGATGAAGGGAGAATGAGGACACAACCTTCATGGAGAAGCACCTTAACTTTATGTAAGATTGGAAAGTTTTTATTTCTCTCTATCAACTATAAAATTCCTTGGATTCTTGTATTCCTCTCACAGATTCCAATTGTATCCCCTTTTATGGCTTGCCAATAGTTAATTTTGCAGATAATTAATTATCTATTTTTGTTCTATTCTCATCAATTTTACCATAAAATTTTTCATGATGTCACACTTATGATTTATGTTAACAATGCTCAGTACTTATTCACTATTTTTGTCTTCTATTAAAATATTTTGGTATTTCATGGTAATTTATCATGTTGGGAATTTATTTCATCTTTCAAGTGTGGGGATAATGAAGGGAAATGCATGTTATTTTAAAGAAAGAAAATTAAGGTTGTAATATTAATCTAGTGTAAATTAAGATATTATCACTCTTAAATTTCTACATGGAGTGCATGAAACTAAATAATTTTGAGATAGGTTTGAGATAGGAAATTTTATGTTGATCAAGAGAAATAAATTAATGCTCCTACATAATTCTTCAATAGAAATATAAAATGGAAGGTTAAAGGGATACAAAAGGAATAATATTGGGAGAGGCTCAAGTTTGGCATACCTTGTTTTCATCTATGATATCTTTGCAAGCTTTCTTCACGTAATCTTTGCTCCTCTTCTACTGAATTTTTTCACCGACTCTTTTGTCTTTTTCTTTTTTTAACCATCTCCTTTGTAAAATATCACTTGAAAATTCCTTTGATCTTCTCCTCCAATAGAACAAAAATATTTTTCACAATTCTTTAGATATTCTTCTCCAAAGCCACCCGTAAAACCAAAATATCCTTGATGTTTTTTTACTTTTTCTTACTTATATAATGATTTAAAAAAGAAAAGAAAAAACCAATTGCTAAATTTATTAATTGAAAAAATTCACATACTTTCAATCATAATAGAAAACTTAGAAAAAATAAACAATTACAAATATAAAAATAAATTAACTTCCTAAAAATAAAAGAACAAAAATGCTAAAATTAAAAAAATGAACTTCAAAAGAATAGGGAAAAAAGCAAAAAATAGCCATTTAAATGCTTTTTTTTAGCCTTCATTCGAAGGCTATTTTAGAGAAAAATTTGGTGGAATAGTTCAGTGAAATGGGGGGTTCATTCAAACCCCCTTCATTAGAAGGGGGGAAGCCCGAGAAGGAAGTGCAAATGGAGTCAACTTGATAAACCAAGTTGGGGGAGTGTAGTGCTCAAAACCTGCTTTCCAACTACTATAAATTTAATTTATTTTGTTTTTGTTTTATTTAACATAGGTTTTTCACCGAACATCAAGTTCACTAAAAAATCATTGTGGAAAAATATTAAATTTGAGATTTTGTTTTTTGAAAAATATAAATGCACTAGGTATTGGTGTCCTCGTTCCAACAAAAAGAAATGAATTTCAATACATACAAAAAAAGTTATGTGAGCTGAAATGCACTTATGTCTAAATTGTAATTGGTTTGACTTCAAAACTTAATTAAAAGAAAAATATTCAACAAAACGTTATGAAACAAAATGAAAGAACTAGATACCAGTATTACCAACCTAAATTAAAAAGAATCAGAATTTTATCCTTTGTAGAAAAGAATTTATGCATGCCAAAGTACACATCACTTTTTAAAAATGTTGTTTACTATTAAAAACTAGTTATCAAAGGAGACGCAAAAAAATTACAATTTAATTTCAATTTTTTTTAAAAAATATATATTTAAAATCTATAGAAAAATCTCGCAAATCACTAGTTTACATTATTTTCAAATTCCTAATAGTTTACCTACTACAAGTGTTAGCAAGTGAAGTTTCTTTCTAAAAATGTTGATTTCAGTGTCAAATTTGGCCAAAAAGTACCATTATTGTGGGATCACCCAGTCGCACCTGCCTAAGTCCCCTACCTTTTTTTGCTCATTTTTTTATTACTTCTTATTAAAAATAATTACCATACTTGAAATGCAAAAGACAATATCAATCCATCCATAATTAATTTGCATATAATCTTTATTAATTGTCCATTCCACTCTTTATTTGAACATATATTTTAGATTGATGATTCAATCCACAAATAAAACAAGGATGAAGATCCCAACACTTTTCCTTTATATTTCCTTCCCTATGAAAATGAGCATATTGTAGACACTGCACTCTTTGAACTAATACTAGAGTCCTCATCAAAATCCTTGTGTGGTACCAAAGTGAGCAGGTAACGACCATACTCTAGATCAGTATCACCTCCACCATTTGAAAGGCCGTTAGAAATCTCAATTGGAGAGTTGTTCCTCCTCAGATAAGCCTTGTGATACTTGTTCCTTTTTGTTGCTTCTCTCACAGGTTCAACATATTTTTTCTTTCTAAACTTGACCAATTCTTCTGAAACCATTCAGCTTCTTAAGTTGTAGGTGCTCTTGACATCACTCTTTATAGCCTTTCCATGGGCTTTCTTCTTCTTTGGTGTTTCAAGAGCTCTTGGTATCTCAATTTCAGTTTTAGGAACATCATCCATGGACTTCAGAAGACTAAGTCTCTTAGACCTTCTAACAAGACTAGAAGACATACTGGGTTTACTCATTGTCAACAAGATGGGAATAAGAAGACTTCACAATTGCATACAAACCCTTCACTAGTTCTAAAAAAGATTGTGCAGAGTAAAACACTCAAATCCTCACAATTCTCATCAACCTACGAAGAAATTTCAAAATAAAAAACTCTCACTAACCCCATGATTTTAGAATTTACAAACTAACTTAGACTTAGTTGGCAATAAAATAGATACAAGCCTCTAGTTACCCTAGAAGAGCTTGCCACAATACTTTTACAAAAACTTCACACCATCCATTTCACGGAGTTATAATTTCTTAGCTTATGATTGCAATTGTAATTGTGAAAAAAAAAATACTATCAACTACCATTTTATTGATCAACTTTAGCATGCCAAGCATTAATGCTAGAAGAAGGCTTGTGTAAGTGAGCTGACAATTAGTTGCTTGATTTTTAAATCTCAACCGTTGATCATTGGTTAAGATAAGTTGATAGATAATTAAAATCAAGGCAATTGATTGTGAAAAAATCCACTGCATGTGCTCATTTCCTTTGTCTAATTAGAAAAAAACCATGTGGATTTACACCTTCCCTGTTTGCACACTTAATCACCTACTTTGCATTGAAAAAATCATGTCGTGTCATGTTTACCTGCTCGCCTGTGGGAATTGATGCACTTGCAATTCATATCAACAGAAGAGCGGGGAGAAATCATGATTTAATCTCAAAACATCGGCCTGTACCTTCTCTTATTTCAATGTTACCTTATCGTGTGTACCATCACCTAACAAAATTGATGGCCTTAATTAAGAGCGATCCCCAAATCCCAAGTGTTGATGGTGTTATCTGCACAGCAACAACTCAGACAAAATGTAATAATCTATCTCTCTTGAAAGGTAATCCTCAATAATAAATTACTAAAAATCACCCCAAGGTCTCTCGGGTGTCAGGTCATGACAATGCATAAACAACTCAGATAATTATGTGAAAATGTTGGTAATCACAAAGGGACCTTATTACAAGAAAACTGTATCCTTCACTTTATCATATTTTGCAATATGATGATCTCAAATCCTAAATCTAACCAGATGGCAAAGAAATAGCAAAAGATAAGGGGACAAGGAGATGATAAGATCTAAACTATTCCTAGAATGAACAATGCAAATAACAGATATCTGAAATGGACCAATCTCAAATAACCAATTCCTGCCTAACCCTCAATGCAATATCACAGGAATAGTGCAATATTCTAAGGTATATAGATTTTCAAATCACATACATTCATCCATAACTGAACTTAAGCGCACATGAATATATGGTCCAGGTTGACTTTACCAGCCTACTACAATCAGATAGTTACTGGGAGTATAGACCAGAGATTGATGCAAACATTCCAAATATGAAATCATAAACACCATTCATCAAATTTAAACTAATTTAATTCTGAACACTAAACCCTAAGTCTTCAAGCAATTTGAAAGATAGAACAACAAGAACCATGCAAGATAGAATAACACAAGAGATTCCACCAGGAAAACCACAATGTATTCAATTGCATTAAATCATCAAAAGACTGCAACAATTCAATTGTTCTGATACAGTATTTGCTTCAAGAAATGGAATACTACTCCTATTACAAAAATACTCTAACTCTTTTTCTCTTTCTTATCTCTGCGACTTTCTAGCTAACCCCTTACAATGACGCAGGAATGCCCATTTATAGCAAATCTCAAGACATGTCGGCCCAGCCAAACATTTACAAAATAAGAATAATCACCCAAAACAAGTCGGCCTAAGGAAAATCAAAATAAAGCACACATTAAATGCCATATATCATCAAGGTTGGCCTTGACACAGTCCCCAATGTAGTCCGGTCCAATGCATGCCCTATGATAATAGGGAAGCAAAAATCTCAAAATAGGCATTAACTGCCACTTCCCTTATCCTTTCTCTGAGCCAACAATCCCTGGACCCTCAAGAATATCCCATCCAACTTGGTGACAGGTGGCAAAGGCAATACCCTAAGCCGACATTGAATGGAATCAATCTCATCCTTTGACTGTTTAACAGTCTTATCCCAGTCAACCTTATGTGCTTGGTACTTATCCATGACTGCCAAATAGGTGGCTGCATCATCAAGCTGGTGGCCAGTTATAGCATTCTCTGCATCAAGGGCATAAACTTCATGCCACCATTCCCTGAGTTGCTCCAAGCTGAGGTATTTGGGAGCAATCTTTCTCCTACCGGTCATAACCTCAAAAAATGCAATGCAACCCTCGTAGACACCAGCTAAATCTCCATCAATTTGCTTCCTTCATTTCTGAATCTTCTTCATGGCCTTATGCCGAATTTGTAGAGCCTCGAACCATTCCCAGGGTTCATCTAACTGAGAAGAAGGAAGAATCCCATCTACAGCCAGTTGCTCCTTACCATGCCCCATGATGACCTTGGATTTCTGCAGCAAGAGGTCAATATCTTCCTTATCTTGGTATAACACCTGCTCCAATAATTCCCTGGCTCGGACTGCATCCTTCCCAACCGACAAGATATCCTTGATTGCACTGTCCCCTTTCATTTGCACATCCTTTAGCCAATCCGTGGAATTTTGAGCAGAGGTTTTCATTTTTTCAATCTCAGAGATGGTTTCCTTAGGTAGGAAACCAGGAGTGGCAAAGGAAGAAGGGTGGAGAGACTTCAGAGGCTTCATTACATCTTCCAAGAACTTCCTAAGCCTCTCGTTTTCTTTTCTAAGCTCTTGCTTAGTCTGTGCCTCCTTTCTTAACCTCCCAATTATCACTGCACTAGAGCCTTCATATTCTTCTATATCCTATTCCATGGATGCTGGTCCAAGGTTGATAGTTTGCACATTATAATCCTAACCAGTGACTTCTTCCCTAGTTTTGTCCGCGGCAGGGGTGGCAATATGGATAACCTTGTTGTTTGCCTCATCTCTCCCCACCTTTGAAACTACCTTGGCTTCCTTCTTTTTCTTCCCTTTTCTAATTTTAGACAACATTTCATCCCAATCCAAGGGAGTGTCTTCAACTACCACCTGCTTCTTCCTTGCAATCTCCTTTTCAAGCCAATCCGGGGCTGCAGGTTCTACCCGGATTTCCTCAGTTCTTGTTTCTTCCTGTTGTTTTTCTGGTGTTTTCTCTTCTTCCTTTTCAGTTATTTTGTCCCCCTCCTTCTCAGGGAGCTGCTCACCTTGGTCACCTGACTCAGGCTCAACCTCTTGCTATACCGATGATGGGGTTCTAAATGGGATATCCTCCTTTTCAGGTGATCTGTTTCCTCTGTCACTTTCCGGAGAATCCTCATACTGCACTAAGGGAGAAGTATGTCTTTCCTCTTCCTCTACTTCGAGCTCAGCTACCTCACCAAAGAGTGTCCCTTCCTTGAATGGTTCCGCCTCTCCGCTAGTTTCATGCTCCTCCGGAATTTCCTGCTCAGGCATGCTTGGTGGTGGGGAAGCAGCCTTAGGTGGCTCTATAGTTTTCATCTCCAGAGGAAGGTCTTTCTTTTGCATTGGCTCCTTAGGAGAAGGAGTCCTTGATCTTCTCATGTAAACCTTTGTCTTTTCTCCTCCTGAACTCTCCACATCAACGATAGGAGGCTCATCCTTTGAGGTGTCTTGGGCCTTCTTCTTTGAAGCCCTAGTTGTTCTTGTTTTCTTCGGTGGTGGAGGAACATCTTCCTCCTCTGCTTTTTCCAACTCTTCCTCATCATAGGACTTAATAATCTTCAAATTCTGCCATCTCCTCTTTCCTGTTGGCTTCCTTTTTGTTTCGGGCTTACCTTCCTTTGGACCTCTGATCTTTATCTTGAAAGGAGAGCTCTTTATAGTTTTCCCCTTGGGGTCATCTTCCCCGGATTCCTCTGAAGTAGACATGGGATTAAGGTCTCCCATCAAATTGAAGGTACAGGTCACCTTCTCACTTTCCAGTTCCTAGACCTTATGCTTTAACCAAGAAGAAGTAAATTTCATCATGGGGGCCAATAGGTTCTCCAACTCTGTGACCTCATCTTCATTCCAATTGATTTCTCCAATCGGCCAGTCCTTCACAGCCTCATAGGCATGATCCTGCACCAGGTTTCCATCATCCTCCAGTTGGTCCGGGATCAACTTGACATTATACTGTCTGATTGCATCCACAGGGAGCCTGGAGTACCTTTTCTTTCTGGCTTCAAGATCATCTTTGATGTTGGCCCAATAGTCCTCTAGGTCATCTTTGTGCCAGTATTCCCTAGTGGCTTTCTTCTGCGCCTCTCCTGTAATGTCGAAGTTCATCCTTTTGGAATGGAAGGAGAAACCATATGCTGCTAACTCATCTCCTACCGTATGTGCCGATTGAATAGAAGGGCACACCTCTGCCACCCCAATTCCAAGGGGGAAATCCCCACCAAAGCCTGTTTTAAGCTTCTCCTTCTTCACAATGGCATCAAATTCACAAATCTGTCTGACAATCTCCAATAACACAATGTGATCTGTGGGGTATCTAGGCAACCTATATGGAGCGACCGGGCATCCATCAATTCTTATGTAAGTGAAGGTGGGAAATTGAATGAACCAAGCTCCATAGTTCTTTATCAGCCCTTTGGCTCCATCTGATAGTCTCACATGCTCAACATTCTGAAGCATTCAGGTGATATGCATTGTAAATGCATCATTAGCCCTTCTGTAGTCCTTGTGTCCTAGGTGCAGTTCCGGATAGACTTCGTAGACTATATCTTGTCCAAGCGTCCCTTGTGGATTCAGACCCTTGTATGGGTAGAATCTGGCTAACACATACATGACATAAGAGGACATAGTGAACCTCTTAGTCTCCAAGACATTCCTTAGTTGTTTATCAATCTCAGAGCTAATAAGCCCTGCCCAGTGGTAATTGGTTCCTTGCTCAATCTTGGTGATCACATGGACCATCCAACTTTCCAATCCTCTGGCAGTCTTCAGTCCTGCTACCCTGCTTAGAAATGTTATTGCATCATAGATGTCTGATCTAAATTTAACCCTATGCAATTGCTTGGGCAGTTTAGAATGATGTGACTTCGGCTTTTCCAACCAAGAGTTAATTATTTGTTGGGCTTTGATGGGCTCATTCTCATAATATGTTTTAGCCATGTCTATGTTCAGAGCACACATAGAAGGTAGATCCGGCATGCCAAAGGCTTGAGCAATGGAAACAGGACTGAAATTGGCCAAGACTCTTCCCTTAGTACTAACAACTCTTTGCGTATCAAAATCATACTTCCTAGCACATTCCAATATAAGCTCATAGCACCGGATCGCTGGGGGAAACCCTGCCACATGCACTAGCCCAGACTTCATCATGCCATTCCTTAGGGCTGACAGGTCCTTCTCAGCTGTCCTCTATTTAAACTCTTCATACCTTCAAGCCCCAACATTAGTGTCAGACACCTTGGACCATACGGAAGATATCTTTCTCTCAGGAAGTTGACTCTTAGTATCCAATCTTAGCCTTTCTGCCTCGGAGATAGATGACCCCTCTGTGTCACCTTTGGACTTTCCCGTAGCAGCCTTGCTTGATTCGGCCTACATTCACAAAACACATCATAAGTATCCCATTATCATGTATAATCCAACCAAAGGTTAGCATTAAATCACATAAAGTAGTTAAAATCCATCACAAGTCATCAATCCTTGAAGATCTGAAAAAATAGATCAATCTGGGAAAACAGTGTAAGCCGGGAAATCCAGTCGGGGCAGAATTTTAGAGAAATCCGACCTAGACGGATTCTTGTCACCAAGACATCAAATCGTTAGTATGGACAAAAGATCATAAGATAATCATGAAATTCATTCATTGGCAACAAGAAATTGGCAATTAGCATTCACTCCATTAATCCTATTCTTCGAAAAATCAAAAGGATATAGCCAGACAGGAAACTCGAAAAAATCTGGATGGGATGGATTTTCATGGACAGCTTGAAATGTTACGGAAATTACAACACTCTGCAGAATAAGCCGAAACCGAGAAAATCCGAGTGCGACGAAATTCTACGAGAACCTCGAAAACCCGATGAATGATGATACGCGAATCATTAGTCAAACAATCGTGCAATCTCTTCTACTTGGATTCTACGGTCCTGAAAGTGATGCTAACCAACAAGATTAAGAATACCAATGGATTTAAACTCTTAAAGCTTCTAAAGGACGAGTCCCTATGGTGAAATAGCAATGCCCTAATTCTGATGAACAGACCCCCGCCATTAAAGCCCAGATAAGCTTAAAATTGCAAGGAAAACTATTATTTAGGCGATTAACTAGTGTGCATGAGGATTTCTCAAGGTGGGGGCAAGTTGAGGCTGATCATAAATCGTGAAATCGCAATAACCCTATTTAACTTTGGCAAATTCAGGTAAATAAATCAAAACCCTAATCTCCCCAGAATACGGCGAACGGCACACTAATTCTATTCAAACATGGCTACTAAAATGCATCCGACTCTCAATTGATAAGCAAAAATGCGCGTAGAGAGGATGATGAAAAACTAATGAAGGGCACAATCAAAACCTAGCCCTATAAACATGAAATCACAATCAAGCAAAGGCTGACCTGGAATGATCACCAATCAATATAGAAAATTCAACCATCATGCAAATAAATGAAAGGGCCAATGATCACCTACCATGGATCAATCTGGATGAAACTCGAGCTCGAAGAGGCAACCACA
The DNA here is from genome assembly GCA_007258455.2 of Sequoia sempervirens. Taxonomy (NCBI): domain Eukaryota; kingdom Viridiplantae; phylum Streptophyta; class Pinopsida; order Cupressales; family Cupressaceae; genus Sequoia; species Sequoia sempervirens. The sequence goes on along the minus strand of VDFB02058242.1, from coordinate 610,591,990 downwards.
AAGCAAGCACGTCTCAACAATAAAAACCTTAACCCGTGGTGCTCCAATCAATCCACATGCAAGCAATCCAAAATGAATCCTCAAAGCTCAAATGAAAACTCTCAATCGCAAGAGTAGCAAGAAAATGAATGATGAGGTTAAAATGATGCCCAAAAGGTCTTAAATCCACCCATTCACGTGCCTGAGCAAAGGTACCTTGGTCATTAATGAGCGACAAGACACGTCTGACAAATCTGGAAACCCGAGCCCAAAACATAATTTCAGAAAATCCTAAGATACGCAGAAATCCAGATGGATACGAATTTCACGAAAATGCAGAAGCCGGGAATATAACGAAGTTTAGGATTTTAGTGCAGATCGGGAAAATCCACCTGAACTGGAAAATCCCGGGATCGGGCAAAAACCCAGATTCGGAAAATCCAACCAGAAATAGACACAGAACCAGGGCCTAGGGAAATCCGCCAGAGCCGAAAAATCCCAGACCTAGGTGAAGACCCTGGATTTTGTCTAAAACTCAATTTTAGCCCATTCAAGCCTCAAGGCAAGGTCAAAGCTAGCAAGATCAACATGTCAAGACCTCAAAATGATAATTCCAATAAAACCAAAGGTCAAAAGACATCCGAAAAGAGGGTCCCTACTCCAAGTGGGGCGTGTGTGCAAAAACTGCACAACAAATGGCGACTCTGCTGGGGAAATGCTCCTGAGCATTTCGATGACAAACTGGAATCAAGAACCCAGAACTCATGTTTCTGCAAACCAGATATCCAGCCACCACCTCCATGTGTAAACAAAGAAACCCCTAATCATTCAAATTTTCCTATACCAAGGTCTAAGTGTGTGCACATGCATTCATTACCGTCCCTTAGTTGCAACAAGAACGAGACTTGGTATGAACAAGCTACGTAAAGATTTGTACTCTAAAAGTAACCTGGATAGAGCCTCGCTGCTAGTCAGGCATCCATAGCCTTGATGAGGTTATTGTTGTGATCCACCTGAACATAGCTCTACTGCCAGCCAAACGTCCATAGTCCCCGGTAGAGTTATCCAAATCTCCCTGATAGGTTGAATTCAAACCCTTTTATTTGCAATATTTTCTCCTTTTCTTTCTTTTCTTCCTCTTTTTTTTTTTTTTTTGATATATCTTTTCTTTGCACCCATTTCATTCAACCTGTAAACAGTGAAGTCCACACTCAGGGCTGGGAATCACAGTGGCACTAGAGCAAAAAAGTATTTTTCACCTGTTCAGACCTTATAAGGACCTTCTGCAACTTCAGGCATATTTAATAATTAAAAGTATGAGACCCCAATATATTCCTATTGAAACTAACTAGAAAACTCTTTGCCTCAGCATAAGGATAAGTAACATTGGATAGAGGGTCCGTACCATGGTGTCCTGGAAGGATGATTAGAGTTTGTAAGGGAAATACTAAGAACATCAAACCTACTTTGTCACCATTGCTATGCAGATGCACCCAAAGATCCCAAAAGAGAAAAGGACCACAAACAAGAGAAAAGCAAACCAAAGCAAACAAACCAAAGCAAACCTAATCTAACCAAAGCAAAGCAAACAAACCAAAAGGGAAACCTATTCTAACCAAACAAAACAAACAAAGCAACCTAAACTAACTATTTACAAAGCAAGGAGCTGAGAATAGCTCAGGACTGGAAATAATGTTTCAAATACTGCCCATTAACAGGTAGTGGGATATCTTCTCCCGTGAGAGTCTTCAGACGGAAGGCATTATCTCCAAGTATTTCAACAATCTGATATGGGCCAAGCCACAATTTATCAAACTTCCCATGGTTCCCTTTTTGATCATGGGGCTTATCCCAGTATAGGATGAGGTCAGAAATCCTGAAGGCTTTGACTTTAGCCCTCCTATCAAACCATCTCTTAACTACCCCTTGATGTTTGGAAAAATTCTCAAGGGCATTGTCTCGCTTCTCCTCAAGGTGCAGTAGATCTGTCAACCTAGCTTCCCTTCTGTCCCCTTCATCATAAAACTAATTTATAAACTGTAAAGTTGAGATCTTGAGTTGAATAGGGAATACTGGCTCCAGACCATACACTAAGTGATAGGGAGATGTTCCAATGGATGACTTAAGTCTGGTACGATCTGCCCAAAGGGCAAACCGAAGCTGGGTGTGCTAGTCTTTTGGATTCCTCTCTAACAACTTACGGATAACAGTCAATAGGTTTTTATTAGAAGATTCGGCTAGGCCATTACCTTGGGGGTAATAATTAGATGCAAATTTCACAATAATGCCATGATCAAAAGCCCAATTTGAAAACTTTAAAGATGCAAAAGCAGGACCATTATCACAGACAACAGCAATAGGACATCCAAATCGATTAAGAATGGTTGATTCTAAAAAATCAATCACTACATCTGATGTACATTGCCTACAAGCAAAAGCTTCAGTCCATCTTGTAAAATAATCAGTAATAGTGAGAATGTACCTGTGTTCTGCAGAAGATGGTGGGTTGATGGGGCCTATGAAATCCATACCCCGTTGAGCAAAAGGTCTTACCTCAGCGACCGTTTGGAGTGGAAGTGTTGCACACCTTTCCCTTGTTGATGCAGTCTGGCAGGTGTGACAAGTCCGTACATGATGGTGAACATCTTTGAACAGCATCGGCCAATAATACCCTACCCTCAAAATTTGATTTGCTGTGGCAATTGCAGAGCCATGACCACTACCATATTTCTCGTGAAATTCATTCATTACTCTTTCAACTTCCTGTTTCCCAAGGCACCTCAAATAAATGCCTTCATGATTTTTCTTGTATAGAACAGCTCATTTCAACATGAAACCATCGCTCTTTAACCGTAGAGCTCGTCTCTGAACTACATTAAGATGACCTGGGGGTCGTTGGTTTAGCAAATAATACACTATGTCATCATACCAACCATCCGAAGAAACCTCTTCGATATTATAATTCTGAATAGTCAATTTAGGACCTATTTCAGCCATAGTCTGAGTGAGTCCTTGCCCTCTTACCAGCTTCATGGGCTGGATCTCAATGTCATACCCTTGAAGCATGGTCACCCATTTAGCTCTACGTTCCCCTAATTCATTCTGCATCAGGAGTAGCTTAACTACAGAGTCTGGAACAATTGCATACACCTTATTTCTGAGGATGTAATGCCTGAATTTCTTTACTGCTCTAACCAAGGCATACGCCTGCTTCTCCACACTTGGATATTTCAACTCGACATCTTTCAACGGTGCACTCATAAAAGCAATAGGATGCTCATTTCCCTCATCAGACTTTTGAGTTAGCATTCCAGCGCATGAATGATCTGAAGCAAATGAATAGATGTAGAAGGGTTTGCTGTAATCAGGACTTACCAATACTAGAGCACCAGCAATGGCCCTTTTGATCTCTGCAAAAGCTTCCTTTGCTTCTATAGTCCATTCAACCTTGGCATCTTGTTTCAACATTGCATTTAACGGTTTAACAATTTCAGCAAATCTAGTGATGAATTTTTTGACGAAGTTGATCTTACCAAAGAAGGACTTCATCTCCTTTTTGCTAGCAGGCAGCTGAATCTTCAATATGGCCTCCACTCTCTCTGGATCAATAGCAATTCCCTTTTTTGATATGACATGTCCTAGTAACTTTCCTTCTGTTACTCCGAAAATACACTTTTTAGGATTCAAAGATATACCGAATTCTCTGTACTTTTGAAATACTTTGCACAAATCTGTAATGTGATCCCCTCTATTTTTCGAGAAAACAGTCAGGTCATCCATATAAATGATAATGCATTTGCCAATGATATCCTTGAAGGCAATATCCATAGCTCTTTGAAATGTGGCCCCTGCATTAATGAGCCCAAAGGGCATCCTCCTGTAAGCAAAGGTACCCCACTTGGTTGTGAAAGTAGTCTTATGTCTATCCTCATACTAAACCATTACTTGATTGTACCTGGAATAACCATCCAGAAAGGAACATCATCTGAGATCCATTAACCACCTGAAGCACTTCATCCAATGAAGGAACTGGATAGTTATCTTTTTCTGACGATCTGTTTAGATTCCTGAAATCGACATAGATCCTAATTTCTCCATTCTTTTTTCTTACTGGAACCAGGTTTGCCACCCATGTTGAATTCCTGACAGGAAATATGAATCTGGCAGATAGTAGCTTTTGAACTTCTTTCTGTATGAGTGGTTCCAACAATGCATTAATAGGTATCTGTCTCTGTCTAAAGGGCTTAGCACCTGGCTTCAGGGGTATGGTGTGAGTTATGATCGATGTATCATAGGTCTTCAAGTCCTCATATCCCCAGGCTACTATATCTGGAAAGCTGTGTAAAGCTTCAATTATCCCTTGTCTTTCTTCTGGAGTGCACACCTTACCAATGAAAATGTTCTTAACATTGTCCTCAATTCCCAAATTGTGAGTGTCACACTGTCCACTGATTGATTCTTTCTTTGATTCTTGTTCCTGATCTCTGATCTTATCTATATCAAAAATTTGCTCCAGTTGTACCATTCCCCTTGGAATAGTATTAGACTTCAGATTCATCACACCTTCTAGATCCAATTCTGCTTCATGGGGTTCCGCTTCATCGATAATTTGGGAAGCGAAAACATCTGTATTTGTGATAAAATCCAAAATATGTTTGTCATCCTCAAACACCTGAAAATTAGTAACATTGTCTGGGACTGATGGTACTAGAGTCAGTTCAACAGTGAACTTCTTCAATCCTGACAGAGATAGGGGCTGTAAAGTACTTGCTACTTAAGCAAGAGCATCAGCAGTTTGATTCTTCTGTCGTGGTATCAGTTGGATATTAAAAGCATCAAATCCCTCAATGAGGTCCCACACTCTATGCCTATAATTTATCATTCTCCTATCGTGGCATGAATATTGCTTTCTTACTTGCTTGACTACTAACTCTGAATCACCAAAAACTTGTAGAATTTTGACCTTTTTCTTAAGTGCCATGAGAAGTCCATGAATTAATGCTTCATACTCTGCTACATTATTTGTGCAATGAAATTGTAGCCTATGGGCTGCAAAGAAATTCTTACCTTTTGGACTGATCAGTTCAAACCCTACTCCAGCTCCATGCTTGGATTTGGATCCATCAAATTTGAGAGTCCAGCATTCTACAATGGTAGTTTTCTTCATTATTTCTTTCGGCTTGTCAGTGTTAGGAGATCCCTTAGTCAGTATAGATTTCTCTCCTTGATATTTTTCTTGAGGGTTATTCTCCTTTGTCTCCACAGCTTGGGTTGGATTTAGGCATTTCTATACTTGCTCTACTGCTCTCTAGCATAAACAACACTCCAACTCTAAATGGGAAGCATTATGAACTCTACACCAATTTGGTAAGAGTAATTCCTTAAAGCTTGTCCTCCCCCCTAGGTGAGTTTGATTCTCCATACACTGCTTGATGAATTCCTGAAAACTGTCTAATAGGCTAATCTGATTGTCTTCAGGTTCTTCTTCTTCCTGAACTGATTCTGTCAAAGATTCAACATGACTGGATCATGTCTCAACATCAATAAGCATCATATGCAACATCAATACCTCTTCTGAGTCTGACTCTTCATACTGGGTTGATATCATGTAATTTCTGATTCCTACCTCTGATATCAAGACTTTTATAGAGGTATTTTGGTATTCTATAATCATGTATTTCATTCTAGGCTCTCTCTCAATCCTAATCTGATTAGGCACTCCTTTCCAGGGAAGCCACATGTGAGAGTGGTCAGTAGACACATATCCATTGAGAGCCTTAGTGAGATCTCTTCCTAGAATGAGACCATATGCATCAGGGATATTAGCTACCTGAATATTGATAACCTGTTGAATCCTTGGGTCAGAAGCTATTTGCATATGAATCATGTTTAATTCTCCCACCACATTTACTTCAGTTCTATCCAACTAAGTTACCTTCTTCTGAGAGTTAGCAGGTGTAATTCCTAAAGCTCTACACACCCCAAATGGCATCACATTGGTGGAAGCACCAGAGTCTAGCAAACAATTATGCAAATTCTTACCGAATATACGGACAGAAATCAGAAATGGTGGGGTTTCTGTCTTTCCTTGAAACAAGGTTGGCTGAGTATCTACCTGGGCCACTTGAGTCTTATCCTTTTCCTTTCCTTTATCTCTAGGGGGTAAGTTAGTCCAATTTTGTGCCTGGTTTTGTGTCTTTACGGGCTGAGAACCAGATGTCTGGCTAATATTCTCACCAGAAGGCTTATCCAAAGACATTGACTGTGCATCATAGGTACCTAAAACAGCCTTTCTAATGGCAGGGAACCTTAATAACTCAAAGGCTGAAAGATTTACCTTTAATTTTTTGAATTCTTCAGCAACATAGGAAGCCATTTGCTCCTCACTCATGTCAGTGGAGGCTTCCCTAGAAGCTTCATCTACCTTGTCCTTGCCAGCTTGAACAGTCTTTTCCTTCTACTGGTCAGTTTGAGCTTGTTTTTCCTTCGAAAGGTATTGCCTGGAAACAAGTGGATAGGACGGATTATTGCTAGCATTAGGATCTGGAGGGGTACTGAAGTTGTTGGGAGGAATAGAAGTGGTAAAAGGTCATCCAGGCTGTGGATGCCTATGAGGCATATCCCTTAGACCTTGTCTCTGAAACATCTGTACTTCTTCAACATAATTTTCTTCCTGATCCAGGGGGCCATTATCATTCATTGCTTCCTCATTGAACAAACGAGCAACTTCATCTCCATTGCAGATTTGGTCTACCCTTTCTTCTTGAGAATCAGGTTTCTCTTCTGGCACGTTTTCCTTACCCATTAGGAAAGAAGCATGATTTAACACCAGTACAGGAGAATCATATGGTGGGGAGGGAACAATCTCCTGTCCATTTAAGTGTTTACATTAATTCATTGAATTAATAAACAAGAATAGAACCACACATCTATTTAAAATTGACAGAGAAAAATAAGGTAACCTTTATTATATTATTCATAATCTATAAAACTAGTACATAGGAGAGTGAAGTAGTGTTGAACTCATACTATTACTATTATATAATGCTAGTATTACCATTGAGATTACATAGGCATATTTGACAGACTCAAACCTAAGACTTAACATTAAACTATTTAGTAACTTTTACAATCCTTGTGTGACCAATCCCTAAACAATTCACTACCCCCTCCTTTTGTAACTAGCCCTAAAATCCCATTTATAAAGATATGGGAGTGACAAGCATTAGGCCAAAATTACAATTACATTTTCATTTGATAACTCATTTCACCTAAATTTGAGATATTCCCCTAAAAAGTTACATATAATCATTGTAGATTTGGGGAAGACAAAACTCTAAATGGTTCACTGAAGAAGATGAGCTAGCCCTCAAAAAGGCATCAATTTTTGTTGCAATAGCTTCATAATCCATCATCCACGTAGACCAAAGAAGATTCTCCACCAATACCAGAATCCAACACTTATACACCAATCAGAAAAGGCATATTTGCCATTGAGGACACGAAGTTCAACAAATCCACCTCACACCAGTGCAAAAGATATCCATGTCAACACCGAAGACCAAAAATGAAAAACATGGTGAAGAGGACGAATTTTCTATAGGGGCAACAGTTTCATAAAAAAAAAAATGGATCCAAGATGCTACTCTAATTCTTCAGCATCAGAGTATGCTTGTTCACTCTGCATTCACGTTGAAACTAGAGAAGCAACTACTCCCTCGTCAAAATCCTCTTGTGGTACCAAAGTGAGTACGTAATGACCATACTCTAGATCAATATCACCTCCACCATCCAAATGGTTGTTAGAAATATCAATGGGAGAGTTGTGCCTCCTAAGATAAGCCTTGTTATACTTGTTCCTTTTCTTTGCTTCTCTTACAGGCTCAACAGATTTTTTCTTTCTAAACTTGACCAATTCTTTTGAAACCATCTAGCTTCTTAAGTTGTAGGTGCTCTTGAAACCACTCTACATAGCCTTTCCATGGACTTTCTTCTTCTTTGGTGTTTTAGGATCATCATCCATGGACTCCAAAAGACTAAGTCTCTTAGACCTTTTAACTTGACTGGCAAAAATACTAGGTTTACTCATTTTCAACAAGATGGGAACAAGTGAAAGGAAACCAACAGTGCAAAAATTCCTTCCTAATGCAAAATCCTCAGGAAAGAAGTGCAAAAATATTCATTTAACAAATTACATTCATTTGAGATGCACATTCATAGAACAAAAGGACATACAAAAACACACACAAAGATAACACTAGATATATGTGGGAAAACCCTTACAGGAGAAAAAGCCACACACCCAAGTAAAGTCACTTTGTATTAGGGTATATGTAGGATCATCATGGAAAAAATAGGCCCTTAAGTGATGAAAAATTCAGAAAAATTAGAGTTAGGAAACTTGACGTAAAAATTTGAATAAGTTATCTATATTATTTCAAAAATATGTAAGAATAGAATCTGCAGCAAATTGAATGTAGTTTCTAAACTACTAGGTTTATTTTAAAAAAAAAATTATTTGGTGATGATTTGAAATTTCAATGCACTAGAACTTAAATTTCAAGAAAAATAAGAATTAGGTGTCTGTCTAACCACCCTAACCACAATAAAATGATAATATTTTTTTATAAGATTTTAGATATAAGTAGAGGACTCATGTCCTGATGTGATGCATATTTTTTGTAAAAATTTTCCAAGTAAATAATTAATTATGATTTTTTATTACAACTTTAAAAAAATATAAAAAATTGTATGTCTGGCTAATGCAAAGGGGATGGGAACTTTAGGAAAACTACACAATGATTTCAAAGGTCACAACAATGCACTCTCAAACACCCTTATAGAAATAAGGCTCAATGGCTCACTTATAACTTGTATGCTTCCTTATGGACCCAAACCCTAGGAGTTCTCTTAATAGACTCATACAAACTTGTCTTAAATGACTACAAATCCCCAACCCTCTGTCTTAAGCACAACTCTCTTTTTGCAACTTGACTAGGCTTCTAGCCCAACTAGGCCTCTAGCGATGGATTCTTGAACTTTCGCTCAATGTTCCCAAAGGACCCTCCAAACTAATGATTGAACTAGATGTGGCTTATGATGCTACACAACATACTATATTCTTGATGGCACTTGTTTTAGAGCACACCAACCAAAATCTGTTGTTTCCTCAAAAACTAGGCCTAATTACCCTCTTTTTCAAAGCAACCCCTCTCTAAACTTAACCCCTGACCATGAAACTTTCAACAGTCCCTTAAAATGTTCCCAAACCAATGGTTTTCAAGCTTTTAGGCTTATATGACACCTTTAACATGCTCAAACACAAAACCCTCCATAAAAGGCTCCAAAACTAGGGCCTTTTGAAATCTAGCCTTCCCAATGCTTCCAGAACCTATTTTTGAACTTTTCACCAATAGCTCAACATGTTTCAACTATTCCAACTCAAAAAGATACCCCTTATTAAGGCAGATCTCCTGCTGCTACACTTTAGGCACCATTTTCATGCCCTTTCCCTTGCTAAAACTTGGTGTACACCTTATAATCTTCCCTACCTACACATTAGCTTGTTATATTTGTATTATAAATGTTATAATAGATCCATTTCACAAGTTACAGCATCATTCCCTCATGAAATGGATCAAACATCCATGAAAAACCCTCAAAAACTAGTGAAAATATGCACTTCCTTGAGGACAGTCAGAAATAATATACAAAGAATTGATTGTTGTTGCTTTCAATACATTCAAATGACTTCAAAAAAATTTTATACAAGTCCCTAAATCATCCTACTAAACAAATCTTCAATAGAAATCAATAAATCATCAAAAGAGCACAAGAAAAATGCAAGAAATTGTTGTTTTTTTGCTTCTTCCTGTAGCAATCCATACAAAATCCATACCAGCAACCCAAAATCTGTACAAATGATTCCTTTAGGGTTATAGACCCATCCCACAACTGCTCAAACTATTTGGAATTGGTTTGATTACATTAAAGTTGCTAAAACATCAAAAACACACTTTCCCGCCAAAGTTGGATTTTGAAAATTTGAATTCTCCAAATTGAAATTTATTGAACCCCTATCAACTATAAAGCTTCTAAACTATTACATGGAATTATTCAACCTTATTTGACTAAATTAAAACATTAAAACACCTATCTAGTCTCTTAGGACACCATTGGTCTATTTGTAATGCATTTTAGTCCTATGGTCCTTATCAGGACCCTTAGGACTTTTGACTCCTTTAACATTTTTATCCAATTCAAAATCCATTATAGGCTTTAGGATGTTATAATTGATGCTCCAAGATGCTTGACAAGTCTTCATGACCCCTGCATCCTCCTGGCCCTTGAAGTGTTCCTTGAAGGCCTTGGGTGCTCCTGCACCATTCTCCCCAAGAAAGAAAGATTTCTTGCCCCAAGAAGTATCCCATGTGTTGCCACCAAAAGACCCCTTGCTCTCATATGTTTTCATCTTCCAATGATAGGGCATGTAATCTCCCAAAGTCACTGTCTTCCTCTTCTACCAATCTGCATTCTTGTCATTCATCATGTGAGAACCAAAACAGGGTTTGGTTTGTCCTCTTTGCTGTTTGATAACAGTATGTTCTTGTGCCCTGTTCCTGCCCTCATTCCACTGTCTCCTTGGTGAAATGACACCACCTCTATCACCCTCAACTATAGGGCATGTAATGTCTCCAACCTTGACAATGTCTAAGTCCCACAAAGTCTGATTTGAAGGACTGTCCACCTCATAACCCTACTGCAACTTGTCTTTTCTAAACCTACCAATGTCTTCCCCTGTTTCACCCTGCTTATTCACCTACAAACTCTTCTCAAAATAGATCATAAAACTTTCATTTGACTGCTCCAAAGGAAAAGACACTAACTTGTATTTAACTACATCCTTATGCACCAAATATGTGTTGTGAAAACCATCATGCAATGTCTGCCTAGTATACTGCCATGGTCTCCCCAAGATGATATGACCACAAGTCATTGGAATGACATCACAAAGAACCCTATCATGATATGATCCAATTGATAAATCTACAAAAGCTCTCTTACCAATCTCTACATGTTGTCCTTGAGTTACCCAAGTGGCCTTGTAGGGAGTAGGATGATCAAATGTTTCAATCCCCAACTTGGTTATCATATCAAGTGAAACTAAATTGCTATGTGACCCTGAATCTATGAGAAATTTGTAGATCTTACCATGACTGAGACAATTAGTCTTAAAGATAGTTACCTTTGGCTCTTGATGAAGTCTTTCTCCTTGCTTGACCATAAGAAACTCACCATCAGTCACAGGGTCTACCATGAATGTTTTTGATTCCTCCTTCTTGTCTTCTTCTTGTACCAAGTTAGCTCTCCTTTCTCTGCCCCTATCAGATTGTTCCCATTTAGGACACTTGAAGGAAGGATGTCTTGGTTCATTGCAATTGAAACACCTACCTATGAATGGGCCTCTACCTTGTCCAAATCTGCCTCCTCCTCTAGGAGTGTATCCTCCTCTTTGATTAGAAAATACCTCTTTGCCCTTGTCATTGTTGCCTTGTCCTTGTTCTCTATTACCTCTTCCTCTGTTTGAACTACCTCCTCTTCCACCATTGCTTGATCTTTCTTGCTTCCTCTTTAACTTTTCCTCAACTCTAATGGCCAATTGAAAACATTCTCCTAATGTCCTTTGTAAGTGCAAACCAATCTCATCTTGTAGATTATACCTCAAGCCATTGATATACCTGGCTACTTTCTCATCTTCTTCCTCATAACCTCCTCTAATACCAAGCTTGTGAAATTGCTCAGTATAGGACATCACATCCATGTCCTTTTATCTTAAATTCCGCCTCATCCTCTTCACATGAATTGTGTAATCAGATGGTAGGAATTTTTACTTGACCAAACTCTTCACCCTAGCCCATGTAGAAACTTTTTCCAATCCCCTAGCCATCCTATCATTCTGAAAACTAGTCCACCATGTCAGTGTTGTACCTCTCAACTTGGTTTTGGCAAACTTAACCTTCCTCTCTTCATCCATCTCTTCAAACTCAAAATAGTTCTCTAAGGCATCAATCCATCCCAACACCTCTTCACTATCCATCTTCCCTTGATAGATAGGAAAATCTATGTGACTCTTTCCTCCATGACCTTGTACTAGCTTCAACAATCTCAGTAACCTCCTTTCCTCAGGGTCCTCTGTCTCATCTGCTTGTTGTTCTTGATTTTCCCTCACATGCTCTTCATCTTCATCATTGTCTTCTTGGTCTTCTTGATCTTTTCTCCTCCTACTCCTCTCAAGGTTATTTATCCTTTCTTGCATGGTCTCTCTCTCTCCCTTCTCCATTGCCTTTCTTCTCTTGCTCTGGCCTGCTCTCTTGCTGCTTCTTGTTCCCTTCTTTCTCTTCTCTCCCTTTCCAAGATTTCCTTCAACTCCTCCAACTCTCTTGCTAGTTGATTTTTTGGTGCCATTGTTGATTCTCCAATCCCTAAAGGACCTACTCACTACTCTAATACCACTCTGATGCAGAGGGGATGGGAACTTTAGGAAAACAACACAATGATTTCAAAGGTCACAACAATGCACTCTCAAACACTCTTATACAAATAAGGCTCAATGGCTCACTTATAACTTATATGCTTCCTTATGGACCCAAACCCTAGGAGTGATCTTAATAGACTCATACAAACTTGTCTTGAATGACTACAAATCCCCAACCCTCTGTCTTAAGCATAACTCTCTTTTTGCAACTTGACTAGGCTTCTAGCCCAACTAGGCCTCTAGCGATGGATTCTTGAACTTTCACTCAATGTTCCCAAAGGACCCTCCAAAATAAATATTGAACCAGATGTGGTTTATGATGCTACACAACATACTAGATTCTTGATGGCACTTGTTTTGGAGCACACCAACCAAAATCTATTGTTTCCTCAAAAACTAGGCCTAATTAGCCCTCTTTTTCAAAGAAACCCCTCTCTAAACTTAATCCCTCACCATGAAACTTTCAACAATCCCTTAAAATGTTCCCAAACCAAGGATTTTCAAGCTTTTAGACTTATATGACACCTTTAACATGCTCAAACACAAAACCCTCCATAAAAGGCTCCAAAACTAGGGCCTTTTGAAATCTATCCTTCCCAACGCTTCTAGAACACATTTTTGAACTTTTCACCAATAACTCAACATGTTTCAACTATTCCAACTCAAAAAGATACCACTTATTAAGGAAGATCTCCTGCTGCTACACTTTAGGCACCATTTTCATGCCCTTTTCCTTGCTAAAACTTGGTGTACACCTTATAATATTCCCTACCTGCACATTAGCTTGTTATATTTGTATTATAAATGTTATAATAGATCCATTTCACAAGTTACAGTATCATTCCCTCATGAAATGGATCAAACATCCATGAAAAACCCTCAAAAACCAGTGAAAATATGCACTTCCTTGAGGACAGTCAGAAATAATATACAAAGAATTGATTGTTGTTGCTTTCAGTACATTCAAATGACTTCAAAAAAAGTTGATACAAGTCCCTAAACCATCCTACTAAACAAATCTTCAATAGAAATCAATAAATCATCAAAAGAGCACAAGAAAAATGCAATAAATTGCTTGTTTTTGCTTCTTCCTATAGCAGTCCATACAAAATTCGTACCAGCAACCCAAAATCCATACAAATGATTCCTTTAGGGTTATAGACCCATCCCACAACTGCTCAAACCATTTGGAATTGGTTTTATTACATTAAAGTTGCTAAAACATCAAAAACACACTTTCCCGCCAAAGTTGGATTTTGAAAATTTGAATTCTCCAACTTGAAATTTATTGAACCCCTATCAACTATAAAGCTTCTAAACTATTACATGGAATTATTCAACCTTATTTGACTGAATTAAAACATAAAAACACCTATCTAGTCTCTTAGGACACCATTGGTCTATTTGTAATGCATTTTAGTCCTATGGTCCTTATCAGGACCCTTAGGACTTTTGACTCCTTTAACATTTTTATCCAATTCAAAATCCATTATAGGCTTTAGGATGTTATAATTGATGCTCTGAGATGCTTGAAAACTCTTCATGACCCCTACATCCTCCTGGCCCCTGAAGTGTTCCTTGAAGGCCTTGGGTGCTCGTACACCACTGACCACCTTAACTTGGTCAAAACTTCATGAAATTCATTTTTTTTAAATCCTATAGTATGCAAAGTGTAGAATGTGATGCATGTTTTAGATTCAAAAAAAGTGATACCGTTTGAAATTTATAAATGTTTTTCAATCAGCCTATCAATTAGGACTTTAGTCGTAATTCAAATAGAAAATGAATAATAATTATTTATTAAATTCAAAGTAAAACATAATTTATATTAGTGGAAATTTGAAAATATCCTTGAAAAACCCTTTTCATTTCATCAACTTCAAATAAAAAAAGGTCGTCAGCCACATACCCATCATATTGGCACTTTTTGGCCCATCATGATCCTGCACATACCCATTATAGTGAATAGATTACATATAGAGTTCCAAAATTCACTCTCAGATGTTAACTCACAACAACAATACAATCCCCTTGGTTGACCTCACTCATAGACTTCAGTTCGCCTCACTCTGTTACAATGCAAAAAATGCATTCCATGTAACACCACACAACCACTATTAGGTTTTCATTAATTTCATTATCTTCACCGAAAAGCTTCCTTTGTCTCGAGCCACACACACTATCGTCTAGCACACATCAAGCTACCTAGTAATAAATGCAGTTATAAATAATATTACCATATTTGCACTCTATCAACCCTCGATTTAGATTATGCATTTAATGCAAATATATTGCTATCAGGAAATATAGCTTTTGGTCCAATGATCGTTGATTCACAACAGCGATGTAGAATCAACAAATGAATTCATTCCATGTGTCAACACATCACTCATCCATCGCTTTTGACTATCGTACCAATATATTGGCCTATTCCATGTGGCCCTCACTATCCATGCAAAATCCATGTCACTTTCGTATGACTAACGTCACCATCCATGTAGACCAGTCCCACCATCCATCAGTCATGTTGCCAAGTCGAGAGAATCCTTAACTTCAAAACCTCTAGTCAGAGGATAGGATATTCCTAAAACCCACAACAACAAGAAAGGGATCACCAAGTCGGGAGAAACCTGAACTTCAAAACCTTCAGTTAGGGGTTGGGAAAATCCTAAAACCCATGACAACAAGGATATCACCATGTTTGGAGGTTATGGAACTTTCAAACCCTATGACATGAGTTTCTAGGTTCAAGATTTCGGTGATAGGCCAATAATGAAAGCTAAAAAAGGGGAAAAAATGCCAAGTCTTTAATAGAGGTTCAAGCCAGCAAGTTGAGGCACATTTTCCAAGAACCTCCCACTGGATGAAGACTTACTGGCTTCCTCTAAACTCAAAGTTATTGAAGGTCATAGGCCACAAGGCCCGTCAAAATAGCACACCACCTATACTTGTCTATGCTCATAGGATTTGTCAATGGATCAGAAAAATTATCTAGAGTATTCACCTTTTCTAGATTAACCTTTCCATCTTCCACCATATCACAAACGAAATGATATTGTACATCAATGTGCTTAGTCCTAGCATGGAAAGAGGTATTTTTCACCAAATAGATAGCACTCTGACTATCACAATATATCGTAATCTTCCTTGCATTAAACCCAATATCTAAACAAAAACATCTAAGCCATACGACTTCTTTGCAAGCATGTGTTGCTGCCATATACTCCACCTCAGTAGTAGATAAAGCGACTACAGCTTGTCGCTTGCTCATCCAATTCACTGCCCCACCAAATAACATGAAGATGTATCCACTGGTGGTTATTCTGTTGTCAATTTGCCCTTCCCAATCAGAATCCACATATCAACGAATGCTAAGAGATATTTTTAATCCAACCGAGTTTCCATGATAACACACAGAAAACTATGAGGTACCCTTCAAGTATCTAAAAACTCTATTCACAGCATCCCAATGTGGCCTTCTTGGATTAGCCATAAACTGACTAAGAACTCCCACTGCTTGGGTAATGTCTGGCTTTGCATAGACCATTGTGTAAATTAGACTTCCATCAACACTTGCATACACTAGAAGCCTGGTCATGTCCTCCATCTCGATAGGAGACTTCTGATAGTCTTCAATAGATAGCTTCATTCCCTACAACACTAGAACAACTAACTGCTTGCAATCAGTCATCCCAAATCTGTCCAGGACAATGTTGATATACTTATTCTGGCTGAGCCAAAGCTTTCTACTTCCTCTATTCTTTTTATCTCCGCCCCCAAAATATACATTGTTGCACCTAGATCTTTCATTTCAAACTTTGCAAACAATTGATATTTTAGATTAGAAACCATAGTCTTACTATTTCCTATGAACAACATATCATCCACGTAAAGGGTAATAATAAGCACATGATCATTTTTAGTTTTGTAATAAACACAATGATTAGATTTTGATCTCACAAATCCCAACAACACAAAGGTGTCAAACTTTTGGTACCACATTCTATGTGATTGCTTCAAACCATATAGAGATTTCTTTAACTTGCAAACCAAGCTTTCTTTACCTTTTTCAACAAAGTGCTCTAGCTGGGACATATAGATTTCTTCTTCCAGCTCTCCATGAAGAAATGTTGTCCTCACATCCATCTACTTGATCTCTAAGTCATACGTGACTACAAGTGAAAAAATAAATCTGATAGATGTCAGGTTAGCTATAGGAGAAAATATTTCTCCATAATCAATTCCCTCTACCTGGGAATAACCTTTCATGACCAATCGAGCTTTATACTTTTCAACATTGCCATCCAGACTAGTCTTCTTCTTAAATACTCATTTACAGCCAATAGGCTCTCACCCTTCAGGGAGGGGTACCAAATCCTAGGTTTCATTCTTCTTCAATGATGCCATTTCTTCATTCATGGCTTCCAACTAGGAATTTGAATCAGACATATTAATTGCCTCTTTCACAATCTTAGGCTCATCAAAGCTAGTAATCAAAGCACAGGCATAGTTTGAATCCAACATATAAAATCCATACCTATCAGGTTGATGCTTTTCATTTGTAAACCTCCTCATAGGCTGAGGTTAAGGTCATGGTTCTTCTTCTTCAAAACTCTTAGAGCTACTAGAACTCTCCTCAATTTCAGGTACACTTTTTAGTTCCTCTTTATTTGGAGTTTGAGGAATTTCAACTACATCACTCTTCTTTTCTCTTTCTTCTGCCTCTAGCTATAGGTCAGCTACTGAAGGCTTCAACTCATGAAATATTACACTTCTCTTGTACAAAACCTTCTCAGTAACAAGATTCCAGATCTTGTATCCTTTCACATCAATGCCATAGCCGATGAAGATACATTTGATAGCCTTGTTCTCCAACTTTGATCTCTTCTCATTCAGCACATATGCATATGCCTCATATCCAAAGACATGAATATGTCTCAGAGAGGGCTTCTTACCAGACCATGCTTCCAAAGGTGTTTTGACAACAAGAACCGAACAAGGTGAATGATTTATCAAGTAACATGTTGTAGCTATAGTCTCATCCCAAAACATTTGCTCTAGACCAACACTGCTCAACATACTTCTCAATCTTTCCATTAGTGTCCTATTTAATCTTTCAAAAACTCCATTCTATTGTGGATTATAAGTCATATTTTTATGCCTTTTAATCCCATGGTCTTTGCAGTACCTTTCAAAATCTGTAGAACATAACTCACCGCCATTATCTATCCTCAAGCATTTTATTTTCCTTCTAGTTTAATTTTCTACCAAGTTTTTAAACTCTTTAAACCACTTGAACATTTTTTATTTACTCTTAAGAAAGTACACAAATTCCCTTCTCGAATAATCATCAATAAAAGAAACATAATATCTAGACTTTGATAATGAAGGAACATTTACTAGACCAAATACATCATAATGAAGATAATCCAGTATGCTAGAAGATTTATCAGGACTCAAATAAAATGAAACACGATGTTGCTTTCCATAAATACAATGTTCACAAAAATCAAACTCAAGGTTACAATCAAAAAGCCCTTCAACAAGATTTTTATTTTTCAAGGCTTTTAAGCCTTTCTCTCCTATGTGACCAAGTCCATGATGCCACAACATGGTTTTCTCTGCTATGAGTTTCACCTCCAAGGAATTTGCACCTAGAGGAGCTTCATTCTTCTTCTCTACACAAGCAACTTTGCTTGACTTTACAAAGAAATTGTTACATTGAATATGACATGCATCCAGCTTGTACAAAGTGCCTATGCATGTACCTTTAGCTAGCACCATTGAGCCTCTAGTCATCTTACAGTCTCCACTCAAGAAAGAAACTTGCACACCAACATCATTCAGCTTACTAACAAAAATCAGGTTCTAAGCCAACCTTGGTATGTGCAGTACACCATCAATCCCTTTGATTCTTTGGTCAAGGAATTGGGTTCTGACTCTTCCACGACCAACAAATTCTAGAGTTGAATCACTTTCCAGGTACACCTTTCTACCAACATAATTTTCATACTTAGTGAACCATTCTTTGTGAGATGTCATGTGAAAAGATGCACCTGAGTGAATCATCCAGACATCATCAGATGCCTGAATCACCAAAGCTGCAATGAAGGCATCTACATCACTCTGAGAAGAGTCATTTTTCAAAGAGTTACTCTTCTTCTTCTTTTTCTCCTTACAATCCTTTCAGCTATGACCAATTTTCCCATAGTTCTAGCATTTCACCTTGGAATTCTTACCAGGAAACTTTGATCTCCCTTCATATTTGGATTTAGACCTCTTGTCTTTCTTCTTGCCTCTCTCCTTTGATATACCCTGAACAACAAGAGCTTCCTTAGCCATCTCAGAAGACTTCCTCCACATTTTTTCTGACAGTAGCAAGGCAACCATGTCTTCCATCTTGAAAGTAGTTGTTGTACTTCTAATATCCATTACCAGATGGTCCCAAGTGTCAGATAAGGAGCATAACAGAAGCATACAATGATCTTCCTCCTCTATCTTTACACCCACAAACACCAACTAAGCAACAATAATATTAAATGAATTCATATGGTCTACTACAGATACACCTTCTTCCATCTTCAAGGAGTACAACTTCTTCCTCAGGAATAACTTATTCACTATATATTTTCCTTGATAAATGTCACCAAGTTTCTTCCATAATGAAGATGCAATCTTCTCCTCATGGGCATTAGAGAGTATAGAATCAGCCAGACAAAGTCTTCTCAACCCTCTATCTTTTCTATCTATGAGGTCCCAATCTTCTTGCTTCATACTTTGTGGCATAGTTCCAAACACAACAATCCAGAGGTCTCTATCCACCATCAAGTCTTCCATTTTGAGTTTCCACAACTCAAAATTGCTGCCATTGAACTTTTCAATTTCTACTATGCTTGATGTACTTGCCATCTCAAACTACAAATGAGACAATCAGTTCTTCTTTTTCAAGACTACCACTAAACAGGATTAGCACAAAAAAAAAAAGCTCTACTCACAAGGATAACACAACTAACCAGGCTCTGATACCACTTCAAAGGAAAGCAATGGTGCATAAATGCCTTCCTAATGCAAAATCCTTAGGAAAGAAGTGCAAAAACATTCATTTAACAAGTTACATTCATTTGAGATGCACATTCATAGAACAAAAGGACATACAAAAACACACATAGAGATAACACCAAATATACATGGGAAAACCCTTACGGGAGAAAACCAACACACCCAAGTAATTCACTTTGTATTGCAGTAAATAGATTACATACAAAGTTACAGACTTCACTCTTAGATGCTAACTCACAACAGCAATACAATCCCCTTGGTTGACCTCACTCTGTTACAATGCAAAAAATGCATTCCATGTAACACCACACAACCACTATTAGGTTTTCATTAATTTCATTATCTTCACTAACAAGCTTTCGTTGTCTCGAGCCACACACACCACCATCTAGCACACATCAAATTTCCCAACAATAAATTTGGTTATAGATAATATTACCATATTTTCACTTTATCAACCCTCGAGTCAAATCATGCATTTAATGCAAATATATCAGTTTTAGGACATACAACTTTCAATCCAATGATCGTTGATTCACAACAACAATGTATAATAAATGAATGAATTTGTGCCACGTGTTGACACATAACTCATCCATTTCTTTTGACTACTGTACCAATATATCCACCTATTCCATGTGGTCCCCACTATCCACAAAGCATCCATGTCACTGTCGTACGACTGACGTCACCATCCACACAAACTAGTCCCACCATCCATCGATCATATCACCAAGTTGGGAGAAACATTAACTTCACAACCTCTAGTTGGAGGTTAGGATATTTCTAAAACTCGTGATAGTAAGAAATGGATCTCCAAGTTGAGAGAAACCCAAACTTCAGAACCTTTAGTTGGGGGTTAGGAAAATATTGAAACCCATGACAACAAGGAGATCACCATGTCAGGCGATTATGGAACTTTCGAACCCCACGACATGAGCTTCTAGGTTCAAGATTTTGGTTATAGGGTGACAATCAAATCCAACAAAGGGGAAAAAACAACAAGTCTTTAATAGAGGTTCAAGCTAGCAAGTTGAGGCACATTTTCCAACAACAACAAGACTTCACAATTGCAAATAGACCCTTCACTAGTTTTTTAAAAATATTTTGTGGAGTAAAAACACTCAAATCCTCACAATTCTCATCAACCTACAAAGAAATGGCATAATACAAAACTCTCACTAACCTCAAGATTTTAGAACTTAACAACTAACTTAGAGATAGTTTGCAATAAAACATATATGAGCCTCTACTTACCCTGGAAGAGCTTGCTACAATACTTCTACAAAAACTTCACACCATCCTTTTCACGGACTTAGAATTTTTGAGCTTCTAATTGCAATTGTAATTGTGAAGAAACAAAGGCTATCAACTCTCATTTTATCGATCAACTTGAGTGTTTCAAGCATTAATGCTAGAATAAGGATTGCATGAGCAACCTAGCAATCGAACCACTTGATTTTTAAATCTCAACCATTGATCTTTGTTAAAATAAGTTGACAAATAATTAAATTCAAGGTAATTGATTGTGAAAAAATCCATTACATGTGCTTGTTGCCTTTTTCTAATTAAAAAAGACCATGTGGATTTACATCCACCTTGTCTACAAACTTAATCACTTTCTTTGCATTAAATAAATCCTATCGTGTCATGTTTACCCACTCGCCCATGGGAATTAATCCACTTGCAATTTATATCAACAAAACAATGAGGAGTGATCATGATTTAATCTCAAACCATTAGTTCATACCCTACCTTATTTCGATGTTACCTTCCCATGTGTACCATCACCTGACATAATTGACAACCTTAATCAAGAGTGATTCCAAAATCTTGAGCATGTGTCAGAAGAAAATATTAAAATGGCACCATTTTAGCATATATATTTTCTTGGCCAAATTTATCCATACTCGGCTCTTACTAATGTCTAGCTAGCCTTTGAAATTTCTCCATGTGTTTGTTGCATGCTTTCCTGTTCAGAAGAAAAAGGTGCAAGTAGGCCCCTCACAGGATGGCAGGGAATGGTGAGGATTAACCCATGCCACCCACTATCAATCGTTGATCTCTTTCCTTACAAATACTTCACCATCTCCAAAGCCTGGCAGGTCCATCCATGAAACAACAGGTGTCAATCTTCCCGCTGTCCCATGACATTTTATAAATACAAAATAAAACCAGATGGGGTGGAGGGGAGTGGTTAGGATTGACCCACGTCACCCGCTATCAACCATAGATTTCATTTTGATATAACTCCTATATCACAAAAGGATATTGTACCCACCAGATATAGATAACATGTGTCTTGTGCCTGCTTTCCCATGTAATAACTTCACTGCAATACATCAAATAGATGAGGTAAAGAGGAGCGGCCAAGATGTAGCCACATCATCCAATGACCACCGTTGATTTCCTTGTAATACCACTTGAAATACTTATCAAAGAGACTGGGCCCGCCAATGCACAAGATACATGGCTTATGCTCACTATCTTGTGAGAATAAAATAAAAAAAATTTAAAAAATTAGGTGCACGAGGAACGATAGTGATTTGTTCATGATGATTGAACAGTTAGCATAGAACTTAATATCTGCACATGTGACAAATTTGTTAGTTTTGAAAGGGGGCCACTACCAAGAAAACAATGGTCGAGGACATAAATTTTAAGATTTAAACCTTAGGAAAATATATTAAGACCCAAGCTTAGAACTAGACAGAGCATTTTTTAAGACATCAATCCCAGTTTTAATTAAGCAATAATTTTAATACAACCATGGGCATCAACTAGAACCACTAGGATCAAGGGGCCGATAAGAAAATGAACTTGATGACATAGGTCACAACTTAAACCACCAGGAAACTACTTTAGAAGGTCAACAATAAAATAGAACGCTAGTCAAGACTTTTAGACTCAAAGGTTAATTTAGAAGGGTTTTGATAACACAAACCCTAAAACAATGATGAGGAACAAAACCCTAAGCCCCAAGACAAGGGATTAAAACAAATTTTGCAAAATTTAAAAAATGGAACCAAATCAATTTTTGGGAGGTTCCATTAGAAGGTACAAGAAAAATATTTTGTATCACATGACACATCACATACCAATGGATTTGGCTTTAAACATTCATTGGATGCTACTAATTGATCATTCTCTTCTTTTAATTTTGATATATCCTTCTTCTATAAAATATTTTCCTTGTCTAATGTCTTTAATTTTTATTTCACCTTGTCAAATAACTTCAATCTTTCTTATAGCTCTTCATTTTTATTTTTGGCATCATCAAGCAGCTTCAATCTTCCTTCTAGCTCTTCATTTTCCTTTTTCACTTTTTGTAATTATTTTACATGATTCTCAATTTCACACAAATATTCACATCTTTCTTTTCCAATTTGTTTTCAATATACTATCAATTGCGAATTACATTTCTTAATTTCCATAAGTTCTTCCTCCAAAATATTTTTCCCTTCTTTACTCTTTTTGTTGGAAATATAACCTCAACTACTTCATTAAATTCTCCAACTAGACCTTCCTTCTTAGTATCATCCATATCAGCCTCCATATCAACATTAAATCTCAATCTAACTCCAGCATTAATGTGGAAAAGGAAGTCACTGAAGGTGAACACAGAACAACTATAGAAGGTCTCTCATTGTTTGGATGCTCCTCAATGAATCTTCATGTTTTAGATTTGAATGATGGTCTAGAGTCTACTACCATTAAGGCTCGATTGAGCTTGCTTGAAGATCTAGTAATTAGTGAGCAAGATAATATAATAAAGTTTGTAATTAGCGGAAATCATTGTCTGAAGCTTCAATCCTTGGAACTTTCTTGCATGAACTTACTGAAGTTTAGCAACTATGAAGTTCTTGAACGATTGAACTATCTTAAGATTAGTGAATGTCAAGATCTCAAAATATTTTCAGTGACATCCGATATTACTAAGCTCGAAGAATTGAACATTAGTGCATGCTTTCAGCTTGAGGAGGCAATGCTTGAACATTTGGGCTACCTCAAAAGGATTAAAATTGCATATTGTAATTTGAAAAATGTGCTAGGAATATCTAGTTCTAGGAAGCTCATAGAATTGAATGCTAGTAGATGTTCAATGCTTCATGGTTATGATTGAAAATTGGGATGGGTGATCTATTAGGAAGGTCCAATACTTCACTTCTATGAGCATGGACCATTCAATATCATGAGAGATGGGCTCTTGTGAACCACTACTCATGAAACATGGATCAAGAAGTTTGAATAAAAAAACTACATGGTTGAATCTTGATATCAAACTAATTTAGTATATCTAATCTTATAAAGCTTGTAGAACTGAGGATTTCTTGGTTTTGGAAGCTTTAGCTTGAGTTGTGTCTGGTGGATTTAAACTTTTTGAAGAGGGTAAAAGTAGATTCATCTATCAAGGTTAAATTTTTTTAGTTGGATGGTTGTAAAAAACTAATCCACAAGCTAAGAAAAAATAGTAGGTATAAGAAGATCTTATCATATGAACAATTTTGGACCAAAATACCAAATTAAGATATCTCCATTCTATTCACCGGATTAGTGTAGATATCAACAACCAATTTTGACATCAATGACAACACATTAAGGGTATCCTTCTTCATTCTTTCAACAATCTCCCCCTTTCTCATTGATGGAAACATGTGCAAAAAATGAATCTCTCCAAAATCTCAGAACATCTCCCAGCATAAACCATCTCCCAATTTCATATCGAACAACTCCAAACCTCAAACTTCTCCAAAAGCTTCAAACATACACCATCTCCAATCATCTCCCCCTTTGACATAAAGGACAAAGGGTACACATGTAAATTCCCCCTCATATCCATATACAAAAAGAATAACTGAATTTAATAATAATTTTCCTTTAAGAACTTGTTAATCATTGTTTCCTTTTAAATATCATTTCTTCCCTTATATCATTAGTAGCTATTTTTTATATAGGGTATTTTGATCGTTGTCTTTTTGAATTCTTTAAAATCCCACTACTTTATTTTTCTTCATCGACTTCAACTCCTTTACCTTGGGTGACTAACACTCAATAATATGATCAAAGCATAGTCATCTATCAAACAAATTAGTTAATTATTCCTTCAGCGCATCAAGATTTCTATTTGCATCTTGGTATGATTGCTTTCTTGAAAGTATCCTTAAAAAACTTGAAACATTTGTGAGTTGAAACAGTAGGTATAAGTCTCAATTTTTTGGTGCATCACCTCCTAGGGTTAGTATTTTTAGTTTTAGTTCTCTTTTATCCATTTTCTAGATCAATACACTAGTTTATAGGAGGTCCATCAAGGTAACTATTGATGGTGTTTTCTGCACACAACAACTTAGACAGAATATAAAACCCTGTCTCTTTTGAAAGGTAAATCTCTCTCAGTAAACTTCAAGAGATAACCCCAAGGTCTCTATTGTTAGTTCTTGACAGTGCACAAACAACTTAGTGATGTACGTGGAAATGCTGGTTAACACAAGGGGCCTTACAAAAAAATACTAAAACTTTGAACTTATCAAATTTTGCAATATTCTAATACTTTTGAATCCTAATCTAACCCAAATGATAAAGATAAGGGAAAAGATAAGGGTTTAGAGAAGAAGGTAAGACTAAAATTAATCCTAGAGTCAATGATGTAAATGACAAAATGCTTGAAATGTGTTGAGATTATGGATGCACATTCCTTGAAGCTGCAAACTTTGATGGAGGACCTTTGAGCCAGGAAAGATAATCAACCACCTAGAAAGTGTTGCAACTAGGCATGCACAATAGAGATTCTATATTGATATGATATGATTGATTTTGGATATTGGATATGTTACAAATGAACAAGATGCTTGATTATATAGGCAAGAGGAAAACCCTAATATGCATGAGATGTTTCCAAGTGTCTTGATCTAAAAACATGTGACAACATGTGAATCCTATCTAGATGATCATTAAATGTTGAGATAAGTTCTAGAAGGACAACTCATCTTTTAGAAGGAATATTATCTCCTACAAATAAGGAAGAGAATATTATCCCATTTATTAAATGATTTATCTAATAATGCAATGTAGGACTTAATGATTAAATGCAAGACCTAAGTTAACTTATGCTAGTGTAATAATTAATTAATTACACCAACACCCCCCCATAAGTGCAACTTAAGGAGGAAAATGCAATGATTATGCAAGATGATGATGATGATGGGTCCTAGCTACGAGGCCATGTTAGGTACCCATGTACATGAAGATGCAAAAAATCTCCCACAACCGGAGAAAAGGGGAAAACCCAGTAGGAACAAAACCCCTCTCCAAAAAGGAGATGAGATGAAAATTGCAGAAATGTGAGATAGGATGGGAAGGATGGAGGACTCCCAAATACCCCCCAAGTACACCATCTGTCACATGGATACAATAGAGAGAGACTAAATAGCCCCCCCCCCAAGAAGATGATAGCACCTGCAAAAAAGGTAAGTGTCTGAAGACAAAACAAGATCCAATGTCAACAAACAACTTGTCTCCCTTTCAAAAGAAACAAAACCAGCTGCAAGTGGAGAGATGCTTCCCATTCTGGATAGGAATTGAAGGAAGGAATGATGAATGTGAATGATGGTGTCTTGGAACTCTGCTCAAATGTCTCCTTGCTTGATGAAGATGCCACAATCAATGAAGAGGGTGACAAACCAAGATGATGCAGAAATTGATGTCAAACAATATCCAAAGACAAATATAGAATGGATATGATGGATGTGATGGAGACTTGATAGCCCCCCTTGAATGAAGTGTCCTCAAAACCACTGAAAGAAGTTTGAAGCATATCCAATGGTGGATGCTGAAGAAACTTCAAATCCTGAATGGAATAACAAGGAAGAAGTCTTGGATATGAAATATCTGAATAGAGGAGTGGTACCCCCTCAAGAATGTTTTCCAAACCTGTAGAAGTAGCCAAGTCAATGATGCCTGAAACAAAGCCATCCTGTGATGCCAACTCTGAAAAATTGAATGTTTCCTGATGGATGATGATGGTGGAAGCCTCAATCAATGACTCTGGACAAGGAATCACTAAATGTGAAGGGATACCAATAGTCTCTGATGAAGAAGAAGCACTGAAAGGAACCTTGGAAACCTCTTTAGAAAGATCAAGGCAATCAACTTCCTGCACAACAATAGCATTACAGGGTACTTGATCTAAAGAATGACATTCTGAATCTTGACCAACGAGGAATGGTGGAGTATCTGGATCTCCATAGATCTCCCAAAGCTTAGTCCAAAGAATATGAGGACAATCACAATGATCAAAAACATTCAAAACATCACAATCAACTTGCATTGCAATGATCTCCAAAACAGTGTATCTACAACAACTCCAAGCAAGTTCATGAATACCTTCACTTGGATGGGGAACTATACCATACAAATGAGGTAATAGATCAAGTGACTGAAGATGGTGGCAGATCCCATCTCGCCATTGCTTATAGTTACCCTTGTGCAACATAACCAAAGAAGGAGAGTAATATGCAAGCCCCATAATGAATTTTCTCCACAAAAATACAAAGACACTGGCCTTCAACAGCAAGAAGAAGCTTCCAAATATGATGTATAACTGAAGTGATGCAACCTGGATCAAAAAATATTTTCCAAAGCTTCAGGATGTCCAAGTTATTGAACAAATGCACCAAACTGAAAAAAAATATCATGCAAGAGTACCTAGAGCTGAAACTGATCAAGGGCTAGACTGATGAAAAAAAGCTCAGAATCACCTTCCTGATGGCACTGGAATCACTGAAATCCGACAAACGGTTGAGAAGATATGTAGCTCTGAGTCCAAATTAGGGTTTTATCTTCAGTTGGATGTACAAATTTATGCAAGAAAAATTTTGAAGAATGGATCTCACCACTAGAAAGTATGTGAAATTCCCTTTCCGATGGTATATCGTTTTCCAAATTTTGATATCCTGGGTGAAAGTTGTGATCAAATGAAAAAAATGCCCTGATTAGGCACCTACAGGCTAAACAGGGTCAAAAAAACTGGCCCCTAGGCTAAAAAAATAGCCCCTGGTTGCTGATATGACCAGGGGTCAGGCGCTGGCAAAAAAGAAACAGCCACCGGATTTAGTGGCGGTGGGGCAGAGCTTTCAGGTGGCGCGACCGAAATAAGTGGCGGAGTGGTGGATGTTGGTGGCACCACTTGGAGATGGACGGGGCCCCTCGGTCGTCGATGGGACCGAGGTCTTGGCAGGTTGGGGCTCCAAAAATGTTGGTAAAAATGTCAGTGGTGATGTGGCCAGTGGGAGCAAAGACTTCGGTGGTTGGCGGGAGCTGGTCGTCAACAAAAGATCTCGGCCAGCGGAAGACTCCAATGATGGTGCTGATGATGGAACTACGGGGCCTGCCAAGTGGGCCGACAACAATACGTTCCTGCCAAAGTGATGAATGCAGCCGACAAAACCCTTTTCTGTAGACTTGAAATATTCAAAGGGGCCGACAATAGGAAAATTGATTTTTTTAATATTTCCTTAAGGGTAATTAAAAAATCAAACAAATATTGTTGACTATAAAGATTTTAAGATTTTTTAATGCCGACCAAAAGAATAAATTAAACCCCAAATGCCGGTGGATATATACAAACCTCCAATATATTAATGTCGGTGGATAAATATAATAAGCCCGTAGAAAAATAAAAGGATGCTGACCAAAAATATTTTCCTGCAAACTATATAGAACCGGAAGAATGTATTTTTTTTGCCAAACAAATAATATAGATAAAATGCCCTGATTTTTTTTGAAAAAAAAGAAAATGGCCTGCATATAAAAAAAAATTCCTCAGAGGACAATTGCAAGGGGTGATTTTTTTTGCTGCAAAGTGTACGGATAGTACGATTGATTTTGCAAACCCTAAAAATACCTTTGAAGATCCCGGGTTGATGTATCCGATTTTGATGAATGGGTAGGCGATCCTAGGGTTTCAAGGCCTTCTGAAGACAATGGCGAGCTCAAATTTGACTCAATCTGCTTCAGAAATCAGCTTGGTCCTCAGGTGGAAACAAGTAGCCTTCAATGGAAACCTCCAGCCTACGGAGAATCTCACACACCAACTTTCTTGATCAAGGGTTGACGTTTCACTGGATAATCTCTGATACCATGTTGAGATTATGGATGCACAGTCCTTGAAGCTACAGACTTCGATGGAGGACCTTTAAGCCAGGAAAGATAATCAACCACCCAGAAAGTGTTGCAACTAGGCATGCACAATAGACATTCTATATTGATATGATATGATTGATTTTGGATATTGGATATGTTACAAATGAACAAGATGCCTGATTATATAGGCAAGAGGAAAACCCTAATATGCATGAGATGTTGCCAAGTGTCTTGATCTAACAACATGTGACAACATGTGAATCCTATCTAGATGATCATTAAATCTTGAGATAAGTTCTAGAAGGACAGCTCATCTTCTAGAAGGAATCTTATCTCCTACAAATAAGGACGGGAATATTATCCCATTTATTAAATGATTTATCTAATAATGCAACCTAGGACTCAATGATTAAATGCAAGACCTAAGTTAACTTATGCTATTGTAATAATTAATTAATTACACCAACAAAATCGACCAATTCCTTAAAACCAATCCTTGCTTAACCCATTCTACAATTTCACAAGAACAGTGCAATCTTCTAAGGTAATAAAGATTTTTAGACTATGAAGCATTCACTCAAGACAACCCTAAGTTTTCAATTGAATGAATAAATACTCACAATTGAACTTAACACATTAATATAAGGTCCAGGCTAACTTTACACAGTAATTCACACTCGATAAATTGCTAAAAGTATGAACCAGGAATCGCTACAAATAGTTCAAGCATAAAAACATAAACAACATTGAATCAAATCTAACTCTAAATCTGAGATATACCAATTAGTTTTTAAATAAATTTCAAAATATAGAACAATAGGAACCATGTGAGATTAAAATAACACAAGAATGACACCAAATCACAATGTCTTTACTTGCATTAGATCATCCAATATAGCAAAAATTCTAGTTTTTTGTTACAACACTTGCTTGAAACAACACTAACTCCTAGCTCTTGCTTAATTGTTCTAACTGTTCAGTTATCTAGCCATCTATCCCTTTCAAATGAGCCAATATCCCCTATTTATAGATATTACATCTTGTGTCGACCAAATAGGGTTACAAGATAGTACACCCCAAAAATAGGTCGGCCCAAAAAATTCTTGAATAAAACAATATTTGCATTAAATGCTAGAGGCTCCTCCAAGTCGGTTAGGAAATACATTTAATAAAATAACACTCCTTTCATTTAATGTTCATAACTCCCTCAAGTTGACCTGAATCCACTCCAATACATGTAAAGACAACAAGAAGGAATAATGGGAAGCACAAATTATGATCCAATCTCGCATTAAATACCTTCCCATTTATCTTTATCGCTTCCTAATTTATCTTCCTATCATAACCTCAAAGAAGGAAATGCACTTATTGTAGATATTTTTCAAAGTACTATCTATCTACTTTCCTTGCTTATGCACCTTCTTCAAGACCCTTTGCTTGATTTTCAAGGCTTCATGCCATTCCAAGGGTTCCGCAACTTTGGACGAAGGAAGGATCCCATCGCTTACTAACTTTTCTTCAGTATACTCCATGATGGTCCTAGTTTTTTGCAGCAAGAGTTCAATATCCTTCTTGTCTTGGGCTAACACACTTTTCAAGAACTCCACTGATCTAAGAGCATATCCACCAATTCATAGGATCTCCTTAATTACATCATCTCCTTTTACCTCTACCCCCTACAACTAGTTCATGTGGCATGTGTAGTGGTTTTCATTTTCTCCAACATAGTGATGGTTTCTTTTGGTAGGAAACTTGCTACATATGATGAAGAGATAATTTGACTAATAGTTTGTAAGGGTTTCATTAGATCCTGAAAATACATTTTTTGTTTCTCATTCTCTTTCTTCAACTCTTGTTTGGCTTGCACCTCTTTCCTCAATCTGCTCAAAATTGCAGCACTGGAGCCCTCAAACTCTTCAACTTCTTGTATCATGGAGGTAGGTCCCAAGTTGACAGTTTGTACACTGTAATCCTTACCTGTCAACTCATCCTTATTCTTATCAGACGTAGGGATGGCAACGTGAATCACCCTATTTTTTGCTTCATCTCTCTCAATCTTGGAGATAACCCTGGCTTTCTTCTTTTCCTTTCCTTTTCCGATGTTTGCTAGTAGTTCATCCCAATTTGGAGTGTCATCCACCATAATTTTCTTTCTTTTCAGCTCTTTGTCTAGCCATGTGGGAATGGTAGATTATGATTACAAATCACTTTGACCAACCCCATCATGTTGATCTTTGGAGGAGTCCATATCTAGATTCTTCTCATCAGGAATGTCTTTAGTTTTATCTTCCTTGTCCTCTTCTAGATTCATATCCTTTTCTTCATCATGCTTTTCTTTGATATGCAATGGTGAAGCTATCTTGGTAGGCACTTCTTCTTTCTCTGGAGATTTATTTTCTTCCTCACTAGGATGTGAATCTTCGTATGTCACTAAGGGAGATTGCAGGATTCTTTCTATCTCTGCCTCGGCACTATGGATTTCAGCCTCCTTGAATCCTACTGCATCCTCATCTTGATGATCACTATCCTCTACATCTTTGGACTCATGCTATCCATCATGTGACTTATGAAGAGGAGGGGCATCTTCATGTTTTTCCACAACAAGAAAAGCTATAGGAATATTTCCTTTCAATACACTCCCTCTAGGAGGACTCCTTGATCTCCTAGTATATACTTGTCTCTTTTCTCTAGAACTCTCCACATTCACAACTTGAGGGAATGTATCCCCTCCTTCCTTGGAAGGATGATCCTTCTTCTTTGAAGCTCTTGTTACCTTTCTTATTTTGACTATAGGGGCACTATCTTTCTCCCCCTCTTCACCAAGTTCTTCCTCTGCAGAATTCTTTTCCTTTGAAGTATGCTTCCTCTTCTTGGCAATGGGTTTCCTTTGCTTCTCTCCTTCTGCTTGAACGCCCTTGATCTTTATCTTAAAAGGGGAGTCTTTCTTAGCTTTGCCTTTCGAATCCTACTCAATTGATTCCTAAGAGGTGGAATGAGATTCCATGTCCCCCATTAAGTCATAGGTGCATTGCACACGTTCACTTTCCAAATCCCATATCTTGTACTTGAGCCATAAATTAGTGTATTTTATCACTGGAGTCATAATTTTTTCTAGTTTTGTCTTTTCTTCCTCTAGCCAATCTATCTCACCTACTTATTTATCCTTCACAAATTCATAATCATGGCTTTGGATTATATCTCCATCATCATTAATCTAGTCAGGGATGGCTTTCACATTGTATAATCTGACCAAATTTACTAGAAGCCTAGAGAAATTCTTCTTTCTAACTTCTAACTCATCTTTGCAATTGGCCCAGTAGTCCTCTATATCACCCTTGTGATTGTATTCCCTACTAGCCTTTTTTTGTGCTTCACTAGTTCTATCAAACCTAGGCCTTTTGGAATGGAAAGATAGGCCCAAAGTTCTCATTTCCTCTTCAGAAGCATGTGTTGAGTTTATAGAGGGGTAGGCTTCATTGCGGCCTACTCTAAGAGGAAAATCATTTCCAAACCTTGTTTTGTGCTTGTCCTTATTGACTATGGAATCAAAGTCACATATCTGCTTTGTGACTTCTAGGAGTATGATATGATCTGTGGGGTATCTAGGAAGTCTGTATGGAGCTCTATGGCAACCATCTATCCTAATGTAAGAGAAAGTAGGGAGCTGTATGAACCAAGCTCCAAACTTCCTGATCAATTCCTTTTCATTTTATGAAATCCAAACATGCTCTGCACCTTGAAGCAACCTAGTGATGTATATGATGAATGCATCATTCACCCTCCTGTAACTTGAGCTATCCAGTGTAGTTGTGGGTACACTTCATAAATCACATCCTTCCCAAAGACACCTCTTGTACTTAGCCCCTTATATGGATTAAAATTTGCAAGTGGATAGACTAAATATGAGGTCATAGTGAAGCTCTTTATCTACAACACATTACACAATTGCTCTTGGATCATGGCACTTATGATGCCTACCTAGTGATAGTCAGTTTTCTGCTCCATTCTCACTATGACATAAATCATCCAGTTTTCAAAAGCTCCCGCACTCTTTAAACCCACCACTCTACTAAGGAGTGTAATAGCTTCATAGTACTTTTCCTTGAACTTTTCTCTATATAGTTGTTTTGGTAGTTTGGAGATGTGAGGCTTGGGCTTCTCCAGCCAGGAATTGATAACCTATTGTGACTTGATGGAATCTTCCTCATAATACTTCTTGGCTATTTCCATGTCTAAACCCACCACATGAGACATATCAGGCATGTCAAAGGTCTAAGCTATGGAGACAGGATTAAGGTTGGCCAATATTCTTCCTTGAGGACCAACTATTCTTTGTGTGCCCCTATCATAATGTCTTGCACATTTTAACACCATCTCATAACATTGGACCATGGGAGGAAACCTAGCCACATGAGCCAATCCTGAATCCACTACCCTTCTGGTCAACAATGGCAGGTCCTTTTCTGCAATTCTAGCTTTGAACTCCTCATACTCCCACTTTCCTATATTAGTATTAGTGACTTCAGACCAAATGGAGGTCAGCTTTCTTTCAGGAACTTTACTCTTTATATCTAGCTTGATTCTTTCTACCTCAGAGATAGAAGATCCCTTAGCACCAAGATCTGTCTACTTTCCTTTTAGCCTTTCCCGCAACTGCCTTACTTGATTCAACCTACAATCAACAAAAGACCACAATAAATCTCCCTTTATAGCATTAACATTAAGGTTAGCCAACCATAAATAGAATATTCATCATTAATCAATCCAAGGTTATGATTAAAATCCCTTAAATCAACATGAAGCACAATCATTTAGAATTCTGAGATTTTGAGCCATGTGGGGAAATCAAGCCAAAAAGGAATTCTAGGAAATTCCATGCCAGGAATATTTTAACGATTAAGCACTAATATCAAAAATAAATCACCATAGAATGAAAGAAAAGCATGCAACACCTTTTAATTACTCATATCAACCATGAAATGTCAAATATACAACATTAAACTCATTCATCTCTCCAATTCTTCATATTGTGGAACCTTTTTAGGAAAATCCATCGGGGAAGGAATTCTACGAGGTATGCGTAACTCCGAGCTTTTGCACACATCTAAGAAAACAATAAGGAAAAGGAAAATTGGAAAATTTCAAGGGTGCGGGAATTCTGTGAAGACCTCAAAATCCTGAAAACTTTCATTTCTCACGATCTCGCCTAGAATAATCAATTGATCATAAATTTGGGACACTTAGACTTGAATCTAGTTTTTTTTAAGTCTCCTATTGATTATCTTCAAGTTCTCACTTCTCCCAGAGGAAAATTGATGAGGATTGGCAATGAACTAGTGATTCCCTACTCTTGAAACCCTAAATTTTTTCCATGAATACAAAGAACTAGCTCGAATTCAGCTCATTTTTTTTACTAAGCTCAAAATGGATCGTTTATAACATGCACAAGTGAGTTGTTACCTAAATGAAACTGGCAACATGTTCATGAACTCACTCAAGGCCAATGATCAAATAAACTTGAAAACCCTAAATCGAATCAAGATGAAGCAACAATACACACAAGGTCAAGTTCAAAAAAATGCAATCTAAGAATGCTTTGCGCCATTAAACTAATCGAATAACAAGGGGAATATACCAAATAGGCTTCAAGAATCCATGAAAATGACAAAGCCTCGCCCTAGTTTTGAGATGCCCAATGCCACACATACACAATCCAAATTCTAAAAACATTCAAATGTCCAAGCATCACTTACATTCATCAGTCAAAATCAAGGAAACAACTACATACCATGGATGAAGTGAATTTAGTTGCAACAATCGACTGCTAACAAACTTTAAAGCCTAACAAGCAATTGCAATGACAATGCAAGAAATCTGTTGCTAAATCCAGGAATCAACCAATCCAGTCACCAAATCACTCAGCACTCAAGAATAAAAATCCTCAAGACAACACCAAGCAAATGATAAAAGTTCAATGACACAATGATTCCTCAAAAATCAACTAAATACTTGTAGAAATTGTACCATTAAGCATTAATGCCATCGACAAGACAGATCAACACGCCATCCAAGACTTTGACAAGGTGACAAAATTCAGATAAATCCTATCCACACAGAATTCCTCAAGGTGCCAGAATCTTTGAATCACAGTGTTAAAGCCTCTTTGTCCGACTTTCAAGGAAAAATGGGAAATTTTGCCCAGATCAGAAATTCTTGAAAAACAAGGAAAAAAATGGATTGTGTCTAGAACTTAAGATTTTCAATGCATAACTTAGAGGAATCATTTGTGCAATCAGGACGAACATCCAAGGACACTCAAAAGCGACCAAATTCAACAATCAAAGGACCAAAAGGAATCAAAAAATAGAGAAAAAAGAGGGTCCCTACTCTTAGTAGGGCGTGTGTGCAAAAACTGCACAACAAATGGTGACTCATGCTAGGGAAATGCTCTAGAGCATTTTGATGGCAAACTAGAATCAAGAACCTAGAATTTTTGGTTTTGATCCTTACATCAAGTCACCCTTTTAGTATAGCTTCAGAATCCATAGGCAAGCAAGCCTTTCCTGTACTAGGGTCAAAGTGTGTGCACATGCATTCATTTCCTTACCTTAGTTGCAATAAATACCAAACTAAGTCTGACCAGGCTATGTAGAAATTCCACCTCCAAAAGCATCCTGGATAAAGCCTTGCTTCCAGTCAGGCATCCATAGCCCTGACGAATTTATCATTGTGGAACTCCCTAGCATAGCTCTATTACTAGTCAGGCGTCCATAGCCTCGATAGAGATACTAGGATACTCCTGATTAGGTAAAGTTCCTTTTTATTTTCTGATATTTTCTCTCTTTTTTTATATTCTTTTAAGATCTTTTAAAATTTCCATTTCACCTTGTAAGTAATGAAGCTTACACTCAGGTCTGAGAACCACAGTGGCGCTGAAGCAGAACATAAGATTTTTCACCTGACTAAACTTCATAAGGACCATATGCAACTTCAGAATTTCTTTAAGATCTATGTAAAAATGTAAGACCCAAATACATTCCAGATTTAACCCAGTCCCATGACTCTTCTACTCAAAACATTAAGTACATATGACACTGAATAAAGGAATTTCACCAATTGACTCTGAAAGGATGATTAAAGTTTGTAAAGGAAATATTTAGAACAAACCTAGATAATACCATTATTGCCATGCAGATGCAACAAACCCCAAAGAGAGTAGAAAACCAAAAGCAAGAGCAAAGAAAAAATTACCTACCCTAACCAAAGCAAACCTAAACTAACTAAAAGCATAAAACAAGAAAGTAGATCAAAAAAGAAAACCTACTCTAACTGAAGCAAAGACAAAACAAAAAAGAAACCTAAGATTAACTCTATACAAAGAAAGAGTTGTGAACACTCAGGACTGGAAATAATGTTTTAAATACTTCCCATTGATAGGTAGTAGGATATCCTCTCTTGTGAGAGTCTTTAGGCGAAAGGCATTATCTCCTAGAATCTCTAAGATTTGGTAGGGGTTGAGCCAAAGCTTATCAAATTTATCATGCTCCCCTTTTTTCATGGGATTTATCCCAGTAAAGAACCAAGTCAGAAATCCTAAAGTATTTTACCTTGGCTCTTCTATCAAACTATCTTTTACTATGCCTTGGCATTTGGAAAAGTTTTCTAGAGCTTCATCTATTTTTTCTTCAACGTGCAGCAGTTTGGCAAGTTGGGCTTCTCGTTTATCCCCTTCATCATAATATTCAATAATGAACTACAAGGTGGGTATTTTTAGTTGAATGGGGAATATAGGATCTAGCCCATAAACCAGGTGGTAAGAGGAAGTCCCTATGGAAACCTTATGTCTTGTACGATCTTCCCAAAGAGAAAATTGAAGCTAGTTGTGCTAGTCCTTAGGATTTCTCTCTAACAGCTTACGAATGATTGTTAGGAGGATCTTATTAGAGGACTTAGCCCGACCATTTCACTGTGGATAATAATTCAATGCAATTTTAATTACAATCCCATGATCAAAGGCCCAATTAGAAAATTTCAATGATGCAAATGTAGGTCCATTGTCACAAACCAAAGCAAAAGGACAACTGAAATGATTAATAACACCAGACTCAAAGAAATTGATTACTATCTCTAAAGTACATTGTTGGCATGCTAAAGCTTCATTACACCTAGTGAAATAATCAGCAATAGTGAGAATATACATGTGGCCTACAGAGGAAGGTGGGTTGATTGGACCTATGAAATCTAGTCCCCACTGTGAAAATGGTTTTACCTTTATGACTAGTTGAAGTGGAAGGGTTGTGTGTTTCTCTCGGTTGGTTGATGTCTGACACATATGGTAGGTTCTAACATGGCTATGTACATCCTTGAATAGTGTTGGCCAATAATAGCCAGCTCTTATAATTTGATTTGTAGTCAATGTCATTGATCTGTGGCCTATGTCATATCTTTCATGAAATTTTTCCATCACTCTTTCAGCTTCCTACTTTCCCAAGCACCTTAGGTAGACACCTTCATGATTCTTTTTGTATAGAACAACTCCCTTTAGCATGAAACTGTCACTTTTCAAGTGTAATTCTCTCCTTTTCACAACATTAAGGTGATCAGAACATTGTTGGTTCAACAAATAATAAATGATTTCATCATACCAGCCCCCTAGAGAAACATCTTCAAGATTATAGTGTTGGGAAGCTAGGTCAGGACCCATTTCTACCATTGTTCTAGTAAGCCCTTGCCCTCTTACCAGCTTCATAGGCTGAATCTCTATATCATACTCCTGGAGCATGGTTACCCACTTCGCTCTATGTTCTCCCAACTCATTTTACATCAGCAGCAACTTGACTACAGAATCAAGAACTATTGCAAAGACCTTATTCCTTGGAATGCAGTGTCTGAATTTCTTTACAGATCTGACTAAGGCATAGGCCTACTTTTCAACACTTGGGTAATGCAATTTTTCATCTTTGAGAGGGGCACTCATAAATGCTATGGGATGTTCATTTCCTTGATCTGACTTCTATGTTAACATCCCCGCATAGGAATGCTCTGAGCCAAAGAAGTAAATATAAAAGGGCTTGGAGTAGTCAAGACTTACTAAGACTGGAGCTTCAACTATGGCAATTTTGGTCTCTACAAATGCTTCTTTCTCTTTTGTAATCCATTCGACCTTTGGTTCCTATTTTAACATAGCATTCAATGGCTTAACTATCTCAACAAATCCAGTGATGAATTTTCTAACAAAGTTTTTTTTCCAAAGAATGATTTCATTTCCTTCTTTCTAGTTGGTGGTTGTATCTTCAGTATGGCTTCCACACGTTTAGGGTCAATGGAAATTCCCTTTTTAGAGATGACATGTCCCAACAACTTCCCTTCTATGACTCCAAAGATGCACTTCTTTGGATTAAGTGATATGCCAAACTTCCTACATCTCTGGAACACCTTACACAAGTCTTCAATGTGATCACCTTGGTTCTTTGAAAAGACTGTTAGATCATCCATGTAAATTATACTGAATTTTCCAATTATGTCTTTGAAGGCTATGTCCATTGCCCTCTAGAAAGTAGCTCCAACATTTATCATTCCGAAAGGAATTATCTGATAGGAAAATGTACCCCATTTGGTAGTAAAAGCGGTTTTGTGTCTATCTTCATATTGCACCATAAAATTGGTTATATCCCAAATAACCATCAAGGAAGGACATAATTTGTGATCCATTGACTATCTGAAGCACTTCATCTAGCAAAGGAACTGGATAATTATCTTTTTCTGATGCCATGTTCAGATTCTTGAAATCAACACACAATTGAATTTCCCCATTCTTCTTTCTTACAGGTACTAGGTTTTCCACCCAGGTTGAATGCCTGACTGGGAAAATGATTTGGGCAGATAGCAACTTTTTCACCTCCTTCTAAATTATGGGCTCCAGTAGGGCATTGATGGGTCTTTTCCTTTGTTTGAAAGGCCTTGCAGCTGGTTTAAGGGGAATGGTGTATGTTATAATTGAGGTGTCATAGGTATTCAAATCTTCATAGCTCCAAGCTATGACATCATGGTAGGCATGTAGTGCATCTATTATTCCTTTCCTCTTAATATCTTCTGAAGTGCCCATATTGTAGGTATCACATTGACTGCTAATGGACTCCTTCTTAACCTCTTGTTCTTGATCTTTTATTTTTTCAAGATCAAAAATCCTCTATAACTGCACCATTCCTCTTGGAATAGTGTCGGTCTTCAAATTAATCACCCCTTCCAGGTCTATTTCTTCTTCTTGAGGTTCAGTTTCATCAATGACCTGGGAGGTAAACACACCTGAGTTGGTAATAAAATCTAGTATGTGCTTGTAATCTTCAAACACCTGAAAAATTGGTCACATTGTCGAATACCGAAGGATAGGTGTGAGTTCCAAAGTAAATTTCTTCAGTCCAGAAAGTGACAGGGGCTGCAATGTACTTGTTTCTTGAACTAGGGAATCTATAGTTTGATTTTTATTGTGAGGTATCAGCTATATGTTGAAGGCATCAAATCCTTCTATGATATCCCACACTCTATGTCTGTAGTTGGTCATTTTCCTATCATGACATGCATATTGCTTTCTAACTTGCTTGACCACCAACTCAGAATCTCCAAATACTTGTAAGATCTTGAGCTTCTTCCTTAATTCCATGAGAAGTCTGTGAATTAGGGCCTCATATTCTACCACATTATTAGTATAGTGAAATTGAAGTCTATGAGTAGCAGAGAAGGTTTTACCTCTTGGGCTGATCAATTCAAAGCCTACTCTAGCACCTTGTTTGGATTTGGAGCCATCAAACCTTAAGGTCCAACAACCAAATACTTGGGATCTCCCTGGCTTATTTTTTGTATGGATGCTTCATGAAGGTTCTTCAGATATCATTGGGCTTTCCCTTTTTAGATCATCTTGAGTGACATGGACTTCCATTCTGATAGTAGGAGTGGGATCAATACATCTCTAAATTTTCTCCACTATTGTTTAACAAAGACAACATTCAAGTTCTGAATGGATAACATTATGAACTCTACACCAATTTGGAGAAGCAGCTCCTCAAATTTCATACCTCTACCTAGGTGAACATGTTCTTCTATAAATTTTTGGATAAACTACTGAAAATTGTCTAGCAGGCTTAACTATCCATCTTCAAGATCATCTTCTTCAACTGACTCAACTAGAGCTCCCATACCACTAGATTCTACAGTGAAGTTAGTAGGGGCAATGTGCAACATGAGAATTTCTTCCACATCTGACTCTTCAACAGAGGCTACTAGCACATAATTTCCCATGCCTAATTTAGACACCAGTATCTCATTGGAAATGTTTTGATATTCTTTGATGACATACTTCATTTTGGGTTCCCTTTCAATTCTGATTTGATTTGGCATTCCTTTCTAGAGAAGCCACATATGGGACTGAGCAGTTGACACATATCCATTTAGAGCTTTGGTGAATTCTCTACCTAGGATCAAACCATAGGTATCTAGAATGTTTGCTACTTGGATATTGATAATTTGTTGGATTCTAGGGTTAGAATCTATCTGCATATGAATCATATTCAATTCTCCCAAGTTACATTCACTTATGATCTATCCAATTAGGTGACTTTCTTTTGAGACACAACAGGGGTAATTCCTAGGGCTCTACAGAGAACATAAGGCATCACACTTGTGGAAGCACCTAATTCTAACAAACAATTATGTAATTTTTTTCCAAAAAGATGAACAAAAATAAAAAATGGAGGAGTTTTTGTTTTCCCTTGGAAGAGAGTCAACTTGGTATCAACTTGCACC
The DNA here is from genome assembly GCA_007258455.2 of Sequoia sempervirens. NCBI lineage: Eukaryota > Viridiplantae > Streptophyta > Pinopsida > Cupressales > Cupressaceae > Sequoia > Sequoia sempervirens. The sequence continues at coordinate 610,551,480 of VDFB02058242.1, read as the reverse complement.
ACTTGATTTTTATCTTTTTCCTTGCCTTTGTCCCCAAACTGTGATGTGACTTGACTCTAGTCTTTGGGCATCTGAGGAGTAGATGTTTTTTCAGTGGTAGCACTAATTTTCCTATCCTGAGATATTACACTTGCATTGTAGGCCCCTAAGACCACATTTCTAATAGTTGGAACTCTCAACAATTCAAAGGAAGAAAGATTTACCTTCACCTTCTTAAGTTCTTATGCTACGTATGCACCTAATTGTTCTGTAGTCATGTCAACAAGGGCTTCTTTGAGATATTCCACCATTCTGTCATTACTGGTATCAATATTCTTTCCCTTTGAAGACTCGGCTTGTCCTGATCCATCCTTGGATAAGTACTGCTTGGGTACATGTGGATATGATGGATTATTGGTGGCATTAGGATTAGGAGGTATAGTGAAATTGTTTGGAGGAATGGAGGTAGTGAACGGACCTATGGTTTGTTGACCCCTATTAGGTCTATTCCTCAAATCATATTTTCCAGTAGGTTGATGGAATGCCTATACTTCTTCAACTCCAACATCTTCTTCATCCAAGGGGCCATTATCATTTTCATCCTCCTCATTGAATAGTTGTACAACCTCATCTCCATTGCAAACTTGACCTACCTCCTCTTCTTGCATATTGGATTCTTCTTTAGGTCCATTCTCCTCACTTCACGAAAAAGGGGTGTGGTTCAACACTAGCACATGGGAGTCATATGGAGTGGAAGGAGATAATTCTTGATTGCTAGTATTATTCTCCACCTCATACTGGAAAATGGAAGCAGCAGTCTAGAATTCTAGACAATCCAACTCAAAATGCTAGCTTGTCTTATGAAGTCTGCACTAGCCAAACAAAGCTACCTCTGCCCAGAAAACACCACTAGAATAATTTTCCTGATTAGATGGTTGATCTAGTGGGGTAGGAACACCTCCATTGTTTGGTCTAGTATTCCAATTTATGTTAGAAACCAAGATCAAATTTGCAAACCAGAATATCCTTCCACATAAGAGAAAAATAGAAAAAGAAGAGATTTACAAAAGATGTGCAAATTGATATTATTCAGGAATTGATAATTACAAGATATGATTTTCTTTATAAAATCAAAGATGCACAACCCTAATCTTATCTTGAGCAACAAGATAGCTCAATAAGATAATGATGAGAATTAATTAACCTAGGAATTAAATATTACCTGAGTAAAGTTATGCAAGTGCAATTAAATATTAATTACAATAACACCCCCCCATAAGTGCAACTTAGGGAGACTAAAAAATCATACACCTAAAACTAAGATGAATGCAAGAAAGCATGAATGAATGGGTCCTGGCAACAAGGCCTGATTAGCTACCCAAGTACAAATGAAATAATGAGGTAGAGAAGGAAAACCCAGTGGGACAAAAACCCCCTACAATGAGATGATTGTTGCAAAGAAGCACTGGAAGAACATTGTGGAGTAACACTGGAACCACAATCTGACAAGCAAGGAAAGATACTTTTGTCTACAAGAAATCAAAAATTGAATCATAATGTGACCATAGACCTGATGCCATGGAACACTGGAAAAATCACAAACTAGAACAACCCTAGAATCTGTGAAGCAACAATAGATGACATAATGACAGAATCTGGAAACCATGTATCTCAATGCCGATGCCAAACTGAGACTAAAACTCTTCCATGGGAAGGAGTACCAAAACAGACTCTGGAACATTAACCATAAAAACATGGCCCTCAAACTGAGAAGGATCTGAACCAATACGGATCAAGAAACATAATCTCTCAACTAAAGTGTTAACCGATGAATCTGATATGTTTCAAGTAATAGCAAAAATGTGGCCAAAAGAAACTAATAAACCAGATATAACCCATACGAGCTATCATCAAATCATGATGAATATGGAGATCAAAGTGCATGCACACTCTAATCAGATTTATTATGCAAGAAACCCCCCTAATGGAACTTTATCTTAGTTCATTTATTACAATAACCCAATGATTGTAAAAGGAGAGAATGCTAAATGTGTATAAATAGAAAATAACATGATGTGGTATTGAAATGAAGTACAAATATTCAAGTTTCACCTTTCCAACTGCCAAAACATCCAAGTAATCTCCAGAACACCCATCAGGAAAAATCTGGAATAATGATAAACTTGGGACACATATAGAAAAAATTGCATGGACAGGAAGATAGAGCTCCTCAATACCTTTCCAACGTCGCAAAGAAGACAAAAATCAGAGATCGTGGCAAAAATTTATGAGCTCAGAAGTCCAAAATAAACATCTGACTTCAAACAGAAATAAATGTAGATAAACAAAAAAATATTGAAAAATAAACAGTACCACTAGAAAGTGCTTGGAACCAGCTTTCCAATGATATCTCGTTTGCCCGATTTTGATTATGTATTCCCAAGTTATGACCAAAAGAAAAAAAACTACTCCTTTAGGAAAAATCAGGACTAGGAGGGGCAAAGATGAGTCGTACGACTGATGACATCATGCTAACATCAACACTTCACGGTAAAAAATTTGACGGCCATCTAGTTGTCAAGGAAAAATAAATGCCCCTCTTGCAAAAAAATTGATGCTCGTTTAGATATAGTCATCACTCCAGAATATTCCTAAGGAATCTTCAAGATTCCCTTCACTGGAGAAGCTTGCATGTCGGCGGTTAACTGTGAACTGGCCAAAATATTCCATTACAAACCGCTGGAATATGTTGTTGGCTGCTAGGTGAGGTTTCGGGCCCTTGGTCATACATATGACCTTCGACGGGCACTAAAGGGCCCGTGGGGGCTGAGCGGAGGGCCCCTGGTCCTCCATGTGACCAGGGCGGAGCAGAGGGAGCCCAGAGGGGCTGAGGGTTCCGGCAGAGCGCTGGCGGTGCAGACCGATGGCGGTGGTGGCTAGGTGGCAACCCAGTGGCGTGGCGGTAGCGGGATGAGTTTTTAATTACAGGTGCTAACACAAATCCCCAAAAACACATTTTTTTGAATTTTATTTGAGATTTGAACCTCAAACTACGTGCTGGGGAGGCCGTACAACCCCCAAGCAAATTTTTTTTGCCTTCCAAACCAACTTCACCAAAATTGATGAAATGAAGGGTGATCTTAGGGTTTTTGGCTGTTGTGAATGCAATGGTGACCTCCATTTCTGCCTAAACTGCTCCAAAAATTTGGCTACCCCTAGATCTTGCAAAAAAAACCTGAGCTTGAAACCCTCATGGATCTAGCAAATGATGGCCAAAATCTGTAATACAAAAGTCAATCCTGACTTTTTCTAGTGCTCTGAATCCAATGGTGAAGCCCAATCTAATTCAAAACACCTCATAGATGAACTCAAGGCATAATACCCTAGAGGAATCTTGAACGAACCCTGCAATGATTATCTCAAAAATCTGAGAAGGGGTTGCAAATCAAGGCTCTGATACCATGTTAGAAACCAAGATCAGATTTGCAAACCAAAATATCCTTCCATAGAAGAGAAAAATAGAAAAAGCTAAGATTTACAAAAGATGTACAAATTGATATTATTCAAGAATTGATAATTACAAGATATGATTTTCTTTATAAAAGCAAAGATGCATAACCCTAATCTTATCTTGAGCAACAAGATAGCTCAATAAGATAATGATGAGAATTAATTAACCTAGGAATTAAATATTACCTAAGAAAGTTATGCAAGTGCAATTAAATATTAATTACACTAACAGTTTATGTTCTGCCTTTGGGGTCATCTCCTATCAAAACCTTTTCCACCAGTCTATCCTTTATCAAAGTGTTGACCAAAAGCTTATCCTCTTTTGAGCTTTTGACCTCTATCAAAATTTTGTCCTTGTTGGGGCTCTTTGGCCTCTCTATGGTAACTCGACTACATGTTCCTTTGTGCAGCTTGGAGTTGGCTATTCTAATTTCTCAGATAAGTGACCTCCATATTCAACTTCTTTATTTGTTTAGCAAGGTTATCAATTCTCTCTTTATTAGGATTACTATAGGGAGGCTAGTTTGGATTGTTCTGAGGAAAGCCTAACACTGCACCAAAGCCCAAGGATTGATTCAGCACTTCAAAGTTTTGTAGATATGTAGGGAAACTAGCCTGTTGTTGTTGATAAAGAGGTTGATTAGCACTTTGATGAGGAAATTTCTCCATAGGTGGAGCTTGATTCATTGGAGGACCAAGGTGTGGAACCAAAGGTAACTATGGCACTGGATTCATGATAGGAGTGTGATTGGTAAGTGCCTGATTAATGGCCTAAACTTGGTTTGGGTGTCCAGTTGGTCTTAGTGATGGAAGAGGTCCAAACAAGTGTTGCCTAATATCAGTACTAACCTTTATAGCCTCTATTTATGCAATAAGAAAACTATTAGGAGGCTTGGTTCTCCACTTAAGAAATGTGGCTATAAGACTGTCCAGAGCCTCGTAATACACCTCCAAAGTAGTTGCATCATCAACAACATATGGAGCCTGCAGCCTAGTATACACATGATGAAATCTATTATTGAAAGCTCCTATAGGCTCATGAGCTTCTCTCTTGACTTTGGTAAACTGCAGATACAACTCATTTGCACTAATGGGAATCTTAAACTTTTGCAGAAAGGTAGTTTCCAGTTCATTCTAGCTATGAATTGACCCAATAAGCAGATGATTATACAAGTAAAAAGCATCATCTCCTAGGAAATAAGGGAAAATTCTACAAGAAACATCTTCATGAGCAATCCATCTATCCCTTAGGCAAGTCTGAAAAATCTTGATGTGTTCCTTTGCAGTTCTATTAGAGTCATTTGCATGAAACTTAAAACAAAAGTGTTTAGGGTTCTTGGGCATAACATTGTAATTATTTAAGGATAAGGGAGACGGATTGTTTGCAAGGAAGGCCATGGGTGGAGGTAGAGGTGGTAAAGGCTGATTTATGACAGGATAGGGTTGTTGAACAGGAACTACTATAGGAATAGGAACTGCTTCAGAAATAGGGATGGATTCAGAACCTGGTGTTGAAGGGTTGGGTGTAGGTGAAAATAATGAAGGGGATGGCAATGAATGGGTGGATGAAGACTCTTGTCCTTCTTGGGTCCTCCTTGACCTGGTAGGGAATTGTAGCTCTTGAAAATCCTCCTCCTGGTGTGGATCTGGTCCTTCTTCGATATCTCTCTGGAGAAATGGCATTTAGGAAATGCTCCAGCTTGTTAATCCAGGCCCTCCTTCTAGCACCAATTTGTTGATGGTGTTTTCTACACACAACTTAGATAAAATATAAAACCATATCTCTCTTGAAAGGTAAATCTCTCTTAGTAAACTTAAGGAGATAACCCCAAGGTCTCTAATGTTAGTTCTTAACAGTGCACAAACAACTCAGTGATGTATGTGAAAATGTTGGTTAACACAAGGGACCTTACAAACAAATACTAGAACTTTGTACTTATCAAATTTTGCAATATGGTGATACTTTTGAATCCTAATCTAATCCAAATGATAAAGAAAAGGGAAAAGATAAGGGTTTAGGGAAGAAGCTAAAACTGAAATTACTCCTAGAGTCAATGATGTAAATGACAAAATGCTTGAAATGGACCAATTCCTTAAAACTAATCCTCGCTTAACCCATTATGCAATTTCACAAGAATAGTGCAATCTTCTAAGGTACTAAATATTTTTAGACTATGAAGTATTCACTCAAGACAACCCTAATTTTTCAATTGAAATGAATAAATACTCACAATTGAACTTAGCACATTAATATAAGGTCCAAGCTAACTTTACACTGCAATTCACACTCAGTAAATTATTAAAAGTATGGACCAGGAATCGCTACAAACAATTCAAGCATGAAAACATAACATTGTTTTGACTAATATGTTTTAGCAAGTTGACTGATGTTGACTGTATAATTGATTGGCTTATGTTATCTTATTTTGACCAATTTTGACGTTGGCATTTTGAATTACTATCTTGTATCTGAGTTTGACTATGTCTAACTTATTTGACCAATGTGACGATTGTGACAAATGCCATGATTTTATTTGGACCAACCTAAAAGGACTGACCTAATGTCTCGGGGACTCATCGACTGATGGCCTTGCCTACGTAGCAAATGTGCAGAGACAACATAGTTTGAAAATGACATGGACTGACTGACATGACTAACTTTGACTCCATTTTTAGGATTTTGACATTGATTTGGAAGTTTTTTGTGTTTTTCTTAAGGATATTTTATGATTTTTAGGTCTTTTTTCAGGACATTAAAATGACAACCTAGGGAATGAGAATAATGTAAATGCAAGAATCTAATCCTATGTAATGATTGATAAGTGATATGTTGTGATAGTGATTAATAATGAAAGCTATGATGCTATGATAAATTAAATTAAGATGTAGCTAGTATGAAAGCCATGATTCTAAAATGCTAATATGATTGCTAATATGCTATTAAAATTTTGATTACTAGAATGTTGTATGCTCAATTGCTCTAATGTTATTTCTATAGAGTAATATTGCACAAAGTTTGGATCCATTTCCTATAGAAAGGGGTTGCTCTTATATATTTTCAAAGGAAAATTGTGATGTGGTAGTAAGCAAAAGTAGAGGATGAAGAAGTTGGAGAATCTCAAGGAGAGGATAAAACATTCCTCCAACTGACCAGGAAGAAAAAGTGGAGGAAGAGAGCCAAGTCCCTTTAGATTGTTCAAAAATTGGTTGGAGAGATAAAGAATAATTGAATTTATTTGAAACTTTCAATTTTGGTTGAGACAAAAGTTGTAGAAATGTGCTTAAATTGAAAATGGGAATTATTCAATTTTGGAGGAAAGATATTAAATAAAACAACAACTGAAATTTGTTTATTTAATAAAAGGGTGATAATTAAATAAAACAAACTATGTGAATTTGTTTATTTAATTAAGATGGAAGAATTAGATAATTTAATAAAACAAACTATTGAATTTGTTTATTTAATTAAGATAGAAGAATTAGATTAAGATAAAAGAAAATAGAATATGAACTATATAAATAAATATTTCTATTTATTTATAAGTAGATGAATTAAAGGTTAATTAATCAAATAATTGTATTTAATTAATTAGATTTATCCAAACCATTTTTAGGTGTACATATTTTTCCCCTCTTTGAAGTGATGTGTTTACACATTGCTTCAAAGAATAATTTTGCTACTAGTACTTATTGAAATTTTCTGATATGCCCTAGACAGTAATTTTCAAGTGATAACAAATATATGCCCCCTCAGGAGATAAATCAATGAATTTTTGAATTTTTTGGATTTTTTGAATTTTTTTGAATTTTTTATGATTTTATGATGATTTCAAAATTTTATGATCCAAAAATGATTTATCTCCCAAAAAAAATATGTTGAACCTTCTAGATGATAAATTAATGAATTAAGCCCCTTTGAAAATAAAATAAATCAACCCCATAAAAATCCCACTCAATTAGCCTTTAACAGGTTAAAAAGATGGATTAGAAGCTCATTTGTGCATTTTGATTTTGAAATTTGAGAGTGATTGAACAAACTTTGTGTATTTTGAGCAAGATGGTGATTCCCTACCACACACACCAATTTGAGTGCGTGCGACATCACAACTACTTGGCATCATATGGACCTCTAGTACGTACCCCAAAAAACCTTCTCATGATTTGTGTAATTCGATTTTCCCTCCTTTTCACGTTTAAACTCAATTTCATGCTTTCTAGCACATCCAAAGCCCAATGTAGTGCATCCATAGTCTGTAGTAGTGCATTTATAGTTTTAGTGCATAGAAGTAGATTTTTAGTGCATACATAGGATTTTGTAGCACATATGTAGTTTTAGTGCATTGACACTTAGTTTTAGCGCATATATTGAATGAAATAGCACATTAGGGTTTATGGTGCATTCATGTCCTAGATTAGCACATCCACGAAATTTTGTGGTGCATAGGATGGAATAGCACATTGATAACCTGAAATAGCACATTGATGTCCTTAAATGGTGCATCCACTGATTTGGTGTGTTGATGGTTTGTTTTGGCGCATTTGTGAATTTTTATAGCACATTGACCTTTTTAGTGCATAGAATCACTGTTCTAGCCAATCCAAGTCAGAAAGATTAGATTTCCAATAAACTCCTTGATTTTGATGTTCTTCGATCGTTTCAGTCTTTGATTTGATTTTGATTAATGATCCTGATAGATTTAGATGATTATTGATCTCATGATAGGTGAGATTCAATGATTGATTGATGATAATTTACCTCATGATAGGCGAGGATCAATTATAGTTTGATTGATCGATTGATCTCATGATAGGCGAGGTTCAATTTAGATTGATTGATTAACCTCATGATAGGTGAGGTTTAGTGATAGATTGATTGATTGACCTCATGATAAGGGAGTTTGAATGATAGATTGATTGATAAACCTCATGATAAGTGAGGTTGAATGATAGATTGATTGATAAACCTCATGATAAGTGAGGTTAAATGATAAATTAATTCTCACAAGATTTGATCAAAATCTCACCATAGTTGATTAGATTGATAGGCTGATTGATTTTTATTGATTGACAAGATTACTGATTTGTGATATTGATCCGGAGGATTTTTGTCAAATTTTGAAGTTCCTCATTTTTCTCCAAAAATATCTTCATCAAAAAATATTGGGAATTCTGACTCCAATGCAACTCGAACGGAGTCAATCGGAGCTACGGTGCTCGAGATACACTCAGTCAAACCTTCAGTCAACTCAAAGACCCAAGTCAGAAAAAGGTCAAAAATAAAAGTTGTCAAAAGTGGTCAAGACTGGTGTCAATGCAAAGAGCTCATCGCAAGCTTTCCAATGACGTTCGTTTCATCAAAATTGGAGTTCGTTTGCCCAAGTTACGAGAAGCCAAAATTGACCAATCATGTGTGGACACGTGGCAGTCCAATCAATGCCACATCATCAATCCAATCAGCAGACACATCACTCCAAAGTCTTTGACCGATGAATGAAATTTTGATATGGCATCATCTCACCCCTCCATGTGGCAAGCCATTATTGGCAAAAGGTGGCATATTATTTTAAAAATAATAAAAATAAATAAAAATAATAAAATATATAAAACAAATAAAAATAATAAAAAATGCCACATTCTTTTAATAAATGTGGGCTCTTCTATGTTAAAGGATCTCCACCTATCTTAAAGCCACCCTATTTTAAAGCCATGAGTTTTGTTTTAAAAACCTATTTTCATGGAATCCTTATTTTAAGGGATTTTAAACCCTTTTTTAATTATTATTACCCCTATTCAAAAGGGATAAAATCCTATAAGATAGCAATAGGATTATTTTTAAGGGATAAAATTTAAAAGATCTTCTTAAAAATATATATAAATAATCTCGTAAGAGTTATCAAAACAAAATTATAGGGATTATTATTTTCCTTTGTAAGCCCAAAATTATCAGGGCCCTTCATTATTTATCTTGAAGAGATTTTATTATGTAACAGAGGGATTTCTTTTGGATTTACATGTAAATTTGGGGAGATTGTAAATCAAGTTGTTATACACCAAATTGGGTAAAATTGGTGTATAAAAAGGGGTAAATGGGTGAGAGTTTGTAAGAGTGTTTTAGCTAATTATTTTTCTAAGGAATTTTTGGAGGTGATTTTTGTAAGTGGAGAGTTGGGATTTTTCTTCCTTGGAGAAATCTTATTGTAACTTCGTGCTTTTGGAGAAGCTTGTTCTCATGCACATTGGAAGTGCATTTTCAGATTTCTTTGTAATCCAAGGGGAGGCTATGCCAAAGATTGTAACCGAGTTTCTGGAGGAATAATTGGATCGGTCTCACTCTATTGGAGCGGACCCGGAGACGTAGTCACGATTGTGGCGAACTCTGTTATCAAATTGTTTTCCCTTTCTCTCTTCTTCTCTCTCACATTCTGGTTATCACCTTGATTTTTAAAGCATAATTTCAATAATGTACACTTGTTTTTTTGAGTTTCCATTAAATTGTTTAAGTTAAGCATTCAATTATGCAATTAGTCTAGATCCTAAATCAGATCAAGTTTGGTATCAGAGCTTTTGGTGACTATTATTGTAGTTGATTTTGAATGCTAACAAGATCCAAGATTCAGAAGGTCGAAGGAAAGTTTGAGGAATATAATCCTAAGATCGGGAAACGAAGAAATTTTCCAAAAATGTCTGTGTCTGGAATGGAGGTGCCCGAAGAACTCAGTGAGCAAGAATTTTGAAGAGCCTTCTGGAAAATGAGAGCCGCGTTGGAAATACTACTCAAAGAAAGTGAAGAATGCATGAAACTTGAAGAAGATAATGCATTGAAGCAAGAAGATCATGGAGACTGTAAAGGCAAGAAGAAGCAACCAGGAGGTGGTGATGAACCCCCAAAATCTCCTCCATCTACTCCTTCTTCTTCCCCTTCTTCTCCTTCTTCTTCTACACATTCTCTTTCTGCTAATCCTTTTAAGGGTGTAAATAAGCCTCAGATTAAATTGGATGTAAAATTTGAACTACGTAAGTATTGTGGTGAATTAGATGCTGAAAAACTATATGACTGGATTCAGCAAGTAGAAGTCTATTGTAGAGTCCAAAGCCTCTTTGATGATGCTTCTAGGATCCAGTTAGCTACTCTTCGGTTGGGAGGTTCAGCTCTCACTTGGTGGGAGAGTAGGACTAGAGCAGAAATTTCACAACATGGTAGAGTCAATTTGTCTTGGTCAGAATTTGTTAATGCTCTTAAAAAGCAATTTTATCCCCTAGGCCATATGCAACAGTTAATGATGAACTGGAAAACTTTTAGGCAAGGGAAAGGACAGTCTGTTCAAGATTACACCCACGAGTTTCGTAAAAGGGCTATTGCATTAAATGTACCTTTGTACACCCAGGATAATTTGCTAAAGTACATAGGAGGTCTTCACTCATATCTCAGACATTCTATTTTGGTCTTGAACCCTAGTAATTTGGATGAAGTTTGTGTCCAAGCTACACATTTAGAGTCAAGAGGAAAGGGTTCTTTTATTGATAAGTTTGATAATGATAACTCTGTAAAGAAATCATCTAAAGTTGCAGAGACAGGGAAAGGAAAGAAGATAGCTACAGTTAAGAAGGATGACAAGCTTTCTTGCTCTCATTGTGATAGGAAGGGTCATGATGAAGATCATTGTTGGAAGTTGCATCTTGAATTGAAGCCTAAGTGGGCTCAGAGATAGAATTAGAAACATAAAGGTAAGGAGAAAGACACAAATGTTGTTATGGATCTTGGTTCTGATTCTGATGATGAAACTAAGATAACAACTATGGGTTTGAAAGGTAAAGCTCCTATTGCCAGTGTTTCCTTTGATAGTTGTGCTTCTACACCTAAAGTTAATGAAGTCTCTGATGATAAGAAAAGGAATGAACATTTTCACATAAGGGTTATTGCTAAGAATGTGAAACTTGATGCACTCATAGATAGTGGTTCTCAAGTTAACTTAATTTCTGAAGATGTTGTAAGAAACTTGGGATTGAAAACTACACTGCATAAGAGACCTTATCCACTAGGCTAGATTTGTGAGAATAATAAATTGCAAGTAACAAGACAATGCACTTTGAAATTTGCAATCACTAGTAAGTTTGTGGATGAAGTACAGTTTGATGTGGTTCCACTAGATATCTATGGGATAGTGTTGGGTAGCCCTTATTTATATGATCGAAAAGCTATTTTCTACAGGGAAAAGAATCATTATCATTTGTTTAAAGATGGCATTCAGTATATTGTACATTCTCACAGGATTAAGACGGATCGTTCTTTTACAAGCACAAGGAAAGTAAAGAGGGTGATTAATGCAAGTAAAGATTTAACTCTTATGTCTGTCAGCACAGGTGGTTCTAGACAGGAACTTGGAGTAGCTAACCAAGGTCAGATGTCACAGGATGCACCCACAGTACAACATGAGGGAATGGTGATTGAAAGCATTGATGGTCCCTTGGGTAAAAATGTTTCTATTGTAAGAGATCGATATGTTGTTGATTTATTCTCTTTCATCTCTGCATTATTGTTCAGCTTGATGCTAGTCAATGTTTGTTGGCTAGTAGCTACGACAGATGATGTAGATGCTTATGGAAGTCATAGAATGATGTTTTTGTTCAACAATGTTGTTGCAATCTTCATTGTGATTGTAAGTCAAGCTTATAGATGTACAGATGATACAGGACAAGTGGGGAGGCAAAGTCCTCACTTAATGTCTGAATAAATGCCACTTTTGGAGGTCCAAAAGCTCTCTAGTGGGGAGGCTTGATCCGGAGGATTTTTGTCAAATTTTGAAGTTCCTCATTTTTCTCTAGAAATATCTTCATCAAAAAATATTGGGAATTCTGACTCCAATGCTACTCGAACGGAGTCAATCGGAGCTACGATGCTCGAGATACACTCAGTCAAACCTTTAGTCAACTCAAAGACCCAAGTTAGAAAAAGGTCAAAAATAAAAGTTGTCAAAAGTTTTCAATACTGGTTTCAATGCAAAGAGCTCATCGCAAGCTTTCCAATGACGTTTGTTTCATCAAAATTGGAGTTCGTTTGCCCAAGTTACGAGAAGCCAAAATCGACCAATCATGTGTGGACACGTGGCAGTCCAATCAATGCCACATCATCAATCCAGTCAGCAGACACATCACTCCAAAGTCTTTGACCGACAAATGAAATTTTGATATGGCATCATCTCACCCCTCCATGTGGCAAGCCATTATTGGCAAAAGGTGGCATATTATTTTAAAAATAATAAAAATAATAAAATATATAAAACAAATAAAAATAATAAAAAATGCCACATTCTTTTAATAAACGTGGGCTCTCCTATGTTAAAGGATCTCCACCTATCTTAAAGCCACACTATTTTAAAGCCATGAGTTTTGTTTTAAAAACCTATTTTCATGGAATCCTTATTTTAAGGGATTTTAAACCCTTTTTTAATTATTATTACCCTTATTCAAAAGGGATAAAATCCTATAAGATAGCAATGGGATTATTTTTAAGGGATAAAATTTAAAAGATCTTCTTAAAATATATATATAAATAATCTTGTAAGAGTTATCAAAACAAAATTATAGGGATTATTATTTTCCTTTGTAAGCCCAAAATTATAAGGGCCCTTCATTATTTATCTTGAAGAGATTTTATTATGTAACAGAGGGATTTCTTTTGGATTTACATGTAAATTTGGGGAGATTGTAAATCAAGTTGTTATACACCAAATTGGGTAAAATTGGTGTATAAAAAGGGGTAAATGGGTGAGAGTTTGTAAGAGTGTTTTAGCTAATTATTTTTCTAAGGAATTTTTGGAGGTGATTTTTTTAAGTGGAGAGTTGGGATTTTTCTTCCTTGGAGAAATCTTATTGTAACTTCGTGCTTTTGGAGAAGCTTGTTTTCACGCACATTGGAAGTGCATTTTCAGATTTCTTTGTAATCCAAGGGGAGGCTATGCCAAAGATTGTAACCGAGTTTCTGGAGGAATAATTGGATCGGTCTCACTCTATTGGAGTGGACCCAGAGACGTAGTCACGATTGTGGCGAACTCTGTTATCAAATTGTTTTCCCTTTCTCTCTTCTTCTCTCTCACATTCTGGTTATCACCTTGATTTTTAAAGCATAATTTCAATAATGTACACTTGTTTTTTTGAGTTTCCATTAAATTGTTTAAGTTAAGCATTCAATTATGCAATTAGTCTAGATCCTAAATCAGATCAGATATCTTGTGATGATAGGAGCCTTTAGTGAATCTATAGATTTGAGAGTGTTTCCCTAGGACGTGGGATTTGATACCCCACCTAGTACAGGTTGAGGTAGATAATATTGTATGATGCGGATTGTCCTCTCTGATATATATGCCCCAGATTAGGATTAACGGGGACTCTTGATAGCCTTAGTGGAAAGGTGGAATAGTGAGCATAACACCTTCCACTTACCTACTGACCAGATGACAGTGACCTCAGAGGATGTTTACCACATTTTGAGGATACCTATTGTTGGAGAGTTGGTATTATATGATTATAATGAGTAGGGAGGGACTAATGCTTTGCGTAGAGTATTTGAGGATGATTGGATATGCAACTATGAGATTCCATGGTGAGAGATGGTTGATGCCTATGTGACATTTCCCTGTGTACTTGCTAGATTCATTAGAGGATTGTTATGTCCCGACCGCAGGTTGAAGGGACTATCAGTTGGATGGGGCCGGATTCTAGAGAAGATGATTTTACAAGGGGCCAGATATGCCTAAGGATCTTGTATGTTATCCCATTTGTATCATGATTTGCACCAGGTGGGCTATCTGAGAGGATGCAATTTTTCAATCAAAGTCACATTGCTACAGATATGGGAATGGGAACATATAGTCATCACTCATCCCTTTGCAAATAGACATCAGCCAGTTGTGAGAGCTTATGTTCATGGTTACACCGGTCCAGTTGTCCAACATAGGCTAGGAAAACTAGATTATCGGAGACATGTGTTGGATGATCTAGACATAGTTACCTAGAAGCCATACATTGGTTGCGAGTAGTGGCCATAGGATGACATAGAGATACCCTACATGTGTACTGCCAGATACTTGATCAGGAGGACGAGGTTCATCATTGAGAGGTTTATACTAATGAGAGTACTATGTCAGTATGGTAGAGTACAGGGTACACCTCAGATGATGCAACATACTAGGAGTATATGCTACATATACCCACCCTGTCATATGATGCAACATACCAGGAGTATATGGAGTTACAACCAGTTATCTGGGAGTACCACCCAAAGATTATTGAGGAAACTTGTTCACAGGAGTATGCACAATACTTCTTCATGCATCCTTTCCCATGAATATTGAGTCTAGATGATCCAATTCCATTGTTAGATGATGAGGAGAGGGTACTAGTACATGGACGTAGGCGAAGGATAGATAGAGGAGATGAGGAGGAGGAGGTAGAGAGAAGTGATGATGGGGATAGGGATGGATATGGAGGAGGAGATGGGGGTGATGGAGGTAGTGGAGATGGGGGTGGTGGAGGCGATGGAGGTGATGGAGATGGGATTGATGGACATCCAGTATTAGATCTCTTAGTGCCCCAAAAGAGGCGATATTTGGTATCTGCAGCACAACAGCGTGTATAGATTGGATTACCCTCGCAACAACAACATGCTCAGATTGTAGCCTTACAGGTTTAGGTGTAGACACTGTAGGGTCAGTTAGCATAGGTCCAGGCTTTACTATAGACACAGACCTAAGCCCAGGATCAGACACAGGCATAGATTGCCACTCATACATTCAAGAGGGATAACTTGAGGCAGCGGGTTGAGCAAGAAGAGGGCATGGCAGAGAGGATGCAGAGAGTGGTAGAGGGCACATCCACAATAGACATTCTTAGAGAGGTTATGTGTGTGGGCCGAGAGGTAGAGTATTATAGAGGACGGTACCATGAGGTAGTGCCTCTAGAGCGTCAGGTTAGCTATGTGCAGTCTGCCAATGCTCGTACTCATTCTCAGACCACTAGCAGGGGAGTCACAGGTCCACCACCATGCAGGGATCTAGGGACAAGGCCATCAGGTACAATCGAAGGTATAGGTCCAGCACCATCAAGGGGGAGCACGATGTAGCTCCATGTGATGATCTTTGATATAATTGATACATTTGATGATGTATACTTCAATTTTGACTTTCTGGCATTTTGATGTTGTATCTCTTGACATTTATTCAAACATCATTGTATACTTGACATCATGATTTTTGAGATTTATATGATATGTGGCAGATTCTTGATCTATATGTGTTGATATGATTTCATGATGGATTTCTATGATATATGCATTTAATTTCCATTCTATATGCCATGTGATGTTTTAATATGATAATGTGATGGATATGCATGGATGCAATGATAAAATTATAATGCATGAATTACGATGCTTTATGTTTTATGAATGATTTTAATATGATTATGCTATGAGATGGATGTAAGATGATACATGGATGATGATTTCATATATATTATGAATGATGTGTTATGAATTTTGTGTTATGAATGATGTCTTACGTTATATGAGATGAATTGTATGATGCAAATGAGATGAGATACGTGAATAATGATTTTATATTTTCTATGGATGAAATTTTGTTTCTATATGAAATGTTGATGTATGGATGATTTTATATGATAGATGAAATGATGATGCAAATGAGATGCGATGCATTTTTATTTTTGTTATTTTCTAATGCAAATATATAATGTGATGCACAGATGAAAGTATGATATGATAATGCAACTATATGATCGAATGTATAAATGAATGAGTGATATGATAATGTTTTCTACTACATGTATGACATGAAAATGATTATGCAACTACATGAGAATGATATGTTTTTTTGTTAATTTCAAGTATACTCAATCCATTAATGATAGAGATAACATCATTTTTGAAATTTCACAAGATATCAAAATTCTACAAACAAGATATCAACAGAAAGCCGGTTCTGCATACTTTGTAGTGGTGCAATTTTTTTTACTAGATTTTTTTAGGTACATTTTATTGCCAACTAAAGTCAAATCTCCCATTTGGACCTCCAAGCTCACAAATTTTTTCTTGGATCTCTATTTTTCATGATTTTTACAACATCAAAAAGGTATTAAGGAGATCTATTATTGAGCCCATTCACTTTTTCCAGATTTAGACTTAGGTATTATTTATTTACTATTTTAAAAATTTGGCATTGTGACTAATTACTTGAACATCCTAACTCTTGGAGAGGTTTTTATAGTTTGGGAAGGTTTCATTTGTAGTATTAATCATGTTTAGGGGTTTCTAATTGCTATTGAAGATTAATATCTTTGTAATTTTGGAGATTTCTCATAGTTCATTATGGGGTTTTCATTTCATCCTTCTCTGATTATGTTGAAAAGGGGAAACTTTAAATAATAGAGAGATGGCAACATAAAACATCTTTGTGAGCTTAATTTATTACCACATTTCCATGATCTTGTTCCCCCCTCTAGGTATAGAGAAGCTTTCTTGGAATTGCAAATGGTATAATGTCTTAGGAGTTATTGCAATGCATGTTGATGATGACATTTGAAAGCTATTGATCATTTTAAGTGTCATCATACTCTTTGGACTAAAATTTGGGAGATATTTGGAGATCCTGATACTCAACCATTCCTAGATGATCTTGTTTCAAATTGTCTTGTTCCTCTTCACTTTTTATACTAGATACCCTATGATCATGGTACTATGCGAGAGTTTGAAGATTTGGAATACTTTGAATCTTTAGATGAGGATGACAAGGTTTCTTTAGATGCTCCTTCTTCTCCATCAAAGATAATTATTGTACCTTTACCTTTAGTGATTCATTGTATAGAGTCATTTATTAAGACTCTCATCATTCTTGTTCAATAGGACTATTCATCTTATGTTGGTGATTCATTGAGAACTTCTAGTGATTCATTGCAACAAGTATTTTAGTACATTCTTGATTGGGATTCCTATTTATCAAACATTGTATCCTTGTTTTTGGAGTCTCACATTTCAGATTTGGAGGACACATTTGAGGGATTATCTCTCCTCTTTGATGACATTCATTGCATAATTATTGTCAAACCATCTTTGTCTTTATATCTTGTTCACCATTTGTTTCTATAGAATCCTATTTTTTCACCTTCTTCATTGATTGGGCATGTACTTGATTTATTATGGCATCTTCATCTTCAATAGACAAGGAGACACATGAGCAAGTTTCAGATACATAATCTTACATATTTATGCTTCTTTCTTTCAATTCCTATTTGTAATGGGAAGAATTTTTGCATTTGTACTTGGTTTTGTTTCTTCAGAAAGGGAGACAAGTAGTTCTCGACATTGGATCATGTTGTCTTTAGGAACTTACCATTTTTGTGGAAGATTACACATTGTGGGGTGGCTACATAGTATCTCTATTTCCCTCTTATGGGAAGGGGCTATTTATTGTGATGTATCTATATTATGGATAGTGTACTTGGGGGGTATCATGGAATCCTTCATCCTTCATCACTTGATTTTTTATTTTCTCTCTTTTGGGGAGGAGTTTTGTCCCACTGGGTTTTCTCATTTTCTCTGTTTGTGAGAGATTGCATTTGTATTTGTACATGGGTACCTAAAATGGCCTTGTAGTTGGGACCCATCTTTGCATATTTTTTGCATAATTTATATAATAATCTTCTCCTTGAATTGCACTTAGGGGGGTTTTGGTGTGAATATATGTCTTGTACCTTGTATTTTATCTTACTAGGGACTTAGGGGACTTATTCACGTGTTAAGTTTACTTAGGATAAAAGATTCCTTCTAGAAGTCTTAGTTATCTTTTCTATAACTTATCTAGATTGTAATGCTTGATTCCTAGGTTGTTTGGTTGTTAGTTATCTCATATCATGGGATTAAGACACATGTCACAATCATGTTTAATCATATTCCTCACCTTGCCTATATAAGCAAGGGCATTGTACACTTTATAATATACTTCATACCTCATCATCATTTTGATAGGTCTTAATATCAAGAAAGCTAATATTCTTGCATACCCTCTTGTAGAAGTTTTACATTGTTATTGCAAACTTGGTCTTAGGTATATGCTTATATTTAGCTCTTACACTAAGTCACCTAGGGTGAAAAGGTCCCAATCCTATTTTGTGGGATTTAAGGTGTCGAGAGAAAAATATTAAATAAATTCTTAGGATTTCCACTTGCAATTTTTTGGTAATTTTTAAAATGGGTCATGGAATGCATAATTTAGGAAATTGGGTGTACAATTATGTCCAATCGCTTAAGGGGGGGGAAAACATAGTGTGAAATTGTCATGACTAACAATTTGTGATGCTACAAGATAAATAAGAATTATCACTCGAGTACCACTTACCTCCTTTGTACTTTTAATAATTACGATTCACTAATGTCTATTTGAGGTAATATAAAAGTATGCACCTAATTTAATTAACCATGCATTCTCACTTGCACAAGTGACCAAAGTTATAATGAATGTGTCACCATATTCCTTCTTGAACTTAGAATTAGAATCAATTTTATTCTATTTTTCTTTTCTTCTTTGCAATCTTTACATAAGTGAGAAGTTTATTATAATTTTAGCAAAATGGCTTTGGACTTTCTAGGAGATTTATATTTTCCCTTAACCTTACATCTAGATTTGTGACGTTGTTTATTATTCTTCTTTTCTCTTTCTTTTGGTCAAGATTCCTTGAACATGCTCAAAGCTTCTTTGGTACTTAGAGATACCTTCATTTTCACATCTTCAAAAAGTAAAGAACCTGCAACATCCTCTACCTTTAGAGTGATCAAAGTACCCTCAATGGCCATAACTAGGTTATTCCATGAGTTTGGTAGTGAACATGTAACAAAGTTTGAGATATTTCCTCCTCATTCATATTTACACCCACAAATTTAATTGAGCTGCCATTGTCAAGAATATTTTGTTCATCAAAGATTTTGTTTGATAGATCTCTCCAACTTTGTAAAGATTTTATAGTGTGTTCTTCATAGAAATTTAGAAGAATAGAACATGAAAGGTACAATATGGATAGAACCTTTTATTTTTGGTTCATTGCATCATATCGAGATTATCAAGTATATCTTGCAGAGGCCTTTGAATATTTGCATCAATAACATCTCACAAACCACAATAAATTAATAAATATTTCATTTTTAATTTCCAATCTCAAATTTTGTGCTGAAATTTTTTTCTACCTTAATCCTCAATATACTTTTCATATTTATTTTTTGAAATAGAGATTCAAAAGTTCTCCTTTTGCACAAGCTCCAGCTCAAATAATGATTGGCATACAAAATCCCTCTAGCCAACAATTAGAAGCTAAGGTGATCAAGCTTTCACACCAAGTGTAAGGAAGAAAGGTATCTAGAAACAAATTCCTATGCTAATCTTGAGGGGAGTGATTTACAAAAAACTTAAAATATTATCCAAACTTACTAGAGAAAGTAGAGTTACAAAATTTTAAAAGATTTAAACACTTATACCATGACAAAGTGATTTATGTGAGAAAAATCCTTTTGAGATAAAAACACCACTCTAAAACTCACGCAATATATTATAAAATACATGAAAGAAGATTAGAACACACTTACAATGCAAGTCTTTGCAAGAGTATTTCATCAACAATAAACTTGGAAGAGTTTTGACTTGACATTCTAACAACTCTTGTATATGTAAAAAATTTTAATTTGAAATTGCTTCCTAAAGTACCAATTTATACACCAATGAATAAAATGGGAAACCAAAAATGGTTTCTATGATCATGTTACAAAAATCCCAAAAGATGAAACCTAAATTGGGCACAATTTCCAAATCCACCCATGAAGATTCCATGTCACCTATTAAAAATAGAAAATCAATAAATCATTTGTAGTTTTTGGATTGACCCACTCAACATGAGCTCCCAAATTTTCATATCTAATCTCAAAATTGACAAACATATAACAAATAATAAACCCTATTATAGCTAGTCATGATTCTAAAGTAACTCTCTCTATTATGAATCTTATACATTATAAGATACTATCATTACTTGTCATGAAATCCCACAGAAAAAGGGTGGTCCAAATATTCTAAATATATCTACCTTAAGATAACATACTTAAATAAAACAAAGTACTAACACTTGGAATCAAATTCCTTACTCAAATTTCAACACCCCCTTTGAGGTGGATCACATATACTAATTAAAATTATGTAGTATAAAATTCTAAGAAATTGCTAAACAATTAAATAATTAAATTGGGTACTTACAAAGGTTGAAACACCTTAATTCTCAACAATCATCCCATTTTTTGGACCCTCTTACTATCTCTTTTCCATATATTTGTCCTATATTAACACATCTTGATTCACAACAATCTAGGCATCACACTTCAATGGTCACTATTCTCAAATCTTGTATGGCACAATAATGTTTTAGCATCACTTAAGACACATAAGCAACTTCCAAAAACATAAATCCTAATGTAGAGAGACATGCAAATGATCAAGAGACTTAAATGTGTTCATAAGAAAAACAACATAAAGGAAATGTGATGTAGGGGCATCCAAGGTGTAAGGACATTCTTGCATCACCTAAAAAATGTTTTCTTTTGATTTATGTTTGGTTTTATGAATAAGGATTATTTCCTTTTGAAGTCCTAGAGAATAATTTGGAAGTTTCAATTTTCAAAGATGACTAAAAATAGTAGGGTTTCTATTTTTAGAAATTTTATATTTTGAGCATCTCTAGACATGAAAATTTACCCAAAAATTCAAAATTGTAAAATAGCCTATGGTTAAAATGTTAACCAAAGATCATTTGTAGATAGTGAGATATCAAAGTTTCAAGGTTCAAAAATCCTATAAAAAACATTCAACTTGAATTTTGGAACTTTAAATGATTGAATGGGTGGTAAAAAATGATTGATTCTTGATCCAAAACAAATATGTCATAGAACACTCCAAGATCTTAAATTTAAAAATTAATGGGCTCAATCATTTTCCTAAATCAAAAGTTATGGCTCCCAAAATTTGAGCTATTTTTGGGCGGGAATTACAAATTTCAAAACTTTGTTTGAAGGCACCAATGGACTATTTATAACCATTTATTGAGCACTTTTTAGTAGTGGTGTGATGACGGGACAGTGGTACGTCATGAGAAAGGAGGGAAAGAAAGATTGGAAGACAGGTTTGAAGAAACAAAAGGTAGAAGGCTCTAGAAACCAAGAGAAACGAAGTTTTAAATTTCATCCTCTATTTTGTTTTCTCATTTCTATAATGTAATATTTATTCAGTTCAATAAAAGAATATTCATATTTTCCTATGAGAAATATTTGTTTTGTGTGTGTCACTTGCCACTTCATCAAAATGAATGTCCTGTATCTAATAATTTAATTTGGGCACCCTAAGGTAAGGTCCATCCCAGATTTCCTATGGGTTAGAGAAAGTGATAGGGAAATAGTTTCAATTTTATGTTTAATTTTTTTTGCATTTTCTACATTTTAATAATTTTTATTTTTGAAGGTCTTTGAAGAAATTTTAAGGTTTATCTTGTCCAAAAATATTTTATTTTATTTTTTAGTGTCAGTTTTTGGAGATCTTTCCACCATACCAAAGAAGTTTGATTTTCGCTCACAAAGCTAGGATTCAAGACCTCACCAAGTTGGGTTACTATTATCCTTCATTTTGATGAATCTTAGATAGCTTGTTGAGTTGGATTTTGCATGCAATCAAAGGTCAGTGATAGTTGAGAGAGGATAAAATAACTAATGCAATCTAATACATACAATGGGATGATCTCAACATAAAGTTTGCTAACTTTATTACCCATTTTATGAAATAAATCTAAATGATGAATTAGAAAAATACGTAAACTAAATTAAATCATATTAAATATTTTTGAATTAACTGATATAAATTTTAAAAAGTATAATGGGATAAGCTAATTATTTCAAGGGTAGTAATGTATGGGTTTGTAATTTATTTGGCACCGAGTGTACATTTAGTTCTTTCAAAAATTAAATATTGTGCAAAGCTATGGAATAATATGTTGTATTTATTACTAGGAAACAAAGTTACCTATGGTTGTGAAACTACTATTGCAAGGAAAAAGATTCAAAAGGGATTTTTGATGAAAAAATGGTTATTTTCTCTCTCACACATTTTTGGGGGAAGGGAGAAGCCGTGATTTTTGCAACCATGTATAGAGAAAGTAGGAGATTCTATGTTTTGATTTTATTAAGAATATGAAGAACAATGTTGAACTTTTTATCACTCTTTTTCTATAAAATTTTGAGTAATTCTTATGTTTAATTAATAATCCATTCTTTATTGTTCCCTATATGATTGTGGCTACAATGTATAAATTTTCTTCCTTTCATTATTATTGTATGAAAAAATTAAATCTGTTATCTTTTCATTTCTGCATATCCCTTTCTTTTCTATTCTTTATCTCTTTCCTTTTATGATTGGATTTTTCTTGAAGGGAGATATAAAGAGGAAGATATCTGCCGCATCCTCACTGTTTCTAGAAATCCAATCTATTACATTTCAGGATGCTTCACAAGCATCTTCTAGCGTGATCCAAAACATCGATCAAAAAGCATATACAGTTGAATCCAAAAACTTGCTCAACAAAGTTCTATAGTGTTGTACCAATCAAAAGAAGAGAAAATTTTCCACCCTAAGATTTGAACAAAGACCAACAAGTGCATAATGATGAAGAAAGTGGTGGAAATGAACATAAGCATGAAGGAAATCTTGAGGCCAAATCAAACAAAAATCAGCAAGAAGAAAATCCTAGAAATCTTCAACATGTCAAAGTTCAAGCATAAGTTTGGTATTGGGAGCATTTAAAGAAGATTCAATTCAGGTGATCATGGTGGAAGGACCTCAAGAACAACCCATTAAGCAAAGATTTTCGAGGTATGGCCAAACTTGTCATTCTGTTTATATTTGTGTGAATTTATTTTCATTTTCCCACCTATACCTCATGTCTTACCTGTTGATGTAATCAAAATTGTGCTGTTATTATTGTTTATGTCCTTGCAGAAGTTGTCATCATCTTACCCAAATTATTTGGTAAAGGATCATATTTCATTCAACCCGTAAATGGCCACATTTAATCTGCTTCCTTTCTCCTTCCCATCGTACATAATTCATTAGTTTTCTTGTGCCTTTGTTTTGTATTGTGTGTGTTTTCAATAAATTGCAGAAACATTTGGCATTTTTCCCTTTCCAGTGATTAGCTCTTAGTGGCCATAATATGTTAGTGGTTATAATTTCCCTCCCGGGAAGATTTTAGTTTCATGATATTTAAGTCCAAATTGTACAAAATATTTCTCCAAGATTGTAGATTACTTTTAGCACTGTGTTCAGTTTCATCGGTTGGTTGTACTAAAATTCTAGATTCAATCCTCACCTTGTTTCAATCAGAAGGTTTGAAGTTGCAAAATATTTCACTTTATCACTACTCTGGCATGATAGCTGATGGTTTGTAGGTGATTACTAATGGAGGTTCTCTTTGATATTTTAGCTTGTCACACTCACATAATTTAATTGATCTGGACTGGAAGGAGGTTGCCTTGAACTACACAAACATAAAGATCCTTCATGATAATCATCACAGACATTAGATGCATCCACTTGCAGAAGGAACCATTGGAGGTATTGTCTTTTTTCGGAAGGTATCACCGGGTCTTTCAAAGAAATTTCTTAATAAAAGAACTTTTCTTCAAGTCACTTTATATATCCTCAAGTTTTTAGTATCTCAACGGTTGGAAAAGTAATTTGCAACTAGATTAAATACAGTTATAGCAAAAGTACCATACGGAGTGGTTCAACTTGGCTTAAGATATACTGTTATGGAGGATTTAGAGTTTGTAAGACATTTAAAGATTCTAATTGGAAGCATTCACAATGTATCAAGAGTATTTACACGTGACCATGTTCAATAATTATCAAGTAGAAGAATGCATGGAAGACAGCCTCTGATAAAATTGAAATGCACATTACTGCTTCAGGGGATGAGAAGTGCATTCAAACAGGCATACAGAAGACATGGTATCTCTGCAAGCCAATCTTTTCACCCAAACAAATGCTATCTCATGGAATTCAATGACTGCAGGGTATATGCTTAACATGGATTTGTGGATTAAGAATTTAAAAACATACTTTTGTGATAGGCGAGTGTGAATACAAGCTTTGGAACAGGGTATGAAAATCCATAAAAGCATAAAAAAAATTTGAATTTTGTCAGATGTTGTAGTTGCAATTGCCCTAGTAGATGTGTATATAAAATCTTGAACATAGATAAGACACATAAACCATCAGAATGATGCCTCAAAGATATGTCGTGATTGCAAGGTTCAGATTTTCAAATAACTTTCGCTATTTGGATGATTCCTAACACTATGTTGGATTCATAAGTAGGAGGTATTTTCCATAGTGTGTCAAATTGTTATATTGCTATCAAGATTCAACTGTGCGATTCTACGAGTCAAACTCATTGACCATGTTGGATGCCGAGATGGTGTCAAGCACCTTATTTTTGGCTGAAAGGGCATTTCCTTGAGAACTTTTAGTCATATGTTGGCTAATGAAAAGGTTATTCACTTGCTTAATCGACTAGACCAACTCCAACTAGGACTGGTGACTATGCTGCTAGGGATACATCTGGTTATGCATATGCTGCTGAATAAGCTTATACTGGTGGTGTTGGCATTGTATCTTGAACTACTAGTGGTGTGTTATTTTCAAAATCTATAGAACCTACTGGAAGGTATGTTGGCATTGCATGCTGGATAAATCATTAGATAAGAATCTGGGTCAAGCTCATATACCCTCACACTCATGATTTTGAGGAGGTGGCCCTTCTAAAACTGGTTGAATCGTTGAATTTGAAGATTGAGCCACACAAATATTGTTTTGATGTGATAGTAAAACATTTAGGGGTGAGATAAATCATTAGATAAGAAACTAGGTCAAGTTCATATATCCTCACACTCATGATTTTGAGGAGGTGTCTCTTCAAAAGCTAGTTGAATCATTGAATTTGAAGATTGAGTCACACAAATATTGTTTTGATGTGATAGTACAACATCTAGGGGTAAGATAAATCATTGATAAGAAACTGGGTCAAGCTCATATACCCTCACACTCATGATTTTGAGGAGGTTCCTCTTTAAAAGCTAGTTGAATCATTGAATTTAAAGATTGAATCACGCAAATATTGTTTTGATGTGAGTACAACATTTAGGAGTGTGTCTATGGACTCTCATTGTTACAAGAAAAAGAGATTGTAGGAGAAGGATTTTGGGTCTAAGGTTAATCAAAAATCTTTAGATGAATTTTTTAAACCATTCTGATTTTGATGGGTTTTCTGTGGTTTTGTTTTTTGTTGCCTGGTGGTAGTTTTTTTTATTGTTCCTTCTTGTTTTGTTGTGCATCACGTTCTATCTTTCTCTTTGTACAAGGTTTTGGAATGTTTCAAAACCCTACTTACCTAATAAAAAACATTTAGAGTTAACCAATTGTTCTCATATTTTAAAATGATGGGCATCTAACTTGATAAACAAAAATAAATAAATAAAATAAACGAGGATGTAAATCTAGCAGCAGTTAGATCCACGTAGAGGTCATTTGGAGCTGTTTCATGGGAAAATATTAACCTCAGTCAAACCCCCTCGACAATTACAAGCTCTCCAAAGATTCTATTCTAGTGGCAAAATTACCAACTACTTTTACAACATGTTCACAATAGCATGGTGCTCTACCCCGAGACTTCTCCCTTCCTGTTAATTACTTAGGTACGATAGGATAATGATAATGAGTTCATAGATATTCTCTTTTTTCATGGGATTGTGCTTTATCCTTATTCTCTTGGATTTGAAATTTTCAATGGCAATCTTTCTTTCTTTTTCTTTTTTTTTCACTTTTTCTTCATCCTCATTGGATTTGGAAACTATAAGATTTTTTGCAAACTCTTTCCTTCTATTTCGTAACATATTGATTAATGAGAAAGTGCATGCTTTTAATATTTCTTATGTCTTTTTATTTCTCTTAAAAAATAATTTTTTGTTATTATAAAATTTTAATAATCTATCCTTATAATTTTATAATTTTTATTCACCAATATATCTTTTAAAACTCTACAAAAAATGTATCGAGAGAGATTTTTTTAGATTTTATTTAGCCCAAGAAAACCTTAGCATCAGTCGTAGGAGTAGAAATTTGGGATGCTATCATGGCTAAGAAAAGGAGATAACCAACCAATATTTCATGTTTGAACTAACTCAAACTTTAAATCTATACCCAAATTCAAAGAAAGTGTACACCACCATCACATCCAATTCCCAAAGTTAAACTACTCAAACACCAATTTTTAAATGAAACCTACAAATTCAACCTCTAAAAACAAAAGAAGAAAAAAATAATCCACATGTTGAAAATGCTAACTAAAGTTGCCTCCATAGTCAAAATCACAAAGTAGATGAAATGAGACAACACTTCCAAAACACTTCCACAAATTCAAAAATGTTAAGTTCAACTTCAAATGCAATCTTTAATTCAAAATGATAAAACAAAAAATTCAATCCCCCAAAAAATCAAATACTACTTTCAAATCCAATCCCTAAGATTTTAAAAGATCCTTGAGACAAATCTTATTCCAATTTGAAGTATATCCACAAATACAAAATCATTAAACACCAACTTCAAATGTAATCCTCAAATTGAAAATGATAACATAAAATTAAATCCCTAAATGGACTTCTAATCATTTGCAAGATTGGAATATTGTGGAAAGGGGTCAATCACTCTCGGATTTGTCACAATAGTTGGACCAATTAGTAGAGATTGATAGAGTTGTGCAATGCCCATGCTTTGTATTGCTCTTTTTGGTTTGAATAAATTTTTACCCATTTTTTAATTTAAATCCCAAAATTTAAAAATAAAACACAACATTCAAATCCAATCTCCAAATTCAAAAAAATAAGCACCCTCTTCAAATCCAATCTCTTAATTATAAAAATTCAAGCACAAATTTGAATTCAAACCCTACTTTTAAAAATTCAAACACAACTTTGAAACCAATTCTTAAAATTTAGTACCCAAACTTGAAAAGAATTGAAAAAGTACAAAACAGATAGCACAAATCAACTTTAGAAACAAAATGATCAATTAATTTGAGGTTTTGACAGAAAACTCCAAATTCAAATACATTAAAGCCCTATTAATAGGTAATAAGGATTATTAGTAATTTACACAACATCCAATTGTAGGTGCCCCTCTTCATTTATCTCAAGCCACTATAGCTAAGATAAATCCCCTGCAATGCTTAAAAGGAAAACTACTTACCAAACCATGAAAAAACTTAAGGAAACCATTGCAAGAATTATAAACCAACAAACCAAAGCAAAAAAACACCACTGTATTATTATCATTTGGTCTTTTGTGTTCCATGTGATTAGATCTTAAGCATTTTTTTTGGATTTGTTATTTTTATAGGTAAATTTCACAAGAAAATGAATTTTAAGAGACCTAGGTTCTTATACATTTTTTTTATTATAGATCAAATATAATTTAGCCATAAGAAAGATGTTTGTTGGAGTTATTTATCTTTATGATTTCCCTACCATAATCCTTTATGTTCATGTTAATTTGTGTTCTTCAAATTTATTTTTCATACAATTTAGTCCTTGTATTAATTGATTCTCAATTTTTATGACTTTCCTACCATAATCTTTTATGTTCATGTGTAATTTGTGTTCTTTATATCTCTTCTACAAATTTACTTCCCATACAATTGATTATCACACCTAAAGATCTTGATTGAATTTAATCATCTATAAGAAAAAGAATGTTATAAGAGAAAAAGAAAATAGACATTTATAAGTACCTTATTACCTCATTAAGATTTTTAATTTTAAAGTATTCATTTTTATAATGATAATTTCTCTCGTTCCTATAGATCTATCTTGCTAATTGATTACATATCTATATTTATAAAAACCTTAATTTTTTAAATATTAAAAAAAAAGAGACAGAATATACATTATCTTGAAAAACGTTTACCCAAATCAAACAATTTGGTTTATTGTAAGATAGTTTTCAAACAAATTTAAATGAAACTAACCTACATTTAATTTTTTTGAAATCCCTATTAAGATTGCATATACCCAAATACCACTACTGACCCACAACATTGGCTATGAGAACCTTGTAAATGATGGATGATCCAACTCTACTCCATATTTTCACAAGTTCCCTATTGGATTCAACTCTCGAATTACAATATGTACTCTCCTTGAATTCTACATGTATAATTGAACGTCGTGGAGAGCAATGTTGTCATCACCCACAGGAAAATAGATCCAATCAATGAATGTATGCACATAATTGTGATATAGTGATATTTCATGACTGTAAGATCCTCTTACCTAGGCTAACAAATATCTTCATTGGTATTATAATGACTACCAGAACTAACAAAACCAAACTTCAGCAGACTTGAACATCCGTGTGGAGCAGAGCTTATCATAGTCTCCAAACTAAACAGGGTAAAACAACTCTCTGCATCTCAAGATATCTTCATTGAAATATGCTATCGCATGGCAATCCTTTATAAGCCTTGTGTCCAACAAAAGCAACTTTTTTGAATCAGCAAAAGGGACCATTATAGAAAACTTTCAGAAAGACAAACTACTATAGCAGAATCAAAGTAAGCTTTACAACAACATGAATAATCCCTTACAATTCCTTACAGAACTACTTAAAACATTTATAAAACTGTTTCTGATTTCACCATTTCATTGATGATCGGCTCAGTGTAGCCTGATTCAGAAACATTAAGCAGTAAAACGGAAAAGGGCCCATATCCGATACAAAACAGCCATCAATGCAAGCAGCATAAATCTCATCAGAAAAAATGAAACAAAGACCAGCAATACTTTTTATAAGAACATGGAACCAGAAAAAAGCAAGAAGCAAGGGTACCGTCCCTAAACAAGCAAAACAAGAGTGTTAATAAGCCTCTCTCGCAGAATATTTATAAAATACACTATCATGAGATATGAGACAATCCATTGGTGAAAAAGAAAAAGGAGGGCACCTGACTCTGAGTGGTTGTCCATTTAAGCACTGTATCCAACAACATCAATTTCTTTTGCTTTCTACTCAATGGAAGCAATTGACAAAGGCTTGAAAATGTTGCACAAACCTATTTTCTATCTTCATTTGTAAAAATTTTATGTTGAAGACATGTCAGAAACATACTGATCATGATTTCTGCATATGATTTGAGGTTGGAAGATTTTCCATCTGTAAATAGAATGAATAAAGTGATAAGGAATTTTTTTGGCAATTGAAGACTACAATAGTCTTTTGTCTCATCCCTGTTTTCACTTCCGAAGATCCAGCTGCAGCATGTTATAAACTTTCTTGTGGCACAGTTTTCGAAATTGAAAATAGTTTAAGTTGTTGATTAATGGTAATAATTGGCAATATGAAATTGAGATAATGGGTTATTCCAAACATCAATGACTTTTGGTAAGTATGACCTTGGATATTAATGATTGGACCAATAATAACTACATTGATGAAATGATTCTCTATGCTATGCATTTAGTGAGTAGATGAATACTTCTGATTTCACCTTGGAGGGCTTTGCAAGTACCTAATTGGACTATGAAACATTCACCGTTGTGATACACTGATTTCTATATTGATCAAATGTACAATTTTAGTTTGGAGGGTTTACATGTGACAAATCCTTAAATGTTGAGGTTAGGACTTGGACTAAGAATTCTCGACAGAGTTAGGTGTCTGGAGATGAAAGGCTAAAATTATGCCACCTAAATTATTAATCTTTTAAATTAAATTGTGTATTTAGAAATCAAGGTCAGAGTGATAACCTAAGCTATTTAAAAAGCTTAGCTGGGAGTTTAAAATGAAAAAACCAATGCCAATTTTTGTAGAATGCCTCAAAGAAATGTGGTCTCATGGCTGTAGGATAAGTACAAAATAACTTTTTCAATAAGGCTTACTCTAATAATTGTGAATCAAGGCTTATAAGGTATCACATGCACTAAAACCTTTTATCAATATCAATAACTCCTTTCTAATTTTACAATAGATTCATTTGCTACATGGATTTAATATTTTAAGTAAAATATGGCAAGGCTTATTGCATATTTGTTGCATAAACAAAGGAGATAGGAGTATTCAAGATCTTTAAGGCTATGGTTGAGAGAGAGACAGGTCTAAAGATTAAATTTCTGAAATCAGATAGAGGTGGTGAATTCACTTCCAGTGAGTTTAATTCTTTTTGTGAAGAGCATGGAATAAAGAGACAATTATCTGCCCTACGGACCCCTCAGCAAAATGGAGTTGTGGAAAGGAAGAACAAGACAATTGAAGAAGCTACTAGGACTATAATGCTAGAAGGAAATGCTCCTCATATCTACTGGAGAGAAGCTGTGAGTACTGTTGTTTACACTCTCAACCAGGTATATGTCAAGAGTGATACCAGTAAGATTCCTTATGAGCTAAAGTATGGTCACAAGCCTACTGTTAGATACTTCAAAATCTTTGGGAGTAAATGCTATATCAAAAGAGATGAAGATATAGGAAAGTTTGATGCTAGAAGTGATGAAGGAATCTTTCTTGGTTATTCTACTAAAAGCAAAGCCTACCGGTGCTACAACAAGAGATTGAGGAAAGTAGTTGAAAGTGTTAATGTCAAGGTTGATGAAGACATAGTTAAACCATCCAGAACCTGTGGATATGATTCAAATGATCAAAATGATAGTTCAAACAAAGGAAAGAAAGTTCAAACTTCAAATCAAGTTTAGATCATTCCGGTGAATCAGGAAAATCAAGAGGAAGGAACTAGTGAAAGTTCTTCTTTAATACTCCTCAAGCTATATCCAACGGCTGATTGCAACTATTTTGCGGTTTCAAATAGAGTCTCTCCCCTTTGTCTATTTGGGTATTCCTCTTGCTATTGGTCATCAGCCTAGGTCCTCTTGGCAGTTATTGCTTGATAAGCTTAGGTGAAAGGTTACTCATTGGACTCATCGGTGGTTGTCTACAGCTGCTAGAGTGACTCTTCTCAATTCTATTATCCAAGCCCTTCCCATGTACAGGTGCTTTGTTCAAGTGGCTCCTATGTATTTCCTTAGGGAATTTGATGCTCTCTCACATCATTTTCTTTGGAGCGGTAATTTGCTTTCTTCAAAGTCGAGTCTTGTTAAGTGGGAATCTATGTGTAGACCAAAGTAGGAGGGCGGTCTTGGTTTATGCTCTACAATTTTGAACAAGGGCAAGTTCTTGCTGCCAAGCTTTACTAGCGATGGTGTACCAATCAAAACTAGTTATGGGCTCGTATTCTCAACCATAAATATCTTAGGGGTGTTGCTTCTTTTGAGGTTCCTCGCGATCCTTTGGAAGGGAGTGGTTCTATGATTTGGCATACTTTGAAAGTGGGGGCGCAGTTGATTAAACTAGAGCTTTTTTGGATTTGTCATTCGGGGTCACAGGCTCTTTTTTGGTTAGATTCTTGGGATGGTCACCCACCTATTCTCTCTTCCTTTCCTCACCTCCAGTCCCTTTCTAATATTTTTTATTGTGGTGGGTTGGGATAATGTGGAGCATTATAAGGTTGCATAGCATTATGGATCGGCTATTAGTTTTCATTGGAATCATCCTTCTGAGTGGCCACCTGGAGGGTCTGAGGGGGATAGGCGTGAACTTTCTTAGCTTCTAGCTTCTCAGGCTTGTAATTCTTTAAGAGGACCCGATGTCTTGGGTTGGGATGGTTCAAATTTTTCTAGAAAGTACTCTATGTCTGTTGGTTATAAGCAGTTGGGTAGGCAGTTGTTTGGGGACATTGAGGTCCCTTGGTGGAAACAAGTTTGGCACAAGTTGTCATGGCCCAAGTGCAATTTTTTCATGTGGTTAGTGGCTCAAAATCGATGTCTTACTTGGGATAATTTGTGTAAGCGTGGTTTCCAAGGCTCCTCTATGTGTGTTCTTTGTCATGATTGTGAAGAGAGTGTCTCCCATCTCTTCTTTCAATGTTCATATGCTAGGGAGATTTGGCATTTCTGGTGGAGAGTGTGGAATACGCGTTGTTGGCATGTTTCCTTGTTGGAGGAGTTTGTAGAACGGTGGGGCAGGACCCCTGTTTCTACTTCCTTTCTTCAAGTTGCTTAGGCTCTTGGCCCATCCTTTATTATCTGGAACCTATGGTTGGAGAGGAGTAGGCGGATTTTTCAGGATGTATTGTTGATGGCCCCTCACCCGTGGTGGAATATTTGGCATTCTTTGGGAGAAACTATTGCAGCTAAGTGTGATATGATTGAGCTAGTGGACCCTCCTGATGTTGGTTGTTGTAATCATCTTCATCTTCCTCCTCTGCAATGGAAACTCATGCACAATAGATGTAGACATCCTACCTCGAAGGTGAATAGGGAGGGAAGATGGTCCCCTCCTCCTCAAGGAGTCCTAAAAATCAACATAGATGGCTCTTCTCGTGGAAATCCTGTTCATACTAGAATTGGTGGTGTTGGTCGAGATAGCTCTGGAGATGTTCAATTTATCTTTTTTGTTTATAAGGGTCTTCATACTAATAATTTAATGGAGGCTCAGGCTATTTTATTAGCTGTGGAGCAGGGCAGTCAATTGGGATGGAAAAGAATCATATGTGAGTCTGACTCCTAGGTTGTGGTGAACTTGTTGAATAGGCGGCATTTAGAAGATGTGAGCTGTCAGTTGGCTTTGATTGTTGAATAGATTCTCATTCTCTGTGCTTCTCTAGAGTTTATTACTTTCACTCGTATTCCTAGAGAATGGAATGGTGTTATTGATTGTTTGGCTAAATGGGCTTCTGATCATAGATTCATGATTGGAATTTGGTGGATCGCGGTCAGCTTCCCCCAGATTTGTCTCAACAGTTGGATTACTTGGTGGAGCTTGATAGGGCTATTTAATGCCCTTGCTTTGTAACTTTCTCTTGTTTTAATAAAAAATTTACCCCTCATTGATGTGAAAATATTAAAAAATAGTCACCCACGATCTCTCTAGTCTTCATCTTCTCTTCAATCTTCATTCATTAGATCAAATGCTCATCAATGTAGGCAACATTAATAATTTCTTTGGGAGTAATGATAGGAGTTATTTGTTCAAATTATCTATGTAATGTAGGCAACATTAATAATTTCCTCGAGAGTAATGGTGGGAGTTTAAATAAATTATCTATATAAGTAATATTAATAATTTAATTGGGAACAATGATAATAGTTATGATAACATAAAAATTTAACATATATACAAAGACATACAAAGAGTTCTCTAGTCATTTTTATTTTTATAAATGTTTCTTTAGCAATCGGTATAATTGATGCTTCTATACATAATTCTAATTCTAGACAATGCCTACACAAATATCACATATTTATCTTTGTCAATGTAATTATCATTACATTAGAATAGTGGTAGCTGTTTGGAGAGTATCTAAAATAAAATAAAATTTGTATCATTTGAATACCAAACTTATTTTTCTTTGATGAATGCTTCTTGACCTATTACATGATTAGTATAGTTGATTCTACAATAAAATAGAATGAATCCAAAAACATCAAATTATGTGGTATAATTTCTAACCTTCCAAACTATTAAAATTGGAGAGCATAAATTGATTTCACTATTTCAAATTCATAGATCCAAAGATCTTTAAATAGGTCTCATACTTGGAGAGATGTGTCTTTTGCATGAGACATAACTTTACATAATAGTTATGTTGGGTGTGATTAAAATATATTTTATATTTTAACACCCCCCCATAAACTTTATTTTATCACACAATTTAACTAGATGATGGGGACCAAATCTATAAATAGGTTTATTTGCTACCCATGTACATTTGAAAAATGTTTAACATCAATGTGTTCTTGAAAGTATACAAACTTATCTTTGTTTTGAATAGCCTTGATTACTTCTATCTATCATTATCTATAGTAAGATGTTCTTCATAGTTATATTGATAAAGGAGTGAAGCATTCCCAATGATCTTCATGATCAAAACCTTCACAGATTTAGAAACGATCTCTATGATCAATTTCAATAATAATTTTTGAAACCAAAACCTTCACAAATTTAGTAATGACCTTTGTGATGAATTTCAACAATGATCTTTGTGATCAAATTCTTCACAAGTTTAGTAATGATCTTTGTAATGAATGCTACAACTATTCAACAATGATTTTTGAGATCAATACTACAACATTTTAGGTTAAACAATGATCTTTTTCTAGTCAACTTTATAACCATTCAACAATGATCTCTATGATCATTACTACAACTTTCTAGGTTCAACAATGATCTTTGTGATCAAAGTTACAACCATTCAACAATGATCTCTACAATCACCACTATAAATTTTTATAAAAAATTAATAATGATGTTTGCGATCAATGGTACTTATTCTATGTATATGAGTGCTCCAACTACAAATCTCATGTTGCTACATGGATAGAATTCAAGTAGCCCTTGTAATGGTCAAAATTCATAGATTCAATTATATGGTTTCGAGGATATCATCTAACCTTCATGATTGTTATTTTGTCTGCCATGAGATTATTTATGCTTGTACAACATTTTGAAAATATGTGTGACCTTTTTCCAATTAGATACACCAAACCATCCACAATCCGTTTGTATACAATCTTTTAGAGGTTGTTTCTCCCATTTTTTTTCCCAATATAATTTCTTATAATTATTCTTCAATCCACATATACTACAAGGATGAAGATCCTAACACAACTTTTTTCTATGTCCATGCCTATGAAAATGAGAACATTGTATGCATTGTATTCCTTGATATAATTTTCTTTAACTTATAACACATGTAACAACATTTTTTTTCCTACTAGCATATCCAAAGCCTTCATTCTTTGGCCTCACTATACGCTCAATGGGCTTTATAATTCTTTGTCCATATTTTCCCAAACCTTTTCCTTCATATTCCATTCTTTCCATTATCGTAAATCGAACATTCTTTGGAGAACATTCTTTATCATTATCCTCACAACTAGCAAGAGTTGTAGATTCAAAAATATTATTGTCTTCCTTACACTTTTTATACAGAGGCTTTAGCTATATCACATTTATCAAATAATTCATCTAATGAACAAAACAAATCACATGTATCACATGACACATTACATAGTGGAGGCTTAGACTTTAGACATTGATTTTCCTTTATTTAAGCTTCAATTAATTGATTGAACAAATTAATTTCTTCTCTCAAATTCAATATATCTTCCTTTTGCGAACTATTTTCCTCTTCCAAATTTTCATTTATCTATCTAACTTTCTCTAGTTATTTCTCCAAAATATCTTTTACACACATTAAGTTTTCATTCTCCTTTACTCTTTTCCCTATCTTTTCCATTGAAAACAAATAAATTCAACTTAGTTTTTTTAATAAATTGGGCTATGATTTGATCAACTATTGTAATTCACCATGATTATATGGAAGCATCATGCGGCTTCACTATTTCAAGAATTGAAATGATCTACCATTAATTTTGTATCTCTTCAAGCTTAGGCTTTAACAAATACTACAAACTTCATCAGATATTGTAAAAATTGCAATCACATTTCTTCTTTGATCAAGTGTCAATAATAGTTATAAATTTAATTTAGGATTTCTTCTAAAGCTACAATCTCTTCCCATGACTTGTCATTTACCACATGTAATTTTCTTCCAAAATTGGCAGCTTTCTTCGAAACTTCAACCTCTTTGAAATCTATGATCCTAGACAGTCATTTTTCTTGTCCTTTGGTGATTTTTTTTTTACTGCAATGGTTTCCTTCCATGAAAAAAATATTTAACAGCTGCAATCTATACTTTGACAATGGCTTCCTTTGACTGGTGATAAACAACTTCCTCCTTCGCTTCAAAGAATGCTACAGTAATGATCTTTATTGGCAACAGATTCAACCTTGATTATGGTTTAAATTACGATTTTTTTCTTTAAGCATGACATGATCCGCCTTTTGACAACAACAATCTTCAAATACTTTGAATCTTTGATTTCTACTTCTTAGCAAAACATACAATTTGGTTTCACCTCTTCACGGTTTTATAAAATCTAATCATTATAAAATATCATAAAAAGTGATAAATTTTTGCTTGAAATGGTTCGAACACCATTTTTACCAATTCATCTAGATGAAAACACTATCCTCGTTATAGGCAGGGACTAGTAGTTTTAAATAATTATTATTTTTTCTTTTTATGAAATTACAAAAACTAATTAGTAGCGGAAAGATATATTCTTACAAATGTTAAGTTATGTTAATCATCAAATTATCTACATTAATCGTATAATAATAGTTAAGATTAATCATATAATAATAATAATGCATCATTAGTTCAAAGAGTTTAAGCGCATCATTGCTAGAGCCATCCATTGCATATCTAGAGATGATTGCAGTCCATGAGGTCACATTTGGATGATTCATTTTGTGAAACAATGCATGTGCCTTCTGAATGTCATCACATTTTGCATACATGTCTATCATGGCAGTCACAACTACATCGGATAATTAAATGAAATAAGCCTCGAGATCCAAAATATAGGGTCTTAGGGGCCTATTAATGATGATTTATAGGGGTATTTAATGCAAGGGTGCTAAAATAGGTCCAAATTAAGTGTGAAATTGTACCATTTGAAGAGCGTACAATTTTCTACACTATAGTATTATTTAACTATGCATTAAGATAAATCACTTTAATATGATTAAAGCCAATCATCACACCAACAAATCAATCTTGAACTCAATAAAATTACATTTTTATGTCCAAAATTGACCTTAATTCCTACAAAATTTTAGTACCTATAGTCAAAGATTCCTCTCAAGTATCTAAACCTTGAATGAAAACTTATAATGCTAATGGATACCTCTAGAAGTTTTCTAAGTTCTAGTTATCTTATCCTTCGCGGAGCTTTGATATCTTATCTAGTGACAATATAACTGAGAATAATGTAATTGTGATGGTGTAGAAAACTTCTTAATTCAATAGTTTATAAAAATTATGATGGAATAATGTCTTGAACTAGAAGAGGGGTAAAAATTTATTCAAACCAAAAAGAGCAATACAAAGCAAGAGAATTACCCATCCTTATCAATCTCTACTAATTGGTCCAAATTTTGAGACAAATTTGGGAGTAATTGACCCCTGTCCACTATATTCCAATCATGCAAATAATCAGAAGCCCATTTAGCTAAACAATCTGCAACCCCATTCCATTCATGTGGAATATGACAGAAAGAAACAAAATCTAAGGAAGCACACATATTAAGAATTTATTTTATAATAATAGCCAATTGCCAACTAACATCATCTAATTGTTGCCTCTTTAGCAAATTCACCACCACCTAAAAGTCTGATTCACAAATGACCTGTCTCCACTCGAAAGCACAACTATGGTCCATGACATACAAAATGGCAAGAGCCTCCATGACATTGTTAGTATACCAACCCTTATAAATAGAAAAGATAAACTCAACAGTCCTCGAACTAGTCCCCCCAACATCTCCAATACCAGCATGGCCAAGATTTCTGCGAGAAGAACCATCCGTGTTGATTTTCAAAACACCTTGAGGGGGAGGACGCTAGGGCCCCTCCCTATTTATCTTTCGAAGGGGATGACAATATCTATTTCTCTTGAATTGACCAACACTCTTAACAGCCCCCCTCTAAAGAGGGAGATTGGGATGAGTACAAAAGACAACCTCTCTAGGATCCAAACCCTCAGCCAAGTCACATGTAGCCGCAGTAGTTTCACCCACCGAATGAAGAATCATCCACCACAAATGTTGGACAACTAGCTTCACATCTTGAAAAATCCTATGATTCCTCTCCAACCAAGTATGCCAAATAATAAAGGTCGGTCCTAAAGCCCAAGTAACTTGAAGAAAAGAAGTCTTAAAAGGGGCCTTCCCCCACCAGGCAAAAAACTCCGCCAGAGAAAAAGACAT
Source organism: Sequoia sempervirens (assembly GCA_007258455.2). Lineage (NCBI taxonomy): Eukaryota > Viridiplantae > Streptophyta > Pinopsida > Cupressales > Cupressaceae > Sequoia > Sequoia sempervirens. The sequence continues at coordinate 610,512,907 of VDFB02058242.1, read as the reverse complement.
GCCAACAAGCCTCATTCCACACATCCCACCAAAGGTTCCAAAGCCTCCTAGAAAAGGAGAACTGGAAGAAGAGATGAGAGACATTCTCCTCAATTTTATTGCACAAAACACACATCGAGGGACCCTGGAACCCTCTCATGCACAAATTATCCCAAGTAAGACATTAGTTTTGGACCACCAACCACAAAAAAATTGCACTTGGGCCACGAAAATTTATTCCACACTTGCTTCCACTAGGGGACCTCAATGTCCCCAAACACCTGCCTAAGCAACTTGCCATAACCTGTTGAAACAAACTACTTTCCAAATAAATCATTGTTGCTCTAGGCTAGAACATCCTATCCTGCCATGGAATTGCATTCTCGTTGATTTGTAATTAGAGGTTTACAAATTCAAATGTATTTAACCTTAATTACAATTTTTCCCAATCCAATAGAATTGCGTGACTATTTTGTTTAACCATTGAAATTGCAAACTAAGTTCACTTTTACATAAATTAAGGAAATTGTGAATTACTATAATGTTATAATCAAAAATCAACATAAGGAAATAAAATTGAGAGAATGAAAGACAAGAGAGAGAATAATGAAAAGGCATAAGAGATAGAAGAACACGAGCTTGATAACAAAGTTCGTCCAATCAAGACTACGTCTCCAGGTCCACTTCTCAAGGTAGACTGCTTTATTACTATCGTCAAGCAATGAAAATGCCTTGTTACAATATCCAAGCTCTACCTGCATAAGAATTTCTCATAGTCTCTCTTTCCTTTACAATTTTTGGTGTGTTAATCATCACCTTGTAATCTCTCTCTCAAAGAATTCAAATTCTCCACCTTTCACAATAATTTCCCAATAATACAATTATTCTCTCCAAGAGAATTTTCAATGTCCTACAATGCCAAAATCATTCCCCTTCTATACAAAATTATTGCCTAATATGGTTCATAACCATATGATTTAATAATAACCTCATATCTCCCAATTTACATTACAATATATTTGAAAATCCTTTCAAAACTAATAAAAACCCTTATAAAATCTCATAAAATAGTTTTTAAAAATCTTTTAAACCCATTTTTGGGGGCTCAGGCTTCATTATCGGGCTATCCTTTTGATTTTTAATAGCCATGTTAAGGCTTTAAATATAACCTACACCATTCATGTTACGAGGAAAATGGATGGCTTAGCAATGGAGAGGGAAGTTAGTGGTTTGGAGGTCAAAGGTTCTCTACCCAACCATTTTTAACAAACAATAGGCAGTTTGTAGTGTTTAAATAGAATGTGCTCCTCAAATATTTCGAGGAATACGCTTGGTTCATTGGTGTAGGATGAAAATGGGAGGAGGGAGGTTGGGAGGTCGAATCTTCCCAACAATTTTTTAACAAATACAACCTGCAGTAACTTGGAGTGCCACGCGGCACCCTACCATGGGTCCATTGGGCATCTCTTTACTAGTTCATACCTTGCCATGTGGCATAATGCTACCAGTCGAAACTATAGACTATGTTTATGCCACGTTTCATGATCTTAGCCTGCCAATTCAACAGTATGGACCTACCATGTGTTAGGTTTTGACTGGTCCCAATCAGCATTCTGGCTTGCCACATCATTTGCCATGTCAGCAATTGTACCCTTTGGTAAACTCCTTTTGTCTGCAAACTTTGACCGGCTCTATTTTGCTCATACGAACTCCGTTTGACGCGATTAAAAATGTGTTGGAACTGTATTGATGAGCACTACAACTTGACATTTGTATTTTCCCAATTTGGAGATGATCAATTTTTTTAGCCTTGCATCAGCCCTGATTCGCCTGTTTGACTGAACCTTTGACTGAGCATAACTTCTGCATACAAATTCCTTTTGACCTCGTTCAAGTTACATCAGGATCATGTCAGTGAGATCTTTCTAATGATGTTGATTTGTATAGATTTTGAGACTGTGAAATTTTTAGGTCTTCTAGATCCACTGGATCATTCCTCCCCATTGAGAAGTTTTTGGACCACCAAAAGTCTATTTTTATGTATAATTTGAGCTAGGGCATTATCACCCCACTTTCTCAGTACCATTTGTACACCCTGATAGAATCTTGACCATATGTCCCATCACAAACACAAGGATTCCACGTGGCACCCTACCATGGGTCCACGTGGCATCTCTTTACTAGTTCATACCCTGCCACGTGGCATAATGCTATTGGTCCAAACTATAGACAATGTTTATGCCACGTGTCATGATCTCAGCCTTCCAACTCACTACCACTTCAACAGTATGGACCTACCACGTGTCAGGTTTTGAATGGTCCCAGTCAACATTCTGGCTTGCCACATCATCTACCATGTCAGCAACTATACCCTCTGGTTAACTCCTTTTGTCTACAAACTTTGACCGGCTCTATTTTTCTCATACGAACTTTGTTTGATGAGATTCAAAAGGCATCAGAACCGTATTGACGAGCACTACAACTTGACATTGTCTTTTCCCAATTTGGAGATGATCATTTTTTGGCCTTGCATCAGCCCTGGTTCTCCTATTTGACCGAACCTTTGACTAAGCATAACTTCTGCATACAAACTCCTTAGGTCTCCCACCTAGATCATTCCTCCCCATTAAGAAGCTTTTGGACCACCAAAAGTCTATTTTTATGTACAATTTGAGCTAGGGCATTGTCACCCCACTTTCTCAGTACCATCTGTCCACCCTGCTAGAATTATGACCACATGTCCCATCACAAACACAATGAAAAATGAAATAGCATTGTTGATGCAATAAACTGTATTATCATCAATATTCACTATCACATTGATCATCCACATAGAACTAACTAGTAGAAGAACAAGCAACAGTATTGAATAAATTGATGTGAAGGAAAATGAATCAACTTGAAGAATCTCCTGAATAGGAACATTATTAGAAAATGAATTGTTCAGACCCTCTTTTACCACCTCTACTTGAAGGCTTAACTGTGCTTGCAACTGATCCTCACTCTGTGTTGTCTATGACACCGTATAAGAATCAAATATTATTCCATCTTTATGCTTAGTATCACTAGATGTTATAGACATAAGGGTTAAAGCATTGATTGCATTTACAATCATCTTCATATGCCTTGTGTTTACAATAGAATTTCCATTCTTCATGTGATGATCTTTTACAATGTATTCAATTCCATCCTTAAACAAATGACATGGTGATCCCGTAATAGTGGTTTACAATTTTTGGCCAAACTAGACACTGAAATTATTATTTTTAACTAAATCTTCACATTCGGGCACCTATAGCGGCTAAACCGTGAGGAATTTGAAGATGGTGCAAACTAGAGTCTCATCAAATTTTTTTTTTAGATTCTAAAAATATTTTTTTCAAAATTTTTGGAATCAAATTGCACTTCTTTTTCCATCTCCCACGAAAATTGGTTTTTTTTAGAAAACAACATTTTTAAAAAGTGACGCACACCGTATAACACATAAATTTTTTTCCATGAAGGATAAAATTATAATTCTTTCAAATTTAGATTTGTAACTCTAATATCTAGTGCTTCAACTTGGTTAAATAGTTTTTTCTTGAATATTTTTTCCTTAATCAAGTTTCAAAGTCAAACTAATTACAATTCAGACACAGCGCGACCGTATAACGCGTAACTTTTTTTGTATATGTCAAAATTTAATTTAATTTTTTTTGTTGGATTAGGGACTTCAATATCTGGTGCAGTTATATTTTTCAAATTTTTTTCTTTGATAATCTACTATTTTTCCATATGTGAAGAACAAAGAAATTTATTTTTAATGAAAAATCGATGTTTAATAAAACTTAAAAAACAAATACATAACAAAACCAAAACATATTAAAATTATATTCATTGGATAGCTTGTTCTAAGGAATACCATAATAATTTGAAATAAATTTTAAATGAATTCATTTGATCCCCCAAAAGTTAATTCAAAAGTGATTTTTTATCAGCATTTTGATAGGTGTAAAGGAGACTCATTTATAGGTATGGTTTAAAACTAGTGAGGTTCTATCCAAGGGGGTTTGATCTAAGGTGATTTGATCAAACCCTCTTCAATTGAAATCCTTAAAATGGAAATTTTTAAGGCTTAAATCATTATATTTTCTAAAAATATGTGATTTCAGCTAAAATCAGTTCCTCTCAGGAATTTTAAACCACTATTGTGGCAACACTGGACACTTATTATGTTCCTTGTAGAAAATGGCCTTTTTGTCATACAAATAAGGACTACCTAGAACCATCCCACAAATGTCAAGTGAAATTACATCTAACTCTACCTCATCTACAAACTTGGATGTGATTGCAAATCGAAGTTTACATTGCCTTGACACATGTAGCCGAGCATTATCATGCACCCAACCTAATGGATATGGTTTAGGATGAGTTGTTTTTAATATCAATTCCTTAACAACTTGTTCAGAGATTAGATTCACTTGTGATCCGCTATCTATGAGTGTATAAATCTTATTTTGTTTTTCAAAATCCCTTATATGAAATAATTCATTCCTCTTACTTTCAATAGGTACTTCATTATTCCTTATAGAAGAAGCATGGGAACTAGTACTAGCAATAGGAACAATACCTTTTATACCCACAACTGTGATCTTGGTTTCATCATCAGAATTTGATCCAAGATCATGCACGATAGTTGTAGTCTTTTTCTTACCCTTTCGATCTTTGAACTGGTCACTTCAGTTTCTGATCAAGATGCAATTTCCAACACTTTGCATCTTCATGCCCTTTCTTCTTGCAGTGTGAGCAATAAGGCTTATCCTCCTCTTTCTTTATAGTAGTTGTCTGCTGCATTTTCTCCTTCCCTTTCTTGCTCCCTTTGTGTTTATTGGAGTCCACTAAGAGACCATCATGGCTATTCCTCGAGCTTGTTTCCAGATGAATGGCTTGCACACTAACTTCATCAAGGTTAGTTGGATTAAACATAAGTATTGTATGCCTCAAATTTTCATGTAATCCAACTATATACTTTAACAAAGTTTCTTGTGTATATAATGGAATGCCCAAAATTAAAGCTCTTTTCCTAAACTGCTATGTATAATCCTATACACTTTGTCCTTTCTCTTGCTTTAATGATTGTCAATTCATTACTACTTTTTGCATATGATCTAATATATATAACTATGTCTTTAATGCAGCTATAAACTCAAACCAAGAAGAAATAATTTTACCATATCGACTTATCTTCTTGAGTTCAGCTCTCCCACCAGATTAAGGTTGTGCCTCCCAGGAAAAGAGTGGCTAATTGGATTTTTTGAGAGTCCTCAGTAAACTTCTAAACTCTATAGTAAACTTCTAAACTCTACAGTAAACTTCAATTTGTTTTATCCAATTATCAATTTTTTTTTCATCTAGTTCTTCATTATAAGTTGGAAATTCAAATTTAACATCAGGCTTTAACAAAGGTGTATTAGCTTCAGACTGTATAGGATGTTTCTTCTTTGAAGAAGTAGACGAAGAAGATGTAGAGGATGAAGAAGAGGATGGGGATTAAGGTTCAAGAGGGTCACTACCACCTCCTACTCCTTTAACTTTATCATATTTTGAAGTGGATTCATAGGTTTCATTCTTCTTTTTGTTCTTGAGTTCCTTTTTAGTATGTCTCCCTTGTCTCTCTTGGAAAAGAACTTCCACCATAGCCTTCATTTTGAGAAATGATTTTTGGAAAGCTTTCTCATCAAGCTTCATAGGACTTTGTTCAGCTATTATTTTTCATCATGGAAAAGACCTTCATTTTCTGATCTTAGGGTTGAACTCTCTAAGTGCACCTTCTCCTTGCTTCAATTTCAACCTGGTTAACATTCAATTTTTGTAATTTCTCGTTAAGAAGCTCCAATACCATTTTGATCTATAATTGGAGGTTTACAAATTCAAATGTATTTAACCTTAATTACAATTATTCTCGATCCAATAGAATTGTGTGACTATGTTGTTTAACCATTGAAATTACAGACTAAGTTCACTTTTATATAAATTAAGAAAATTGTTAATTACTATAATGTTGTAATTAGAAATCAACATAAGGAATTAAAACTAAAAAAATGAAAGACAGGAGAGAGAAGAATGAAAAGACACAAGAGAGAGAGGAACATGAACTTGAAACAAAGTTTGTCCAATGAATACTACGTCTCTTGGTCTGCTTCTCAAGGTAGACCGCTTTATTAATATCACCAAGCAATGAAAATTCCTTGTTACAATATCCAAGCTCCACTGGCATAAGAAATTTTCATAGTCTCTCTTTCTTTTAGAATTTTTGGTGTAATAATCAACACCTTGTAATCTCTCTCTCAAAGAATTCAAATTCTCCACCTTTCACAATAATTTCCCAATAATACAATTATTCACTCCAAGAGAATTTTAAATGTCCTACAATGCCAAAATCCTTCCCCTTTTATACAAATTCATTGCCTAATATGGTTCATAACCATATGATTTAATAATAACCTCATATCTCCTAGTTTACATTACAATATATTTGAAAATCCTTTCAAAACTAATAAAAACCCTTGTAAAATCTTATAAAATAGTTTTTAAAAATATTTTAAACCCAATTTTGGGGGCTCGGGCTTCATTATTGAGCTATCCTTTTGATTTGTAATAGCCATATTAAGGCCTTAAATATAATCGACACCACTCATGTTATGAGGAAAACAAATGGCTTAGTGATGGAGAGGGAAGTTAGTCATTGGGAGGTCAAAGGTTCAACTCTACCCAACCATTTTTAACAAACAATAGGTAGTTTGTAGTGTTTAAATAGAATGTGCTCCTCAAATATTTCAAGGAATATGCTTGGTTAATTGGTGTAGCATGAAAATGGGAGGAGGGAGGTTGGGAGGTTGAATTTTCCCAATGATTTTTTAACAAACACGACCCGTAGTAACCTAAGGTGCCATGTGGCACCCTACCATGGGTCCACGTGGCATCTCTTTACTAGTTCATACCCTGCCATGTGGCATAATGCCACCGGCCCAAACTATAGACTATGTTTATACCATGTGTCATGATCTCAGCCTGCTAACTCACTGTCACTTCAACAGTATGGACCTGCCATGTGTCAAGTTCTGACTAGTCCTAGTCAATATTCTGGCTTGCCATGTCATCTACCATGTCAGTAACTATACCCTCTGGTCAACTCCTTTTGTCTACAAACTTTGACCGACTCTATTTTGCTCATACAGATTCCATTTGACACGATTCAAAATGTGTTGGAACCGTATTGACAAGCACTACAAAATGGAATTGTCTTTTCCCAATTTGGAGATAGTCAAATTTTCAGCCTTGCATTGGCCCTGATTTGCTTGTTTGACTGAACCTTTGACTGAGCATAACTTCTGCATATAGACTCCTTTTGAGCCTGTTCAAATTGCATCAGGATCGTGTCAGCAAGATCTTTCTAATGATCCTGATTTGTAGGGATTTTGAGACTGTGAAACTTTTAGGTCTTCTGGATCCATCGGGATCACCTATGTTGCCAAAATCTGAGTCAACTCTTGCTTATCCTCCTCTAACCCTCTTGGAAAGCAATCTGAGGAGTGCTTCCACCTAAGGCTAGCAACCAGTCCAATAATCTGAACAGACTTGTAATGCTCAACTGTATTCCAACTAGTAGCAATAAAATGATCACAAAGAGACTAGAGGTGAGGGTAACTTGAAAGAATGGGAGGGCGACCATCCTAAGAATCCCACCAAAAAGGGCTTGAGAACCTGAATGACATATCCAAGAAAGCCCATGCTTAACCAACTGAGCCCCCAATTTGAGGGTATTCCAAATCATAGATCCCCTTCCTTCTAAAGGGTAACAAGGAACATCAAAAGTGTTAGCATCCTTAAAATACTTGTGGATAAGAATACACACCCAAAGTTGAACGCAATCCAAGGCCCCCAACTTTCTACAGCCTACACACCGTATCCCACTTAACAAGACTCCACTTGGTCGATTGCAAGTTATTGCTCCAAAGAAATTGTTGTGAGAGAGCATCAAAATCTGTCAAGAAATACGAAGGAGCCGCCTAAAAAAAACCCCTATAAATAGGAAGAGCCTGGATAACAAACTTTAGAATAGTCACTCTCGCAATAGTAGAAAGTGAATGATGAATGCAATGATTGACTTTACTACACAACGTATCATGAAATTTTTTCCAAGAAGACCTGGGTTGCCTACCAATAGTAAGAGGTATTCGTAGATAGACAAAGGCAAGGGACCCAATCTAAAACCTCAAAATATTAGCAATCTATCAAATTGAATAGCTTGAGGAGTATTAAAAAAGAAGATAGAAGACTTTTGCTCATTGATTTTTTGACCCGAAGCAATAGGGTAAATATCCAAAGCCTGCCTAAAAGAAACAACCTCATGAAGACAAGCCCTCCCCATAAGAGAAGTATCATCCACAAACTAAAGATGAGAGAGTTGCGGAAGCCCATTTCCCCAACACCATCCTTGAATCATACCCTGGAAAACCCATGACTTCATAAATTTTCCCAAAACCTCAGCCATAATAATAAACAGATAAGAGGAGAGATAATCTCCTTAACAAAGGCCCTTGGAAGCCTCAAACTGAAGATGAGAGAGTTGTGAAATCCCATTACCCCAACACCAGCCTTGAATCCTGCCCTGGGAAACCCATGAATTCAAAAATCTTCCCAAACCCTCAGCCATAATAATAAACAAATAAGGGGAGAGAGGATCTCCTTGACGAAGGCCCCTGGAATCCTCTAGAAGCTCAGAAGGTTCCCCATTCATAAGAATAGAAAAGGAGGAAGAGATAACACAACTCATAACCCTACTGACCCAATCCTGACTAAAACCAAAGGCTAAGAGAATTCTCTACAAAAAGTGCCACTTAACTCTATCATAATCCTTGTCCATATCCAACTTGATGAACATAGAATTCTCCTTGGAAGTCGCCATAGAGTGGATGAACTTAGAAGCAATCACCACCCCATCCAGGATCTGTCTACCAACAACAAAACCTCCTCGCTCCTCTGAGATAATAGAAGGAAGAAAAATTTTGAGCCTCTCAGCAATCAATTTCGTAATAATTTTATACACCACATTACATAGGGCAATAGGTCAAAAGTATTCAAGCCGATCAACACCTTCTTTTTTATGAATAAGAACTAAAAAAGTAGAGTTTAAAGCATGAAGCATCTGCTTACTATGAAGAGATTCTCGTACAACCTCCAGCAAATCCAAATTTATAATATCCCAGAATTCCTGAAAAAATTCAACAGGAAAACCATCTAGTCTAGGGGCTTTACCTTTATTCATCCCAAAAATGATCTCTTCCAATTCCTACAAAGAAATCAGAAAAATGATGCAATCATTTATCTCCTTGGAAATCAAGGAAGGGACACAAGCAAGGATTAAATTCTCCTCATCTTCTGCGAGGGGGGATTCCTCAAAAAAAAGAATAGAATAAAAATTTCTAGCCTCACGAGACAAGGCCTACAAAGAAGAAATACAAACCCCATCCACATTAACCAGAGAGGAAATACAACTTCTATTACGTTGATCCTACACTGAATGATGGAAGAAAGCAATATTCTTGTCCCCTTCCTGAAGCTAGTCAATCTGAGCCTTCTGCTTCTAGAAAATCTCCTCCCAAAGCTCCCATTCCTCCATAACTCTCGTGGCCTGGGCTTCCACTTGACCCAGAGCATTTGAGAAACCAAAATCTTGAATCTGGCAAGTAATTCCATTAAGGCTTGCTTGGGAATTCATCTTCATAACGTTAAAATTTCCAAAACTAGTCCTATTCCATCTCTTAAGGTGAAATTTAACATACTGAATTTTCTTAAAAAAAGTGTACATAGTTGTACCATAAATAGGGCTGCCATCATGCCACCACTAAGCCATAATATCATGCAAAGAAGACTCTCGAAGCCACATAAGCTAAAACTTAAAAGGAGGATTCTTGGGAACAGTAAAATGGGAAATTGTCAATTTGATTGGCCAATGGTCATAACCTATAACTAATCTACCTCCCACCCAAAAAAAAGAAACAAGAAATCTATCCAACCTTTTCGAGATCGCTTCCTCTCCACTCTGTCTATTATTCCAAGTGAAAATACCATTAGAAGGCTTAACATCATTCAAAGCAAGCAAATCCACATTCTCCCGAAAAAGAGCAGCAACAAGCCTAAGCTGATGCAACCCACCTCTTTTCTTCTCTAAGCTCAACATAGAAATAAAATCACCAACTAAGATCCAAGGAAGATAAGGAACACATGATCTAATGTACCTTATATGAGCCCAAAGTCATTTTTTTTCCATGAATATCAGTCAAGGCATAAACATTAGTAGCCAAAATAGTTTCACCTGAATCCAAAGAAGAGGTAACCATTGAAATAGTAGAATCATTGGAAATCCACCAAAGGGGAGCAATATTTCTTGGATCCCAAAAAAGAGCCAAACCTCCATAACTCCCCTTAGAACCAATACACTCACATTGACCAAAATACCATATACGATAAGCACACTGAAACATACACTCAACTGAAAGTTTAGTCTCCTGAACACAAAAAAATTCTGGAGAATGGACAACAACCATATCATGAATATCCTTTTGATGGGGGGTGTTATTCAACCCTGTTACATTCCATGAGAGAAAAATCATGGAGGTGATGGTGAAAAGTGAGTGTCAATGGGTTCAATAGACCCAGATTCCACCAACAACTCTCCAGTACGCTTAATCTTCTCAAGATCCTTCTTGCGACCACTTTTAGAAGAGTGTTCAGGTAGTCCCTTCATAATCGAGCATTGTTGCACCCCCAAGGCTAGGGAAGACCCCTTGCTCTTACCAGAAACTAGCCCCTCCTTTTCCAAATCTTCCAAAACAATATCATCATCCTCATCCTACATATGATCAGTCATAGTTTCCAGATGATCCTACATACAATGAGATAAGTGAATGTTCTGACTAGATCCTTGTCCCTATCCTGCATCACAACCCATACCAATAGTGCAACAGAAGGCATATCCGATGGGATTCCTTCCTCCAAGGTTGAGGTGTTCAACACCTCAAACCAATGAAAGTCTTCTTCATTTTTCCTATCCTTGAACGATCTCTTCTAACCAACACCCTTAGCTTACTTAACTAGCACAAAGCCATCTTTATCTAGTTCACCCTTCATCATAGAAGATTTCCCTTTATCCTCCCTAACAACTTTGGGAGCTGAAGACGAAGGAGAGGAATTAGAAGGAGGAGCCTTCTTAATCCTAGGGCATTGTTTCTAAAGATGTCAATACTCATGAAAATTATGACAACGAAAAGGAAGGGACTCATAGTCAAGTTGTTGAATCCAGGATAAAGAACCAAGACAAGTTTCTAGAGAATCTGGCAAGGGATTACTCAAATCAACCTCCACACAAATACGAGCATTTCTAAGAGGATTGATTCTAGAAATGAGTATTTTTTGATGGTATGGAAAGACAGCCTTGATTCTCAAACTTACCATGATAATGGCTTTGATGTCGGTTCATGAGATTGTCTAGCTCTCTATTTCGGCTATGTTGAGTAGCATGTCTACCATGTCTTTAACACTATCTTCTTCCTTCTTTTTTCCTTCTTCCAATCCATGATGAATGTACTCATCAATTACATTTTCAGAAAATCCGTCGAATATTTTGTGAACAACTTGCATGCGACGACGCAATCCCTACAAGTTGAGCTAGTCGAGAGAATGAATGAAATTGCCAATGCAAAATACACTGGCCACAACAAACATCTCTTCAATCATTTGTTTGAAGCCATGTTCTCCATTCAAGTCGTTGTCAGAGTATGTCATGCTGGAAAACATTTTGCAGACAATATTTTGATTAAGGGAAGAGAGCCTCTTCTTTACATACACATACTACGCTCCGTGCTCACTTTCCTCATAGATTAAGCTGATCATAGTAGATACTTCTCCCTCTCTTATGAATCTGAAAGAATCGATTCTCTTCACTGTGAGCAACTCCACCATCAATAGCTTTTGCATCTTCCTCCATTACACTCCATAGGGGCTAAAATTGACGCCTTCATGAACATCAATTTAAATCAAACACATAAAAGTGTACACAAAAACAATGCCACTATAATGGAAACGCCTTTCGATGTTAATTAATTATTAGAATTAATTTAATATATAATTAATTATCTTTAAAAAAATATAATTATTGTAGAATAATTATATTTTGATTTTTTATTTTAATTTATATAATAAATAATTTGAAAACTTAAAATCTAAATTATAAGTTAGAGCGAGAAACTAATTTTTGATCAGTCATTTTTTGCCACTGCCAACAATCTAAGGATAACATGTATCCCTAGGGAGTTATGCTTAGCGTAGCATGTAATTTGATTAAAGATATGATAATTCACCTTCAAGACCTCTTTGGTGTACCCATTGCACACTTAAGGATGAAAATAGATAAAGAAAAAAGAGAGGAAGAGTGAAGGGAGAGGGAGATAGAGATAAGATATAGAGATGCAAAAGGAGAAAAAAATAAACTTGGAAAATTGTAGTGTAGGAAAATGCATACCCTTGGATTTTTACACTTGTTTGGGCCCACCTTGCTCTAATTATTCTTATTTATGTCTTAATTGGTCCTATTTTGCATCCACAATCCCTATGAATTATATATTTTTATGGCTAATCCTGACATTCTCTATTGGATAAATAATAATTTAATGATTTTGTCTGAGTGTTCATGATTTTTGGGTCGGGACTAAAATGCCACCTAGGGTGTCTTTGTCCCCCAAAGGTCTTGGGGTCACCCTAATTTTGAATGCACCTAAATAGGTCCCTTTTTGGAGTTTGTGCCCTGAGATTTGAGCCTCAAGACTAAGACACCACCTAGGGCATCTTAGTCCTCCTTGGCTTATTTTTGGGATTTAATTTCAAATTTTGGTAGGATTTGGCCTCCTTTAATTAATGAATTAATATGTCAGCTTTGTTTTTATGTAATTTTGGGATATTAAGCATAGATAAGTATAAATACAAGGTTCCTCCTCTCATTTTCATATCAAGCAAGTTATCAAACAATCTAAGCATCCAAGTATTTTGGCATTCAAGAGCATTCTATCAAGCATTCGGAGCCATCATCAAGATTCAAGCATCATATCAAAGATATTCTTGCATCATGTGTGTTGTTGTGCTAACATTTGTGATGTATGGTTTTGATTCAAGAAAGCAATTCAAGTCAACATCCATCAAGCATTCCTTTGCTTCAAGATCCATATACATTGCAACCATTTCACACAAGTTTGTAGACCTTACAACAAGGGTTTGGTGAGTTGTAGTATTGCATGTTGTTCATTCATCATTTCCCTTCATTATTCTATTTCATTTCAAGGTTTAATTACCAACAAGGGGTTTGACCAAGGCAAACCCCCATTCACTAACAATCAACAAGCATTTCCCCTCTTGCATGTTTATGATTGCAGATTTAGGTTGAAGACTTGAAGATCATTTGAAGTGTAAAGTTGCAAAGTTGCATTACAAAGTTGTCATCTTCATGGAAACTCACCTACAAGCTAGATCTGGAAGTTTCAAAACTTGAGATTAGAGAAGAAGGAAGTGCAGAAATCTATCCTTCAAGACCATATTAAGAGATTTTAGAAATTCCAAATGGGACTAAGACAACAGTAAGGGTGTCTTAGTCCTCCTGAGGTCATTTTTTGAAAATTCTTCAAGATTCGGTCCCAACATCCGAAGATTTCGCATCTACCTCAAAAAATAGCAATGGGACTAAGACAATAGTAAGGGCGTCTTAGTCCTCCATAACATATTTTGGCAGCTTCTTTGCATTTTTGAAATCCTCACAACATTTCCAAACTTCCTAGGTACATACATCCTAACTTGTTGTTGCATAATTTCATCATTTTCAGTCATCATAATTTAGCTTGCATTATTAGGGTTTGTGAGTTAAATGTTCATTTGTCTTTTCCAAGCTTTTGCTTGGTGGTGAACCCATAGAATTTTAAAGAACCCCTCCTAGGTTCTCCTTGTTGAGAATTGACTCACCTTGTGAGGTTGATAGTCAATCCAATTAGGACTCCTAGGACATTATTGAATGATTGTGGGAGAAAAGTGGTATTCCCCTATCACCATTTTCCAGCCATTTCATTTTGGTGAACCTGACCTTGTTGAGCATTCATTTTTTGATTTGGAGTTCATTAAATTCCTAGATCTAGGTTGCATTCATTCTTGCATTGCATCTTGCATTAGTGAAATTTCATCTAGGGTTTCTCATATTTAGTGAAAATTACATCTAGGTTGTCTCATATTTAATGCATTAGTGAAAGTGTATATAGGCTGCATTTTTGCTTTCTTTCATCATTTCATTTCATTCGAAAATTGAAAAGTGCATTGTTTATCATCTTAATTGCATTTAGAAACATTCTTATTGCTTTCAAAATTGAAAAAAATGCATTTAACTTTGCATTCAATTGCTTGTCACTAGAGTTACTTTTTCTTGCATTCATTTGCACATTTTTCTATTTCTAAACATTAGCATCTTGAATAGGAAATCTATGAACACTGTAGACAATCCAAAATTTGTTGTTTTTCTGAAAGAAACCTCTACTAGGACTAAAAATCCCTTCCTGGCATCTCAGTCCCTCTCGAGATTTCTTTTCTATGCTTTTGTTGGTTGCTTTCAGTTTTTGTTTCAATTTCTTTCATTTGAAGTGCAATTGCAAGCATAGGATATTGTGTTCATTGCACTTTCCTTGGTTTATCCCTTGTATGAGTTGTAGTACTTGGTGTCCTACTACTAATATTGTGGTTATATGAAGTGTGAGACTCATGTCATCCCTTTATAAAACATTTGTTGTGGATCTTGGGTTATCAAGCTCTCTTACTTCTGGTGTTGGTATTAGTTCACTAGGTATGGACCATACCTTCCGTACCTCTTTTTCTATGCCTACGTTGCCTACAAGTGTTATGCCAAGTGTTCAAACAATGGTTGATCATATCCTTCAAGAAAACATAATGAAAATGCATGAAGACCTAGCTCATTTACAAGATAGCGTGAGTATTGAAAATATTTCCAACATTGTTATACCTACCATAGATAATATTCATTGCATGATGGAAAGTGATGAAGGATTAGAAGTTGTGTGTAACATAGCTCACATCTTTGTAAAATATCTTCCTTCCACCACTAATGGTGCTCAATCTTCAAACAATGTGCAAAGTCAAGGAGGAAATCAAACTCCTCCCTCCTCAACCATAACATCCATTCCAACCAATACCAATCCTCAAATGACCCCATCGATGCAACCAACTAGCAATATCCTTCCTACCTTGAATATTTCCACTAGTGCTCCTTATACTTATGTGGCATCTAATCTTATATCTCCTCTCGTAAGCAATCCATTCACTAGTCCTTCCAACACATATACACCACCACCATATTCATCTCCATCGCAAACCACAATTAATGATCCTATCATTAACCACCTTTTATAAAGCCTTTCATCCATTCAACGTCAAGTTTCCACCATAAATCAAAATCAAAATGGTCCTCCTTCATACTATGTCAAAAGTAACCCACTATCCTTGGAGATATTGAGAACTTTGGTGCCACAAGGTATAGAGATCCCTAGATTTGAGAAATATGGAGGAAAGGGAGATCCTGCTAATCATGTTAATTCCTTTACTACTTTGTGTAGTGACTTTATCCTTGAGGACGAACTTTTGGCTAAACTTTTTCCCCGATCCTTGAAAGAAATTGTCGTGGACTAGTTTTATGCATTACCAAATAACTCAATTCATTCATTTAATGAAATTGTTGAGGTATTTATTAACCATTTCCAAGTGCATATGGTTCCTAAACTTGCATTAGTTGATTTGATGAGATGTAAGCAAAATGAGGGTGAAAAAGTCACTAACTTTATTTCACATTACCTATCACTTTATTCCCAAATCAGTGTGAAGATTCTCGATTCCCACCTTCAAAAGATGCTTATAAAAAATTTACAAAGTAAGATAAGAGACAAGCTTACCATGATGAAATTTCCTTCCTTCATGCATTTATGCATGCCCTTCGAGATTATCAGAATTACGTAGGTAGTAGTGAACCAAAAACCACCTCTACCATCTTGAAAATTCTGAAGCTCCAAACCAAAATACCTACCGGCCTTTCAGAAGACAAAATAAAAGCTTCCTTCAACTAAACTCCACCTCCCAACCTACCCAACAAGTTTATACCCAAGGAGTTTTTATAAAGAAGAGCAATCCTTATATATTTGGGGATCTACAAAGACAATTTACACCCTTAATCGACACACTTCACAACATTATGACCCAACTATTAAACAAAAACATGCTTACCTTACCTCTTGTTCAATCTCTTAACCCTAGCAATTTGTTACCTCTGAGATTTAGACACAATTCCTACTGTGCTTATCACCAACAAAAAGGACATGATACAAAACATTGCAAGTGTCTTAAACATATTGTGCAAGACCTCTTTAATTCCAATCACATCCAAATTGGAGATGTAAATGACAAAGGTAATAAGTCTATAGCTCCTCCCAACCAAAACTTGCAAATCTTTACCAATCCCATGCCCAACCATAATATTTCATTTGTTAAGGCTAGTGAAACTAAGCCCAATGTAATTTGAATGTTGACACGGATGATGAGAATATGAGCAATAACAATCAACGTCCTAAGGATGATGATGAGTAGAGTCCTATGGATACTAATGACCAAATTCCTATTAATACAATGATAGGAGTGATTGAAATTGAGCCTCATAAACAACAAACCATAATGCCCACTGACATTACTTTCTTTTCAGAAGAAACAATCAAACATGCACCTGATGGTCCTCTTTACATAGTTGGTAGAATCAATAACAGGCCCACTCCTGGGATTTTAATTGATCTCATCTATGGTGAGAATGTGATCATAGAAGAAATTTTATATGTGCATGAACTTACTCAAGATGGATATGATAAACCAAAAACATGGATTAAAATGCATGATGGTTTTGCTCGTGCTACGGTGGGTTTGATCACACTCCCTTTACAAGTAGCATTGAAGAAATTAAATGTATCATTCTCTATCAAATCCAATTTGGACCAATTTTGTGTGAAGTTGGGCTACGCATGGCTTAGCTCCATGAATTTGGTCCCATTTGTTGTCCATAAGTGCTTAAAGTTTCTAGTCAACAATGAAATATTTACTGTGAACCATAGTGGCTTTAGACCCCTGTCTTCTTGTGGAAACTTTTCCTTAGATTATTTTTTGGCCTAAGCCTATGGAACCTATAAGACCTCGTAAAGACTTCCTTTTCCTGTCATACCCAAAGTTCAAAGAAAAATGCATAGCTAGATTATCCCTTGATAATTTGCCTCCACCCCTTGAAGCAAACAATAGTGAGCCTAAAGCCCTTCCAACAAATGAAGACCCATCCTTGAAAAAACCTTTGCCTATTTCCCATAAAAGCCCTAGAAAAACCAAACAAGTCCTAATCCACCTCCTAAATAAATTTATAAAGCCAAAGAGAAAGTGGTTGAACAACCTTCCACGGTTCCTTATATTCTTCCCTCACAAGAAGAAAAGGAACCTATGGTTGAAAAATGTGCTCCTACCTAAATGCAACTTGAAAACCATAATAAAAGAAACATAAATGCTAGAAAGCGTATATGTAGATGTCATGCTATTACTCGAAAGATGAATGAAGAAAAAAACATTGAAAATCAAAATCCAAACTTGAAAGAAGCAATAAAAGATGATCCTCCTCTCTTACCAGCACAAATAGAATTTATGTTACATCCCTTTTTCCTTGAACATGATTATGGCAATGAAATTATAGCCATTATTTTAGTTGTGATTAACTGCTTTTCATGAGAAAACCAATTGCCATATATAAATAATTAAGCATTAGTAAAGGAAAATACGAGATCCTTAATACCACACGAAGCCTTCAGACTATATTTTCTTGTAACTCTTTCTCTCTTTTAATTTCAGTTATAAATACTTTAGCATGTTTATTCCATAGCTGTAATAAATGCTCTTTTCATTTCGAAAGTAAAGAAAAGATACTTATTATCCTATTATGATTTTCGGTTACATGTATTCAGTTAATTGTTTCCTTTTTAGTTGAAATTGAAAACTAAAAGTTAGTTGATAAATTGATTATGTTTTTATTGTTCAAATTGTTGATCTTTTATGTTCGATACTGCAAAGGAAACCCTAATATGAAAACTAGTTAGTTACATTTCAACTGAAACTAGTAGTTAATTTCCATTCTTAAACTATAGATTAGTTAGAGTGTTACAATTTATGTCTCCAACACAACAAGGACCAAAACCCTCTATAGATATTATCATTCATCCTCCTATTGTGGTTAACTTGGATGATGATGAGGAAATTGCTAAAATTGATGAGCAAGTGCATAATGAATCGAATTTGTTATTTTCCTCTTCCATGACCTTAAACGATAATAACCATGATGATCGTCCTAAACCAGGAGTGATGCACCATGTGTTGAACCTAGTGATTCTCCTAGTACAACACTTGATGTTGTCCCTCTCGCTAGTGATCTGCATTTCATATATGCTAAACAAGATTGGGATGCAGATGACCTATTGGATTGTTGACTGGCATGTGCTTTACTAGTCTTTTTCTTTTTTTTTCCTTTTAATAACACTTTGGGTGCATGTATGTAATGCTTGATCCCGATACTATTTGATGTTCTCTCTTTTTGACATTCCTCTATTTGTACCTTCTAATTTCTTCTATATGCGTAAGCTTTTTTCCTTTTCATTGATCTTTTTATCTTTGCTTTCATTTTCATTTTGTCTTTTTGTTTTCCTTTTAGGGATGTGTATAGAGACATCAAGGAACCTATGTCTCTTCCATTGTTGTTAGTATTTTCATTATCTTTGGTTTCTTTTCATTTTTTCTTGTGTTTTCACCCTTTTAGGGGATGGTGCAGGGCATGTCAGAACCTGTCTCTTCCATGTTGACCCCAGTGTTACTTCATTAATATTTATCTTTCTGCTTTCATTTTGTGTGCAATGTGTTTTTCATGTAGTAGGGGGTTGACATAGAGACATCAGATTCCTATATCTTTTCCATGATGATTAAAGTATTTTCATTATTTTCTTGCATTTTTGTCCTATGTTTTCCTTTTGGGGATGACACAAGGCATCGAGACACCCTATGTCTCTTCCATGTTGACCCAAAATATTTTTCATTATCTTTGCTTTATTTTCATTTTTGCCTTGTGTTTTCCTTTTGGGGATGACACAAGGCATTGAGACACTCTATGTCTCTCCCATGTTGACCCAAAAGATTTTTCATTATCTTTGCTTTCTTTTCATTTTTTTCTTGTTTTTTCCTTTTGGGGATGACACAAGGCATTGAGACATCCTATGTCTCTTCCATATTTACCCAAAATATTTTTCATTATCTTTGCTTTCTTTTCATTTTTGTCTTGTGCTTTCCTTTTGTGGATGACACAAGGTGTCGAGACACCCTATGTCTCTTCCATGTTGACCCAAAATAGTTTTCATTATCTTTGCTTTCTTTTCATTTTTTTCTTGTGTTTTCCTTTTGGGGATGACACAAGGTGTCAAGGCACCCTATGTCTCTTCCATGTTGACCCAAAAGGTTTTCATTTTTATTGCTCTCTTTGTGTCATTCTTCCAATTCTATGTGTATTTGGGGAATGATGACAGTTTTGAGCTCTTTGATAACATTGCAGCAAAGATAGATATTGACCCTGAATCCATAGATCCTTTATGTGTTTTAGGGGGCAAACCCTCTTTTCCTTTTCATATTTAGGATAATTTAATGTAATTTCTCATAGCATGGTGTTAGTGGATAAACCCACAAAATTGGTTTACAATTCCAGTGAGGAAGGAAAAGGGAGTTGCAAAAATTCCCCAATACAAAAATTTGGTTTTGGGGGTTTAGTGGGCGTATCACGTTTGAGGCGAACCCAGAAAGGGGTTAAACAGGGAACTGAAAACAAAATTTAAATGTTGGGTCCTACATTCTAGCTGGAAAAAAGCAGAAGGGCTTGTGGAGAGGGGTTTTGATTTCAAACCACAGTTCGAACAAACCCACCAAAGGGGTTCCTCAGAACCCCCTTCCCCTACTCCCATCAAAAAGCTCCTAAAATTTTTCCCTTGACTCCTGGTTGAGGGATGTAAGAAATGGAGAGAACTTCTGAGACCAACTAGATGATGTGGCAGGCAGGGCTTCTCTAATGAATATAATTTTAATATATTTTTGGTTTTATTATGTCCATTTGTTTTTTAGTTTGATTAAAGCATAGGTATTTCCTCTATTTAAATCAAGCCCTTTGTTTTGCAGCATGTGGAAAAATGGCAGTTACTCGAAAAGGTATGAAAATATTAGTGCACTAGATATTGAAGTCCTTGATCCAACAAAATAAAAAATTAATTTAATTAATACAAAAAGGATTATGATATGAATTACAGCCTGTATATGAATTAGCAATTGGTTTGAATTTGGAAAAGCAGTTGGGGAAAAAATATTTTAATAGAAACACTATAGAAACCAATTGAAAGCACTAGATATTAGAGTTACAAATTTAAATTCGAAAGAATTAGAATTGTATCCTTCATGGAAAAAAAGCTATGCATTATAGGGTGAGCGTCACTCCTTAAAATATGGTATTTCTTGCTGAGAAAAACTAGTTCCCGAAGGAGATGGAAAACTCTCTTCTGTTTGGAATTTCAAAATTTTGAAAAAATATATTTAGAATCGAGGAAAAAATTCCACAAATCACTAATTTGCATCATCTTCAAATTCCTCATAGTTTAGCCACTATAGGTGCTTGAAAGTGAAGATTTAGTTAGAAAAAATTAGTTCAGTGTCTAGTTTGGCCAAAAATTATAAACCAGTATTGTGGGATCACCCTAGCAATTTCTTTAAAGTGGGGACATACATTGGCATTATTTTGGCATTATTTTAACATGATTTGCATTTTATTTTCATGTTCCTTTTTGCTTATGTTGGTTTTCCATAGGAGCTTGATCCTGGGGGCTTGGCCACCCTCTTGGTTATTGTCATCCTATCTCACTAACATTTGTACATTGGAACCCCTCTTGATTGTGTGGTTGGCTACATTAGTGTGAGTTTGAAGCAAGTTCATCCTCTCACTAAAATGGGGGCTAAATATAGTGTAGGAAAATTCACACCCTTGCATTTTCACACTTGTTTGGGCCCGCTTTGCTCTATTTATTCCTATTTATGTCTTAATTGGTCATATTTTGCATCCACAAGCCCTATGAATTATATCTTTTTCTAGCTAATCCTGACATTTTCCAATGGATAAATGATAATTTAATGATTTTGTCTGAGTGTTCATGATTTTTGGGTCTTTGTCCCGCAAAGGTCTTGGGATCCAAATTTTGAATGCACCCGAATAGGTCCCTTTTTGGAGTCTGTGCCCCAAGATTTGAGCTTCAGGACTAAAACACCACCTAGGGAATCTTAGTCCTCCTTGGCTTATTTTTGGGATTTAATTTCAAATTATGGTGGGATTTAGCCTCCTTTAATTAATGAATTCATATGTTGGCTTGGTGTTATGTAATTTCGGGATATTAGGCATAGATAAGTATAAATACAAGGTTCCTCCTCTCATTTTCATATCAAGAAATTTATCAAGCAATCTAAGCATCCAAGCATTCAAGTATTCTGGAATTCAAGAGCATTCTATCAAGCATTTGTAGCCAACATCAAGATTTAAGCATCATATCAAATATATTCTTGCATCACGTGTGTTGTTGTGCTAACATTTGTGATGTAGGGTTTTGATTCAAGAAATATAAGTCAACATCCATCAAGTATTCCTTTGATTCAAGATCCATATCCATTGTAGTCATTTCACACAAGTTTGTAAACCTTACAAGAAGGCTTTGGTGAGTTGGAGCATTTCATGTTGTTCATTCATCATTTCCCTTCATTATTCTATTTCATTTCAAGGTTTAATTACCAACAATGCAAACCCCCATTCACTAACAATTAACAATTTTTTCCCCTCATGCATGTTTATGATTGTAGATTTAGGTTGAAGACTTGAAGATCATTTGAAGTGCAAAATTGCAAAGTTGCATTACAAAGTTGCAATCTTCACGGAAACTCACCTACAAGCTAGATCTAGAAGTTTTGGAACCTGAGATCATAGAAGGAAGTGCAAACATCTAGCCTCAGGACCATATTTAGAGATTTTAGAAATTCCAAATAGGACTAAGACAACAATAAGAGCATCTTAGTCCTCCTGAGGTCATCTTTCAGAAATTCTTCCAGATTCGGTCCCGACATCCGAAGATTATGCATCTGCCTCGAAAAACAACAGGACTAAGACAACAGTAAGGGAATCTTAATCCTCCATAACATATTTTGGCAGCTTCTTTGCATTTCCAAAATCCCCACAACATTTCAAGACTTCCTAGGTACATACATCCTAACTTGATGTTGCATTTAATTTCATCATTTGCATTCATCATTTAGCTTGCATTATTAGGGTTTGTGAGTTAAATGTTCATTTCTCTTTTCCAAGCTTTTCTTGGTAGTTGTTACCCCCTAAAATTTTATTTTGAGACAAGTTGTTTTAAAACTCATTGTTTCATGGTAAACTTGTGCAAGTCATGACTTTGACAAATATTATGACTATTGCAGTCTTATTAAATTCCTAAACTAAGTCGCTAGGTTATGAAGTTTTGAAATCACCCGACCTTTTGTAAACCTTTGGAAACAATGTTTTGTGTTGTCGGGATATCGACAGTTCTAGAAACTCTAGAATTTATGACCCATAGTTATAGGGTTCTAGCTCATAGCAACAAGGCGACCTCAGGGGGATATACTATTTCCAAAGTGTCGGTGCATTTAATGAAGTGTACAACACCTTTAAGGAATGTCTCCTCCAATTTCTTGGGATGACAACAAAAAGTTTAAACGTAATCTTTAAAAATCTTTTGAAAAGACAACTCTTTAATAAGTTGGCAAAACAGTTTTACACATTTTGCTTAGCGAATAAATGACCACTTTCCGCTGCCAAAGTTAAATAGGTTTGCATATAAGGGAAGGTGGTAGTGTTCTTCAATTTCAGAGTTTTCTCAAAATGGTACTTCCAGGTGATGTTAGGGAATGGGAAGATGAACTTGTTTCTGTTCTCCAACCTGATGTGAACTTGCTAGAGCAAGAGCAATTCGACATCATTTCTTAGCTACACTCACTGGCCTAGAAGGAGAAAACCAACTATGTTGAGTACAACAAGGCCATCTAGGTTTTGGATGAAGAAGTGGAACGTGCCAAATTCCACAATTTAGTTATGGAAATGTAGTTGGAGCTATATAAAGTTTTGGCACTACCAGCAATTTAGCGACATGCATGGAATCTTTCGCGCCAGAGAATAATAATGTCTTTTCTAAAAAGGGTTGTCGGCGTCAGTTGTTTTCAAGACCATTACTTTTTGGAATGTAACAGTTTTTGGGTGCATGTATATATTGGCCTCCAAGTTAATTGTGAGGCATCTTTTGGTTATTCCCGAAAATCGGGGAAGGAAAGGCAACTTTGGGTTTTCCTTTTGTGTGGTTGGTTGTGTAGGTTGTTGAGCCTTTGTGCTCATAATTTTGATATTGGAGAAATAAAGAAAGTATTTTCAGATCTTTGCATTTGTAAATGTTTCTTTAAAATTGTCTATAGACTTTGGGCTCTTGCAATTTTCTTCCAATATTGATTCTATCATAGTAAACTGTATGTGCAATTATTTCTGGAACTTTGAATGCAAAATAATTCATTTGTTGAAAGGGAGATTCACTACTTATTCTTTTCTTATTTCTCACTGTGGGTGTGGAATAAATGGGCTTTGTATCATTTGTTTGCATTCACTTCATTCTAAATTAATTCATCACCTCTATTTTCATGGTTATGGGTAGGTGTTAGTTGCCTTTTCTGCTTTCTAGTTAAAAGCATACCCTAAGTTTTTCATTCATTACATATCTCAAGAGGGAGTTGTACCTCTAAAATTTAGAGGAAAGTTGCCAATCTAATGGCAACTTCTCCAACTATTAGTATTGTTTGTTCTTCTTTTTGGGCATTGTAAGTCATTTTTCTACATTTATTTTCAAAGGAAAAAATCTGTCAACTAATAGATTTTTGGTGACTCCGCTGGGGATGAAGTGGTTGGTGCTTTGTTCTCTCAATTTGAAGGTGCCTCCCTAAGGATGGAGGCTAGCGACTCTGTGGTTATGAAAAATATTTGTGATAGTAGAATTCCAGTATTATTACATGGATTTGGTAGCATCTTAGCCATGGGGGACTCAAATCAGACTATTTAATTTACCTCAATATACGACCATACTGAAATGTTCAAGAAAACATTTTCCTAAGTTTGCTGGCAACGATTCTCAAGTTCCAAATCATCATATTCAAGCGTTCACCATTGCATGTGGGATTCTTGGAGTTCAAGAAGAGGATGTGTTTGTGTGGTTGTTTGTTGAGAGTCGCATTGGACGAGCAAAAAAATGGATTTGAAATCTAGAAGATGGATGCATTACTGATTTGGACTCTTTGAAGAATAAGTTCTTGGGAAGATACAAGGGTCTTATTGATGAAGTTGTCCTGCTAAAACAATTTTTCGGCATTCGTAAGCAAGAAGGTGAATCCATTAGGGATTTTGTTGATAGATTTAACCGATTGTTCGAGAAAATTCCCACTCCCATAAAACCAAGTGAGCCTCTTTAGTTCTGTACTTTTACTTCCTCTTTGTATTTTGATGTTCAGTTTGAAATAAAAAGTAGAGTAAGTAATATTCAAATTGCTCAACAAGAGGTTGTAAAGATTGAAGATGATTTGATTTTGAGTGGTAAATGGAAGGCTTATTAGGTTGTAAAGGATTCAAGTAATGAATCCATGAGGGAAATTGTTATGTAGAATTCAATACCTCAGCCCATAGATTTTCAATATATGCAACCTCCTTCTATTGAATGTCTTAATCTCACTATTTTTGATTCAAAGCATTTTGGTAGAAATGGAGGGAATGTCTTAGAAAGTGAGTCTCGCATGAATTGAAGAATTGAAGCTTTTTACTTGCATCATGAACCTAAAAATCCCTCACACGATAAAGAAAATGAACCATTTTTCCAAGATGCAAGGTATAATGAGGATAATGAGAATAATACTGCTCTATCATCTTTTTTCAAAAAAGAAAAAATTACTCGTGATGGTGATAACAAGCAATTTCAGGAGGCCCAGTATACAAACGAAATATCAAAAGAAAATGGAGTTTTTCTAGCCGAGGATAATTCTCAATCAGACGCAGCCTAGACAGTGGATTGTACTAAATGGGGATTATCGTCTGATGGTTTATATGTGGGATGTTCAATCTGAGGGCTGATTTCTTGTTGCTTGTTAAATCAAGAACATTTTGGTATCACATCTGATGATATAAAAAAATGTGCCAGTAATTGCATGATGGCTAGCATTGATACGAGTCATCCAATCGCAAAAGTATGCGGTGAAAGGTGGTTTGTTGAGCATATGATTTTATCCAAAGAATCTTTGCACAATGCTTTGGTCATGGTGGTCACCAGCTGATGGTTGATTGTGTGTATGTTGTTTATTCATTTAGTATTATTCCACATAGGAATCTATTTCTCTCATCCAGTTAATGGCTTCGCATGATTCATCTGGGAGTTTTCTAGAGGTAAGGGGTTCACACCCCTGAATTTTTTTGTAAATAAGTTTTTGGTGTGTCGGTAGTGTAGTTTCCTTTCTTGTTCTACCTTGTTTTGGTTTGCTTTGATTCCTTGTGTTCCCCTGCTATTTCTTTTGACTTCATTCCTAATGGACTTGGACTAGTTTTCCCTAGTGATTCTAGAAGTTCTTTGCATTTTCTACAAAAATGCAATCCCCAGTTGGAGCCAATGTTACCCCATGAAATTTTATTTCGAGACAAGCTGTTTTAAAACTCATTCTTTCATGGTAAACTTGTGCAAGTTGCGGTTTTGACAAATCTTATAACTATTGCGGTCTTGTTAAATTCCCAAACCAAGTCACTAGGTTTTGAAGTTTTGAAATCACCCGACCTTTTGTAAACCTTTGGAAATAATGTTTTGTGTTGTCGGGATATTGGAAGTTCTAGAAACTCTAGAACTTCTGACCCATAGTTATAGGGTTCTAGCTTGTAGCAATGGGGTGACCTCAGTGAGATATACTATTTCCAAAGTGTTAGTGCATTTAATGAAGTGCACGACACTTTTAAGGGATGTCTCATGCAATTTCTCGAGACAACAACAAAAAGTTTAAATGTAATCTTTAAAAATCCTCTGAAAAGACAGCTCTTTAATAAGGAAGTTAGTGAAACGGTTTGACACGTTTACTTAGTGAGTAAATCACCACTTTCCACTGCCAAAGTTAAATAGGTTTGCATGTAAGGGAAGGTGGCAGTGTTTTTCGATTTTAGAGTTTTCTCAAAATGGTACTTTTGGGTGATGTTAGAGAATGGGAAGATGAATTTGTTCCTATTCTCCAACCTAATTTGGATTGGCCAAAGGAAGAGCAATTTAACATCATTTCTCAGCTACACTCATTGGCCTGAAAGGAGAAAACCATCTATGTTGAGTACAACAAGGCCATCCAGGTTTTGGATGAAGAAGAGGAACGTGCCGAATTCCACAATTTAGTTATGGAAATGCAATTGGAGTTGTATAGAGTTCTGGCACCACCAGTGGTTTAGCGACATGCATGGAATCTTTCATGCTAGATAATAATAATGTCTTTTCTAAAAACGGTTGTTGGTGTCGGTTATTTTCAAGATTGTTACTTTTTGTAATGTAATAGTTTTTAGGTGCATGGATATATTGGCCTCCAAGTTAATTGTGAGGCATCTTTTGGTTATTCTCGGAAATGGGGGAAGGAAGGGCAGTTTGGGTTTTCCTTTTGTGCAGTTGGTTGTGTAGGTTGTTGAGCCTTTGTGCTCATAATTTTGATATTGGAGAAATAAACAAAGTATTTTTAAATCTTTGTGTTTGTAAATGTTTCTTTAAAATTGTCTATAGACTTTGGGCTCTTGTAATTTTCTTCCAATATTGATTATGTCATAGCAAACTATATGTGCAATTATTTCTGGAACTTTGAAAGCAAAATAATTCACTTGTTGAAAGGGAGATTCACTGCTCATTCTTTTCTTATTTCTCATTTTGGATGTGGAATAAATGGGCTTTGTATCATTTGTTTGCATTCACTTCATTCTAAATTAATTCATCGCCTCTACTTTCATGGTTATGGGTAGGTGTTAGTTTCCTTTTATGCTTTTTGGTTAAAAGCATACCCTGAGTTTTTCATTCATTACATATCTTAAGAGGGAGTTGTACCTCTAAAATTTAGAGGAAAGTTGCCAATCTAATGGCAACTTCTCTAGCTACTAGTACTGTTTGTTCTTCTTTTCAAGGATTGTGAATCATTTTCTACATTTATTTTTGAAGGATAAAATATGTCAACAGTGGTGAACCCTTAAAAGTTTAAAGAACCCCTCCTAGGTCCTCCTTGTTGAGAATTGACTCACCTTGTGAGGTTGATAGTCAATCCAATTAGGGCTCCCAGGACATTATTAAATGATTGTGGGAGAAAGGTGGTATTCCCCTGTCACCTTTTTCCATCCATTTCAAAGATATATATATAGAGAGAGCGAGATGGGAACAAAGAGATAGCTCTTTATATCTTTTCCTCTCTCTATATCTCTATCTTTCTCATTATCACTTAATCCCTCTTCCTCTCTCTCCCCCTTTTCTTTGTATATTTATCTTCTCATCTACCATTCTTTCTTTTCACTTCTCTCCCTTTCCCTCTCCCTATCTCTCTCCTTTACTCTCTTTTTTATCCTTATTTATCTCCTCCC
>VDFB02058242.1:610092556-610484912 GCA_007258455.2 Sequoia sempervirens | reverse complement strand
TTTAACTGGTTGAATGGTTAAATGGGTTATGCTCCTAAGTGAATTTGACATAGAGTATGTGGATTGCAAAGCCATAAAGGGACAAGTCATAGCTGATCAGTTGGTCGAGACACCCCTAGTGGATGCTTACCCTCTAGTCACTAAATTTCTAGATGAATAAGTTTTCACAATAATAAAAGAACCTGCTTGGACATTGTATTTTGATAGTTCATATACTCATAATGGATTAGGAGTAGGAATTATGTTTGTTACCCCTCAAGGTGACTACATCCCAAAATCATTCAGATTGGCATTCCTATGCACCAACAACATAGTTGAGTATGAAGCCCTCCCCACAAGTCTCTAAATTGCAAAGTAGTGGAACATAACTCACTTGAGAGTATTTGGTGATTCATTGTTGGTTGAGAGTATTTGGTGATTCATTTTTTGTCATTAAGCAAGTTAATGATGAATTCCTAACCAAAGATGATAAGTTGATACCCTATAAACAAATGGTGTATGACTTCAAGAAATATTTCACCTTCATACAATTTGACCAAATTCCTAAGGTACAAAACAAAGCGGTTGATGCAATGGCTACTATTGGCTCCCTGATTGACATACCTAAAGATCGAACATAATGTGATTTCCTTGTGGAACAACTTTTAATCCCAACATATGATATCCCTAAGATTGACATGGTGCGTGACATTGTAGGTCCCGATTCCCCATGGTACCAGGACATATATACTTATCTGCATAATAATATTTTACCCCTAGACCTTACACGAACCCAACAAAAATCCTTTATTCAATGTTCAACCTAATACATTATCGTTGGCGATAAGCTTTATCGTCGCGAGTATGATGGAACCCTCCTTAGAAGTCTGAGCAAGACCGAAGCCCATACCACACTAATAGAGGTACATAGTGGTGTTTGTGGGGCCCATTCAAATGGTATGCTTTGGCCAAAATGATTCTCTAAGAAAGATATTATTGGCCTACATTAGAGCATGATGCTTGTGAATTTGTGAAGAAATTCCTTCACTGCCAACAACATGCAGATTTTATTCATGCTCCAGCATAGGACCTTTAGCCCCTCCTAGCACCATGGCCCTTCTCGTGATGGGGTTTCAACTTGATTGGAAAGATTTACCCACAATCTTCCGATGAGCATACATTCATAATTAATGCCACTAAGTACTTCACCAAATGGGTGGAAGCAATGCCACTCTCACAAATCACCGGTACTCATATTTCAAAATTTGTCTTTTACCATATTCTTTGTAGATATGGTATTCCATCCACCATCCTATCTGATAATGGAAAAACTTTTAAAAACCAAGCCATGAAACATCTCCATGACACCTTTCATATCCAACATCATTATTCAACACCTTATTACCCCTAGGGTAAGGTCAGGCATAAGCAACTAACAAGACCCTTATCCACATCCTCAAAAAGGTTGTCAATAACACTAGATGAGATTGGCACCTTCATATTCATCCCACTCTCTGGGTGTATTGCACCTCCATCTACTCCCTATTCTTTAGTGTATGGTGTCGAAGCCATCTTTCCAATTGAAGTTGAGCTCCCGTCACTAAGGATTTCTCTGAAGAACCTTATCAACGAGGAGGATGCTCATGTCGCATGGCTTGCATAGTTGGAGTTACTTGATGAAAGATGAATCAAAGCTTATGATCATCTACAAGCTTACCAAAACTGCCTCAAGCATAACTACAACAAGAAGGTTCATCCTCAACAGCTCTAGATTGGTGATCTTATCCTTAAAGAGAACCAACATACTCAACAGGACTGCAATAAGAAAGGAAAATTTGAAGCAAACTGGTTGGGTCCTTATATCATAACTGCTAAATATGGATCTAGGGCACACAAAATTGCTACCCTTGAAGGAGAACTCCTCAAAGAACCTATCAATATCATGCATCTAAAGATGTTCTACACCTAAGTTTACTTGGTAACCCTACCTGCAAAAATACAAAAAAATAAAAAAAATCCAAAAATAGTAAAGAGAAATAAATTCGTCCTGGATAGGTACAGGTGGTGAAAATCTGGTAGTAGACATCATCCATAGAGGGCTTAATCATTATCTACCTTGCATGGACTAATTACTTTATGACTCCATCCATCCTATCCTAACATCCTCTCCTTGCCCGCTTGGTATCTTTTGATTGAGCATTGGACGATTATATGATATCCATCATCCTGAGCTTTTTATCCTAGTTTGAGCTTTTGTCGTAATTTTTTCTATCTGATTCTTTGTGTCACCATCTAGGAACATCCATTGTGTTGGTCTCAATTAGTTTCCATCTTATCTTGTCGGTCTTTTTAGTTTTAGTCGAACTATGTTGCCCCTGCGTTGTCACATAGGCAAGGTTGATCATTTGATATGCCCCTAGGGCCTTTTGGACCAACCTATTTGGTCCTCCATCATTTGTCTCCATTAGTCCCTTCTTTCTTTTATCTGTGGTCATTTATCATTCATCTTTTCTGAACTATGTTTCCCTTGCACTTTCACGTAGGCAAGATTGATCATTTGATCCTCCCCCAGGGCATTTGTGTGTCATGTCTTATGTCATTCGTCATCGATCACCAAATCATCTTCTTTTTTCTTTATCCATAGTATTTTCAAGAACTACAAGGGCTTTGCACTTTCACATAGGCAAGGCTAATCTATGATCAACCCCCAAGCCCCTAGGTTTGTAGGATGTGTCAGTCTTCTATCTTGTGACTTGTCTCTCTTATATTGTGTCATCAAGTTATGCCCTTATCTAGTTGGTTATTAACAAACGAGATCCACTAGTGTTAGAAAATCCAATTAGTTCTGAATATCCTGTGTCATATTGATCTTTTAGTTTAGTATCTATCATCGATCTCAACAGGATGCATCCTTCCTAATAGACCTCATCAACTTCATCCATCCTCTCGACCTTATGGCAAAGGGCGTTTGAAATTTGATTGCGATATTTTGATGCTTTTGGTTTTTGTTTATCATTTGAGCTCCCTATTACAATTAGTTAAGATCGCCATGATATATCATATTATGGTGTGTTTTGGCTGATTCACAGAGGGGCATATCTTGATCTTTTATTGTTGTTGTCTGCTAGGTTGTCCCACATAGTACCCACCAACATCCTTGTGATCTTGTGTTATGTTGAGGCATCCCTTTATGTTTGTGGTTATCTCAATACCTGGCCTGACCAAAGTCTTTGACACTTTGGGGTGTTGGGATAGCCCTCTTGTCTATGTATTTGTTTCATGTATTTGATGCTCACTTGGCTTGGTTTCCTATACCTTGGCACTGGGTGTCTTATGCTATAGCAAAAATCAGTGCTCTAAAGATGGAAAATTATATTAGGATTGCATTTCATGATTATGACTGTTGCATTGCATTCAACCTATGATTTTGGTTGTGCAAATACTTCCCCCTCTATTCCCTATTCTTCTCAGGATACTAAAAGGTTTGTGACAGATGCAAACTCACACTATGCCGACACCCATCTTCCATTATCATGTACATCCTTATTGACATTAATGTTATTGTTATTTTACCATAAATTAATTACACTCGCATCATTATGATAAGTATCCACACATAACTATGCCTAGATACATACATACATCACCACCTGCATCACAAAGTGTTAGAATCATAATACATCACATCCTGCATGTATAAAGCATTCATAAAAGCATCCACATAAGCCATCATAAACATATATATACACGTCAATAAATCAAATAAGCATCCATTCATAAAAAAATTCACATAAGCCATCATAAACATATACATACACATCAATAAATCAAATAAGCATCCATACATGAACATCTACATAAGCCATCATAGATAAAACATATGCATACATCATATCATCATATAAGCATCTACATCAATAAAATCATCCATAGTCCACAAATGCATCAACACAATCATTCATCCAACACATGAACATGGTGTCAATAAGGGCTATCATATATCATATATAAGTATACCAAAATGTCCAAAGTACATCTCATAATCATGACTATCACATGAATAATATCATAATAATGTCATCGATGTTAGGCAAATCTATGACCATCATATACAAAATAATCAGATCAAAATACCAATACAAGGTCCTGTAAATAACCATTGTCACTCTAACCTATCCATCCACCCTACACTTGTTAAAAACTTAGTAGCCTGTCATCTACCAAATGAGCTACCCACATCTGATCTCTGAGGTGAATCAAGTACTGATCTCCTACCTAGTGAAACCCCTTGTGATTCACTGAAACCTTGGGTTTGCATCCCCAGCGTTTGGGATGGCACTGACATCTATGGTGTCTATAGTATCCGTTGTGCCAAGTCTGGAACTACATGATAATATGTGGCCATCCAAAAACCTGCCTCCCTCGCATTCTCCTCTTGCTTGGCAACCTATACCCAAGTGGAATTTTTCTCCTAACGAAACCTATCCTAATCTCTAGTAATCACTCTCCTCTTCTATTCTCAAGCCTCCTGGGATAGTCGTAACTGAGCCATCTCTTCCTGAACCTGATCTCTTAACTCCTCAGTAGCCACTGCCCTAGTCATTGTTGCATCCCTCTCCCCCTGTAACCCTTGTATGTCTATCCCTATCACATCCCCAACCTGTACTGATTACAACTGAGCCACTGCTATGCCCTGCTCTCCCTGCAACATCTACATCCACATCTTTGCAACATCTCTCTCCCTCTGTGCGGCCTGTGACCGAACCATCGCTACATCCCTATCCCTTTGTAGTTCCTGTGCTCTCAAATCAGAGGCATCTTGATCTCTCTGTAGTGATGATACCTCTACCACTGCCTCCTCTCCCCTCCTCTACAGAGATTGTACCTATGCCTTTATCAACTCCCTCTCACTCTGCAAAACTTGAATTCGTGCCTATGCCACATCCCTCTCTACCTCCATAGCCTACACCTACGCCTGCACTACATCTCTCTCTACCCGCATAATACATGTTTGTTGCCTCACCTTGCCCTCCCTCTCCTGCATCAACCCCATATCTATGATTGTCTACTCTAAACAATGCACTCTATCACGTAGCTCATCCTACTCCCATGAGAGATCATCTATTTGTTGCCCAATGCCTGATAATCCCTAATCTGCCATCCCCTTTGGCTCCCCCTTGACCTATAATATGATGACCTCTGCTTGTAGCCTGTCACAATCCCATCTAACACTAGCCAACTCATCCTGCACTCTTTGTATGTCTGCCTACAAGTTGCCTCTCTCCCTCTCGACTATCCCCATCTCTGCATATAGGTAGAGAACAATGGCCTCATAATCCCTCTAACTCTTAGCCTGTGCTCTCCCTAGGTCGGCCTCGAGTTCTCTCACTCTTTGCTCCATAATTTGAAGCCTCACCTTAGTACCTCTCATTTGTACAATGGGATCCTCTAGGGCCACATAAAGAACCACTGCCAATGGCTCTGCATCCAAAACATCCATATCTGGAACATCTTCATCTATCTCCCTAGCATCATCATCCCCCCTACACTCTTGCTCCTGTCAAGTCTTGTAGTCCTCCACAGTGGGGCGGATCTGAACTCTCCATGGCTGACCATGCCTCCCCACCATGAACTATTGTCCTAAGGGTCTCCTCTCCTCCTCTGGTGCCTCCCTGGCTCCCAACACCTCCACATCCACCACCTCCTTGACCCTACTCTCCCCCTGGGCTCTCCGTAGCTGTCTTGTTGTTGCCCCCCTCCCTAGCTCAACTCTCTCCTCCCTCACCTCCATCTCGGCCTCCCTATGTTTTTGATCATCCCTCTCCCTTTGGCCTCTCCTATGTTGTCTCCTCCTCGTTGCCCTGACCAGCTGACCTGCAGCCTTCTGGTTCACCTCCTCCTGGTCCACCTCCTCCTATCCTCCATGACCTACCTCTCTTGCAGCCCCTCTCACCCACTGAACTCTCCCCCTCATCTCTATCTGTAGTCTCTGCTCATTATCTAACCTGAAGCCCAATGCCCCGATAATGGGCTCCATAGGAGTAATCCTCTCCCATCACGTATTCCAGAACCACCTCAGATATCGACCTATCACCCCTGGCTGTCGATCTCCTCCAACTCTCCCTGGGTAGGGCTCTCGCCCTACTATCATCCACACCTTCTTGGCCACTCTAGCTGAAATGACACCTCCCCATGACAAATCTCTAATGTACCGATAGAACGTGATAGGTGCTACCAAAATATCCTTTCTCAATCCAAACTGCCTCTACTATGCACGAAAAAATCCCAATCAAGAAACATTTGCTCATAAAGTAGCCCTATTGTCTCTCCTCATCATCCCATCTCCTAAACCACCGATACATATATGGCCACCACTCTATGTCTGCCACCTACAAGTCACACAAGGCTCTCCTCCACCCATCCATATCCTCTTGCATCTCATATCACAATACCCAACCTCTAGCCTTCCTGTACTCCCAAGCAACTAGCTCTCTCTCGTCCATTGTCCCTCTCCTCACCACTACTGGCCTCGTCACCATAATGTCTTCCCATGCCCAAATATAAAATAAATTCATGTGTGTCAAACTTGTGGACCTCTAGTAGTATATCCCATGCATATCCCTATATAAATGCGCTAATACATATGATCCTCATGAAAATTGTCCCTCTCGCCACTCGACAATATGCCAAATCACCTCCATGTACCATAGACTACAAAAGCGCCTGTTCCAGTCTGGAAATAGTATCATGATGATCAACCCACATAGGTACAATGGTAGGGTTGGCATCCTCAGTGACAAACATCTATCTAATTCCAACTACCCCTTCTGCATGGAAAAATTCTCATGTCCAAACAACACCAAGATGGTCTCATCTAGCTCTACCCCCCTCGACACCACCCTGCTCACTAACCGCCCTACTATAGATAGCCTTAGGATGCACCATACATCCTCCAGGGTCACTGTCATCTCCCTTGTAGGGAGATGAAAGGTCAATGTCTCTGAACTCCATCTCTTTAGATCAATGTCGTCAGCATTGCTTGATGATCTCTCATTGTCGGCAATTGAAGAAAATGCAATAACCTCGCATGCTCTAATGCTATGTGATCCACACCAGTCATTGTTGTAGTCCTCACCACTAATACATCTGAATGATACTCATGAGTCTGTACTCAGTCAAAACTCTGCACACAAATTCATCCCCTTGTTATCTCATTTTCTTCTCGACCCTGGGATAATTCTTTTCTGCCTACCTTTGTTTTCTTTCTTTTCCCTCTTCCCTTCTTTGTCAACATGCCTTCACCCTATAGTGGGGCAGCCCCGCCCTTGGTTGGGGTGGACCGACCTCAACCTGGGGCAGACATGCCCCAGCCCAGGGCGGCCTCGCCTATGACTAGGGTAGACCCGCTTTTTTTTTCAAAAAATTGACTCATACCCATTTTTTCCCTCCCACCCCGTGAATAAAACCCATGTGTTTAAATTTTGAAAAATTCTTCAAAAACATATTAAAAATGCTTAAAACACACACAAGGCGTTTTCGTTACTAACCTAGTGGGGCATTGCGTACTCGCTGTAGAATCTCCACACCTCATCCGCCCAGTGGATAATCTCGATCTCATTATCTATCGGCATCATCACTCCTCAATCTCTTCCTCTCTTCTTCTCTCCATTGCTACAGTCAAAATGAGCTCAGATAATGTTTAAAATTACGTTTTAACCCCTCTTTTTCTCTTTTTAAATTAAAAGGTATTTTTTACCTTTTATTTAACCTTTTTTTACCTCCAACTAATTCCCTAACTTTCTGGGGCCACCATTTGCAAACTGTACGTTCGATTGACTCCGTTCAAAAACCAAAGGTGCTCAATTTTTCAAGCTCTATCCAATGGTCCCTTCTATTTCTTTCTATCGAGAAGTTGTTTGGGCCCCCCTTTTTTTTCCACAACCACCCTTTTGAGGGGGCATACCCTACCATCATTCCTCCCTTCCTTTGGCACAGTCATTGGGGCATCTTCAACTTCTTCCATGCTAGGGCATCGAATCCTATCATTTCCTTCCTCATATGCATTTTATTTTTCTTTGAAATACTATTATTCTAACAATATTTTGAAGAGGGGAAAAATGTAGACATCTAAATTTGATCACTTTCATACGATCAAATTCATCTCTTTATTCGTCAATTACATCAATATTAATTTATTTAATTAATTTTGCACTTGTTGTCCAAAGTCCTTAAAGTATTTAATTTAACAATTAAATGCTCTACCTTGTACCTTTTTCCTCTCTAAATTAAATAAATACATCAATTTATTTAATTTAGTCATTTTAACCTTTTTGAATTAAAATCAATTTAAAATTCTTTTTTCTCTCCTTGTCACATCCTCCATAATATCTCTCTAATCTGGATTAATTTAATTAATTCATGATTGAGATGTGCATCCTCTTAATCAAGAATTAATGTCACATCCTCCTACATTTTCCACTTACTTCTAATCTCCCATTAATTATCCTAATTATGTGTTTGTACAACCTTAATCAAGGTCATTAGCCACATTTAGCATCCCTTTTTAGTCAACCTTTCCATTTTCCTTTCTTGGCATTGATCCTCTTTCCCATGTGAACTTTTAATTCACATTTATTCATCTTAGGTCTCTCTCCTCCCTATGTGAATTTTTAATTCACATTTTATCTTTCCAAGACTTCTAGAACATGGGACTTGTCACCTCATCCACATGTGACCAACTCCCACCTTTTTGGAGACCCTCTCTTATCCATTAGATTCTCCCAAGCTTATCAATTTTTAATTCACATTTATTTCTCCAACCACTTTCTCTTTTCCCATGGATATTTTTAAGGAATTATAAAATTCGTCAAATGTCACTTTCATCCTCACTTGGAGATAAGAAGTTCTTTTTTGAAGAAATCTTCTCACCCCCCAAGGTACTTGTCCTTCCTCCACATCATGTACCTCCCTTCCACCTCACTTCCACATCATCTTACCCTTAGCCACTTCACATTCCACATGTCAAGATGTGAAGGCTTGTGAATCCTCAACTCACCATAGCCCTTCATCTCGGCCTTTTTGGATAAATCTTATTCAAATTTCTCTATAAATACCCCCTCCTCTTTAAAGGCATTTTCGACATTTAGTCATTTTGCACCTACATGTTATTTTGAACACTCAACTCACAAGTATTTCCTCTTACTTAGCCAAACCATTTTAGCCATTTGCATTTGCATCCTATCATATAGTCAATTTTACATTTAGTCATATCAATAGGCATCCAAGGAGCACATAAGTACTCAAAATCAAGGGTCAACCAAGGAATTTCAACTGCGAAGAGATGGTATAATCATTTGCAATCTTCTTTCATTTTATCTCTTTGTATTAACAATTCCTTAGGCTAATCTTTGAGTTGTTCTTTGTTTTTTTACATTACATTTTAGTTGTTTTGCATCATTAGAATTAGGTAAAACTCAAGGATTCTCAATGACATTATGGACCTGGGGATGTTTATGTTCTAATATTTATTCCATGAAAATAGTATGCATGACAACTTAGTTTAATTGTTACCAATAGAGTTTTGAATTTGTGTTATTTTTAGGTTGATATGTTTTTAATGGTTCCAAGATGTACTAATTAATATCTAAAAGTTTCTCTACAATCTAGTTTTTTCAGAGTTTTTGACCTATGGGCATGGTTCAATCACCTTTTTGTAGGTCACATATGTGTACTATGAGGTTGTGGGTATCATGTTTATGTACCTTTATGTTGCATGAAGAACTCAAGAGTAGATCCACAAAGTATTAGTGGTGTTCTGTGTCTATAGTAAAGATACCCACCATGAAAATAGTGGTAGTGAGTTCCTAGTCATTTTGAATATCTTTGTTATTTATTGTCAAGGAAATACATGATATTTATGTAAATATTTTGGTTTGTTGAACTATGGTCATCATTGAACATTGGTATGTTAACTATTAGAGAGGCAATGGAATAGACTATTGAGAAGAAGGCCTTTTGAAGGTCGCACATGAAGAAGAAATAATTGTCTTCAAAGTTTTGAGAACATCAATTTATGCTATCATAAGAGGCTTTATATTACAATTCAATGAAATCTTTGTGCAAAACATGGTTGTGATAGATTATTTGATAGTTTAAAAATATAAACCATAGTGTGATGTGAAGCCATTGAGTACATAGAGTTTTTTCATGATATGCTTGTGCTTGGAAATATGTCACAAAGATGACATTTTTTCTATGGAAAACTTATAGTACAAGCATGCAATAGGAGTTACTCACTAGGAGTTTTAATTAATATTAATATTTTGAATTGTACACTCCCACCTACCAATCTAGCATGACTTAAGATGTCATTGATGACTAGGTCTGATGCCATAACTACTCTAAAATAAATTTTCCCATCTAGAAATAATTGTTAATCTCAAATAGTGGATTCAAATGTACTTTCAACAATGAAAAGGGATGAGGAGCACCTTGTCACCATTGATGTGATGGTTACATTTTTAACATGGATGGTTTCTAGGCAAGGTCTAAGCCACTATTTTGGTAGATTTTGTGAGAGGTAAGCTTGCCTTACATGCCTCATCCATTGACCAAAAGTCCATCCTTGATTCTCAAAGTCAAGGCAACCAACAAAGTGCCATTTATGCTAGTTTATTTTCCAAAAAGGTGGATCACTTCATGTTTCCATATAATTGTAAGCCAAGGGAACTTCTAGGGTTTCAAGCCCTAAAAATCCAATCATCATTAGAGTGGAAAATATTTATAAATCTCAAGGAGGTTCATATCATAAATTATTGTTGTAGCTAGATGTCTCCAGATTTCCATTTATGGATTTTTTGGGAAGTCTTAGCTTAGGGTTTCTTCTTTCCAATTTGTTGGTATGGATTTTATCATAGACTAGATGAATGTGACAACCTTCTAAGCCATTAAAAGATTTGTGATAGTTTTTCCTTTTTAATATATGAATTTATTTGGCCTAGGATGGGTTTCTAAGTATGTTGAGTTGCTTGATATCATTATTTTTTGTGTATGTACATTCTATCTCATAATTCTTTGTGATTTTAATTTGTTGTTTGAATCATGGTATTTTGGACTCTGTAACCTAATAAGTAGACAATGGCCCTAGAAGTAATGACCCCCCATGCGCTTAAACTTAAACTATCATTCATTATTAGAGTAGGAGTAAGATGCAATTTGTATGCATTTCATGATTGCTAGAAAATGGATTGGTCTTTTCACATATGACTCAAGTATTAACTCTATTTCCTGTAGTGCACTAGGACCAAACTGCTAATAGCTCTAGAAATGTCACAATTGCATTTGTGACTTTCCTCTGAATCTTAGAGGTACAACTCCCTCGTATAATATAATTAATAATTGTTATGATTTTAACCAAAAAGCATAAAAGACAACAAACACTAGCTCATAAAAATGAAGCCAATGCGAGTGGGATTCAAGAAAATCATAAACCAACTAGCACACAGACTAGAACAATTGATGATAATAAAGGTAGCGATAAGTATGATTCATATTTGCAATAAATGAATTTAATGTTGTAGAGGACATCTTTCATAGAAAACGTACTCTAAATACTCAAACAATAACAAATTGGTACAACCAACATCACATTCAGGACTCACGATTCACAAATTGTGAGTTATTGCAACATGAATTAATTGGAAATAGAAATAAAGTTGTTCCTTTCCTCTATTACAACATAGAGCATAGTAGAGAATTTGGACCCTCTAAGGGTCACTCTAAATAAAGATATAGAGAGACAAACTCCCCCCTTTCTTGGCAGTTACCAAACGATTACTAAACATAACGATGTATTCTTACCGCTCAACTGCCCAAATTGAAGGCCAATGGATGAAGAAACATTAATGACAGGGAATAATTACATTCACTAATGACATGACTTTAGATAGTCACTGAATGTTTCTTATTTTAATTTCTACCCCATAGCCAACAACTCTCGTGCAGTTAACATGATTCACAAACACCATATTAAATGGCCAATTCAAGTTAATGATTGATTCACACGTGCAAACTATGTAGATGGGAGATCAATTGGGAAAACCAAATAGATCTTAGCCACATCAGTAATTAATTTGGGCCACATTACTAGCATGTCATTTGCCAAATATCAATGAAATCTAGCTCAGCTGCATTGCCAAATTTCTATAAATTAAGCAGGCATCCTCCAGGAGGTGGTGGAGGGAATTCACATGCTAATGTTTACTTTGTGTGTCTGAAAAGTGTTGTTTTGATGCCCCCAATTTTGTAACTGAATACCAAGTTTTGTAATGCCAACGATATATATATATATATATATATAAAATACAACATTTTGATATCCTGGTGTTTTTGCTCTCTCTGAATATTCCTATGTTTTAATCATATTCATTGTATCTTTTCATGGTATTGACTCATGTTTCTCTGCATCTGATATTTCATAGTCATACATGTTGTTTAGGCATTCATTATTTTTTGCATTAGTGGGATTCATTGCTTAAAGTTTGGAATGCATCCTAATGAAAGTAACCCTTCCCTTTGTCTTCCTTTGAATTGTTCTTTGAGGAGATAAAATGAGGGGTTCATGAAACCTAGTTAAGAACCATTGATAGTTTTCAAAACAATTAAAACTCCCCCCCAAACTTGAAAACTATAAAATTCTGTCACTGGTAGTCTTTTAAGAAAGCTCGTGAACTTTGGCTACAGACCGCCAACGTTAAAACTTCAAGAGTAGGCATTATAAAGGACTTTGAATGCTTGGGGGTTATAACAATTCCACAACACACCGCCCACAAGGAGTAAAGAACAAATCCAAATAGAGAGCAGTAAAAAGGGGAGTTAGACAAACCTAAGTAATCACCGCCCAAGTTAGGAAAACTTAATTAAACATCGCTCGACTTATAAACTTAACAAAATTTGAATAGGGGTGCCAATTCAAAAGGCAATGACCAAAATTAGGGTAACAATGATTTAATGATCTATCCAAGGAAATACCTATAGTGATCCTTAATAGTTGTTATCTTTAGAGAATCATGTTTTGCATACCCACATCTTGCAATATTGTAATGATGTCTTTATCATCTTAATAGAGGTTATAGAAATAGGTTGGTCCTTAGCCTAGTGACAAATTTTGGGATCGGGCATATACCAAGTACTACAATGTAGTTCATACATTTGTCTATCTTCAACTATGTTCAATCCTATTTATGATACCTCTAGGGAAGCCCCTTGGGTCTAACTGAGTCTGAAGTCCAAGTATATCTTACCCACATTGGTAAGTTAGTCCATTGTTGTCCAACCTACATTAATAAGTTAGAGGTTTTATTGCTTTGAGTTTGACACCATTGACACTCAATGAACAACCATACTTTAGGGTTTAGGGACCTACAACTTTGAGCACCAACATGTTTGATGGTAATGATGGTTTTGGATCTTGAAGCTAGCTTAAATCTCAGGTTGAGTACCTAAGCTCATTCCCGAGTCCCTATGTTATATACTTAGAATCTAAAACCTAATTGAGGGACTTCAAATTAGAAATGAAATTATATTACATTTAATCATCTCTCTCTCTCTCCTTTTATGTGTTTCTTGTCTCCTACCCTAAGCCTGGCTAGGACTCCTATTTGAACCCTTGATGGTCATTCTATTATTGAATTTGCTTCCTTAATAGGATTAGAAGGCCCTTGGGAAAGGGAAGCTTCCGCATGAGAAAGAAAACTTCATTTTTTATCCCTGTGGCTAGTTTAATATGCAGCTTACTGGTAGAATGCAGGGGGAATGGCTTCGTATCAAAGCATGAAACGA
The DNA here is from genome assembly GCA_007258455.2 of Sequoia sempervirens. Taxonomy (NCBI): domain Eukaryota; kingdom Viridiplantae; phylum Streptophyta; class Pinopsida; order Cupressales; family Cupressaceae; genus Sequoia; species Sequoia sempervirens. The sequence goes on along the minus strand of VDFB02058242.1, from coordinate 610,471,094 downwards.
GATTTTTTTCTATTTTAATTCTATTTAAAATTTTCATTGCTATGTTGGAGTATTCATTAGCTCTGAGGATATATATCTGCCTGCAAATTAGGATTGAACTCTAAATTTAAAAAAGCTGGAATGAATTAGTTAGTTAAAGTATTGGGATTCATTAAAGAGATGTCCGATGAAATTTTTATGAACACTGAAAGGTCACTGATAATGATTTACAGATAAACAATACTTACATATTGAATTGGTTGTTGAGTTTAAATTGCCAGTGATTCATGCAGTATATCAGCATTACTTTGTCTTTAGCTTTTGATGTTCTGAAAAGTTGATCCTGATTTCAAATCAAGACAATTAATACAGTAAAATAAAAGTTTTATCATGATATTCAGTTGGTGCTTTATGTGTCAAAGACTGTACTGTGACTAAAAGACTGCAATAAAACTATTTAAAAGCCCAGCTCAACCCATATAACAAACCTCAGATAACTGATACACCTCATTTAATGTATCTCAGGAAATTAAAAAATGCTTGAGAATGACGTGCTTGCCACTGGACGGTATGAGTGATTGTTTTTATGATTACAATGGTGGACTGAGGTAATATATGAAATCTACCATATTTAGAGTAAGTGCAGGATTGGTGATAGTAGTAAAAGTGTGGTGGGATGTATTTAATCTTCTGTTAATGGCTTGGAAATGAAATGTCAACAGGACTGAAGGAAAGTGCCTAACTTTCCTCAAACAAAATACAGATCTAGATCTGACTTGGAAAATTTCCCTCAAATATACCGAAGCTCCCATGAAGTCAAATAGTTTTATAATAAATAGCACTCAAATTTTGTTATCGGAACAACTGTCAGATTTCAATTGGCAAAAGCATTTTAAAAGGAAGAAAGAATATGAAACAAAAACAAATGAGTGAGTACAACAGAAAGCAACAGATTTCCACCATCAACAACTAATTTCTTCTCGTAAGTATCGTTACATCTCTACAATTAATCAAACACGAAACCCGTCACCTAGAATGCATCAATTCTCACCTAAATGTCATCTACTGTCAACAAGAGTAGATCGAATTTAATTATTATGCGGACTCCTTTAAGGCTTATTTATTGGTATACCTTCAACGGTTTCACACTCAACAAATTTTATTCCTGTGTATTGATTAATGGTTTTGTTCACCACAGGGACTTGTAGTGGCTATGGCCACCTTAGAAACCCCATCACCATTTTCATTTTCTGTAAGAATTCTTCCCCAAATAAAGAGAAAGGAATCACTCTGCAATGTCCATGCCAATTATGTTACTTCTGAAAACTTGGCCATTAAATTACAGAACAAAGACAAATCGCATGACATTAACATGGACTACAATGCCTATATTTCGTCTATGTTGCGATCGTGTTGGGGTTTAGGATTGCTGAAGCAAATCCATGGCAATATTGTTAAAAGTGGAGCCGGAGAGGAAATCTCAGTGGAAGTTAAAGCTAAAATCATTGATTTGTACGGAATATTTGGTGATGTGGGAGATTCGCGTCTTTTCTTCAATGAAATGCAGACATCCAACAGGCTTGTGTGGAACACAGTGATCAGAGCTTGTGCCAACAATGACTACTTTGAAGAAACGCTTGAACTGTATCATCAAATGCAATGTGCAGGTATAAAACCCAACAAGTTTACTTTTCCCTTTGTTATCAAGGCATGCACAGGACTTTTGGATCTGCAACAGGGTAGGGAGATTCATAAACTTGTCGTAAGAAATGGTCTTGAAGCGGATGCGTATATAGGGCCGGCTCTTGTAAATATGTATGCCAAATGTGGCAGTATAGAGGATGCACGCGAAGTGTTTGACAAAATGCCGCAGAGAAATCTGGTGTTATGGGCTTCAATGATTTCTAGATATGTGCGAGTTGGAGATGGCTATTCAGCCTTGAGACTGTTTCGTGAGATGATGCATTTGAAGGAGATTGGGTTGGATTTTGGGTGTTTCGCTGGTGGGCTCAGGGCGTGTGGTCTTATCAAAGCTCTGTTGCAGGGCAAGTCTATACATGCTCGGGTGATTAGAACTGGATTTGAATCAGAGTCCAGTGTGGTTTGTGCACTGTTAAACATGTATGGAAAATGTGAATCTGGATATGTAAACAAACTGTTTGACAGAGTGCCTTATACAGATTTGGCCATCTGGAATGCTATGATATCAACATGTGCTAAGAATGGTTATGGTTTGAAGGCCTTAGAAATCTTTTTCGAAATGCAGAAGTCTGGTATCGAACCGAGCCCATTCACTTTTGCCAATGTGATCCCTGCATTTGCTCATCTGGGAGATCTGGAGCAGTCAAAGTGGATTCATGATTGGGTAATTAGAAGAGGATTTGAGTCCAATATTTATGTTGGGACTGCCCTTGTGGACATGTATGCTAAGTGTGGCAGTGTGGAGTTTGCTCGAGAGGTATTTGATAAAATGCCTAGAAGAAATGAAGCGACATGGATTGCAATGATTGTTGGGTATAAAACAAACGACCAGGTTGAGCATGCTCGTGTACTTTTTAATGAGATGCAAAAGGCCGGGGTGAAGCCAAATAATAAAACTTCTGCTGGGCTTTTGTCTCAATTTACTCTGGCAGACGGGGATTGGCAGCATTTTGATGACATAACTAGCAAGTTTAGCATTGATCCTACAGTGAAGCACTATGCTCGCAAGGTTGATATTCTCGGCAATGCAGGACGCTTCGGGGAAGCATTTGATTTTATCAGAAAGATGCAATTAGAAGATCTTCCTTCCGTGTGGGGGATTTTGCTTGGTGCTTGCAAAATTCACTGCAACACTGAACTAGCAGAACATGTGGCAGAAAAACTTTTCAAACTAGAACCTAGAAATCCTAAATGGTATCAACTGTTGTCAGATGTGTATAGTGCCGCTGGCAGGATGGATGGTCTAGTTAAGGTGAGGAAGATGATGAAAGAGAGGATGCTAACAAAAATACCTCTAAGAAGCATACTTCAGGTAAATGATATGGTTATTTAGTTCTCTGTGAGAGATTACTCACTTCTGTAATCCTAGAAAATTTTAAGTATCATTGAAGATCTTGAATGAGCATTTACAGTAGTCAGGATTACAATGGTTTGGCTCTGCATGATATTTTATTTTGAAGTGCTAATACTTGTAGTTCAAATGACACCCCACACTTATCTGGTGTCCACAAGCAAATCATGTCTCAAGAGGAATGCGCTGCCAATCAATTGACAATGCAGCTGAAGTAATAAACTGATGTTTGTTCTATTGGTTTGTCAGCACACAGGAACTTCTATTAGGATCGACAGAATCTGTGCATTTCATGACTGTCATGCTGCCATTTAATTATTCTCTATAATTACTAAGTATAAAGTATTTCAAGAGATGCAAATTGATTCCCATCATTAAGGAGAAACTGTTTACAAATTAAATGGCTTCCTGAATGTGGGCAACATTGTCTCTACTGTTCTTAGAGGAAATCCTTAGCAATTTTGAAAGATCTAATCATTTTTTTCTTAAGTGGGTGAATAAGAGGATGAAGTTAGACTAGAACTCTAAATGAAAACTCAAAGATAAGTTCAATAAAGTTTGGGTTTCTTAGTAGTCAGCAATCCTGACACATGTCACTTATGCAGTGTGATTTACTCTAATGATGTGTTACAAAAAGTTGCATTGCATAATAATTTCTTTTATTGTCCTTGCCTATATAAGGAGGGACTTTGTATTGCAATATTTTTTACAACCTATTTTCTAGCAACCATATCTTGGCACGTCGTATCTCAATACTTTGTATTGTTATTTATTTCTGGTGTTCTGAGATGCTATATATTTTTCAAAAAATAAAACAGAACTTTTTTCTGGAGAGCAGAGAGAAACCTAGCCTAAAAAGTTCTTATGGTAAGGTCAAGCGTTGTCCAAATGAATTGGCAGTAATCTCAAAATTTAGTTGCAAGAGTTTTGGATATCATCATACATGTTGCTTTAAGGTTTTTGGCAGTAATCTCAAAATTTAGTTGCAAGAGTTTTGGATATCATCATACATGTTGCTTTAAGGTTTTCAGAAAACATAAGTCGTCAAATCTAAGCTTAGTCATTTCTATCTTAGGAAAGCTCTTCAGTTGGACTGTTACTATTTAATTAGTGGATGAGACTAGTTGAGGTTGCTTGCATTCCTTTTTCCCTGTCCACTCAATAATCAGGTCATTTATCTACAAATTTCTTTATGCAAGAACACAAGGGATGCTGCACTTGAGCAATCATAGATATAGTTACTGCAAATCTGAAGCTTTCAGAACCAAAAATTTACTGGGTTTTGGCCACGTCTAGAATATGGTGTGTGCATTTTTGGTTTTCGTGGCTGTTTGGTTGGTTTAGTTTAGTTTTTTCTCAAGATGGCAACCATGATAAGGTGGAGGCATCTGCAAGCGAAAAAAACTCTTTGAAGCCCAAGGAAACAGGGGCCCTCCATACAGGCTATTCTATGAAAGTTTTCCAGATATATCCAGAATGATCAATGAATGAAAATCCAAACCCATGCCACTCTCACTTGACATACTCCCTCAAGTTTATATTAAACTATCCCCATTATTGTCAGTAGAGAAAATTCTATGGGACACTTCTATTCTGCATTTTTTAAGCATCTGGTATTTCATTAAGCATATTACTGGAATTCTTACTTAGCAACATTTATTATTTTGCTTGGGTGTTGTTAGCACTTAGAATAATGGCTGATTAAGAAGATGAGGTGGGATTCTAAAGACCCTATTGATTAATAAACCTGTTATATGTGATATAAGTCAGGATTTTATTTTCTGGTTTGGGCCAAATTTTATAGAAAGACTTGGGCTAATCCCCTTTCAAGCCAACTGGTTAGACAGGGACTTGTGGATTGACTTGTGAAAAATAGGTTCAGCCTAGGAAAATCGCCAATCCTGCTTTCCATATGTACACTAAATGTCTGTCTTTATATTCTAAATAATGACCAAAATGATCCAATAGATAAATTGATTTCTTTTCTTAGAGAAAAATCTACCAAGTTCCTAGTGGTAAATAAACGTTTAAGATATTATAGTTTTGATGTACTTTGCACATCAATCTTCTAAAAATTTCAAGAGGCTTCGTTGTTGGACCAAGTCTCAATCAAGAAGGAAAAAATCCTCTTTCCAAGCATGCAAAGGCTATTGGGTTTTCACGATTTGCAGAGCCAGGATTATTCTCCTGATTATCTAGATCCCCTAGCATTCCATTGCCAATTAGTACCCCAATAGAAAATGTCTTAACGGCCAAATCTTGCACTTGGGCATCGGGACTAGCATTGATGAGTGTTTGAGGGCCTTGAACCTCTTCATAGCTGAAGTTAAAATTCATTTTCAAATAGCATCTGTTAGGTCTCAAAATCAATGCTCCACTTCCTAGAACAAATTCTAGTCACAAGGCCAAGGTTGTCAACATGTGGGTAAAACAGTTCATGAACAAAACTGTGGAGGACTCAGAGCTAACTCAACAAAAGTGGATTTTATCTTCTACACTTTGAGCTCAACTTAAACTTGAGAGGGTATTCCCAGGGGTATACTTTAACAAGTATTAAAATCACTTATGATAATGTAATGTCCTGTGCATGAAGGGATAAACCCCGACAAATGAAACTTGTCCTGCTGATAGACGTGTACATGATAACCAGATGGTGGGGTTCCACAACCACGTGTCCACTGTGCTCGTGGATTCTATGCCTTCACCTCCAAGACTGGTGGGACGCAAACCTCACCCTTAACACCTTGGGTATTCACCCTCACTACTAGGCCAGTCTTTTGGTGTAGTGGTTGGGCCTTTGTGGTATCATAGCCAAGGTCTCGACGTCGAGCCCTACAGAGTGTGGTGGGCTGTAATGTCCCATGTGTGAAGGGCTAAACCTCGACAAATGTAACTTGTCATGATGGCAGGCATGTACTTGATAACTAGATGGTGAAGCTCCACGACCACGTGTCCACTGTGCTCATGACTTCTAGTCCTTCACCTCTAAGGCTGGTGGGACGCAAACCTCACCCTTAACACCCTGGGTAGCCACCATCACTACTAGGCTAGTCTTTTAGTGTAGTGGTTGGGCCTTTGCTATAATAACCACCCCTGATTAATTTTTTTTTTGACACTGTTTGCTGATTGTGTTATTTTGCTAGTGTGTTTTGTATGTCTTTGTTCATATGTTTACATCAATGCATTGCATGTATATGAAATATTGTATAGAAAGGGAAATACCAAGGAAAGAGCAAATTACAAACAAGGCCTTATGAAAGTCACCCAAAGATGGTGCTAGCAATCCACAACACTCTCCTTCACTTGAGCCAACAATTACATGTAAAAAGGACTCCATGAACTCGTAGCAGACCCAAAAGTTGCTGTCCAACTGAGAAATGTCTAAGAATGTCAACCCAGGTAATGTACGGCCCCTAGGAGGGGCAACCAGCTCCCAAAATTCCAAACTTCAGCAATAACTTCAAACCAATGCTTGAAATGAGGCACCTAGGTTAGAGGAATCCAATGAACCAATATCTAGAACAATTGACCAAGCATGCATGGAGTTATAAATGGATTTTCACCTTCAACCACTATCAAACAGAGAGTTTCCAGAATTCTGGAAATGCAAATCAGACCTCAAAAAAACTTCAAAAACACCTCCAAACACCTCCAAAATGAAGCCAAAAATCTAGCACGCCAAAACCTTCCAAACCCATATCAGAAAACCATGAAAATGTCCATTTGTCCTCCTCCAAAATGTCTGAAATCAGACCCTATGAACACCCAACTATAATCATTGTAGTAGAATCACCTCTATCCGGCTAGGGTGGATCTTTCACCACCGAAACCTGCTCCAAATGGTGAGGGTTTCCATCCTCAACTTGCAATAGTAGAACCCTGGAAGCATTCCAGTAGCATCCTATTATGTTGCCAAATAAAAGATATCCAAATGAGACCCAAAGTGCTGCTTATATAGAAGTGAGGGAAATTAGGGCAACTTTAATTTGAATTATTTTCTCTCCAAAACTCCCACGCCCCCTTTATAAGCTTTTCATTTTATTTTAAAATCCTTATGTCTCCCAAATGTGGTGTCCACCTTTTGAGGCATAAAATAAGCCTTAATTTTATAAAATTTATATTTATTCTAGGCGTCCATCATAAAGGTGCATTGTCCCCTTTTAAAAACAATGTTGCTCAACTAGGCCAAGTGTGGGGGGGGAGGGAAGCGAGGGGTCTTTTAACGTTATAACATAAGTTAATAAATCACCTTTTGAAAACTTAAGTAAACTAATTTGCCAAAACATTAGAGCTCACTAGACAATTGCCATGCACTACCTCAATTGGAAACTCTGCACTGAAATCACCTTTTGAAAACTTAAGTAAACTAATTTGCCAAAACATTAGAGCTCACTAGACATTTGCCATGCACTACCTCAATTGGAAACTCTGCACTGCTCTACTGCCAAGACCAGTTACTAAAAATAGCACTTACTAAAAATAGTAAGTGGGTCAAATCACCAGTTGGCCAAAATAGAGGATACCGAAAAAAGGGGACATTATAGATAAGCAATAACAAATCAAAGGATAGCTAAATCCAACCTACTTACTCAGCCCCTAAGACTATCACTGGACTAAGCAAACTAGCTATCTTTAACCCCTATTTAGCTGATGTAACACCTTGGAAACAAGTCCAAGGTAGGGTAAGTTCGATGACTCACACACAATAGTTTTCTTTAATCCTTGTTGTAGACACCTAAAAATGACCTAGGCCTGCAAGCTTCATTTTTACCACTTTTCGTCCTAGCATAATTATGACACTTTAATTATGTGCCTAACCCATCTTCAACTATTAATTAAATAATTCACAATTATTTAATTAATTCAGGGTCTTCTATTCTTCCTGATTATTAAATAAATAAATCATATTTATTTAATGCGTCACTAATTGTCTAAAGTCAACTGGTAATTAAATAAAGTCCTCATTTTATTTAATTAATCTATGTCATTAATGTCCTCCTGATTATCAAATATATATATAACCACTTCTTCTAAATTAAATAATTATTTTAATTATTTAATTGTCTCTTTTAATTAAACTGATTCTTCTTTTAGTAATTGATTTCAAAAATCAATCACTCATTATCTCACAAAATCCATAATTTGAATTACTTTAATTCAAAATGGTAGCTTTCTTCCAAAAAACAAATAAAACAAGTAGGTTCTTGATTTTAATCAAATTTGCTTTTCAGTCCATCTTTTATGGATCTCACAAAGTAGGTTATCTCTTATCTTCTCAATTTTGAAAATCTTTATTTTCAAAATTAATTATCTCCTCTTTTCTCCACTGCCGATCTGATTTTCTTCTATGACATCTTGATCACTCATTTAAGGATTTTAACCTAACCCTGATTAGGGGTTATTAGATTGAATCTCGTCCTCTGATTTTAGGTTTCTGTCAAGAGTCGATCTCATCCGTCCACTCAAAATTGTGTTTTCTATAAAATGACAATTTTGTTCATAATTTTGGGACCACTTCATTAATAGAGGCATTATAGTCAGTTAGTATTCATAGCATTGTTTTCATTTATCGTATTGTCATAGGCATAAATATAATCAAATCCTTCAAAACTTGCATAGGACAATGGCATAGTCAAATTGCTCGCACACTCAATCTGAGGGCACTAATTATACGCTGCAAGCTAGAAGGTGTTATGGAGGTGATTCATGGAAGCTTCACGAATCTGGTATAATCGTTTCGTTATTATTTTCTTTCTTTGTGCTTCATATCTCTTTGGGTTTATTTCATATGCTTTAAATTGATTATCTGATATCTAACCTGAATTTTACCCTTAGATACACTTGTAAACAGTGATATCATGAACTCACAAAAATGGAACTGACTATAAAAGATTTTATAGATTTTGTTTATTATGGTGATTGAAACACATACAAGGGACTGGTGCCTATCCTAGGGCAACAAAGTCACGATTAGCAAGGAGGAATGAAAAAGGAAAATGACATACTGAAGATTTATCTACTTAGTTATCCATCATCAAACTATCCAAACTCATATGCAACTAAACAAAAGAGTTATCGCAAATCATGTAATAGATTTAGAATTTTGTCAAATTCCTCAAGTGATGATTACATTAACAGCAGCAAATGTGTTGAAGAAAACATTCCAAAATGGTACATTCTTTGAGTTTGTACAAACAATAAACAAAAGAGTTATCACAAATCATATAATAGATTTAGAATTTTGTCAAATTCCTCAAGTGATGATTACATTAACAGCAGCAAATGTGTTGAAGAAAACATTCCAAAATGGTACATTCTTTGAGTTTGTACAAACAATAATGGAGACATAAAACTGGAAAACAACTATACAATTTTCCAATAACAGTATGTCAAAAACTCTATCTTCTTGCAACTATCTTTGCAACTAATTTTCTGCAAGTTTTTCTCTTTTGAATATTCCTCTGCTCTCTTGTACCATCCAATGATGAAAATGATTGCCAAAAGACAATAGAACCAAGCGGCAAGGGAAAACCCTAAAAGAAACACTATAGCCGCTCCAAAATCCATGCTTGGGAAAGATTCCCACCAAAATGGACACCTCAGATCAATGGAAAGACTTTGCAATAACTTCTAGTACTTGAAAGGAGCAGCACCATAAATGTAGGTAGGTACAAACAAGGGAGCAATGAACAATAATGGCAGTGGTTGAATTTGAAATCTATGCTTTGAAATATTTGGCGCCTAAACACATCTTGAAAACGCCTAATAAGTTTATGGTTGGTGAAATATGCATTAATGACACTTTGATTTGGTTATAGTAGCATCTGAGAGACAATCGTACATCAAAATCACAAAAAAATGGACAATTGTGACCCTTTTGAAGAAGTAGTGTGAGCTTTCAAGGGTCATTTGGACAAGTGTGGAACCTCCACGGTCATTCACAACTTCTATCGGTTCACTAACGTATCCCCACAAGGTTCCTTATGCAGGAAAACAACTTCAGTTAGGCACTGTTAGGAAATTGACATCCATTAGGATCTTGCGGAAACTTCATCTACAAGTCAACATTACCCTTTGGACAAAGAGAAGGTTCACATTGATTTACACACAAACTTTATAGGTCTTCGTCAACTTGACGTGGGTCTAGAAGCTCCATCAAGTCTTTCGCGAAAGATCAACCTCCAAGTAAAATATGCAGAAATTTCCAGTGCATCCGCCAAATGCAACAAAATATCTAGTTCCGATGGAATGTTTCATTGGTTACATTAGTAAGGATGATGTCAACATGACGTCATCAAGGTGTCATGAAATGGATTGGGGAGATTCAATGAGGTGACATCATGATGATATGTAAGCAGGTGAGATGATGTCAGCATGCATCATCAAGGTGCAGATGCGGGGAAATGAGGTGGAACAGGTTTGCAAAAGAAGGCATCTAAACTAGATTGAAGAACTTTGGGAAAATGGAAGTTCAGATGGATGGGAAAAAGGTCACAAGGGGAAGATGGAATTATTGATGGGTGTGAGAAGATGGGCTCCATCTTCCCAACAAAGCTTTACTTTATTTAGCTTAGTTTCTAAGTTTTCTTGTAAGCTTCTTGATGAGTTGGGGAGAACTCCAACCTTCTTGGAGTGCTCTGGGTTGGTTAGCAATGACTTTGGTTCTGGGAAATAAGCTCAGTGGGCAATATGGATCATTATGCCACTCTTAGAAGTGATTTTTGACTTTTGGTGGCTTCTCCAAACTTCTTGGAGAAGCAATCTATATTTAGTAAGTCACCCAGTTGGCTCTTATCATCATCCTACATCTTCAGTATCATGTCGGTATGATCAGAGTTTGATTCCAATGCGGTTTCAGTGCTTTTTGCAACTTGGGTAAGCTATTCAATTATTATTTAATATTTTCACTTAAGTTGTCTAATGTTGGGAAATATTAGAAGGTCAGCTTAGTGTAATAGCTTGTTGGAAAGGTGATCAAGTGTTCTAAAATTTGGACATCTAAATAAGGGGCCTTTGCACATGAAATGTTATTATTATTTCAGAAAAGGTCTTTGTGAGGGAAAAAAATGAATAATTATAGTTTTAAAATTTAAAATTGTATAATTCCCTCCAGAAAAGCTATATAAGGAGGTGTTGGGGCTCATTTTGGAATAGTTTTGTGAATGATAATTTATTGCTGGAATGAACCTGAGTTCTTCCAAATCTTTTGAGGACAGAAACACTCTCAAGATTACTAGTTTCAAGGATGAAACCCCCCCTAGCTAGTTGGTGTGACTCCATCTAGGGATCTCCATTGTTACAAATTGATGTTCAGTTTTTGGTGTTGCAATTGTGAAGATTTTGGCAATGATTTAATGTTACATATTTTTGATTGGGTTTGTGTTGAGATTGTTGAAGATTCTCGGCAATTTTGAGGAGTTATTTGTAGCTGTCCGTACCATCATTCCATCCAGACCTGACCATACCAATTCATTGAAGGTATAAGGGTTTTGATGAATATTATTTATGTTGTTTTTAGAGCAATAAATTATCATTGCAGCTCATTTTTGGGGAGGATGTTAGAGAAATCAAAGGTTGGTTGTGTAAGCAAGGAGGGCATGGGAAGGAGAAAGTGAAGTGCTGAATCTTTGAGGTTTATCACTTGGTGTGTGGTCGCCTAGGCCTGGTTAATATTCTTCATAGTTTAATTGGTTGTAGAAAGGGTTGTATTGAGGAGTTTGTTGCATATTATAACTGCTGTTCCTGTTGGGCTAGCAAAGAATACCCTGTTTTCAGATTTGCATATGACTGATTTCTGTTTCAGACTGATGTACCTTTCCTTATTTCATTATTGAGGCATGATTTGGAGTAGTTTGGGAATGCTTCATGTGAAGAGGCAACTTGGGTGTGAGTGTTAAGTGTGTTGGTGAGTTTTTTGAGGTGATTTTCTTGCTAATCAGAGATGTAGCAACATATTACAGAGTGCTTTCAGACTTGTACTTGCTTAATACTTCACTCACTCAAGGTATATTATTTTTATTGATCAAGTTGGGTGAATTATTTATGAATTTGGGTTCTTTGAGGAGTGATTCAACAGTTCATTTTACAACAGCATTTACATCAACAATACTTATTGTTATCAGCATTTTGTAACAGCAATAATATCTCTAGTTTGGCATATTTTGTGTGATAGCACATTGTAACACTAGATGGTAGTATCACCAGTGATTTGCTCTTGTTTATTGCTAATACTTACCCCACCGAATAAGTGGTTTCTTGTAATCGCTCACCACTAGGAAGTAGAAGAAGTTTGTTCTTATTTTTTCAAATATTGTATAAGCTTTCCCATTGAATAAGTGGATGTGCCCTAGTAATTTTGGTGCAGGAGCACCTAGGCTGACCTCCATTTTGGTTTGCACAATTTTGGCTTGTACTGACCTTAGCCAAGTCAGGATCTTAGTTGTTTGAATTGGACTTTAGAAAGTCTTGTTGGTGTGGATGAGTTAGTCATTAGGACTATACCATCTTAGTTAATCAAAATTGTTAAATTTTGCTTTAAATTAGCTTTAGGCAGCCTATGTTGCAATATAGGGCAGTAAATGTGTTCAAAACACTTGGCCATTGTTAAAGAAAGATGCCAAAGGACTGTTGAGGAGTTGATAGTTCGAAGTAAGGAGGTTGAGGTCCTAAACTTTAGGATCATAACATGTTAATCAGTTACAAAATGCTGGTAAAAGTTGCATGACCGCAGTTTAGTAGCTGCATGTAACTTATTTGGCGTTGGGAATCCCTTGAAATTAGGAAAATGCTCAATCCACTGCCCTTGAATGATGGAGAAGACATCAAGATAGGTGTGACTCGTAGTTAGGAGTAAGAGGACATTGTAACAAAAGATTTTGGTGTGAATAGAAGACGGGTTTTTGGAGATTTCTGTATTTTCTGTGTTTTCCTGCAAACCCCGTGTGTTTTCAGAACAGATATATATAATGTGTTAAATGCATTGATTTGGCATTGGTATGCGTGTTCACAATGTAGTTTAGGTATATTTCTTTGTATAAGCAGTTTGCTATGAGTGGTGATAGTGTTTTGTATCCATAGAATAGGTTGTAAAAGTTTTTATTTCTGTTTTGGCAGATTTCTGTGTTATTCTGTGGTACCCGTGAGTCTTTGGAAACAGTGACTTTAAAAGGCATTGTAAATATTGTTTTGCCACTGTATTTAGATTTATAGAATAGTTTTGAACGTTTTTCACTTGGAAGTTAGGTAGCTTAGAGTAGGGTTCTTGTTTCTATTTCATAGACTAGAGTGTAGGGAATAGTATTTTTGTTTTGAACAGTCAAATAAAAAAATGGCTCCCCTCTAAACTCTGTCCACGGGTTTTCCCTGAGATTAGTAGATTATGAAAGGGGAGCCACACATTTGTATATATTTAGAATTAGGGATTTTAAAAAGCCAAGCAAATATGTGTTATCTCAAACCCTAGGCGAGCTAGGAATGCATGGTTAGGTGTTTGAGAGAATAAAAGCTAAGGACTCAGGCAGGGGAATAGACCATTGTACGGAATCCGTACAGTTCCAGGTGAAGTAAGACAGTACCTTCACAGTTCAAAAGGATTGAGGCTTCCATCAATCCATCATAGGCAAATTTGAAGGAGGAAACAGAGAAATCCTAGAAGATAGGGCAATTAGGCCTCCTCTCCAAGATCATAGGAAACCCTTGTACAATACTGACAGAGACCTGACAACTTATGCAAATTTAAAAGTCCCAAAAGGGTGTCAGAAAATGTTTTTTGTTTGCTAGGTTGTGTGGAGATTTTGAGCAGGAAAAGCCAAAAACGGACTGGTAAGGGCTAGTAGAAACTAGGCCTCTTCCAAGCAAGATTTGGAAATCGGGTAAAGTAAAGGTTAAAGAACCACAAAGATGCATCCCATTGGTGTTGAAATGAATGGAAACAGAGCATTTACCTCCCCTGCAACGAGTTCAAGTCAGATGGTGAAGTTGGCATCTAGAACCTTCTAGGTGAGGTAGAAAGTTGCAAGTGCAAGAAGGTGTTGAACTACCCAGGGTAAGGCACTAGGTAAGAACTCTTTGAGAAGAGTTGAAGCAGGGTTTGGTTGACCTCCAAGCTCAAGAGGAACCCATTGGAGTCAGGTTCCAGGAAGGAGACAGAGTGGAAGGTCTTCTTGGAGTGGTGCAAGCAACCTTGGGTATTATCATACACCAAATTTCTGCTGAAAAGTGGATGTTTACTTCTCTCAGTGTTGTTTATGCACTCCACTGAATAAGTGGTATTGGCTGACTTGCCGCCTATTGCATTTCCTTTCAGTTGTTGCATCTCAGTTTAATTGTATAATCTTGAACACCATATACTCTCACCTTGCCCATTCCAGGATTTGGGTGATCAAAAAGTAGAAAGGAAGTTGCATTGCATATTGCTCAGTTGCTGAAATTTTCAAAAAATAAAATGGAGGGTGGTTATTGCATCTTGGCTGCTATTTTTCAATATAGATATTCTGTTCCAATCTGTATAAGCTACTTTCATCTTAAATATATTCCAGATGCATGACTCTACAAAGGAAACAACCAATCTGTTAGAATCTATGCAGATTATTTAGTGAATACTTCTCTATTTTAATAATTATACTCAGAATTTCATAGGAAGATATGTTCTGTCATACTAGAAACTCACTAATGTTGATTATACTAGTTCTGTAAATTACAGGGTATGATTCCAACAATCGTGAAAAGCAGTGCCAATATGTTGGACAAATAGAGTAAATTGGTATTATCAGGTGCATTAGAACTTGAAGTACTCAAGGAGTCTGTGATCTGGCAGCAGATATTAATGCCTGCACAACATTTGGTAGCAGTTTTACAGAGGGAAAACATATCTTTGATATGCAGGACAAATAGTTTATTCTTACTATGAATAATATTGCAGCATTTATATTCCTGGTTTCAGGGACAAACTTCAGTTTTATGACAGTACAACTTATCAATCTTAAATCCCCAAAGAATGCAATCAACATTTTGATCTGAGTGTGTGCATGTTTGTGTCCCTGTTATGTTTTACTTGAAACAGTCACTGGAGGGGTTTTCCAATATTTGTCTTACAGTTGGGAGTGCCACTTATTTTTCAACTATTTATTCCCATCTGAAATGCCTTCGTCCTTGGAAGAATCATGTGCATTTGGAAGTGTTCTTGTGTTTATGATTTTTTAGCCTGTGCCAACAATCTATTCGAAAGGATAAATAGCTTGGTACTTCAAGAGGGTTTATTCATATTCTGAAGTATGTGTAATCTATAAGTTTCTTTTGGGTTCTTATAATTGGTATGTAATGTTTGAGAGTGACTTTCTCTCATCAGGTTTCTGCCTGCTACAAAGAATAAGAAATGCTGGAATTCAGAGAAAGAAATAAGATGCTTAAGATGAGTTGTAGATGCCAGGGAAAGACTGCTGGAATAGAAAAAACTGGTGGCTATGGTGCTGATCTGTTTGGTTTAATGATGTCTGAGTACAAGGAGCATGTGGGAGTTAATCTGAAAAGTATTGCAAACCTGACCACAGAGGAATTCATTGATGAATGTAAGACGTTCTACCGTGCCAGTCATGAATCAATGTCAATCCTCTTGACATGGACCATAATATTGTTGAGCGTACATCAAGATTGGCAAGAGTGAGGCTGCTTAAAGGTGATGAAGTATGTGGGAGAAACAATTATCCAGATGCTGACAACATATGTTGCCTTAAAATTGTAAGGATCATCTAACACAGACTTGAATTTCCATGTGAATATCATAAAATATTTTGAATTAGTAAAATAATAAATTAGAGTAAGGGCTATTTGCTGTCACCTCTTATAAGGAATTTGACTAAAGGCTCTATGCTTTTCCCTGTACATGAGTTACCTGCTGACATCCTTAGAAAAACTCGGATTCAGTTAATATATATACAGAATTCAATTGCATTTATAGGGTTTATGTGAAATGATATTAAAGGTCAAACTATAACAGGTAGAGTGAGTAAGCATTTGGTCTGAGAAACAAAACAAAAAGCACATACATTATTCAAATCTGTTCTTTTTCTCTTAGCAAAATATCTTCACAGGATGTACTGGGAAGCATACCCAATTTAACAATAATAAAATTATAATTAATCAGGCAGTATGATTTGAATTCAAAAGAAGTATTTTGGGTTTGTCTCATAAATACTGTATGAATGTTTTGTAGGTGAGAATGATTATAAACGAGGCCTTGAGACTTTATCCACCTGCGGTGTTTCTATAGCGACAGGCGTGTGGGCAATGAAACTTGGAAGGCTCTCAATTCCTGCAGGCACTCAACTTGCTTTTCCGATACTTGCAATCCACCATGATACTTGCAACTATTCCCACCGAGGGCAGTTTATTGAAGGAATTGCAAAGAACGCAAAGCATTCAATGACATTCATGGCCTTTGGATCAGGTCCAACTATATGTGTGGGTCAGAATTTTGCCTTGTACGCAGCAAAATATAGTGTCGGCAATAATTCTGCAAAAAGATTATTTTGTCACTTCACCTTCTTATAATCATGCTCCTATGCTTATGCTTTGTGACTTAAAAATGGAGCTCCAGCTATCCTCCACATGGACTAATATCCGAGAACAGTACTACCCAGAAACTCCTCGATCTATTGAAATTTTAATGTCAATGGAAATCAACTGTTGTACAACTCTACCACAAAGCCTCAAGAGTACAGTTGTCGAACAGTACCTCAAATAAGTGTATGCTGGGATTTAATCCACTGTTTCATAATAATTAGTCAATGAAAGAGACAATCTTATACTGCACATCCCCATGCCGTTGTCTCGGGTCAAATTATAATATACCAAGGCTATCAAGCAAAACTAGCACAAAAAGAGTCCACAACAGAGTCAAAATACAAAGATTTCAAAGACAATGAACTGCAGTAATGAAGAATGAGAGTTATACTAAGAATTTGCAAGCTTAATGAAGCACGTCAAAATCAAAGACACCATAAGAACTTACCAACTTAACCTATCATTACAGACAACAATGGTGCTCGTGTGCTGGTATGCATTATTGCCAAGATCACCCCTCGCAAGTTGGATGTGGCTGTGTGGCAGAGTTGATTGGCGGTGCTATATACAACAAACTATATATATGTATGTGTAGGGGGAAGCAACTAATGACTGCAATTATGTTATAATAGTTCTTTAATTGTAACTAAATGAACCATTGGTGATAGAGATAAAAATATACACAAGGATAAAAAAAGCCAAAATAAAAATCACTACTTGGTTCATATAGCTATATCTAAGAGGAGATCTATGCTATTAAAACAATCTCTAATAAGTGTCATCTAGTGATTCAGTTTGTTATTGTTATTAGTGATTTTGAAAACTAGTAGGAGATTTCTCTCTAATTTTGTTAGTGACTTTCTATCATGGTTAGATTATTGGACAAAAAATTTCTATGGTAAAGTTTTTATATGCTTAGATTTGGCTGAGGGAGTAATATCTAAATGTTGTAAAGGAAAAATAATTTCTTTTGAATGGTGGATTGATTCATATACAATTTTGTATTGTCTTTATAGTGCTTATTGAGAGTGATTAAGATATATTATTTTCATCAAATTAATCATCATTAATATAGTTGAAGTTGAGTTTGATTGTTAAAACAAATGTTTGTTACATGCAGCTAAAACAAATATTTATTAAATACAATTGCAACAATTAATATTAATCATGATTAATTATTATGCTAAGAGTTTCTATAGTGAGAGCAAAACACATAGGTCATTTCATAATTATGAACATAAAAAAAAAAACATAGATATATATTTAATAAAAATAAAATAAAATGATTCTAAAGTAAAATAAAATAATTGTATGATAGATAAAATAGTTCTAAAATAAATAAAGCTAGTATAGATATCTTAAACACATTTATCTAAAAAATACTAAGAAGAGTTATTTTATTTACTTAAAAGAGATTTTATTTTACTTTAAAACTATAGAGATTTTATTTTACTTTAAAACTATAGAGATTTTATTTTACTTTAAGACTACAGATTGCTATGCATGTACCATCTAATTTTTTGACCTCATTTTCCTAACCTTACATCTAAATGAAATGTGAGAATTAGTTAAACTCCTTAGTTGGTACATATTATTATCCTTCACATAGACATCACTTTAATGGCATAGCAAATAGAACAATACATATGCATTTGAGTAGATATCTGGCATAAGGCATGACTCCATGTAGGCATAATTGAAGTTGCCCATGTAGACCAAGGACTATTGTAGTCTACCCATTAATTGACACATGTTATATCCTTAAGTGTCGGTAAGTAAAATTAACCTTGACAACCAAAATATTGCCTCTAATGTGCAATCTTTGATTTTCTATTTAATGCAGCGTTTGCAAAAATGGGAGCTTTCCAATAGGGTATGGATGTCCATCAAATCATAAAAGAAAGGGGATTTTTGTCAAATGTTGTATTGTAAGTACCTTGGTAGACATGCATGTAAGATGTAGAAGCATAGATAAGGAATATGAACAACCTTCAATCATGCATTATATCAAACTCCAACAACCACCATTGATCATGCATCATACCTCTCCTTTTACTCAAGCTAGCCATAAATACTAACAATGTAAAAACTAGCAATCACACCTTAGTGTGCAATGAGTACACTGAAAGCATGGAAGGTCAATTAGGAAAAATATTGGTCTATCTTTTGCATACATTTGCACAGAATGTGAGGTCATTTGGTAGGCCATCTAGAAAATGATTTTGTTTGTTCAACAAAAGTCTCAATGGAGAAGAGATAGCTTCTAATCAAGTGTTCATCCACTTATAGGGATCTAGACATGACTGAAATGAAACCGTTGATTTAGGAAGATAATTAGGCTTCATTACCAAGAGAGTCGTGTTATGTTTGCAATAAGGAGAGAGGGGGAGATATAGGGATAGAAAGAGGGAGAGATAAAGAGGGGAAGAGTGTACAAGAGATAGGGTTAAGGAGAGAGATAGAGAGGAATATAGAGATAGACATGGAGATGGATATGGATATGGAGAAGGAGAGGGTATGGAGAGAAGGAGAGGAAGAGACAAAGAGAGAGTGGAGAGAGGGATAGTTATAGATGGAAGAGATACATTTATAGAGATGGAGAGAGAGGGGGATATATAATAATAAAGATAGAAATATGAAGTAATATATAGAGAGAAGTAGAGAGAGGGAGAGGTATAAGGGTAGAGAGAGATGGGGAGATAACAAGATATGTATAGAGTGAGAGAGAGATAGAGAGGCAAAGAGATATAGATATAGAGGTCTAGTAAGAGGGAAAGGGGGAGAGAGGGAGAGAGAGGAAGGAGATAAATAAATAGAAAGATGGAGAGAGGTAGAGACAAATATGGAGATAGAGAGAGATAAAGAGGAAAATATAGAGAGATATAGAGGGGGAGGGAGAGAGAGATATAGAGACATATATATGGTGAAATAGAGTGATAGAGAGAGATATGAGGAGACATAGAGAGGGGCAAGGGAGAGAGAGATATATAGAAAAATGGAGAGAAGTAGAGGGTGACAAACAATGATAGAGGGATAGAGAAATAGGGGGAGATAGAGGGAGAGAAAGATATAAGGGAAAAGAAATAAAGAGAGATATATATGTGAAGAGAAAGGGGAGAGAGTAGATATAATGAGATAGATAGGGGGATAGGGATGGAGAGATGGGGATAGAAATAGAGGAGAGAAAATTAGAGAGATATAGAAAGAGGGAGTGATAGGGAGAGAGGGAGAGAGAGGAAAAGATAGGGATATAAAGAAAGAGAGATGGGGAGATACAGATAGAGGAGGAAAGAGTAAAAGATAAAGGAGATGATAAAGACAAGTGAAAGAGAGAAGGAGAAAGATAGAGAGGGGGAGAGATAGAGATAGAGATAGAGATAGGGAGGGTGAAACAAGGTGTGTGTGTGTGAGAGAGAGAGAGGGGGTGAAATAAGGAGTGTGAGTGAGAGATGTGGAGATAGAGAGAAAGGAAAGAGATATACAAATAGATAGATAGAAAGGGAGAGAGGGAGAGAAATAGAGAGATGATATGGAGAAGTAGAGAGATATAGAAAGATGAAGAGACTGAGAGATACATATATTGAGAAAGATAGCGAAAGAGAGAGAGATGCAAGAATAGGTAAGGAGATAGAGATAGGGGAGAGAGATAGAGAGGAAGATAGAGATATTGATGAAGATGAAGGTGAAGATGGAGATGGAGATGGAGATAAAGATAAGGATTAATATATAGATAAGGAGAGAAGAAGAGGGAGAGGAAGAAATGTGGATAGAGAGAGAGGGGGGAAGATGGAGGGGTAGAAAAGTAGAGATATGATGTCATATATAGTGAGAGGAAGAGGGAGATAAAGAGGGAGAGAGAGAGGAGGACAGAGGGAGGAGATAAATAAGGATAAAAAAGAGAGTAAAGGAGAGAGATAGGGAGAGGGAAAGGGAGAGAAGTGAAAAGAAAGAATGGTAGATGAGAAGATAAATATACAAAGAAAAGGGGGAGAGAGAGGAAGAGGGATTAAGTGATAATGAGAAAGATAGAGATATAGAGAGAGGAAAAGATATAAAGAGCTATCTCTTTGTTCCCATCTCGCTCTCTCTATATATATATCTTTGAAATGGATGGAAAAAGGTGACAGGGGAATACCACCTTTCTCCCACAATCATTTAATAATGTCCTGGGAGCCCTAATTGGATTGACTATCAACCTCACAAGGTGAGTCAATTCTCAACAAGGAGGACCTAGGAGGGGTTCTTTAAACTTTTAAGGGTTCACCACTGTTGACATATTTTATCCTTCAAAAATAAATGTAGAAAATGATTCACAATCCTTGAAAAGAAGAACAAACAGTACTAGTAGCTAGAGAAGTTGCCATTAGATTGGCAACTTTCCTCTAAATTTTAGAGGTACAACTCCCTCTTAAGATATGTAATGAATGAAAAACTCAGGGTATGCTTTTAACCAAAAAGCATAAAAGGAAACTAACACCTACCCATAACCATGAAAGTAGAGGCGATGAATTAATTTAGAATGAAGTGAATGCAAACAAATGATACAAAGCCCATTTATTCCACATCCAAAATGAGAAATAAGAAAAGAATGAGCAGTGAATCTCCCTTTCAACAAGTGAATTATTTTGCTTTCAAAGTTCCAGAAATAATTGCACATATAGTTTGCTATGACATAATCAATATTGGAAGAAAATTACAAGAGCCCAAAGTCTATAGACAATTTTAAAGAAACATTTACAAACACAAAGATCTAAAAATACTTTCTTTATTTCTCCAATATCAAAATTATGAGCACAAAGGCTCAACAACCTACACAACCAACTGCACAAAAGGAAAACCCAAACTGCCCTTCCTTCCCCCATTTCTGAGAATAACCAAAAGATGCCTCACAATTAACTTGGAGGCCAATATATCCATGAACCTAAAAACTATTACATTACAAAAAGTAACAGTCTTGAAAATAACCGACACCAACAACCGTTTTTAGAAAAGACGTTATTATTATCTAGCATGAAAGATTCCATGCATGTCGCTAAACCACTGGTGGTGCCAGAACTCTATACAACTCCAATTGCATTTCCATAACTAAATTGTGGAATTCGGCACGTTCCTCTTCTTCATCCAAAACCTGGATGGCCTTGTTGTACTCAACATAGATGGTTTTCTCCTTTCAGGCCAATGAGTGTAGCTGAGAAATGATGTTAAATTGCTCTTCCTTTGGCCAATCCAAATTAGGTTGGAGAATAGGAACAAATTCATCTTCCCATTCTCTAACATCACCCAAAAGTACCATTTTGAGAAAACTCTAAAATCGAAAAACACTGCCACCTTCCCTTACATGCAAACCTATTTAACTTTGGCAGTGGAAAGTGGTGATTTACTCACTAAGTAAACGTGTCAAACCGTTTCACTAACTTCCTTATTAAAGAGCTGTCTTTTCAGAGGATTTTTAAAGATTACATTTAAACTTTTTGTTGTTGTCTCGAGAAATTGCATGAGACATCCCTTAAAAGTGTCGTGCACTTCATTAAATGCACTAACACTTTGGAAATAGTATATCTCACTGAGGTCACCCCATTGCTACAAGCTAGAACCCTATAACTATGGGTCAGAAGTTCTAGAGTTTCTAGAACTTCCAATATCCCGACAACACAAAACATTATTTCCAAAGGTTTACAAAAGGTCGGGTGATTTCAAAACTTCAAAACCTAGTGACTTGGTTTGGGAATTTAACAAGACCGCAATAGTTATAAGATTTGTCAAAACCGCAACTTGCACAAGTTTACCATGAAAGAATGAGTTTTAAAACAGCTTGTCTCGAAATAAAATTTCATGGGGTAACATTGGCTCCAACTGGGGATTGCATTTTTGTAGAAAATGCAAAGAACTTCTAGAATCACTAGGGAAAACTAGTCCAAGTCCATTAGGAATGAAGTCAAAAGAAATAGCAGGGGAACACAAGGAATCAAAGCAAACCAAAACAAGGTAGAACAAGAAAGGAAACTACACTACCGACACACCAAAAACTTATTTACAAAAAAATTCAGGGGTGTGAACCCCTTACCTCTAGAAAACTCCCAGATGAATCATGCGAAGCCATTAACTGGATGAGAGAAATAGATTCCTATGTGGAATAATACTAAATGAATAAACAACATACACACAATCAACCATCAGCTGGTGACCACCATGACCAAAGCATTGTGCAAAGATTCTTTGGATAAAATCATATGCTCAACAAACCACCTTTCACCGCATACTTTTGCGATTGGATGACTCGTATCAATGCTAGCCATCATGCAATTACTGGCACATTTTTTTATATCATCAGATGTGATACCAAAATGTTCTTGATTTAACAAGCAACAAGAAATCAGCCCTCAGATTGAACATCCCACATATAAACCATCAGACGATAATCCCCATTTAGTACAATCCACTGTCTAGGCTGCGTCTGATTGAGAATTATCCTCGGCTAGAAAAACTCCATTTTCTTTTGATATTTCGTTTGTATACTGGGCCTCCTGAAATTGCTTGTTATCACCATCACGAGTAATTTTTTCTTTTTTGAAAAAAGATGATAGAGCAGTATTATTCTCATTATCCTCATTATACCTTGCATCTTGGAAAAATGGTTCATTTTCTTTATCGTGTGAGGGATTTTTAGGTTCATGATGCAAGTAAAAAGCTTCAATTCTTCAATTCATGCGAGACTCACTTTCTAAGACATTCCCTCCATTTCTACCAAAATGCTTTGAATCAAAAATAGTGAGATTAAGACATTCAATAGAAGGAGGTTGCATATATTGAAAATCTATGGGCTGAGGTATTGAATTCTACATAACAATTTCCCTCATGGATTCATTACTTGAATCCTTTACAACCTAATAAGCCTTCCATTTACCACTCAAAATCAAATCATCTTCAATCTTTACAACCTCTTGTTGAGCAATTTGAATATTACTTACTCTACTTTTTATTTCAAACTGAACATCAAAATACAAAGAGGAAGTAAAAGTACAGAACTAAAGAGGCTCACTTGGTTTTATGGGAGTGGGAATTTTCTCGAACAATCGGTTAAATCTATCAACAAAATCCCTAATGGATTCACCTTCTTGCTTACGAATGCCGAAAAATTGTTTTAGCAGGACAACTTCATCAATAAGACCCTTGTATCTTCCCAAGAACTTATTCTTCAAAGAGTCCAAATCAGTAATGCATCCATCTTCTAGATTTCAAATCCATTTTTTTGCTCGTCCAATGCGACTCTCAACAAACAACCACACAAACACATCCTCTTCTTGAACTCCAAGAATCCCACATGCAATGGTGAACGCTTGAATATGATGATTTGGAACTTGAGAATCGTTGCCAGCAAACTTAGGAAAATGTTTTCTTGAACATTTCAGTATGGTCGTATATTGAGGTAAATTAAATAGTCTGATTTGAGTCCCCCATGGCTAAGATGCTACCAAATCCATGTAATAATACTGGAATTCTACTATCACAAATATTTTTCATAACCACAGAGTCGCTAGCCTCCATCCTTAGGGAGGCACCTTCAAATTGAGAGAACAAAGCACCAACCACTTCATCCCCAGCGGAGTCACCAAAAATCTATTAGTTGACAGATTTTTTCCTTTGAAAATAAATGTAGAAAAATGACTTACAATGCCCAAAAAGAAGAACAAACAATACTAATAGTTGGAGAAGTTGCCATTAGATTGGCAACTTTCCTCTAAATTTTAGAGGTACAACTCCCTCTTGAGATATGTAATGAATGAAAAACTTAGGGTATGCTTTTAACTAGAAAGCAGAAAAGGCAACTAACACCTACCCATAACCATGAAAATAGAGGTGATGAATTAATTTAGAATGAAGTGAATGCAAACAAATGATACAAAGCCCATTTATTCCACACCCACAGTGAGAAATAAGAAAAGAATAAGTAGTGAATCTCCCTTTCAACAAATGAATTATTTTGCATTCAAAGTTCCAGAAATAATTGCACATACAGTTTACTATGATAGAATCAATATTGGAAGAAAATTGCAAGAGCCCAAAGTCTATAGACAATTTTAAAGAAACATTTACAAATGCAAAGATCTGAAAATACTTTCTTTATTTCTCCAATATCAAAATTATGAGCACAAAGGCTCAACAACCTACACAACCAACCACACAAAAGGAAAACCCAAAGTTGCCTTTCCTTCCCCGATTTTCGGGAATAACCAAAAGATGCCTCACAATTAACTTGGAGGCCAATATATACATGCACCCAAAAACTGTTACATTCCAAAAAGTAATGGTCTTGAAAACAACTGACGCCGACAACCCTTTTTAGAAAAGACATTATTATTCTCCGGCGCGAAAGATTCCATGCATGTCGCTAAATTGCTGGTAGTGCCAAAACTTTATATAACTCCAACTACATTTCCATAACTAAATTGTGGAGTTTGGCACGTTCCACTTCTTCATCCAAAACCTAGATGGCCTTGTTGTACTCAACATAGCTAGTTTTCTCCTTCTAGGCCAGTGAGTGTAGCTAAGAAATGATGTCGAATTGCTCTTGCTCTAGCAAGTTCACATCAGGTTGGAGAACAGGAACAAGTTCATCTTCCCATTCCCTAACATCACCTGGAAGTACCATTTTGAGAAAACTCTGAAATTGAAGAACACTACCACCTTCCCTTATATGCAGACCTATTTAACTTTGGCAGCGAAAAGTGGTCATTTATTCGCTAAGCAAAACGTGTAAAACTGTTTTGCCAACTTATTAAAGAGCTGTCTTTTCAAAAGATTTTTAAAGATTACGTTTAAAATTTTTGTTGTCGTCCCAAGAAATTGGAGGAGACATTCCTTAAAGGTGTTGTACACTTCATTAAATGCATCGACACTTTGGAAATAGTATATCCCCCTGAGGTCGCCTTGTTGCTATGAGCTAGAACCCTATAACTATGGGTCAGAAATTCTAGAGTTTCTAGAACTGTCAATATCCCGACAACACAAAACATTGTTTCCAAAGGTTTACAAAAGGTCGGGTGATTTCAAAACTTCATAACCTAGCGACTTAGTTTAGGAATTTAATAAGACTGCAATAGTTATAATATTTGTCAAAGTCATGACCTGCACAAGTTTACCATGAAACAATGAGTTTTAAAACAACTTGTCTCAAAATAAAATTTTAGGGGGTACAACTACCAAGAAAAGCTTGGAAAAGAGAAATGAACATTTAACTCACAAACCCTAATAATGTAAGCTAAATGATGAATGCAAATGATGAAATTAAATGCAACATCAAGTTAGGATGTATGTACCTAGGAAGTCTTGAAATGTTGTGGGGATTTTGGAAATGCAAAGAAGCTGCCAAAATATGTTATGGAGGATTAAGATTCCCTTACTGTTGTCTTAGTCCAGTTATTTTTTGAGGCAGATGCATAATCTTCGGATGTCGGGACCGAATCTGGAAGAATTTCTGAAAGATGACCTCAGGAGGACTAAGATGCCCTTATTGTTGTCTTAGTCCTATTTGGAATTTCTAAAATCTCTAAATATGGTCCTGAGGCTAGATGTTTGCACTTCCTTCTATGATCTCAGGTTCCAAAACTTCTAGATCTAGCTTGTAGGTGAGTTTCCGTGAAGATGACAACTTTGTAATGCAACTTTGCAATTTTGCACTTCAAATGATCTTCAAGTCTTCAACCTAAATCTACAATCATAAACATGCATGAGGGGAAAAAATTGTTAATTGTTAGTGAATGGGGGTTTGCATTGTTGGTAATTAAACCTTGAAGTGAAATAGAATAATGAAGGGAAATGATGAATGAACAACATGAAATGCTCCAACTCACCAAAGCCTTGTTGTAAGGTTTGCAAACTTGTGTGAAATGACTACAATGGATATGGATCTTGAATCAAAGGAATACTTGATGGATGTTGACTTATATTTCTTGAATCAAAACCCTACATCACAAATGTTAGCACAACAACACACGTGATGCAAGAATATATTTGATATGATGCTTAAATCTTGATGTTGGCTACAAATGCTTGATAGAATGCTCTTGAATTCCAGAATACTTGAATGCTTGGATGCTTAGATTGCTTGATAAATTTCTTGATATGAAAATGAGAGGAGGAACCTTGTATTTATACTTATCTATGCCTAATATCCCGAAATTACATAACACCAAGCCAACATATGAATTCATTAATTAAAGGAGGCTAAATCCCACCATAATTTGAAATTAAATCCCAAAAATAAGCCAAGGAGGACTAAGATTCCCTAGGTGGTGTTTTAGTCCCGAAGCTCAAATCTTGGGGCACAGACTCCAAAAAGGGACCTATTCGGGTGCATTCAAAATTTGGATCCCAAGACCTTTGCGGGACAAAGACCCAAAAATCATGAACACTCAGACAAAATCATTAAATTATCATTTATCCATTGGAAAATGTCAGGATTAGCTAGAAAAAGATATAATTCATAGGGCTTGTGGATGCAAAATATGACCAATTAAGACATAAATAGGAATAAATAGAGCAAAGCGGGCCCAAACAAGTGTGAAAATGCAAGGGTGTGAATTTTCCTACACTATATTTAGCCCCCATTTTAGTGAGAGGATGAACTTGCTTCAAACTCACACTAATGTAGCCAACCACACAATCAAGAGGGGTTCCAATGTACAAATGTTAGTGAGATAGGATGACAATAACCAAGAGGTTGGCCAAGCCCCCAGGATCAAGCTCCTATGGAAAACCAACATAAGCAAAAAGGAACATGAAAATAAAATGCAAATCATGTTAAAATAATGCCAAAATAATGCCAATGTATGTCCCCACTTTAAAGAAATTGCTAGGGTGATCCCACAATACTGGTTTATAATTTTTGGCCAAACTAGACACTAAACTAATTTTTTCTAACTAAATCTTCACTTTCAAGCACCTATAGTGGCTAAACTATGAGGAATTTGAAGATGATGCAAATTAGTGATTTGTGGAATTTTTTCTGGGGATTCTAAATATATTTTTTTCAAAATTTTTGAAATCAAATTGCAGTTATTTTTCCATCTCCTTCAAAAACTAGTTTTTCTCAGTAAACACCATTTTTAAGGAGTGACGCTCACCATAAACAACATAACTTTTTTTCCATGAAGGATAAAATTCTATTTTTTTTTAATTTAGATTCAAGTAAGTTCTACGATATCTAGTGCTTCCAATTGGTTTCATAGTGTTTTATTGAATATTTTTTCCTTAATCAAGTTTCAAAGTCAAACCAATTACAATTCAGACATAGGCGGACCATATACAACATAACTTTTTTTGTATGTATCAAAATTAATTTTTTTGTTTTGTTGGATTAAGGACTTCAATATCTAGTGCACTAATATTTTTCATTTTTTTTTTTGATAATCTGCTATTTTTCCACATGTGCAAAACAAAGGGCTTGATTTAAATAGTGAAATACCAATGTTTAATCAAACTAAAAAAACAAATACATAATAAAACCAAAATATATTAAATTATATTCATTAGATAGCTCATTCTAAGGACTACCATCATCTAGTTGGGTCTGTGAAGTCTTCTCCATTTTCATCCTCAACTAGAGCTTCGAAGGGAAAAATTTTAGAGTTTTTTGGTGCAAAGGGGGAGAAGGGGGGAAAAGGGGGTTTGAGTGAACCCCCCTTGGTGGTTTGCTTGAACCAGGGTTTGAACAAACCCCCTTTCCACAAGCCTTTCCTTTGCTTTTTTTCCCAAGAAATGTAGGACCCAACATTTAATGGGTTTGCTTGAAGGGGGGTTCTAATGAATCCCCTTTGGGTTCGCTCAAACCAAATGTTCATTTGAACCCCCAAAAACCAATTTTTTTTGCATGGGGGGATTTTTTGCAACTTTTCCTTCCTCACTGGAATTGTAAACTAGTTTTGTGGGTTTATCCACCAACACCATGCTATGAGCAATTACATTAAATTATCCAAAATATGAAAAAGAAAAGAGGGTTTCCCCCCTAAAACACATAAAGGATCTATGGATTCAGGGTCAATATCTATCTTTGCCGCAATGTTATCAGAGAGCTCAAAACTGTCATCATTCCCCAAATACACATAGAATTGGAAGAATGACACAAAGAGAGCAAAAAAATGAAAACCTTTTGGGTCAACATGGAAGAGACATAGGGTGCCTTGACACCTTGTGTCATCCCCAAAAGGAAAACACAAGAAAAAAATGAAAAGAAAGCAAAGATAATGAAAAATATTTTGGGTCAACATGGAAGAGACATAGGGTGTCTCGACGCCTTGCATCATCCACAAAAGGAAAGCACAAGACAAAAATGAAAAGAAAGCAAAGATAATGAAAAATATTTTGGGTAAATATGGAAGAGACATAGGATGTCTCAATGCCTTGTGTCATCCCCAAAAGGAAAAAACAAGAAAAAAATGAAAAGAAAGCAAAGATAATGAAAAGTCTTTTGGGTCAACATGGGAGAGACATAGAGTGTCTCGATGCCTTGTGTCATCCCCAAAAGGAAAACACAAGGCAAAAATGAAAATAAAGCAAAGATAATGAAAAATATTTTGGGTCAACATGGAAGAGACATAGGGTGTCTCGATGCCTTGCGTCATCCCCAAAAGGAAAACATAGGACAAAAATGAAAAGAAAGCAAAAATAATGAAAAATATTTTGGGTCAACATGGAAAAGACATAGGGTGTCTCGACGCCTTGCGTCATCCCCACAAGGAAAACACAAGACAAAAATGAAAAGAAAGAACAGATAATGAAAAATATTTTGGGTCAACATGGAAGAGACATAGGGTGTCTCGATGCCTTGCATCATCCCCAAAAGGAAAACACAAGAAAAAAATGAAAAGAAACTAAAGATAATGAAAAATATTTTGGGTCAACATGGAAGAGACATAGGGTGTCTCGATGCCTTGCGTCATCCCTAAAAGGAAAACAAAAGACAAAAATGAAAATGAAAAGCAAAGATAAAAGATCAATGAAAAGGAAAAAGCTTACGACATATAGAAGAATGAAGGTACAAATAGAGGAATGTCAAAAAGAGAGAAACATCAAATAGTACGGGGATCACATTACATACATGCAATCAACCCAAAAAAAAAGAAAAAAGGAAAAAAAAAGAAAAAGACTAGTAAAGCACATGCCAGTCAACAATCCAATAGGTCATCTGCATCCCAATCTTGTTTAGCATATATGAAATGCAGATCACTAGCGAGAGGGACAACATCAAGTGTTGTACTAGGAGAATCACTAGGTTCAACACATGGTGCATCACTCCTGGTTTAGGACGATCATCATGGTTATTATCGTTTAAGGTCATGGAAGAGGAAAATAACAAATTCGATTCATTATGCACTTGCTCATCAATTTTAGCAATTTCCTCATCATCATCCAAGTTAACCACAATAGGAGGATGAATGATAATATCTATAGAGGGTTTTGGTCCTTGTTGTGTTGGAGACATAAATTGTAACACTCTAACTAATCTATAGTTTAAGAATGGAAATTAACTACTAGTTTCAGTTGAAATGTAACTAACTAGTTTTCATATTAGGGTTTCCTTTGCAGTATCGAACATAAAAGATCAACAATTTGAACAATAAAAACATAATCAATTTATCAACTAACTTTTAGTTTTCAATTTCAACTAAAAAGGAAACAATTAACTGAATACATGTAACCGAAAATCATAATAGGATAATAAGTATCTTTTCTTTACTTTCGAAATGAAAAGAGCATTTATTACAGCTATGGAATAAACATGCTAAAGTATTTATAACTGAAATTAAAAGAGAGAAAGAGTTACAAGAAAATATAGTCTGAAGGCTTCGTGTGGTATTAAGGATCTCGTATTTTCCTTTACTAATGCTTAATTATTTATATATGGCAATTGGTTTTCTCATGAAAAGCAGTTAATCACAACTAAAATAATGGCTATAATTTCATTGCCATAATCATGTTCAAGGAAAAAGGGATGTAACATAAATTCTATTTGTGCTGGTAAGAGAGGAGGATCATCTTTTATTGCTTCTTTCAAGTTTGGATTTTGATTTTCAATGTTTTTTTCTTCATTCATCTTTCGAGTAATAGCATGACATCTACATATACGCTTTCTAGCATTTATGTTTCTTTTATTATGGTTTTCAAGTTGCATTTAGGTAGGAGCACATTTTTCAACCATAGGTTCCTTTTCTTCTTGTGAGGGAAGAATATAAGGAACCGTGGAAGGTTGTTCAACCACTTTCTCTTTGGCTTTATAAATTTATTTAGGAGGTGGATTAGGACTTGTTTGGTTTTTCTAGGGCTTTTATGGGAAATAGGCAAAGGTTTTTTCAAGGATGGGTCTTCATTTGTTGGAAGGGCTTTAGGCTCACTATTGTTTGCTTCAAGGGGTGGAGGAAAATTATCAAGGGATAATCTAGCTATGCATTTTTCTTTGAACTTTGGGTATGACAGGAAAAGGAAGTCTTTATGAGGTCTTATAGGTTCCATAGGCTTAGGCCCAAAAATAATCTAAGGAAAAGTTTCCACAAGAAGACAGGGGTCTAAAGCCACTATGGTTCACAGTAAATATTTCATTGTCGACTAGAAACTTTAAGCACTTATGGACAACAAATGGGACCAAATTCATGGAGCTAAGCCATGCGTAGCCCAACTTCACACAAAATTGGTCCAAATTGGATTTGATAGAGAATGATACATTTAATTTCTTCAATGCTACTTGTAAAGGGAGTGTGATCAAACCCACCGTAGCACGAGCAAAACCATCATGCATTTTAATCCATGTTTTTGGTTTATCATATCCATCTTGAGTAAGTTCATGCACATATAAAAGTTCTTCTGTGATCACATTCTCACCATAGACGAGATCAATTAAAATCCCAGGAGTGGGCCTGTTATTGATTCTACCAACTATGTAAAGAGGACCATCAGGTGCATGTTTGATTGTTTCTTCTGAAAAGAAAGTAATGTCAATGGGCATTATGGTTTGTTGTTTATGAGGCTCAATTTCAATCACTCCTATCATTGTATTAATAGGAATTTGGTCATTAGTATCCATAGGACTCTACTCATCATCATCCTTAGGACGTTGATTGTTATTGCTCATATTCTCATCATCCGTGTCAACATTCAAATTACATTGGGCTTAGTTTCACTAGCCTTAACAAATGAAATATTATGGTTGGGCATGGGATTGGTAAAGATTTGCAAGTTTTGGTTGGGAGGAGCTATAGACTTATTACCTTTGTCATTTACATCTCCAATTTGGATGTGATTGGAATTAATGAGGTCTTGCATAATATGTTTAAGACACTTGCAATGTTTTGTATCATGTCCTTTTTGTTGGTGATAAGCACAGTAGGAATTGTGTCTAAATCTCAGAGGTAACAAATTGCTAGGGTTAAGAGGTTGAACAAGAGGTAAGGTAAGCATGTTTTTGATTAATAGTTGGGTCATAATGTTGTGAAGTGTGTTGATTAAGGGTGTAAATTGTCTTTGTAGATCCCCAAATATATAAGGATTGCTCTTCTTTATAAAAACTCCTTGGGTATCAACTTGTTGGGTAGGTTGGGAGGTGGAGTTTAGTTGAAGGAAGCTTTTATTTTGTCTTCTGAAAGGCCGGTAGGTATTTTGGTTTGGAGCTTCAGACTTTTCAAGATGGTAGAGGTGGTTTTTGGTTCACTACTACCTACGTAATTCTGATAATCTCGAAGGGCATGCATAAATGCATGAAGGAAGGAAATTTCATCATGGTAAGCTTGTCTCTTACCTTACTTTGTAAATTTTTTATAAGCATCTTTTGAAGGTGGGAATCGAGAATCTTCACACTGATTTGGGAATAAAACGATAGGTAATGTGAAATAAAGTTAGTGACTTTTTCACCCTCATTTTGCTTACATCTCATCAAATCAACTAATGCAAGTTTAGGAACCATATGCACTTGGAAATGGTTAATAAATACCTCAACAAGTTCATTAAATGAATGAATTGAGTTATTTGGTAATGCATAAAACTAGTCCATGACAATTTCTTTCAAGGATTGGGGAAAAAGTTTAGCCAAAAGTTCGTCCTCGAGGATAAAGTCACTACACAAAGTAGTAAAGGAATTAACATGATTAGCAGGATCTCCCTTTCCTCCATATTTCTCAAATCTAGGGATCTCTATACCTTGTGGCACCAAAGTTCTCAATATCTCCAAGGATAGTGGGTTACTTTTGACATAGTATGAAGGTGGACCATTTTGATTTTGATTTATGGTGGAAACTTGACGTTGAATGGATGAAAGGCTTTATAAAAGGTGGTTAATGATAGGATCATTAATTGTGGTTTACGATGGAGATGAATATGGTGGTGGTGTATATGTGTTGGAAGGACTAGTGAATGGATTGCTTACGAGAGGAGATATAAGATTAGATGCCACATAAGTATAAGGAGCACTAGTGGAAATATTCAAGGTAGGAAGGATATTGCTAGTTGGTTGCATCGATGGGGTCATTTGAGGATTGGTATTGGTTGGAATGGATGTTATGGTTGAGGAGGGAGGAGTTTGATTTCCTCCTTGACTTTGCACATTGTTTGAAGATTGAGCACCATTAGTGGTGGAAGGAAGATATTTTACAAAGATGTGAGCTATGTTACACACAACTTCCAGTCCTTCATCACTTTCCATCATGCAATGAATATTATCTATGGTAGGTATAACAATGTTGGAAATATTTTCAATACTCACGCTATCTTGTAAATGAGCTAGGTCTTCATGCATTTTCATTATGTTTTCTTGAAGGATATGATCAACCATTGTTTGAACACTTGGCATAACACTTGTAGGCAACGTAGGCATAGAAAAAGAGGTACGGAAGGTATGGTCCATACCTAGTGAACTAATACCAACACCAGAAGTAAGAGAGCTTGATAACCCAAGATCCACAACAAATGTTTTATAAAGGGATGACATGAGTCTCACACTTCATATAACCACAATATTAGTAGTAGGACACCAAGTACTACAACTCATACAAGGGATAAACCAAGGAAAGTGCAATGAACACAATATCCTATGCTTGCAATTGCACTTCAAATGAAAGAAATTGAAACAAAAACTGAAAGCAACCAACAAAAGCATAGAAAAGAAATCTCTCGAGGGACTGAGATGCCAAGAAGGGAGTTTTAGTCCTAGTAGAGGTTTCTTTCAGAAAAACAACAAATTTTGGATTGTCTACAGTGTTCATAGATTTCCTATTCAAGATGCTAATGTTTAGAAATAGAAAAATGTGCAAATGAATGCAAGAAAAAGTAACTCTAGTGACAAGCAATTGAATGCAAAGTTAAATGCATTTTTTTCAATTTTGAAAGTAATAAGAATGTTTCTAAATGCAATTAAGATGATAAACAATGCACTTTTCAATTTTCGAATGAAATGAAATGATGAAAGAAAGCAAAAATGCAGCCTATATACACTTTCACTAATGCATTAAATATGAGACAACCTAGATGTAATTTTCACTAAATATGAGAAACCCTAGATGAAATTTCACTAATGCAAGATGCAATGCAAGAATGAATGCAACCTAGATCTAGGAATTTAATGAACTCCAAATCAAAAAATGAATGCTCAACAAGGTCAGGTTCACCAAAATGAAATGGCTGGAAA
The DNA here is from genome assembly GCA_007258455.2 of Sequoia sempervirens. Lineage (NCBI taxonomy): Eukaryota > Viridiplantae > Streptophyta > Pinopsida > Cupressales > Cupressaceae > Sequoia > Sequoia sempervirens. The sequence continues at coordinate 610,436,835 of VDFB02058242.1, read as the reverse complement.
ATGGTGATAGGGGAATACCACTTTTCTCCCACAATCATTCAATAATGTCCTAGGAGTCCTAATTGGATTGACTATCAACCTCACAAGGTGAGTCAATTCTCAACAAGGAGAACCTAGGAGGGGTTCTTTAAAATTCTATGGGTTCACCACCAAGCAAAAGCTTGGAAAAGACAAATGAACATTTAACTCACAAACCCTAATAATGCAAGCTAAATTATGATGACTGAAAATGATGAAATTATGCAACAACAAGTTAGGATGTATGTACCTAGGAAGTTTGGAAATGTTGTGAGGATTTCAAAAATGCAAAGAAGCTGCCAAAATATGTTATGGAGGACTAAGACGCCCTTACTATTGTCTTAGTCCCATTGCTATTTTTTGAGGTAGATGCGAAATCTTCGGATGTTGGGACCGAATCTTGAAGAATTTTCAAAAAATGACCTCAGGAGGACTAAGACACCCTTACTGTTGTCTTAGTCCCATTTGGAATTTCTAAAATCTCTTAATATGGTCTTGAAGATAGATTTCTGCACTTCCTTCTTCTCTGATCTCAAGTTTTGAAACTTCCAGATCTAGCTTGTAGGTGAGTTTCCATGAAGATGACAACTTTGTAATGCAACTTTGCAACTCTACACTTCAAATGATCTTCAAGTCTTCAACCTAAATCTGCAATCATAAACATGCAAGAGGGGAAATGCTTGTTGATTGTTAGTGAATGGGGGTTTGCCTTGGTCAAACCCCTTGTTGGTAATTAAACCTTGAAATGAAATAGAATAATGAAGGGAAATGATGAATGAACAACATGCAATACTACAACTCACCAAACCCTTGTTGTAAGGTCTACAAACTTGTGTGAAATGGCTGCAATGTATATGGATCTTGAATCAAAGGAATGCTTGATGGATGTTGACTTGAATTGCTTTCTTGAATCAAAACCATACATCACAAATGTTAGCACAACAACACACATGATGCAAGAATATCTTTGATATGATGCTTGAATCTTGATGATGGCTCCGAATGCTTGATAGAATGCTCTTGAATGCCAAAATACTTGGATGCTTAGATTGTTTGATAACTTGCTTGATATGAAAATGAGAGGAGGAACCTTGTATTTATACTTATCTATGCTTAATATCCCAAAATTACATAAAAACAAAGCTGACATATTAATTCATTAATTAAAGGAGGCCAAATCCTACCAAAATTTGAAATTAAATCCCAAAAATAAGCCAAGGAGGACTAAGATGCCCTAGGTGGTGTCTTAGTCTTGAGGCTCAAATCTCAGGGCACAAACTCCAAAAAGGGACCTATTTAGGTGCATTCAAAATTAGGGTGACCCCAAGACCTTTGGAGGACAAAGACACCCTAGGTGGCATTTTAGTCCCGACCCAAAAATCATGAACACTCAGACAAAATCATTAAATTATTATTTATCCAATAGAGAATGTCAGGATTAGCCATAAAAATATATAATTCATAGGGATTGTGGATGCAAAATAGGACCAATTAAGACATAAATAAGAATAATTAGAGTAAGGTGGGCCCAAACAAGTGTAAAAATCCAAGGGTATGCATTTTCCTACACTACAATTTTCCAAGTTTATTTTTTTCTCCTTTTGCATCTCTATATCTTATCTCTATCTCCCTCTCCCTTCACTCTTCCTCTCTTTTTTCTTTATCTAAATTCATCCTTAAGTGTGCAATGGGTACACCAAAGAGGTCTTGAAGGTGAATCATCATATCTTTAATCAAATTACATGCTACGCTAAGCATAACTCCCTAGGGATACATGTTATCCTTAGATTGTTGGCAGTGGCAAAAAATGACTGATCAAAAATTAGTTTCTAGCTCTAACTTATAATTTAGATTTTAAGTTTTCAAATTATTTATTATATAAATTAAAATAAAAAATCAAAATATAATTATTCTACAATAATTATATTTTTTTAAAGATAATTAATTATATATTAAATTAATTCTAATAATTAATTAACGTTTCCACTATAGTGGCATTGTTTTTGTGTACACTTTTATGTGTTTGATTTAAATTGATGTTCATAAAGGCGTCAATTTTAGCCCCTATGGAGTGTAATGGAGGAAGATGCGAAAGCTATTGATGGTGGAGTTGCTCACAGTGAAGAGAATCGATTCTTTCAGATTCATAAGAGAGGGAGAAGTATCTACTATGATCAGCTTAATCTATGAGGAAAGTGAGCACGGAGCGTAGTAAGTGGATGTAAAGAAGAGGCTCTCTTCCCTTAATCAAAATATTGTCTGCAAAATGTTTTCCAGCATGACATACTCTGAAAACGACTTGAATGGAGAACATGGCTTCAAACAAATGATTGAAGAGATGTTTGTTGTGGCCAGTGTATTTTGCATTGGTGATTTCATTCATTCTCTCGACTAGCTCAGCTTGTAGGGATTGCGTCGTCGCATGCAAGTTGTTCACAAAATATTCGACGGATTTTCTGAAAATGTAATTGATGAGCACATTCATCATGGATTGGAAGAAGGAAAAAAGAAGGAAGAAGATAGTGTTAAAAACATGGTAGACATGCTACTCAACATAGCCGAAACAGAGAGCTAGACAATCTCATGAACCGTCATCAAAGCCATTATCATGGTAAGTTTGAGAATCAAGGCTGTCTTTCCATACCATCAAAAAATACTCATTTCTAGAATCAATCCTCATAGAAATGCTCGTATTTGTGTGGAGGTTGATTTGAGTAATCCCTTGCCAGATTCTCTGGAAACTTGTCTTGGTTCTTTATCCTGGATTCAACAACTTGACTATGAGTCCCTTCCTTTTCGTTGTCATAATTTTCATGAGTATTGACATCTTTAGAAACAATGCCCTAGGATTAAGAAGGCTCCTCCTTCTAATTCCTCTCCTTCGTCTTCAGCTCCCAAAGTTGTTAGGGAGGATAAAGGGAAATCTTCTATGATGAAGGGTGAACTAGATAAAGATGGCTTTGTGCTAGTTAAGTAAGCTAAGGGTGTTGGTTAGAAGAGATCGTTCAAGGATAGGAAAAATGAAGAAGACTTTCATTGGTTTAAGGTGTTGAATACCTCAACCTTGGAGGAAGGAATCCCATCGGATATGCCTTCGGTTGCACTGTTGGTATGGGTTGTGATGCAGGATAGGGACAAGGATCCAGTCAGAACATTCACTTATCTCATTGTATGTAGGATCATCTGGAAACTATGACTGATCATATGTAGGATGAGGATGATGATATTGTTTTGGAAGATTTGGAAAAGGAGGGGCTAGTTTCTGGTAAGAGCAAGGGGTCTTCCCTAGCCTTGGGGGTGCAACAATGCTCGATTATGAAGGGACTACCTGAACACTCTTCTAAAAGTGGTCGCAAGAAGGATCTTGAGAAGATTAAGCATACTAGAGAGTTGTTGGTGGAATCTGGGTCTATTGAACCCATTGACACTCACTTTTCACCATCACCTCCATGATTTTTCTCTCATGGAATGTAACAGGGTTGAATAACACCCCCCATCAAAAGGATATTCATGATATGGTTGTTGTCCATTCTCCAGAATTTTTTTGTGTTCAGGAGACTAAACTTTCAGTTGAGTGTATGTTTCAGTGTGCTTATCGTATATGGTATTTTGGTCAATGTGAGTGTATTGGTTCTAAGGGGAGTTATGGAGGTTTGGCTCTTTTTTGGGATCCAAGAAATATTGCTCCCCTTTGGTGGATTTCCAATGATTCTACTATTTCAATGGTTACCTCTTCTTTGGATTCAGGTGAAACTATTTTGGCTACTAATGTTTATGCCTTGACTGATATTCATGGAAAAAAAATGACTTTGGGCTCATATAAGGTACATTAGATCATGTGTTCCTTATCTTCCTTGGATCTTAGCTGGTGATTTTATTTCTATGTTGAGCTTAGGGAAGAAAAGAGGTGGGTTGCATCAGCTTAGGCTTGTTGCTGCTCTTTTTCGGGAGAATGTGGATTTGCTTGCTTTGAATGATGTTAAGCCTTCTAATCGTATTTTCACTTGGAATAATAGACAGAGTGGAGAGGAAGCGATCTTGAAAAGGTTGGATAGATTTCTTGTTTCTTGTTTTTGGGTGGGAGGTAGATTAGTTATAGGTTCTGACCATTGGCCAATCAAATTGACAATTTCCCATTTTACTGTTCCCAAGAATCCTCCTTTTAAGTTTCAGCTTATGTGGCTTTGAGAGTCTTCTTTGCATGATATTATGGCTTAGTGGTGGCATGATGGCAGCCCTACTTATGGTACAACTATGTACACTTTTTTTAAGAAAATTCAGTATGTTAAATTTCACCTTAAGAGATGGAATAGGACTAGTTTTGGAAATTTTAATGTTATGAAGATGAATTCCCAAGCAAGCCTTAATGGAATTACTTTCCAAATTCAAGATTTTGGTTTCTCAAATGCTCTGGGTCAAGTGGAAGCCCAGGCCACGAGAGTTATGGAGGAATGGGAGCTTTGGGAGGAGATTTTCTAGAAGCAGAAGGCTCAGATTGACTGGCTTCAGGAAGGGGACAAGAATAATGCTTTCTTCCATCATTCAGTGCAGGATCAACGTAATAGAAGTTGTATTTCCTCTCTAGTTAATGTGGATGGGGTTTGTATTTCTTCTTTGTAGGCCTTGTCTCGTGAGGCTAGAAATTTTTATTCTATTCTTTTTTTCGAGGAATCCCCCCTCGCAGAAGATGAGGAGAATTTAATCCTTGCTTGTGTCCCTTCCCTGATTTCCAAGGAGATAAATGATTGCATCATTTGTCTAATTTCTTTGTAGGAATTGGAAGAGATCATTTTTGGGATGAATAAAGGTAAAGCCCCTAGACCAGATGGTTTTCCTGTTGAATTTTTTTAGGAATTCTGGGATATTATAAATTTGGATTTGCTGGAGGTTGTACGAGAATCTCTTCATAGTAAGCAGATGCTTCATGCTTTAAACTCTACTTTTTTAGTTCTTATTCATAAAAAAGAAGGTGTTGATCAGCTTGAATACTTTTGACCTATTGCCCTATGTAATGTGGTGTATAAAATTATTACGAAATTGATTGCTGAGAGGCTCAAATTTTTTCTTCCTTCTATTATCTCAGAGGAGCAAGGAGGTTTTGTTGCTCGTAGACAGATCCTGGATGGGGTGGTGATTGCTTCTAAGTTCATCCACTCTATGGCGACTTCCAAGGAGAATTCTATGTTCATCAAGTTGGATATGGACAAGGATTATGATAGAGTTAAGTGGCACTTTTTGTAGAGAATTCTCTTAGCCTTTGGTTTTAGTCAGGATTGGGTCAGTAGGGTTATGAGTTGTGTTATCTCTTCCTCCTTTTCTATTCTTATGAATGGGGAACCTTCTGAGCTTCTAGAGGATTCCAGGGGCCTTCGTCAAGGAGATCCTCTCTCCCCTTATTTGTTTATTATTATGGCTGAGGGTTTGGGAAGATTTTTGAATTCATGGGTTTCCCAGGGCAGGATTCAAGGCTGGTGTTGGGGTAATGGGCTTTCACAACTCTCTCATCTTCAGTTTGAGGCTTCCAAGGGCCTTTGTTAAGAAGATTATCTCTCCCCTTATCTGTTTATTATTATGGCTGAGGTTTTGGGAAAATTTATGAAGTCATGGGTTTTCCAGGGTATGATTCAAGGATGGTGTTGGGGAAATGGGCTTCCGCAACTCTCTCATCTTTAGTTTGTGGATGATACTTCTCTTATGGGGAGGGCTTGTCTTCATGAGGTTTTTTCTTTTAGGCAGGCTTTGGATATTTACCCTATTGCTTCGGGTCAAAAAATCAATGAGCAAAAGTCTTCTATCTTCTTTTTAATACTCCTCAAGCTATTCAATTTGATAGATTGCTAATATTTTGAGGTTTTAGATTGGGTCCCTTGCCTTTGTCTATCTACGAATACCTCTTACTATTGGTAGGCAACCCAGGTCTTCTTGGAAAAAATTGCTTGATAAGTTGTGTAGTAAAGTCAATCATTGCATTCATCGTTCACTTTCTACTATTGCGAGAGTGACTATTCTAAAGTTTGTTATCTAGGCTCTTCCTATTTATAGGGGTTTTTTTTAGGCGGCTCCTTTGTATTTCTTGACAGATTTTGATGCTCTCTCACAACAATTTCTTTGGAGCAATAACTTGCAATCGACCAAGTGGAGTCTTGTTAAGTGGGATACGGTGTGCAGGCTGTAGAAAGTTGGGGGCCTTGGATTGTGTTCAACTTTGGGTGTGTATTCTTATCCACAAGTATTTTAAGGATGCTAACACTTTTGATGTTCCTTGTTACCCTTTAGAAGGAAGGGGATCTATGATTTGGAATACCCTCAAATTGGGGGCTCAGTTGGTTAAGCATGGGCTTTCTTGGATATGTCATTCAGGTTCTCAAGCCCTTTTTGGTGGGATTCTTAGGATGGTCGCCCTCCCATTCTTTCAAGTTACCCTCACCTCTAGTCTCTTTGTGATCATTTTATTGCTACTAGTTGGAATACAGTTGAGCATTACAAGTCTGTTCAGATTATTGGACTGGTTGCTAGCCTTAGGTGGAAGCACTCCTCAGATTGCTTTCCAAGAGGGTTAGAGGAGGATAAGCAAGAGTTGACTCAGATTTTGGCAACATAGGTGATCCCGATGGATCCAGAAGACCTAAAAGTTTCACAGTCTCAAAATCCCTACAAATCAGGATCATTAGAAAGATCTTGCTGACACGATCCTGATGCAACTTGAACAGGCTCAAAAGGAGTCTATATGCAGAAGTTATGCTCAGTCAAAGGTTCAGTCAAACAAGCAAATCAGGGCCAATGCAAGGCTGAAAATTTGAGTGTCTCCAAATTGGGAAAAGACAATTCCATTTTGTAGTGCTTGTCAATACGGTTCCAACACATTTTGAATCATGTCAAATGGAATCTGTATGAGCGAAATAGAGTCAGTCAAAGTTTGCAGACAAAAGGAGTTGACCAGAGGGTATAGTTACTGACATGGCAAGCCAGAATATTGACTAGGACTAGTCAGAACTTGACACATGGCAGGTCCATACTGTTGAAGTGACAGTGAGTTAGCAGGCTGAGATCATGACACATGGTATAAACATAGTCTATAGTTTGGGCCGGTAGCATTATGCCACATGGCAGGGTATGAACTAGTAAAGAGATGCCACGTGGACCCATGGTAGGGTGCCACATGGCACCTTAGGTTACTGCGGGTCGTGTTTGTTAAAAAATCATTGGGAAAATTCAACCTCCCAACCTCCCTCCCATTTTCATGCTACACCAATGAACCAAGCATATTCCTTGAAATATTTGAGGAGCACATTCTATTTAAACACTACAAACTACCTATTGTTTGTTAAAAATGGTTGGGTAGAGTTGAACCTTTGACCTCCCAATGACTAACTTCCCTCTCCATCACTAAGCCATTTGTTTTCCTCATAACATGAGTGGTGTCGATTATATTTAAGGCCTTAATATGGCTATTACAAATCAAAAGGATAGCTCAATAATGAAGCCCGAGCCCCCAAAATTGGGTTTAAAATATTTTTAAAAACTATTTTATAAGATTTTACAAGGGTTTTTATTAGTTTTGAAAGGATTTTCAAATATATTGTAATGTAAACTGGGAGATATGAGGTTATTATTAAATCATATGGTTATGAACCATATTAGGCAATGATTTTGTATAAAAGGGGAAGGATTTTGGCATTGTAGGACATTTAAAATTCTCTTGGAGTGAATAATTGTATTATTGGGAAATTATTGTGAAAGGTGGAGAATTTGAATTCTTTGAGAGAGAGATTACAAGGTGTTGATTATTACACCAAAAATTCTAAAAGAAAGAGAGACTATGAAAAGTTCTTATGCCAGTGGAGCTTGGATATTGTAACAAGGAATTTTCATTGCTTGGTGATATTAATAAAGCGGTCTACCTTGAGAAGCAGACCAAGAGACGTAGTCTTCATTGGACAAACTTTGTTATCAAGTTCATGTTCCTCTCTCTCTTGTGTCTTTTCATTCTTCTCTCTCCTGTCTTTCATTTTTTTAGTTTTAATTCCTTATGTTGATTTCTAATTACAACATTATAGTAATTAACAATTTTCTTAATTTATATAAAAGTGAACTTAGTCTGTATTTTCAATGGTTAAACAACATAGTCACACAATTCTATTGGATCGAGAATAATTGTAATTAAGGTTAAATACATTTGAATTTGTAAACCTCTAATTATAGTTCAAAATGGTATCAGAGCTTCTTAACGAGAAATTACAAAAATTGAATGTTAACCAGGTTGAAATTGAAGCAAGGAGAAGGTGCACTTAGAGAGTTCAAACCTGAGATCAGAAAATGAAGGTCTTTTCCATGATGAAAAATAATAGCTGAACAAAATCCTATGAAGCTTGATGAGAAAGCTTTCCAAAAATCATTTCTCAAAATGAAGGCTATGGTGGAAGTTCTTTTCCAAGAGAGACAAGGGAGACATAAGAAAAAGGAACTCAAGAACAAAAAGAAGAATGAAACCTATGAATCCACTTCAAAATATGATAAAGTTAAAGGAGTAGGAGGTGGTAGTGACCCTCTTGAACCTTAATCCCCATCCTCTTCTTCATCCTCTACATCTTCTTCGTCTACTTCTTCAAAGAAGAAACATCCTATATAGTCTGAAGCTAATACACCTTTGTTAAAGCCTGATGTTAAATTTGAATTTCCAACTTATAATGAAGAACTAGATGCAAAAACAATTGATAATTGGATAAAACAAATTGAAGTTTACTGTAGAGTTTAGAAGTTTACTATAGAGTTTAGAAGTTTACTGAGGACTCTCAAAAAATCCAATTAGCCACTCTTTTCCTGGGAGGCACAACCTTAATCTGGTGGGAGAGCTGAACTCAAGAAGGTTTAAGTCGATATGGTAAAATTATTTCTTCTTGGTTTGAGTTTATAGCTGCATTAAAGACATAGTTATATATATTAGATCATATGCAAAAGTAGTAATGAATTGACAATCATTAAAGCAAGAGAAAGGACAAAGTGTATAGGATTATACATAGCAGTTTAGGAAAAGAGCTTTAATTTTGGGCATTCCATTATATACACAAGAAACTTTGTTAAAGTATATAGTTGGATTACATGAAAATTTGAGGCATACAATACTTATGTTTAATCCAACTAACCTTGATGAAGTTAGTGTGCAAGCCATTCATCTGGAAACAAGCTCGAGGAATAGCCATGATGGTCTCTTAGTGGACTCCAATAAACACAAAGGGAGCAAGAAAGGGAAGGAGAAAATGCAGCAGACAACTACTATAAAGAAAGAGGAGGATAAGCCTTATTGCTCACACTGCAAGAAGAAAGGGCATGAAGATGCAAAGTGTTGGAAATTGCATCTTGATCAGAAACTGAAGTGACCAGTTCAAAGATCGAAAGGGTAAGAAAAAGACTACAACTATCGTGCATGATCTTGGATCAAATTCTGATGATGAAACCAAGATCACAGTTGTGGGTATAAAAGGTATTGTTCCTATTGCTAGTACTAGTTCCCATGCTTCTTCTATAAGGAATAATGAAGTACCTATTGAAAGTAAGAGGAATGAATTATTTCATATAAGGGCTTTTGCAAAACAAAATAAGATTTATACACTCATAGATAGCGGATCACAAGTGAATCTAATCTCTGAACAAGTTGTTAAGGAATTGATATTAAAAACAACTCATCCTAAACCATATCCATTAGGTTGGGTGCATGATAATGCTCGGCTACATGTGTCAAGGCAATGTAAACTTCGATTTGCAATCACATCCAAGTTTGTAGATGAGGTAGAGTTAGATGTAATTTCACTTGACATTTGTGGGATGGTTCTAGGTAGTCCTTATTTGTATGACAAAAAGGCCATTTTCTACAAGGAACATAATAAGTGTCCAGTGTTGCCACAATAGTGGTTTAAAATTCCTGAGAGGAACTGATTTTAGCTGAAATCGCATATTTTTAGAAAATATAATGATTTAAGCCTTAAAAATTTCCATTTTAAGGATTTCAATTGAAGAGGGTTTGATCAAATCACCTTATATCAAACCCCCTTGGATAGAACCTCGCTAGTTTTAAACCATACCTATAAATGAGTCTCCTTTACACCTATCAAAATGCTGATAAAAAATCACTTTTGAATTAACTTTTGGGGGATCAAATGAATTCATTTAAAATTTATTTCAAATTATTATGGTATTCCTTAGAACAATCTATCCAATGAATATAATTTTAATATGTTTTGGTTTTGTTATGTATTTGTTTTTTAAGTTTTATTAAACATCGTTTTTCATCAAAAATAAATTTCTTTGTTCTTCACATATGGAAAAATAGTAGATTATCAAAGAAAAAAATTTGAAAAATATAACTGCACCAATATTGAAGTCCCTGATCCAACAAAAAAAATTAAATTAAATTTTGACATATACAAAAAAAGTTACGCGTTATACGGTCGCGCTGTGTCTGAATTGTAATTAGTTTGACTTTGAAACTTGATTAAGGAAAAAATATTCAAGAAAAAACTATTTAACCAAGTTGAAGCACTAGATATTAGAGTTACAAATCTAAATTTGAAAGAATTATAATTTTATCCTTCATGGAAAAAAATTTATGTGTTATACGGTGTGCGTCACTTTTTAAAAATGTTGTTTTCTAAAAAAAACCAATTTTCGTGGGAGATGGAAAAAGAAGTGCAATTTGATTCCAAAAATTTTGAAAAAAATATTTTTAGAATCTAAAAAAAAAATTTGATGAGACTCTAGTTTGCACCATCTTCAAATTCCTCACGGTTTAGCCGCTATAGGTGCTCGAATGTGAAGATTTAGTTAAAAATAATAATTTCAGTGTCTAGTTTGGCCAAAAATTGTAAACCACTATTACGGGATCACCCTGTCATTTGTTTAAGGATGGAATTGAATACATTGTAAAAGCTCATCACATGAAGAATGAAAATTCTATTGTAAACACAAGGCATATGAAGATGATTGTAAATGCAATCAATGCTTTAACCCTTATGTTTGTAACATCTAGTGATACTAAGCATAAAGATGGAATAATATTTGATTCTTATACGGTGTCATAGACAACATAGAGTGAGGATCAGTTGCAAGCACAGTTAAGCCTTCAAGTAGAGGTGGTAAAAGAGGATCTGAACAATTCATTTTCTAATAATGTTCCTATTCAGGAGATTCTTCAAGTTGATTCATTTTCCTTCACATCAGTTTATTCAATACTGTTGCTTGTTCTTCTACTAGTTAGTTCTATGTGGATGATCAATGTGACAGTGAATATTGATGATAATACAGTTGATTGCATCAACAATGCTATTTCATTTTTCATTGTGTTTGTGATGGGACATGTGGTCAGAATTCTAGCAGGGTGGACAGATGGTACTGAGAAAGTGGGGTGACAATGCCCTAGCTCAAATTGTACATAAAAATAGACTTTTGGTGGTCCAAAAGCTTCTTAATGGGGAGGAATGATCTAGGTGGATCCAAAAGACCTAAGGAGTTTGTATGCAGAAGTTATGCTTAGTCAAAGGTTCGGTCAAATAGGAGAACCAGGGCTGATGCAAGGCCAAAAAATGATCATCTCCAAATTGGGAAAATACAATGTCAAGTTGTAGTGCTCGTCAATACGGTTCTGATGCCTTTTGAATCTCATCAAACAAAGTTCGTATGAGAAAAATAGAGCCGGTCAAAGTTTGTAGACAAAAGGAGTTGACCAGAGGGTATAGTTGCTGACATGGTAGATGATGTGGCAAGCCAAAATGTTGACTGGGACCATTCAAAACCTAACACGTGGTATGTCCATACTGTTGAAGTGGTAGTGAGTTGGAAGGCTGAGATCATGACACGTGGCATAAACATTGTCTATAGTTTGGACCAATAGCATTATGCCACGTGGCAGGGTATGAACTAGTAAAGAGATGCCACGTGGACCCATGGTAGGGTGCCACATGGCATCCTTGTGTTTGTGATGGGACATATGGTCAAGATTCTATCAGGGTGTACAAATGGTACTGAGAAAGTGGGGTGATAATGCCCTAGCTCAAATTATACATAAAAATAGACTTTTGGTGGTCCAAAAACTTCTCAATGGGGAGGAATGATCCAGTGGATCTAGAAGACCTAAAAATTTCATAGTCTCAAAATCTATACAAATCAACATCATTAGAAAGATCTCACTGACATGATCCTGATGTAACTTGAACGGGGTCAAAAGGAATTTATATGCAGAAGTTATGCTCAGTCAAACAGGCGAATCAGGGCTGATGCAAGGCTAAAAAAATTGATCATCTCCAAATTGGGAAAATACAAATGTCAAGTTGTAGTGCTCATCAATACAGTTCCAACACATTTTTAATCGCGTCAAACGGAGTTCGTATGAGCAAAATAGAGCCGGTCAAAGTTTGCAGACAAAAGGAGTTTACCAAAGGGTACAATTGCTGACATGGCAAATGATGTGGCAAGCCAAAATGCTGATTGGGACCAGTCAAAACCTAACACATGGTAGGTCCATACTGTTGAATTGGCAGGCTAAGATCATGAAACGTGGCATAAACATAGTCTATAGTTTCGACTGGTAGCATTATGCCACATGGCAAGGTATGAACTAGTAAAGAGATGCCACATGGACCCATGGTAGGGTGCCGCGTGGCACTCCAAGTTACTACAGGTTGTATTTGTTAAAAAATTGTTGGGAAGATTTGACCTCCCAACCTCCCTCCTCCCATTTTCATCCTACACCAATGAACCAAGCGTATTCCTCGAAATATTTGAGGAGCACATTCTATTTAAACACTACAAACTGCCTATTGTTTGTTAAAAATGGTTGGGTAGAGAACCTTTGACCTCCAAACCACTAACTTCCCTCTCCATTGCTAAGCCATCCATTTTCCTCGTAACATGAATGGCGTAGGTTATATTTAAAGCCTTAATATGGCTATTAAAAATCAAAAGGATAGCCTGATAATGAAGCCTGAGCCCCCAAAAATGGGTTTAAAAGATTTTTAAAAACTATTTTATGAGATTTTATAAGGGTTTTTATTAGTTTTGAAAGGATTTTCAAATATATTGTAATGTAAATTGGGAGATATGAGGTTATTATTAAATCATATGGTTATGAACCATATTAGGCAATAATTTTGTATAAAAGGGGAATGATTTTGGCATTGTAGGACATTGAAAATTCTCTTGGAGAGAATAATTGTATTATTGGGAAATTATTGTGAAAGGTGGAGAATTTGAATTCTTTGAGAGAGAGATTACAAGGTGATGATTATTACACCAAAAATTGTAAAGGAAAGAGAGACTATGAGAAATTCTTATGCAGGTAGAGCTTGGATATTGTAACAAGGCATTTTCATTGCTTGACGATAGTAATAAAGCAGTCTACCTTGAGAAGTGGACCTGGAGACGTAGTCCTGATTGGATGAACTCTGTTATCAAGCTCGTGTTCTTCTATCTCTTATGCCTTTTCATTATTCTCTCTCTTGTCTTTCATTCTTTCAATTTTAATTCCTTATGTTGATTTTTGATTATAACATTATAGTAATTCACAATTTCCTTAATTTATGTAAAAGTGAACTTAGTTTGCAATTTCAATGGTTAAACAAAATAGTCACGCAATTCTATTGGATTGGGAAAAATTGTAATTAAGGTTAAATACATTTGAATTTGTAAACCTCTAATTACAAATCAATGAGAATGCAATTCCATGGCAGGATAGGATGTTCTAGCCTAGAGCAACAATGATTTATTTGGAAAGTAGTTTGTTTCAACAGGTTATGGCAAGTTGCTTAGGCAGGTGTTTGGGGACATTGAGGTCCCCTAGTGGAAGCAAGTGTGGAATAAATTTTCGTGGCCCAAGTGCAATTTTTTTGTGGTTGGTGGTCCAAAACTAATGTCTTACTTGGGATAATTTGTGCATGAGAGGGTTCCAGGGTCCCTCGATGTGTGTTTTGTGCAATAAAATTGAGGAGAATGTCTCTCATCTCTTCTTCCAGTTCTCCTTTTCTAGGAGGCTTTGGAACCTTTGGTGGGATGTGTGGAATGAGGCTTGTTGGCATGTCTTTTTCTCTGGCGGAGTTTTTTGCCTGGTGGGGGAAGGCCCCTTTTAAGACTTCTTTTCTTCAAGTTACTTGGGCTTTAGGACCGACCTTTATTATTTGGCATACTTGGTTGGAGAGGAATCATAGGATTTTTCAAGATGTGAAGCTAGTTGTCCAACATTTGTGGTGGATGATTCTTCATTCGGTGGGTGAAACTACTACGGCTACGTGTGACTTGGCTGAGGGTTTGGATCCTAGAGAGGTTGTCTTTTGTACTCGTCCCAATCTTCCTCTTTAGAGGGGGGCTGTTAAGAGTGTTGGTCAATTCAAGAGAAATAGATATTGTCATCCCCTTCGAAAGATAAATAGGGAGGGGCCCTAGCGTCCTCCCCCTTAAGGTGTGTTGAAAATCAACATGGATGGTTCTTCTCGCAGAAATCTTGGCCATGCTGGTATTGGAGATGTTGGGGGGACTAGTTCGAGGACTGTTGAGTTTATCTTTTCTATTTATAAGGGTTGGTATACTAACAATGTCATGGAGGCTCTTGCCATTTTGTATGTCATGGACCATAGTTGTGCTTTCGAGTGGAGACAGGTCATTTGTGAATCAGACTTTTAGGTGGTGGTGAATTTGCTAAAGAGGCAACAATTAGATGATGTTAGTTGGCAATTGGCTATTATTATAAAATAAATTCTTAATATGTGTGCTTCCTTAGATTTTGTTTCTTTCTGTCATATTCCACGTGAATGGAATGGGGTTGTAGATTGTTTAGCTAAATGGGCTTCTGATTATTTGCATGATTGGAATATAGTGGACAGGGGTCAATTACTCCCAAATTTGTCTCAAAATTTGGACCAATTAGTAGAGATTGATAAGGATGGGTAATTCTCTTGCTTTGTATTGCTCTTTTTGGTTTGAATAAATTTTTACCCCTCTTCTAGTTCAAGACATTATTCCATCATAATTTTTATAAACTATTGAATTAAGAAGTTTTCTACACCATCACAATTACATTATTCTCAGTTATATTGTCATTAGATAAGATATCAAAGCTCCGCGAAGGATAAGATAACTAGAACTTAGAAAACTTCTAGAGGTATCCATTAGCATTATAAGTTTTCATTCAAGGTTTAGATACTTGAGAGGAATCTTTGACTATAGGTACTAAAATTTTGTAGGAATTAAGGTCAATTTTGGACATAAAAATGTAATTTTATTGAGTTCAAGATTGATTTGTTGGTGTGATGATTGGCTTTAATCATATTAAAGTGATTTATCTTAATGCATAGTTAAATAATACTATAGTGTAGAAAATTGTACGCTCTTCAAATGGTACAATTTCACACTTAATTTGGACCTATTTTAGCACCCTTGCATTAAATACCCCTGTAAATCATCATTAATAGGCCCCTAAGACCCTATATTTTGGATCTCGAGGCTTATTTCAATTAATTATCCGATGTAGTTGTGACTGCCATGATAGACATGTATGCAAAATGTGATGACATTCAGAAGGCACCTGCATTGTTTCACAAAATGAATCATCCAAATGTGACCTCATGGACTGCAATCATCTCTAGATATGCAATGGATGGCTCTAGCAATGATGTGTTTAAACTCTTTGAACTAATGATGCATTCTTATTATTATATGATTAATCTTAACTATTATTATACGATTAATGTAAATAATTGATGATTAACATAACTTAACATTTGTAAGAATATATCTTTCCGCTACTAATTAGTTTTTGTAATTTCATAAAAAGAAAAAAATAATTATTATTTAAAACTTCTTGTCCCTGCCTATAACGGGGACAATGTTTTCATCTGGACGAATTGGTAAAAATGGTGTTCGAACCATTTCAAGCAAAAAATTATCAATTTTTATGATATTTTATAATGATTAGATTTTATAAAACCATGAAGAGGTGAAACCAAATTGTATGTTTTGCTAAGAAGTAGAAACCAAAGATTCAAAATATTTGAAGATTGTTGTTGTCAAAAGGCAGATCATGTCATGCTTAAAGAAAAAAATCGTAATTTAAACCATAATCAAGGTTGAATCTGTTGCCAATGAAGATCATTACTGTAGCATTCTTTGAAGCGAAGGAGGAAGTTGTTTATCACCAGTCAAAGGAAGCCATTGTCAAAGTATAGATCGCAGCTGTTAAATATTTTTGTCATGGAAGGAGACCATTGCAGTAAAGAAAAGATCACCCAAGGTAAAGAGGACGAATAAAATTAAAGATCCAACCCACTATGCAATTGTTGCCCAAGGAAATAAGAGATTTGCAAAAGCCACCTTCCAAATCAGAGATCTACAAAGATAAAAGGAGATTGAGGGTTTGAAAGGTAACACTAGCTGATGTCAAAAGGCAACAGATTGCAGAGATGAGATAGTTGATCAAATCATAGCCCAATTTATTTAAAAAACTAAGTTGAATTCATTTGTTTTCAATGGAAAAGATAGGGAAAAGAGTAAAGGAGAATGAAAACTTAACGTGTGTCAAAGATATTTTGGAGAAATAACTAGAGAAAGTTAGAAAGATAAATGAAAATTTGGAAGAGGAAAATAGTTCGCAAAAGGAAGATATATTGAATTTGAGGGAAGAAAATAATTTGTTCAATCAATTAATTGAAGCTTACATAAAGAAAAATCAATGTCTTAAGTCTAAGCCTACACTATGTAATGTGTCACGTGATACAAGTGATTTGTTTTGTTCATTAGATGAATTATTTGATAAATGTGATATATCTAAAGCCTTTTTATAAAAAGTGTAAGGAAGACAATAATATTTTTGAATCTACAACTCTTGCTAGTTGTGAGGATAATGATAAAGAATGTTCTCCAAAGAATGTTCGATTTACGATAATGGAAAGAATGGGATATGAAGGAAAAGGTTTGGGAAAATATGGACAAAGAATTATAAAGCCCATTGAGTGTATAGTGAGGCCCAAGAATGAAGGCCTTGGATATGCTAGTAGAAACAAAAATGTTGTTACATGTATTATAAGTTAAAGAAAATTATATCAAGGAATACAATGCCATACAATGTTCTCATTTTCATAGGCATGGACATAGAAAAAATTTGTGTTAGGATCTTCATCCTTGTAGTATATGTGGATTGAAGAATAATTCTAAGAAATTATATTGGAAAACAAAATGGAAGAAACAACCTCTAAAAGATAGTATACAAATGGATTGCAGATGGTTTGGTGTATCTAATTGGAAAAAGGTCACACATATTTTCAAAATGTTGTACAAGCATAAATAATCTCATGGCAAACAAAATAACAATCATGAAGGTTAGATGATATCCTCGAAACCATATAATTTAATCTATGAATTTTGACCATTACAAGGGCTACTTGAATTCTATCCATGTAGCAACATGAGATTTATAGTTGGAGCACTCATATACATAGAATAAGTACCATTGATCACAAACATCATTATTATTTTTTTATAAAAATTTATAGTGGTGATTGTAGAGATCATTGTTGAATGGTTGTAACGTTGATCACAAAGATCATTGCTGAACCTAGAAAGTTGTAGTAATGATCGTAGAGATCATTATTGAATGGTTATAAAGTTGACTAGAAAAAGATCATTGTTTAACCTAAAATGTTGTAGTATTGATCTTAAAGATCATTGTTGAATAGTTGTAGCGTTGATTACAAAGACCATTACTAAACTTGTGAAGAATTTGATTGCAAAGATCATTGTTGAAATTCATCACAAAGATCATTACTAAATTTCTGAAGGTTTTGGTTGCAAAAATTATTATTGAAATTGATCGTAGAGATTGTTGCTAAATTTGTGAAGGTTTTGATCATGAAGATCATTGGGAATGCTTCACTTCCTTTATCAATATAACTATGAAGAACGTCTTACTATAGACAATGATAGACAAAAGTAATCAAGGCTATTCAAAACAAAGATAAGTTTGTATACTTTTGAGAACACATTGATGTTAAATATTTTTCAAATGTACATAGGTAGCAAATAAACCTATTTATAGATTTGGTCCCCATTATCTAGTTAAATTGTGTGATAAAATAAAGGTTATGGGGGGGTGTTAAAATATAAAATATATTTTAATCACACCTAACGTAATTGTTATGTAAAGTTGTGTCTCATGCAAGAGACACATCTCTCCAAGCATGAGACCTATTTGAAGATCTTTGGATCTATGAATTTGAAATAGTGAAATCAATTTATGCTCTCCAATTTTAATAGTTTGGAAGGTTAGAAATTATACCACATAATTTGATATTTTTGGATTCATTCTATTTTATTGTAAAATCAACTATACTGATCATGTAATAGGTCAAGAAGCATTCATCAAAGAAAAAGAAGTTTGGGATTTAAATGATACAAATTTTATTTTATTTTAGATACTCTCTAGACAACTACCACTATTCTAATGTAATGATAATTACATTGACAAAGATAAATATGTGATATTTGTGTAGGCATTGTCTAGAATTAGAATTATGTATAGAAGCATCAATTATACTGATTGCTCAAGAAACATTTATAAAAATAAAAATGACTAGAGAACTCTTTGTATGTCTTTGTATCTGTTTTAATTTTTTATGTTATCATAACTATTATCATTGTTCCCAATTTTAAATTATTAATATTACTTATATAGATAATTTATTTAAACTCCTACCATTACTCCCGAGGAAATTATTAATGTTGCCTACATTACATAGATAATTTTAACAAGTAACTCCTATCATTACTCCCAAAGAAATTATTAATGTTGCCTACATTGATCAGCATTTGATCTAATGAATGAAGATTGAAGAGAAGATGAAGACTAGAGAGATCGTGGGTGACTATTTTTTAATATTTTCACATCAAGGAGGGATAATTTTTTTATTAAAACAAGAGAAAGTTACAAAGCAAGGGCATTAAATAGCCCTATCAAGCTCTACCAAGTAATCCAACTATTGAGACAAATCTAGGGGAAGCTGACCCTGATCCACCAAATTCCAATCATGAATATGATCAGAAGACCATTTAGCCAAACAATCAGCAACACCATTCCATTCTCTAGGAATATGAGTGAAAGTAAGAAACTCTAGAGAAGGACAAAGAATGAGAATCTAATCAACAATCAAATCCAACTGCCAACTCACATCATCTAAATGCCGCATATGCAACAAGTTCACCACAACTTGGGAGTCAAACTCACATATGATCCTTTGCCATCCCAATTGACTACCACACTCCACAACTAATAAAATAGCTTGAGCCTCCATTAAATTATTAGTATGAATACCCTTATAAAGAGAGAAGATAAATTGAACATCTCCAGAGCTATCCCAACCAACACCACCAATTCTAGCATGACCAGGATTTCCATGAGAAGAGCCATCCATGTTGATATTTAGGACTCCTCGAGGAGGAGGGGACCATCTTCCCTCCCTATTCACCTTCGGGGTAGGATTTCTACATCTATAGCACATGAGTTGTCGTTGCATGAAGATGATTACAACAACCAACATCATGAGGGTCCACTAGCTCAGTCAGATCACACTTAGCCGCAATAGTTTCTCCCAAAAAATACAAAATTTTCCAACACAGGTGAGGGGCCATCAACAACACATCCTAAAAAATCTGCCTATTCCTCTCCAATAATAGGTTCTAGATAATAAAGGATGGGCCAAGAGCCCAAGTAGCTTGAAGAAAGTAAGTAGAAACAAGGGTCCTTCCCCACCATTCTAAAAACTCCACCAACGAAGAAACATGCCAACAGGGCGTATTCCACACTCTCCACCAGAAATTCCAAATCTCTCTAGCATAGGAACATTGAAAGAAGAGATGGGAGACACTCTCTTCACAATCATGACAAAGAACACACATAGAGAGGCCTTGGAAACCACGCTTACATAAATTATCCCAAGTAAGACATCAATTTTGAGCCACTAACCACATGAAGAAATTGCACTTGGACCATGACAGCTTGTGTCAAACTTGCTTCCACCAAGGGACCTCAATGTCCCCAAACAACTACCTACCCAACTGCCTATAACCAACAGGAAAAAAGTACTTTGCAGAGAAATTTGAACCATCCCAAGCCAAGACATCGAGTCCTCTCAAAGAATTACAAGCCCAACAAGCCAAAAGCTAAGAAAGCTCATGCCTATCTCCCTCAGACCCTCCAGGTGGCCACTCAAAACAATGCTTCCAATGAAAACTAACATTTGATCCACAATGCTATGCAACCTTATAATGCTCCACAGTATCCCAACCCACCGCAGTAAAAATATCAGAAAGGGACTAGAGGTGAGGAAAGGAAGAGAGAATAGGTGGGTGACCATCCCAAGAATCTAACCAAAAAAGAGCTTGTGACCCTGAATGACAGATCCAAAAAAGATCTTGCTTAATCAATAGCGCCCCCACTTTCAAAGTATGTCAAATCATAGAACCACTCTCTTCTAGAGGATAGCGAGGAACCTCAAAAGAAGCAACACCCCTAAGATATTTATGGTTGAGAATATGAGCCCATAACTAGTGTTGATTGATATACCATCACCAGTAAAGCTTGGCAGCAAGAACTTGCCCATTCAAAATTGCAGAGCGTAAACCAAGACTTCCCTCCTACTTTGGTCTACACACAGATTCTCACTTAACAAGACTCCAATTTGAAGAAAGAAAATTACCACTCCAAAGAAAATGACGTGAGAGAGCATCAAATTCCCTAAGGAAATACATAGGAGTTGCTTGAACAAAGCACCTGTAGATGGGAAGGGTCTGGATAACAGACTTGAGAAGAGTCACTCTAGTAGCTGTAGACAACCACTGATGAGTCCAATGAGTAACCTTCTTCCTAAGCTTATCAAGCAACAACTGCCAGGAGGACTTGGGCTAACGGCCAACAACAAGAGGAATACCCAAATAGACAAAGGGGAGAGACCCTATTTGAAACCGCAAAATAGCTACAATTGGTCGTTGGATAGCCCAAGGAGTATTAAAGAAGAACTTTCACTAGTTCCTTCCTCTTGATTTTCCTGATTCACCAAAATGATCTAAACTTGATTTGAAGTCTGAACTTTCTTTCCTTTGTCTGAACTGTCATTCTGATCATCTGAATCATATCCACAAGTTCTGGATGCTCTAACTATGTATTCATCAACCTTGACATTAGCACTTTCAACTACTTTCCTCAATCTCTTGTTGTAGCACTAGTAGGCTTTGCTTTTAGTAAAATAACCAAGAAAGATTCCTTCATCACTTCTAGTATCAAACTTTCCGATATCTTCATCTCTTTTGATATAGCATTTACTCCCAAAGATTTTGAAGTATCTAATAGTAGGCTTGTGACCATACCATAGCTCATAAGGAATCTTACCAGTATCACCTTTGACATATACTTGGTTGAGAGTGTAAACAACAGTACTCACAGCTTCTCTCTAATAGATTGTTGAAAAATGAGGTGTTTTCTTAGCTTAATACTCTATAAAAATTTAATATTGTTGATCTAAGTAAGCTCTTTCTTTGTTACATATATTCTTTGTGGGTGATTATCTTGATTAATTCATTTTACTTTTGTAGAATGAAGAGAGAAGTTGATAGAAGAACTAGACATGATATTAGAAAGATTACACAAGATATACCGTGGAGAAATCCGTTCGGGAAAAAAACTCAACCAAGAATTATTCTATTATTCAATCTCTAAATTACAATAGCTCCAATTCTTGTTTGAGAATGCTTCTTTTGTCTTTACCAATCTTCTTCACACCTGCAATAACAATTATGAAAACTCTCTTCAACTTGAATGAGATATAGAGACAATATGCAACCTTGCAATCTCCAAAAGGTGATAATTACAATGCACAAGCTCAAGCCTTAAGAAAGGTATGCCATATTGCTTCAAGTTGAGTTGTATTGTGAATACCAAAGCTTAGAACATGTGCTTTATCCATTTGGGCATCCCAAACTAAAGCTACAACTCATCCTTCACTTCGGTGATAATTACAAAGCTCTTCCTCAAAGATGGTGCCCAAAAGAGGGTCCCACTTAACAGAGCCTTCAGAAATATCTTATCATGCATTGGAGTTAATTCCAAGAAAGCATCTTAGGCACCCAAGTTGGCTCCAAGTGATTTCTTGTTAACTGAAACATTTACTCAATACCATTCCCAAAGAATGGTCATCCCCTGTTAACTGGAGGTAGTCCCTGTTATATGTCATACAACTCAATGTTATTAGCCATGCATTCCAAGTTAACTGAAGTTAACTAACATATAACTGAAACTAATTGAAGACAACTGAACTGAACTAAATTAAACTGATTTTGAACTGAACTAAACTGAACTGAACTGATCTGAACTAAACTAAATTGAACTTCAAGCATGCAAACATCAAATCCTAACTCCTAGGATCTTTACATGCATACATAAGTGTTAACTGTTACTCCACATAGTTAACTAAACACAAGGTGAGTTTCACCTTACCATGTGTGCACCCACATGCTCCTATTATTTAGGAATAACTACAAATATCAATTTCATGATTTATTTCATCCAAATAATTAATCTTATCCTAATGTTTAGGATTTGCAATTAAATAGCATCCTATTTCCAACATAGATATGAGGAACATTTCCTTCTAACATTATAGTCCTAGCAGCTTCCAAGAATCTAGGAGATACATGAAATAATTAATGTTTAGGATTTACAATTAAATAGCATCCTATTTCCAACATAGATATGAGGAACATTTCCTTCTAACATTATAGTCCTAGCAGCTTCTTCAATTGTCATGTTCTTCCTTTCCACAACTCCATTTTGCTAAGGGGTCCGTAGGGCAGATAATTGTCTTTTTATTCCATGCTCTTCACAAAAAGAATTAAACTCACCGGAAGTGAATTCACCATCTCTATCTAATTTCAGACATTCAATCTTTAGACCTGTCTCTCTCTCAACCATAGCCTTAAAGATCTTGAATACTCCTATCTCCTTTGTTTATGCAACAAATATGGAATAAGCCTTGCCATATTTTTCTTTAAATATTAAATCCATGTAGCAAATTAATCTATTGTAAAATTAGAAAGGAGTTATTGATATTGATAAAAGGTTTTAGTGCATGTGATAGCTTATAAGCCTTGATTCACAATTATTAGAGTAAGCCTTATTGAAAAAGTTATTTTGTATTTATCCTACAGCCATGAGAGCACATTTCTTTGAGGCATTCTACAAAAATTGGCATTGTTTTTTTCATTTTAAACTCCCAGCTAAGCTTTTTAAATAACTTAGGTTATCACTCTGACCTTGATTTCTAAATACACAATTTAATTTAAAAGATTAATAATTTAGGTGGCATAATTTTAGGCTTTCATCTCCAGACACCTAACTCTATCGAGAATTCTTAGTCCAAGTCCTAACCTCAACATTTAAGGATTGGTCACATGTAAACCCTCCACAACCAAAATTGTTCATTTGATCAATATAGAAATCAGTGTATCACAACGGTGAAAGTTTCATAGTCCAATTAGGTATTCATCTGCTCACTAAATGCATAGCATAGAGAATCATATCATCAATGTAGTTATTATTGGTCCAATCAATAATATCCAAGGTCATACTTACCAAAAGTCATTGATGTTTGGAATAATCCATTATCCCAATTTCATATTGCCAATTATTACCATTAATCAACAACTTAAACTATTTTCAATTTCGAAAACTGTGCCACAAGAAAGTTCATAACATACTGCAGCTGGATCTTCGGAAGTGAAAACAGGGATGAGACAAAAACACTGTTGTAGTCTTCAATTGCCAAAAATTTTCCTTATCACTTTATTCATTCTATTTACAGATGGGAAATCTTCCATCCTCAAATCATATGCAGAAAGCATGATCAGCATGTTTCTGACATGCCTTCTACGTGCAATTTTTGTAAATGAAGATAACAAATAGGTTTGAGCAACATTTTCAAGCCTTTGTCAATTGCTTCCATCGAGTAGAAAGCAAAAGAAATTAATGTTGTTGGATACAGTGCTTAAATGGACAACCACCCAAAGTCAGGTGCCCTCCTTTTTCTTTTTCACCAATGGATTGTCTCATATCTCATGATAGTGTATTTTATAAATATTCTGTGAGAGAGGTTTATTAACACTCTTGTTTTGCTTGTTTAGGGACGGGACCCTTGCTTCTTGCTTTTTTCTGGTTCCATGTTCTTATAAAAAGTATTGCTGGTCTTTGTTTCATTTTTCCAAGTCTCACTTCTGATGAGATTTATCCTGCTTGCATCGATGGCTGTTTTGTATCGGATATGGGCTCTTTTCCGTTTTGTATCGGATATGGGCCTTTTCCGTTTTACTGCTTAATGTTTCTGAATCAACCTACACTGCGTCGATCATCAATGAAATGGTGAAATCAGAAGCAGTTTTATAAATGTTTTAAGTAGTTCTGTAAGGAATTGTAAGGGATTATTCACGCTGTTGTAAAGATTACTTTGATTCTGCTATAGTAGTTTGTCTTTCTGAAAGTTTTCTATAATGGGCCCTTTTGCTGATTCAAAAAAGTTGCTTTTGTTGGACACAAGGCTTATAAAGGATTGTCATGCGATAGCATATCTCAATGAAGATATCTTGAGATGCAGAGAATTGTTTTACCCTGTTTAGTTTGGAAACTATGATAAGCTCTGCTCCACACGGATGTTCAAGTCTGCTGAAGTTTGGTTTTGTTAGTTCTGGTAGTCATTATAATATCAATGAAGATATCTGTTGGCCTAGGTAAGAGGATCTTACAGTCATGAAATATCACTATATCACAATTATGTGCATGCATGCAATGATTGGATCAATTTTCAGTGGGTGATGACAACATTGCTCTCCACGACGTTCAATTATACATGTAGAATTCAAGGAGAGTACATATTGTAATTCGAGAGTTGAATCCAATAGGGAACTTGTGAAAATATGGAGTAGAGTTGGAGCATCCATCATTTACAAGGTTCTCGTAGCCAATGTTGTGGGTCAGTTGTGGTATTTGGGTATATGCAATCTTAATAGGGATTTCAAAAAAATTAAATGTAGTTTAGTTTCATTTAAATTTGTTTGAAAACAATCTTACAATAAACCAAATTGTTTGATTTGGGTAAACGTTTTTCAAGATAATGTATATTATGTCTTCTTTTTTTTTAATATTTAAAAAATTAAGGTTTTTATAAACCTAGATATGAAATCAATTAGCAAGATAGATCTATAGGAACATGAGAAGTTATCATTATAAAAATAAATATTTTAAAATAAAAAATCATAATGGAATAATAAGGTACCTATAAATGTCTATTTTATCTTTCTCTTATAACAATCTTTTTCTTATAGATGATTAAATTCAATCAAAATCTTTAAGTGTGATAATCAATTTATACAAGAATTAAATTGTATGGCAAGTAAATTTGTAGAAGAGATATAAAGAACACAAATTATACATGAACATAAAAGATTATGGTGGAGAAGTCATAAAGATTAAGAATCAATTAATACAAGAATTTAAAAAATAAAAATAAAGGAGGGATTAAAATTTATTCAAACAAGAAGAAATACAAAGCAAGGACCTCAAACAACCCTGTCAAATTCCACAAGTGATCTAACTAATGAGACAAACCCAAAGGTAATTGACCCTTATCCACAATATTCCAGTTTTGCATTTGATCAGAAGCTCATCTGACTAGACAATCCGCTACAGCATTCCACTCCCTACGGATATGAGTGAAAGTAACAAACTCCAAAGAATCACACAAATTAAGAATTTGATTAACCACCAAGACTAACTTCCAACTAACAGCCTCAGAATGTTGTCAAATCAACAAATGCACCACCACCTGCGAATTTGATTCACAAATGAGCCTGCTCCATCCAAGAGCACAAGCCCGCTCCACAACATATAAAATAGCAAGAGCCCCCATCAAATTATTAGTATGATGACCTTTATAAACAAAAAAAAAAACTGGACAGTCCCCGAGCAATCCCTACCAACTCCACCGATGCCAGCAGGACCAAGGTTGCCTTGCGAAGACTGGTCTGTGTTGATTTTTAGATTGCCTTGCAAAGGAGGACTCCACCTCCCTACCCTATTTATCTTCCAAAGAGGGTGTCTGCATCTATTTCTCATGAGTTGGCCTTGTGAAGGAGGAAGATGGAGACGACTATAGCAAATAACATCACCGGGATCCACAACCTCTGTCAGGTCACACTTAGTCGAAACAGTTTCCCCCAAAGAGTGAAGAATTTTCCACCACAAGTGGTGGGCCCCCAACAAAACATCTTGAAAGATCTGATGATTCCTCTCCAACCAGAGATGCCAAAGAATAAAAGAAGGGCCAAGAGTCCAAGCAGCCTGAAGAAAAGAGGTTTTGACCAGGGCCTTACCCCATCGAACAAAAAACTCAGCCAAAGAAGAGACATGCCAACAAGCTCGATTCCACACATCCCACCAAAAATGCCAAATATGTCTAGTTAAGGAACATTGGAAAAGGAGATGTGAGACATTCTCTTCATTATCGTGACACAACACACACATCGAGGGGCCCTGAAAACCATGCTTGCATAAATTATCCCAAGTAAGACACCAATTGTGGACCACAAATCACAAGAAAAAATTGCACTTGGGCCATGAGAACTTGTACCAAACTTTCTTCCACTAGGAAACCCGACTGTCCCCAAAAGTCTACCACACCAGCTCAACATAACCAACAGAAATAGAAAACTTACCAAACAAATCACTGCTAGCCCATGCCAAAATATTATTCGTAGCGAAGGTGGTGCACTCACAAGACTCTAGAATCTAAGCCAGCTCTGCCCTATCTTTCACGGTTCCTCTAGGAGGCCATTTAGAAGGAAGTTTCCAGCAAAAACAAAAAACCAACCCACAATTATGGGAAATATTATAATGATCTACAATGTCCTAGCCAGCAGCAGTAAAAGTATCACAAAGGTGCTGAAGGTGAGGATGAGTAGAAAGGATAGAAGGATGACAATCCCATGAGTCCAACCAAAAAAGAGCTTGTGATCCCAAATGACAAATCCAAAAGAGACCATTCTTAACCAATTGAGCCCCCACTTTCAAAGTATTCTAGATCATAGAACCACTGCCAACCAAAGGAAAGTGGGGAACATCAAACACATTAACATCTTTAAGATACTTATGGGTGAGAATACGAGCCCAAAGCTGATTTTAGCTAGAACACCAATGCCAGTATAACTTAGCAGCAAGAACTTTCCCATTCAAAATAGCAAATCATAAGCCAAGGCCACCCTCTTCCTTAGGCCTACACACAGTTTCCCACTTAAAAGGGCTCCATTTAGCAGTTGATAGGTTAGGTCATTCCAAAGAAATTGTCAAGAGAGAGCATCAAATTCCTGAAGAAAGTACATGGGAGCAACCTAAACTAAACACCTGTAGATAGGAAGAGCTTGAATAACAGACTTTAGAAGAGTCAAACAAGTAGCAGTAGATAACCAATGGTGAGTCCAATGGTTAACCTTCTGATGCAACTTGTCAAGCAAAATCTGCCAAGAGGACCTAGGATGTCTACCAACAGTAAGAGGGATGCCCAAATAAACAAAGGGAAGAAACCCAATATGAAACTGCAGAATTTTAGCATTACGCCTCTGAATAGCTGGAGGAGTGTTAAAGAATAAAATAGATGATTTATGCTCATTAACTTTCTGACTTGAAGCAGCAAGGTAAATATCCAAGGCATGCCTAAAATATTTAGCTTTTGAAGACGATCCAATCCCATAAGAGTGGTGTTATCCACAAATTAGAGATGTGAGAGTTGTGGCAAACCATTGCCCCATTGCAACCCATGAATCAATCCCTAGGAAGCTCAAAACTCAAGAAAACGGCCTAGACCCTCAGCCATAATAATAAAAAAGTAAGAGGAGAGAGGATCCCCTTAGCGAAGGCCTTTGGAGGCACGAAAAGGCTCTGAAGGTTCTCCATTCACAATAACTAAGAAAGATGAAGAAGTAACACAACTCATGGTCCAACTCACCATTCTAGACTAAAACCAAAAGAAACGAGAATTTTTTCAAGAAAACTCTATTTGACTCTGTCATAAGCCTTGGCCATGTCTAATTTGATGAACATAGCTCTCTTCTTAGAAGTTTCCATAGATTGAATAACCTCAGAAGCCACACCACCCCATCCAGAATTTGTTTACTACCCACAAAACCTCCTTGTTCTTTAGAGATCACAACAGGAAGATAAGTTTTGAGCCTCTCTACAATCAATTCGATGATAATCTTATACACCACATTACAACGAGCAATATGTCAAAAAAATTCAAGCTTATCAACACCTTCCTTTTTGGGAATGAGAACCAAGAAAGTAGAATTCATGGCTCGAAGCATCTACTTACTACACAAGGAGATTCCCAAAAAAATTCCAACAAATCCAGATTAATAATATCCCAAAACTCCTGAAAAAACTCTACAGGGAAGCCATCCAGGCTAGGAGCTTTACCTTTGTTAATCCCAAACACGACCTCTTCTAACTTAGGCATCAAAATCAAACGAGTGAGAGAATAATTCATCACATTGGTGATTAGAGAGGGAATGCAAGAAAGGATCAAATTCTCCTCTTCAGCAACAAGAGGCGAATCTTCAACAAAAAGAGCAGAGTAAAACTAACGAGCCTCACGAAAGATAGCTGACAGAGAAGAAATTTGAAGACCTTCAGAAGTAACTAGAGAAGAAATGTACCCCTTGTTACGACAAGCTTGGACAAAATGATGGAAAAAATCATTATTCATATCCCCTTCTTGGAGCCAATCAATATGAGCCTTCTATTTCCAATAAATCTCTTGAAGCTCCCACTCTTCCACAGTTCACACTACTTAGGACTCTGCTCTTCCAAGAGCATCCGAGAAACCATTATCCCGAATTTGGAAAGTAATCATGGCAAGATGGTCCAGAGCATCCCTCTTCTTGGACTGGAGGTTATTGAAACAAAATTTGTTCCATCTCTTAAGGTGATATTTAAAATATTGAAGTTTCTTAACAAAGAAGTACATAGATGTGCCATAAGCAGGACCTCCCTCTCTCCACCACTTAGCCACTAAGTCATACAACGAAGAATCCCGAAGCCACATAAGCTAAAATTTAAAGTGAGGATTCTTATGAACAACAAAAGAAGAAGTAGAAAAATTAATGAGCCAATGATCAGAACCTCTCCAGTCAAGAATTTCATAACTAGTAACCAAGCCCTCGCCAACCCAAAAATAGGAGACAAGAAACCTATCCAACTGTTCAGAGATTGCTTCCTCTCCACTCCATCTATTATTTCAAGTGAAAATCCCATTAGAGGGCTTAACATCCACTAAAGCAAGAGAATCCACCTGAACTCGAAAAAGATCAGAAGCAAGACCTAACCTAGGCAAACCCCCTCTTTTCTCCTCCAAACTCAACACAAAATTAAAATCACCACCTAAGATCCAAGGAAGATAAGGAGCACAAGAACAAACATACCTTATATGTTCCCAAAGCTAAATTTTACCACGGATGTCAATTGGAGCATAAACATTAGAAATTAGAATAGTCTCACCAAAATCCAAAGCAGAAGCAACCATGGAGATAGAAGAATGACTAGAAATCCACTAGAGGGGAGAAATCTTGCATGGATCCCAAGAAAGAGCCAAATCTCCAAAATTTCCTTGATATCCAATGCACTGACACTGACCAAAGTGCCAGATACGAGAAGCATGTTGAAGCATAACATCAACAAAAACCTTTGTCTCATGAACATAGAAGATGTACGATGAATGAACTGCAACCAAATCATGAATAGATTTTTGATGAGAGGTGCTATTCAACCCCCTCACATTCCAGGAGAGAATAATCATGGAGGGGATTGAGAAAAGTGAACATCAATGGGTCTAACAAACCTTGATTCCACCAATAAATCTCCAGTAACCTTAATCTTCTCTAAATCTGTCTTATGCCCTTTTGAAGAGCTGTTAGGAGGATCTTTCTTAAGGAGGCGTTGTTGTAGCCTCAAGCCCTGAGTAGACCCCTTACCTATTTTAGAAGCTAAAACATCCTTATCCAAATTAGCCAACACGATATCATCTTGCATATGATCAGTCAAGGTCTCCAGTTGTGCCTGCACTCCATGTAAATCATATCCTGACCCTGGAACTGACACACCCTCCATACCCACACCAGCAGCCGTAGGAGAGATAACTAGTGGAATCCCCTCCTCCAAGGCAATAGTATCTAATACTTCAAATTAGTTAAAACCCTCATCAACCTGATGATCCTTCAAAGTCCGCTTCTAACCCCGTCCCTTAGCCTTAGATTGAACTAGAACAAAACCATCCTTATCCTTACCCGCAACACCCTCCCTCATGGGAGCTTTCCCCTTGTCCTCTTTACCCATGAGCAGATCTAAAGAGGAGGGGGAGTTAGTGGTACGAGAATCTTTATGAACTTTAGGGCATTGTCACTGAAGATGGCCATACTCATGGCAGAGCCAACATCAAAGAGGAAGAGATTCATAATCTAACTGCAGAATCCATGATGCAGAGCCAAGACAAATCTCCAATGAATCCAGTAGGGGATTATTCATATCAACCTCCACACAGATTCGACTGAAAGAAATCACCTTTTTGTCAAGGGTTTGTTGGGAAATCGCAATAGGCTTCCCCAATAGAGCAGCAATTCGTTGCAAAATATCTTCTCTCCAAAACTCCAAAGGGAGCCATGGCAGCCGAACCCAAACAAAAACTCGAGAAAAAAGCTCTTTAGACAAATTAAAACCCATATGCCAGGGTTTAATAAATAGCCCAACATGATTGTAGAAGTATGGACCTCCTTCAAAAACCCTATTTTGATCAACCATATTGGAGAAAACAATCATAAAATAACTGTTAGTGACCAGCATAATCTCCATATCTCCTTCAATCTACCCCAAACGCCTGATCCAAGCTTCCAAAGCAAACAAAGGAATACAAATCCTTAGAAACTTGCAAATGAGAGCATGTCGACTCCAATATGAAAAATCTTCAACTGAATCAGGAGAAAGGACCAAAACCGACTGATCCTAGCTCCGAGGCCAACAACCATTTATTTTTTTTCAATTTCGAACCCTCACTCGCATAGTACGTCTTTGTCCACTGTGCATACAAACCCAAAGAAGTGCCATTATGAACCTTATCACCTCCAGGCACCACTAGATTGGAAGACATCGAAATCCCCGCCATGCAAAAACCTCCCCACAAAAGACTAGATTCAAAAACCCACCAAACACCCTCGAGAACAACCAAAAAGACCCCCGAATACCACCCCGTACACCCACCAAACACCCACTAGCCAGCAAAAACAACCACAACCAAGGCAAGGGAAAGTGCGGCCAGGGTTTCCCCTAGCCCACGCAAGGGAATGCGGCTACCTCCATCGTTATCAATCCCAATTAATACAATAATTAAATTGTATGAGAAGTACATTTATAAAAGAGAAAGAACACAAGTTAATATGAATGTAAAAGATTATGATAGGGAAATCATAAAGATAAATAATTCCAACAAGCATAATTCTTATGAATAAATTATATTTGATCTATAACAAAAAAACATATAAGAACTTAGGCTCCTTACAATTCATTTTCTTATGAGATTTACCTATAAATATAACAAATCCAAGAAAAAGATGCTTAAGATCTAATCACATGGAACAAAAAAGACCAAATGATCATAATAGAGTGGTGTTAATTTTTGCAATGGGTTTTCTTAAGTTTTTTCATGGTTTGCTAAGTAGTTTTCTTTTTAAGCATTGCAGGGGATTTATCTTAGCTATAGTGGCTTGAGATAAATGAAGAGGGGCACTACAATTGGATGTTGTGTATTACTAATACTCCTTATTACATATTAATAGGGCTTTAATGTATTTGAATTTGGAGTTTTGTATCCCCAACTTAATTGATCATTTTCTTTCTAAAGTTGACTTTGTGCTGTTTGTTTAGTACTTTTTCAATTCTTTTCAAGTTTGGGTACTAAATTTTAAGAATTGGTTTCAAAGTTGTGCTTGAATTTTTAAAAGTAGGGTTTGAATTCAAATTTGTGCTTGAATTTTTATAATTAAGGGATTGGATTTGAAGATGGTGCTTAATTTTTTTAATTTGGAGATTGGATTTGAAAGTTGTGTTTTATTTTTAAATTTGGGGATTTAATTTTATGTTATCATTTTCAATTTGGAGATTACATTTGAAGTTGGTGTTTAATGATTTTGTATTTGTGGATATACTTCGAATTGGAATAAAATTTGTGTTGGATCTTTTAAAATTTTGGGGATTGGATTTGAAAGTGGTATTTGATTTTTTGGGGGATTGAATTTTTGGTTTTATCATTTTGAATTGAAGATTGCATTTGAAGTTGTTTGATATTTTTGAATTTGTGCGAGTGTTTTGGAACTGTTGTCTCATTTCATCTACTTTGTGATTTTGACTATGGAGGCAACTTCAGTTAGCATTTTCGATATGGATTATTTTTTTCCTTCTTTTGTTTTTAGAGGTTGAATTTGTAGATTTCATTTAAAAAATGATGTTTGAGTAGTTTAACTTTGGGAATTGGATGTAATGGTGATGTACACTTTCTTTGAATTTGAGTATTAGATTTAAAGTTTGAGTTAGTTCAAACATAAAATATTGGTTGGTTGTCTCCTTTTCTTAGCCAAGTTAGAATCCCAAATTTCTACTCCTGCGACTGATTCTAAGGTTTTCTTGGGCTGAAAAAAAAACAATCTAAATAGATCTCTCTCGATACATTTTTTTTCAAGGGGTCGTAATGTATAGGTTTATAATAAAAATCTTTTAGATGTTGAAATTTGAAGATGAAAATCTTCAGATTTCAACATCTGAATGGATTTCATCTCTCAGATTTCAAATGCCTTAAAGTGATTTTAGCCCCATCTCTCATCTCCCAAGTAAAAAAATCACTTTTCAGAGTGGCACCCAAAACATTGTCAACATTAAAATACTTGTGATGCAGAGCTTTAAGGCAGCACTTTGGATCACATCAATCCAGTTTCTATAAGAATATTTAGAAGCACACTCAATTATCAACCCTTTTGTCTTAGATAATACTCTTATAAACACATATGAATCGACCTCTACCCATGGAATCCTTGCCTAATTTCACATTCTAGGTATGATTTATGATTCCATTATTTTCGCATTTAGCACCCTTCAGTATCATACCTTCTTCTCGACACCATTTGAATACCAGATTTCACACTGCTTTGTATGTTCTAAAATTTGAAGTTTCACTCTAGAACTTGTCCATGATGTATTATCATCAATAGAAAGGAACAAGTTTCGAGGTAGAGCACCATGCTAGTGTGTACATGTTTAAAAGTAGTTGGTAATTTTGCCACCAGAATAAAATCTCTGGAGAGCTTGTAATTGTCGAGGGGGATTGACTGAGGTTAATATTTTCCCACATGAAACAGCTCCAAATGACCTCTACGTGGATCTAACCACTGCTAGAATTTCATCCTCGTGTATTTTATTTATTTATTTTTGTTTATCAAGTTAGATGCCCATCATTTTAAAATATGAGAACAATTTGTTATCCCTAAATGTTTTTGATTAGGTAAGTAGAGTTTTGAAATGTTCCAAAACCTTGTACAAAGAGAACGATAGAACATGATGCACAGCAAAACAAAAAGGAACAATAAAAAAGAACTACCACCAGACAACTAAAAAACAAAACCACAGAAAATCCATCAAAATCAGAATGGTTTAAAAAATTCATCTAAAGATTTTTGATTAACCTTAGACCCAAAATCCTTCTCCTGCAATCTCTTTTTCTTGTAACAATGAGAGTCCATAGACACACTCTAAATGTTGTACTCACATCAAAACAATATTCGCGTGATTCAATCTTTAAATTCAATGATTCAACTAGCTTTTAAAGGGGCACCTCCTCAAAATCATGAGTGTGAGGGTATATGAGCTTGACCCAGTTTCTTATCAATGATTTATCTCACCCTAGATGTTGTACTATCACATCAAAACAATATTCGTGTGACTCAATCTTCAAATTCAATGATTCAACTAGCTTTTAAAGGGGCACCTCCTCAAAATCATGAGTGTGAGGGTATATGAACTTGACCTAGTTTCTTATCTAATCTAGTTTCTTATCTAATGATTTATCTCACCCCTAAATGTTTTACTATCACATCAAAACAATATTCGTGTGGCTCAATCTTCAAATTCAATGATTCAACTAGTTTTAAAAGGGCCACCTCCTCAAAATCGAGTGTGAGGGTATATGAGCTTGACCTAGTTTCTTATATAATGATTTATCCAGCACCAGTAGCAGCAATGCCAACATACCTTCCAGTTTCTTATATAATGATTTATCCAGCACCAGTAGCAGCAATGCCAACATACCTTCCAGTAGGTTCTATAGATTTTGTCAGTGACGCACCACTAGTAGTTCAAGATACAGTACCAGCACCACCAGTATAAGCTTGTTTGGCAACATATGCATAACCAGATGCATCCCTAGCAGCATATTCACCAGTCCTAGTTGGAGTTGGTCTAGTCGATTAAGCAAGTGAATAACCTTTTCATTAGCCAAGATATGACTGAAAGTTCTCAAGGAAATGCCCTTTCAGCCAAAAATAAGGTGCTTGACACCATCTCGGCATTCAACGTGGTCAATGAGTTTGACTCATAAAATCATACGGTTGAATCTTGATAGCAATATCACAATTTGACACACTATAGAAAATACCTCCTACTTATCAATCCAACATGGTGTTAAAAATCATCCAAATAGCGAAAGTTATTTGAAAATCTGAACCTTGCAATCACGACATATCTTTGAGGCATCCTTCTGATGGTTTATATGTCCTATCTATGTTCAACATTTTATATACACATCTACTAGAGCAATTGCAACTACAACATCTGACAAAATTCAAATATTTTTTTATGCTTTTATGGATTTTCATACCCTGTTCCAAAGCTTGTATTCACACTTGCCAATCACATAAGTTTGTAAATTTTTAAATTCTTAATCCACAAATCCATGTTAAGCATATACCCTTCAATCATTGAATTCCATGAGATAGCATTTGTTTGGGTGATAAGACTGCTTTGCAGAGATACCATGTCTTCTGTATGCCTGTTTGAATGCACTTCTCATCCCCTGAAGCAGTAATGTACATTTCAATTTTGTCAGAGGCTGTCTTCCATGCATTCTTCTACTTAATAATTCTTGAACATGGTCATGTGTAAATACTCTTGATACATTCTGAAATTAGAGTCTTTAAATGTCTTACAAACTCTAAATCCTCCATAATAGTATATCTTAAGCCAAGTTGAACCACTCCGTATTGTAGTTTTGCTGTAACTGAAATCGTCTTTAATCTAGTTGCAAATTACTTTTCCAACCATTGAGATACTCAAAACTTCTTGAAGAAAAGCTTTCCCATTAAGAAATTTCTTTTGAAAGACCCAGTGATGCCTTCCAAAAAAAGGCAATACCTCCAATGGTTCCTTCTGCAAGTGGATACATCTAATTCAACATTTTACCCAAAATTAGTGCAATTTCATCTTCCATAGAAAAACCATTTTGACCATGAACTTCATGATTAAGTAGGAATTCCACCATTATCCCACCCATTGAGAAGGGCGCTGTTCAGTGTGAATGTAAAAGAATTTGAAACGTTTGGCGATTTCATAGACTCACAGACAGTGGTCTTCCTGTGTAAGAATCTACTGTGACAGGTGTCTTTCAGTACTGCCACAATGGAATTAGGTCATCTCATTTCTCCATTATTTAGTGAATACAATCTCTAACCATCAATAGTTGTAATAATTTCTATAGCGAGATCTGTTCTCATGAAAAAGATCTGTTTTTGCCCAATCTGTCATCAAATTTATCTCTCATTTGCAATTTATGTCTACTATATATTTAAAGAGCTTTCTTAGTTATGCTCATTAACAAAGGCAAATAGACATGTATGGTTCTACCAATGAACGACCAAAGAAAAGTTTCAATGTAGATATGCTTTTGAGCCAAAACAGTGGCCAAGATCCAGGCAAAGATTTTCTCTCCAGAATCTCACAACATTGCTTTATGATATAATTAAGAAGGTTGGAAGAAATGAAATTGGGAACGATGCATGAAGCTATTTCCTCTCAAGCAAATCCTCCTTTATGGTATCCATAACTCTCTCTTCAAGGATCAGCTTATCCATCTTTGTTGAACGAGCATCTGTACTTTATTTTCTCCATCATTGTCAACTCCTAGGCTACCTTCATAATTTGTCAAGGGGATTCCTTATCCTATTTGTATGCCCATTAATTTCATAGTTTACCCTCATCTCAACTCAATTTTCATTTTATAGCTAGCCAGTCTTCTCATCAGAAATCATGTACTACCACAAGAAGTTTCTATCTCAACTTCTCAAGCCTCTTTACCCATCTTTAAATGATCATGAAACCAACCTAGTAACCTTTCACTCTTAAGCACAATATGTAAAATCACATGGAATAATGCATTTACTAATATGCATCTACATAGAGTGAACAACTAGATCCATCTAGTTGTAGACAAGAACACTTTCAAGCCATCTTCACCACCAATTGCTCAACTGATTACAATT
Organism: Sequoia sempervirens; assembly: GCA_007258455.2. Classification (NCBI taxonomy): domain Eukaryota; kingdom Viridiplantae; phylum Streptophyta; class Pinopsida; order Cupressales; family Cupressaceae; genus Sequoia; species Sequoia sempervirens. The sequence continues at coordinate 610,400,127 of VDFB02058242.1, read as the reverse complement.
TAATTCTGACAAAAATCACACTTGGCCAATAGTCATTTGACTAAAAATTAGATGTTATAAATGTAGAATGTGTAGAGAAACTAACTACATACAACCACAGGGGGGCAATTTTAATTCTCAAGATCACAACTACTAAGAGCTCAATGTAAATGCATAACATGTTCTCTTCCAAAATAATGTAAATAAAATGGTAGGCACATCTGAAAAAACCCATTATTATATGATCTAGATTAGGGCAATCAAGTATGGGTAGAGAGGAAGGTTTGGGGGCATCCATTCCTACAAAAGAAAAAACTTCTATTGCAGTAATGTCTGTGATGATTATCATGAAGGATCTTTATGTTTGTGTAGTTCGAGACAACCTCCTTCCAGTCCAGAACAATTAAATTATGTGAGTGTGACAAGCTAAAATATCAAAGAGAACCTCCATTAGTAATCACCTACAAACCATCAGCTATCATGCCCGAGTAGGGATAAAGTGAAATATTTTGCAACTTCAAACCTTCTGATTGAAACAAAGTGAGGATTGAATCTAAAATTTTAGTACAACCAGTCAATGAAACTGAACACAGTGCTAAAAGTGATCTACAATCTTGGAGAAATATTTTGTACAATTTGGACTTGAAAAATCATGAAACTAAAATCCTCCTGGGAGAGAAGTTATAACCACCAACATCTTATGGGCACAAGAGCTAGGGGAGAGGGGTCCATAATGGAGCAGGGCCCAATAGTGGGGATAGAAGTAGTCCTCAGTGGGCTCCATAGTGGAGCACTTTGCTATCCAATTAAAAAAAACACTTTTTATCAATTAAGTATGCAAAGTGACAAATCATGTGATGCCACATCAGTGCACCAATAAAACATGACTTAGTGCACCACTATCAGTCTCACTTTTTTTTGGGCCTTTTTGGATACCTCAACAAAAAGCATGCTGATGTGGCATCATATTTGATGATGTGGCCCTAAAACGAAATATAGAAGCACATGAGTTGCCAAATAAACTGTTGTACAAAATTGGAAGTGATTTGAAGTTTCCACGTAGGATTTTGAGAAACGCGAAGTTAGGGTGCTCTAATATAGGCCCCTCTCCCCTAATCACTGGAAAGGGAAAAATGCAAATGTTTCTGTAATTTATTGGAAACACACACAATACAAAACAGAGGCACAATAAAACTAATCAATTCGGTACAATGGGAAGGAGAAAAAGAAGCAGATTAAATGTGGCCATTTACAGGTTGAATGGAATATGATCCTTTACGAATTAATTTTGGGTAAGATGATGACAACTTCTGCAAGGACATATGTTGGACTAATCTTCAGCGTCTCTCTTCAGATTCAGTACATGGACTAACCGCCTCCCATAGATCTGCTTATCTTGACGTTTGTATCAGACAATCTTTTGATGCAATGACAAAGATGTTCCAACAACATAAACAATAATAACAACACAATTTTGATTACATCAACAGGTAAGACATGAGGTATAGGTGGGAAAATGAAAATGGATTCACACAAATATAAACAGAATGTCAACTTTGGCCATACCTCCAAAATCTTTGCTTAATGGTTGTTCTTGTGGTCCTTCCACCATGATCGCCTGAATTGAATCTTCTTTAAATGTTTCCAATACCAAACTCATGCTTGAACTTTGAGATGTTGAAGATATCTAGGATTTTCTTCTTGCTGATTTTTTTTTTTTATTTGGCCTCAAGATTTTCTTCATGCTTATGTTCACTGCCACCACTTTCTTCTTCATTATGTACCTGTTGGTCTTTGTTCAAATCTTAGGTGGAAAAATTTATTTTCTTTTGATTGGCACAACACTATAGAACTTTTTCAAGAACTGCACCTTCTTTATTCGATCATCCAAAACCTCAATGATTGGATTTTCCTTGAAGGGAGATATAAAGAGGAAGATATCTGCCTCATTCTCACTGCTTGTAGAAATCCAATCTATTAGATTTCAGAATGCTTCACAAGCATCTTCTAGCGTTCTTTAATAGAGCCACTGACCTCCATGTTAGGAGAGATAACTTCAATTACTGAAAATCAAGTCTGCAAGGCACTTCAATTCTCAGTGGAACTGTTAAATCGATTAGTCAATATATTTGTCATTGCAATTTTTTGTTAAAAATAGTTGACTCGCTCAATAGGTAACATCAAACATTCACTACAATTGAATGGATTGTTATTGAATGAACAATTCTCGGGGCAGCTCCTTCTTATGATAGGGTTTTAGAGTTTTGATACTTTTGGTTTTAGGAAAGAGACAAAGAATAGAAAGAAAAAGGGTATGCAGAAATGAAAAGCTAACAGATTTAATTTTTTCATGCAAAAATAATGAAAGGAAGAAAATTAATACATTGTGGCCACAATCATATAGGGAACAATAAAGAATGAATTATTAATTAAACATAAGAATAACTAAAAATAGTAAAGAATAATAGTGACAAAAAGTTCAACAAAGTTCTTCATATTCTTAATAAAATCAAAACACTGAATTTCCTATGTTCTCTATAAATGGTTGCAACAATCATGGCTTCTTCCTTCCCCCAAAAATGTGTGAGAGAAAATAATCATTTTTTATCAAAAATCTCTTTTGAATATTTTCACTTACAATAGTAGTTTCAGAACAATTGGTAACTTTGTTTCCTAGTAATAAGTATAACATAATATTTAATAGCTTTGCACAATATTTAATTTTTAATAAAACTAAATGTACACTTCGGTGCAAAATAAGTTACAAACCCATACATTACTACCCTTTGAAATAATTAGCTTATCCCATTATACTTTATAAAATTTAAATCAACTAATTCAAAAATAATTAATATGATTTAATTTAGTTTAAGTATTTTTCTAATTCGTCATTTAGATTTATTTCATCAAATGGGTGATAAAGTTAGCAAAATTTATGTTGTGATCACCCCATTGTATGTATCAAATTGCATTGGTTATTTGATCCTCTCTCAACTATCATTGACCTTTGATTGCACGTAAAATCCAACTCATCAAGCTATGTGAGATTTGTCAAAATGAAGGAAAAGAACTTACCCCAACTTGATGAGGTCTTAACTCCTAGCTTAGTGAGTGAAAATCAAACTTCTTTAGCATGTTGGAAAGATCTCCAAAAACCTACACTAAAAAATGAAATAAAAGATTTTTGGACAAGCTATGATGTAGAAGGAATCCAACCCTCAATCACAAACTCACAACAACAAACAATGCAACACAAAAAATACTTGAAATAACACACAAATCTGCAAGAAATTATGTCTTGGCTTCTCATTCAAATTCTCCTTCAATTACATAACAATAAAGCATTTCCAAAAATACATTATTTTGTAGCCATGTAGGCTGATGAAAACCATTACAAAATTAATATAAATCTAATTTACAACAGCAAATATCAATGCAAAAATGGTCTCCTTCAATCCAACTTCTTTCACAAGGTTCTAGCTCCTTCAACCTACAATCTTCAATGGAAATCACTGCTACAATAAACTTGCAATCTTCAAGTCTATTTGTTGTTGTCCAAACACCTTCAAACTTGCAACAAAAATGTCTTCTTGGTCTCTTTCAATCCTTCTTTTGTTGAAGCTCTCAAACTCCCTTCACATGGAATTCAATAGCTCACTATCAAGTCCAAAATGTGGAGTTCACTAGCTCCCTAAAACATGGGCTTCTATGCAAATATAAATTTGCAACAATGGAGTCTTCAAATCCTCTCTTCAATCTGATAGCATCTCCCCATCTCAACCTACAAAACTTCTAAAAGCCAAGTTCGCATAGTGACAAGGCATCAATATATAAAATTTTGAGGATGAGAATACCACTATGGTATTTCAAAACAACATGCATATACCTCCTTGGAAAACCCACACCCCCTTTGTGAATAATTCATTAAAATAGTGAAAATTATTTATTGCTCATATAGCCCTCACATGGGTGCCTAACTAATGGCCAATCAAATTTGGTCAATCCGGCATGCTTCATATTCTTTGATAGTTGATGGCTCCATGAAAGAATATGCACCAACATGCAAACTTGGGAACCCCAACATGCAAGAGCATGCAAATCATACAAATCAACATGTAAGGACATGCATTGATGAGTGGTCCCAACCTTGAAATAGAAGCATAGGCAGGAATATTCCTCTAAGTTGCACTCTAGAAACATTTACCAAAGTAAATCTACCTCCAAAATTACAATTACAAATTATCATAGGAAAAAATTATCATATTTTTAAATTAAAATAATTAATTTCCCACACAAATTTAGCCTACATAAGCCCTTATTGAAAATTAAAACAAAAGAAATTATTTTTGGGTGATGCAAGATTGTTCTTGCACCTTGGATGCTCCTACCTCAAACACTCAAGGTAGGAATTTTTTTGTGAATCTAGATTCACAAAATGGAGTTGAGTGGTATTACCACCCTTTCAGATTACAAGCAATCCTCAACAAACTCCATCACTGAATTAGACAAAATAATTTATTCCTTTACCTCTTCTAGTACTTAGCTAGGAAACTTGTCGTCCTCCACCAAATGTGCACTCTATTTCTTCTTCCTCTTGTGGACTTACATTCACCATGGACCATCCTCCTTCTCCACATCTCTTCTTCCTTTCTTTCCTTCTTCATGGGATCCAACCCACCACAAACCAACCACCTCCACCAAGTTCCTCCTACACCATCATCTACAACCTCTATACACAAACATGTAACATCCACATACCAATTTGCAACTATAACTTTATCTTCTACAACTGCAATCTCTTCTATAGAAGGTAAATAATCATCATTTTAAACTCAAAATCAGAATTTACCTCATCCATCTTTGCTACTCCAGCATCATCTTCTTCATCCCTCATTGCAATATTTATCTTCTCACCTCCATAGGAAAGTTTTGCAAGCCATTATTCTTTTAATGATAGTAAATCTTCTTTACCCTCTTTGTTTATTACAACTTTCTCAAGCTCTATTACTACAACAACATATTCATCTACAATAATTACTACACTTTCTTTGATTGCAAATAATTATTCTCTTCCTTATCTCCTCTCTTGATAGGATATCTCCTTCCTCACCAATCACCTCATCATACTTAGGACACTCAAATTCCATCATATCAACTTTTGTTGTAACCTCTTCTTTTGCACATACAAAATCCTCATTCTCTACCAGTATGCTTTCAACAAGACATGTCTTAGCTTCAAGTTCATCGATTTCCTCATATTCATCCTCTTCTTATTCTTTTGTGTCACATGCACGACAACTTGTTGCATCATCTTTCTTTCCTATAATCAAAATATCATTAGAAAGATAGTCACAATTACCTCCAAATCTCCTCTCTTCTTGTTTTATCCTCTTGATCTTTGCTTCCATTTCTTTCACTTGCTGCTTCATCTTTATCATTTTAATCCTCACATATTCTTCTCTAATTTTTTGAAGTCTCTCTCTAATTTTCTCAAGTCCATGAATTGTTAGAATCCATACAATGGAAAAATTCCTTTTCTTCTTATTTTCCATACTTAAGGCCTCATGAATCCTTAATACAAATTTTCAAACTCACATGTAAGCTACCTCACTCAACAATCTATTTACAAATCCTCAACACTCCACCTCTAGGTCCTGGTGCAAACTGCCTCACATCAATGCTTCTTCCTACATACTCAAGAACTCCCACTTTGATACCACCGATGTAGAAGGAATCCAACCCTCAATCACAAACTCACAACAACAAACTATGCAACTCAAAAAATACTTGAAATAACATAAAAATCTGCAAGAAATGTCTTAGCTTCTCATTCAAGTTCTCCTTCAATTACATAACAGCAAAACATTTCTAAAAATACATTATTTTGCAACCATGTGGGCTGATGAAAACCATTACAAAAATGATATAAATTTGATTTACAATAAAAATATCAATACAAAAATGGTCTCCTTCAATCCAACTTCTTTCACAAGGTTCTAGCTCCTTCAACCTACAATCTTCAATGAAAATCACTGCTGCAATAAACCTACAACCTTCAAGCCCATTTGTTGTTGTCCTAACACCTTCAAACTTGGAACAACAATGTCTTCTTGGTCTCTTTCAACCCTTCTTCTATTGAAGCTCTCAAGCTCCCTTCACATGGACTTCACTAGCTCACTATCTTCCAAAATGTGGAGCTCACTAGCTCCCTAAAACATGGACTTCTATACAAATAGAAATCTGCAATAATGGAGTCTTCAAATCCTCTCTTCAATCTAGCAGCATCTCCCCACCTCAATTTGTATAAATTCCCAAAAGTTAACTTCTCATAGTGAAAAGGCATCAATATATAGAATTTTGAGGATGAGAACACCATTATGGTATTCCAAAACAAAATGCATATACCTCCTTGGAAAATATGTGCCCCTTTTGTGAATAATTCAAATTAAAATAGTGAAAATTATTTATTGCTTGCATAGCCCTCACATGGGTGCCTAACTCATGGCCAGCCAAATTTGGTCAATTCGGTGTGCTTCATTATTCATTGATGTCTCCATGAAAGAACATGCACCAACATGCAAACTTGGGCACCGCAAGATGCAAAAGCATGCAAATCATACAAATCAACATGTAAGGGCATCCATTAATGAGTGGTCCCAACCTTGAAATGGATGCCTAGGTGGGAATATTCCTTTGGGTTGCTATGGAAACATTTATCAAAGTAAATCTACCTCCAAAATTACAATTAAAAATTACCATAGGAGAAAATTATACTATTTGAAAATTAAAATAATTAATTCCCCACACAACATTAACCCACATAAGCCATTATTGAAAATTAAAACAAAATAAAAATATTTTTGGGTGATGCAAGATTGCTCTTACACCTTGGATGCTCCTACATCAAGCTACACCTTGGAAATGCTTCAAAGACCTTCAAAAATAAAATTTATTAAAATGTAGAGAATGCAAAAAAAATAAACATTATATTCAAACTATTTCCCTATCACTTTCCCTAACCCAAAGGAAATCTAGGATGTCCCTTTGGTTCCCCAAATTAAATTATCAGATAGAGAACATACACTTTGATGAAGGGGCGAGTGACACAACACACAAAACAAAGATTTTTCACAAGAAAATATGAATATTATTTTATTGAACTAAACACATATTACATTATAGAAATGAGAAAACAAAATAGAGGATGAAATCCTCATAGGTTGCAACCCATTACAACTTCTTTTCTCTTGGTATCTAGAGCCTTCTACCTTTTGTTTCTTCAAACTCGCCTTCCAACCTTGCTTTCCCTCCTTCCTCATGACGTACCACCTTCCCATCATCACACCACTACTAAAAAGTGCTCGAAAAATGGTTATAAATAGTCCTTTGGTGCCTTTAAGAATTTTTTAAAATTTGTAACTCCTGCCCAAAAATAGCTCAACTTTTGGGAGCCATAACTTTTGATTTAGGTAACAGATTGAGCCCATATTTTTAAAATTGGATAGCTTGGATTGTTCTATGACATCTTTGTTCTAAGTCAAGAATCAATCATTTTTACCACCCATTCAATCATTTAAAGGTTCAAATTTCAAGTTGAATATTTTTTATAGGATTTTTTAACCTTGAAAATTTGATATCTCACTATCAACAAATGATCTTTGGTTAACATTTTTAACCATATGCTATTTTACAATTTTGAATTTTTGGGTAAATTTTCATGTCTAGACATGATCAAATACAATTTTAAAAAAAATAGAATTATGTTATATATACTAGAATGATTAATTATAATAAAAAAATATAGTAATTTATGTTAGTTTACTTTGTAATATATAATATTGTAACAATAAATATAATTATATTATATATAATTTAATTTGTATTATTCAAAATTAACCATTTTTCCAATCTCGAAGATCTATAAGTTTGCAATTTGTAAAGGGATCATTTTGATATGTGTATTTATGCCTTATTCATGAATTGAATTGTATGTTAACATTATGTCAAGATCATGTGTTAGCTTTAATTTTTTTGTTCTATTATATTCCTTAGAATTTTTGTATTGTTGTTAAACTTAATTTGATTATCCTTCTCAAACCTTGACTAACATCAATTTTAAGGTAGGAAATTTATTTTTCCTATAATTAGTATTATAGAGAACTATTTTCAATACCACTAATCATCTATTAAAAGTTTTCTATGTTAAAAAATATGTTATAATTCTACCAACCACATTTCTTAGTAGAGGGCTAACAAGGAACCCTACAATTAACTTATAAATTTCTATAAGATTAATAAAATTTAAAAAAAATAATATATGAATCAAGTTTTAAGACTAAGAAATAAAAATGATCAATAAAAGCAATAGGAGTAGTCTTAAAAAATAAAAATGATAAATAAAAGCAATAGGAGTTAGGGCTTAATTGAAAACTCTATTGATCTAAATATTGATTACTATGACATTGTGATAGAGAACTAAGAATGTGATGAATAGATATTGAAATTTAGGGGTTCCGGGACTAGATCATGCATGTGATATAGTCCTTGACCATTTTCTTTATCACAATTTAGTCCAATGCATAATTTTGGATGTGAGGCTAGAAAAACCTAGTAGTCACTAAGTGTACCTACCTTTGATAAAAGGTAGTGCTAAGATTTTTTTTTTGAATTCTAATATAGTTGTTGACTTCCTTGATGATAATTAGGTTATTGAGTTGATTCAACAAGATCAAAATAGAGAAATAGATAATAGTGAATGTCGATTAATTATATTTGATGTAAATTGAAACTAGTGTCTATTAGTCTTGAGATATATAATTGAATATATGAATGTAGCCGTTTAAATTGAAATTCCCTCTGAAAAGTGCCCTTAAATACATAACCTTAGAAATGCAATTTAAAACTTTTGTCATGTGTACAAATGGATAATGATCATATCCTAAGATTGTCATGTTTGGGATTGGGAATTTTTAATTTTTAATGTGAAGACTAGGTCACACCTACAAATCTAGTTTAGAGGATAAGATCATAGGTACAGTCTAGTATAATTCAAAAATGTCATGAGAATTGAGTTAGGCATGTTCTAAATTGGAGGATATAACATAACATAGTTTTGGATTTAGGTTAGGTCAATGAGTGCACCAAAAGAGATTAATTATTTGTGAAGACAATGTATTAATGACATTCATGTACACAATGGCATAGATACATATGTGTGTAGTTATACGGATGGAAGAAGAATTTAATCATAGATAATATAAATTGGAGAATAAGTAAGCTCATGGAGGGTGATTTAGAAACCAATGACAAACTATGAGAAGTATGGATAGGATATGATGATTGGGAAAAGGATGGAAATTCATGGCTCACCATATGAGGATCATGTGTATTATCAATAAATTTTCCTATAACTATATGTGTCTATGCCATGTGTAAGGATCGAGGAAGATGTAATGGATTAATCATCAATGGCTTAGACACTATCCTCAAATGAGGAAAGTAATGATTAAAAGATATCATCATAAGATTATTCTTCTTGTTGTATTTCTAAGCATTTTGTTCAATGGGATATGCAAATAGAACACGATAATTATGTACGCCATATTTCTAAAAGAATGCATCACGAGGAGATATAATTGTTCATAGAAGAGTCATCATAAGTATCTAAAATATATATATCTATGCAAAACCCAAGTTATGGTAATAGTTAGGGCCCTATGTTGATACTATAAGTTTGAAATAGAGAAATAAAGAATATTGAATGACGAATAATTGTGTGCTTGATGTCAATTAAGATTGATGCCTATTGACCTATGATGTGTTTAATTGATTTGATGAATATAATTGCTCTTAATTAAAATTCCCTATTCTCTTAAATACACAAATTTAGATACACAATTTAACTTTTGACATATAGGGGAGAGGGGCCCATAGTGGAGCACCCTAACTTTGTGTTTCTCAAAATCCTACTTGGAAATTTCAAATCACTCACAATTTCATACGATAGTTTATTTGGCAACACACATGCTTCTATATTTCGTTTTAGGGCCACAACATCAAATATGATGCCACATCAACATGCTTATTGTTGAGGTATCCAAAACGGCCCCAAAAAAATGAGACTGATAGTGGTACACTAAGTCATGTTTTATTAGTGCGTTGATGTACTTTGTGGATAAAAAGTGTTTTGCAATTGGATATTAAGGTGCTCCACTATAAGGCACTACTTCTATCCCCACTATTAGACTCTCCTCTACTATGGACCCCTCTCCCCTATTGATAAATGACAATAATATTTAAGATTGTTGACTTTCAACTTAAAAATGTTTTTTAAATTTTAAAATGAAAACTAAATCATATCAAAGATCTGCTAGAGAGGATGAGATCACAAGTGTATCCAATCCAAGATCGGAGTTCTAAAGATTGGGTCAAGCATATTCTACTGAAAGATAGAAGATGCAGACATTTTGAATTAGGAGAGGGCCCAATAGTCGTGGGGGTCCAATAGTCGCGTACCCAATCATACATATAATACCCAATAGTCGCTTTATATAATGTCCAATAGTTGTGATTTGACTACCCATAATTAAACAAAATGTATGCTTTTGATCTAAAAGCAACCAATCATGTGATACCACATCAGCTCAACTACTCATGATGTAATGCACGAGAATTGGTCTCACTATTTTTGGGCCTTTTCGGATTTTTGACAAAAACGCATGTCGATGTGGCATCATATTTGATGATGGCCCGAAACCTTAGTTATAAGGGCAGAACTTGCCGGGCAAACCACAAAAAATTGGGAGTGATTTGAAATTTCCGATCGGGATAATTAGAAGCTGCCCAGTTAGGTGCACTCCACTCATCGACCTCTCCCTATGTGATTGATATTGACAAGGGCGTAGTCCATGAAAACAAAACCTAGGTGTCACATCAAGCTAGCATACCAAAAACTATTTAAAAAAACAAAAAATGCCACAGCCAATCAGTGCTTATTATCTCAACGGTTCCAAATTCGTTGTTTATATTGCAACTTGCAACGATCAGATTTCTAATAATCATTTTTATGGAGACAACTTGACAAAGCATCGCACGGATGATTGACACGTACTTGACTTTGGATAACCATCATATTCCTGGCACTTGTCAGCGCCCTCTCATTGCTCAACTTTTGGACAAACACAAACTGACACGTGCGGCTCGGGAAACAATATCACTTTCTAGACAAAAATCTCTACTTAGTGGGACCAATGACAGCTGTACACCTCATCTTTGATGTAGACGTTTTGCAAATTGTTCTTTCGGCACGTGGTTGCAGGTGACGTACGATCTATGAGGTAATGACACGCTCCTTGCAATTTACTCATTATGATGGGCTCCCATCGAGTTAAAATAGGGGATTGTGGGAAAATAAGCTGTCAGGCATGTAGTTATGTTTCCTTGAATGTTTGTTTGATATTCAAACCATTACTTAGACAAAGGTGAAAGAGTCTTAATTTTTTCACGGTCCATGCAAATCAGTTTTGAGAATTTTTGGATTCAACTGTGTATGTTTATTTAGATCGACATCTCGAATCATACTCAATGATTCACCATTAGGAAGAGGAGAATCACTGATGATGAATCATTGAGTGTGATTTGAAATGTCGATCTAAATAAATATACACAGTTGAATCCAAAAGCTCTCAAAACTAATAGTAATATATTCAAAGAAGATTTTGAACTAATGGTCTACCAAAATTGAATTCCAAAAGCATTAAAATGTGTCTTCCATAGAACGATTGTGAGGTTTTTTTATGTATATAAATAACGAAGAAGAAGGTTGATATGAGTTGATTGGCATTAACAGTCAAAAAAAAAATGTTGGTGGTGAGTAAATTGGTATTTAAGAAGTGTATATTTTTGGATTAAACTTTGTATTGTTTTTTCCCAACGTTTTGAATCAGACTCGATGATCCATCATTAGGAAGAGGAGAATTGGTACTTGTCAATTCTCAATAGTTCTTAGGATAAAAACCCCTCCTCAAGATGGTGAAGTTGCATTAATATATTAAAAATCAAAACTTTGTGTCTTCTATTATATGCTTCAATATTTGTATTTGGGGGTTTTATGGATTTTCACATGGTATTAGAAATATACTATTCAAAATGTAAAATGAGAATAAAATTGTGAGTCTAATCAAGTAGAAATCAAATTTTGATTAATCCTACACAAAGGGAATTATTTAGAAGTAGTTGAATAAACTTGAAATCAAGCTTGAAAGTTGCAAAGAAAATTACGAAAAATAATTAACTTTGTCTAGCATAAAAAAATACACAACTTAAATACCATATGAGAAACAAAATTTTAATCTAGAATTTTTCTATTTTCCAAAAATTTAAAAGTGCAAAGTCTTTCAATCTTCCATACAATTTTATAAAATTTGTTAAAAGTCAAAACCTTTACAATAATATACCCTACACAAGTATAGATGTTAGATTATAACCACCAATATTTCAAAAATGAGAACATATATGAAAGTTATTTTTTAAAAATTAAAGCTTGTGCATTGCAACATAGTTGCATATTTAAACAAATATTACCTCTCACTTTAATATTGGCACACAAAAGACTATCAAATGTCAAATTCCTATGTAATTAACCTTTCATTTGAATTCTCCTCTTTGATGATTATTGTGTCTGTTATCAATCAGATATGCACCCTATGTTAAATTTGCAAAAAATTAACTATCTGATGACACATGGAAACCTTCTTCAGATGTGGGTGATCTGAACGAAGAAGGAATCTCCAGAGCGAGTCGGTTCTTTGAATAATAATCTTATTCAAAATTATTTTTGAGGTAAAAGGAAGAAGGATAAACTGAAATTTAAAACTTATGACTAATAGATGATTCACTAGAACTTATGAAAATTCAGACTTTATCTCTCACAATAGTTTCTCTATCACAATAGCCCTCACAATCTCATTGGCACATGTTTTCATCAGTGATTTGCATGAAGATTTAAAAGAACTAAATACAACATGCAATCTGAAACTATGTAATTTTGAACAAGATTCACAACAACAAGACATATAAGGATTCAAATTTGAAACAAAAAGACATCAAATTGCCATTACAAAACTGAGACAAGAAAAATGGGAAGAAGAACTTTGGTGCTTTATTGAAACTGAAGAGAGTGTATCTGTCTAAATTGAGTACAAAAAGTTTACAAGCTCTCAGAATGAGTATCAGAGCAAGAAACAATAATCTGGACTTAGCAAAACACTAAGTTTTCTTCAAGATATATCTCAAAACCCTAATTCGAGCTCAAGAAGAAAGCTCAAGGAAAAGCATCAAAAACTGCCCAAAAATGGGGGCACAAAAGTGGAAAAGTCATACTTTTTGCATGTGTGTGCTCTAAGGCCTCTAAAAATAGGTGAAATCTGCTTTAAAAGCAAATAAAACACTTCATCTCTTCATCATATAGCTCAAATCTGACCAAGGGAAGAAACAATCACCAATCTACTAAAAATAGCAAAGAAATAAAATAATTTATAAAGCATTTTTTTATTCTTGCTTTACAATAATTTGCAGATTTTATATTCTCACAATTTGACCTATTTTTGCAATTAAAGATTTTAAATAAAATCTTTGCAAAAACAATAACCTTATTCCTCCATTACAATATTTGATTGTCTTAAAAAATCATAAAAATATGGATATTATCCTCTCAATAATTGATTTTTATAAAATCAATTTGAAAACAAAACCTAAGTGATAAAGGTTTATTCTCCATTTTTTACTAAGGCAATAAATTTTTCAATACCAAAAATTAAATCAAATTAGTCTAAAGACTTAGGCAAATGGAAACCACTCTATTTCACAAGGCTCGACCTAAAGCAAGAAATTCGGCCACATGAGGTTCAATATTTCAAAGGTTTATAAAATAACTTTCCTAAGTCAAATTAGGGTTGGGGAAAATCCTAAGGAACAAAACCAAGGGATCCCTATCATTTTGCATCACTCGGCCTCCAATGCTCATGGTAAGTTTTTTTTGCTTCCTTCTATTCGTTTCTTGGCTCCCTTTGATGAGAAAATGGCCTTACAGGCTGTGACTTATAATGTATTTTTTGATGCATCTTTGAATTTTCGGTTCCTCCTTCTCACTGGCTGCCATGAGAGTGAGCTTGACCTTGCATTTGGATTCTCTGTTAGAGATTGGTAAGCTCCCACTTTTATTGCTTTTTTGTATCAAACAAAAGCTTTAAAATAGCTTCTATGAAGAGAGTGATTATTGTTTTCTTTTTTAAACAAAACAAACCCATTACAGGCTGCACCATGCTCATGCTTTTCTAATGAATTTCACTTAGAAATTTTGTATGATATCCATTGCTTACTTTAGATATTGGGGCCCTGATGGCAAACTCAAAAGAGTTTTCTATTTTCAAGTGAAATTTGGGACTGAAACCCCTCCTCTTGGCCACAGCCACTCATGCACAAAATGGGTGTTTTGGAACATTTTGGGCTCGACCCAAGACCACATTACATGTATTTTTTTATTTTTGGAACAAACCCTCATATGGGTATATTGTATTTTGAAGAAAATAATGTCTATTCTGGATCTCTCCAAAACTCGAGCTCAACCCATGAGAGCATTGTATAATTTTTGCATTTTAACGAAACCCCATGTGGGTATTCTGAAAATAATGAAAAATTTGGCTATCTTGTTACACATTCAAAACTGGAGTTTGACTTATGAGCATTTCGTTTACATTTTGATCTTTGTCAAAACCCTTACATGGGTAAATGGTATTTTGAAGAAATCTGCATTTGGATTTAAAACACTCATATGGATATTCTTTATTTCAAGTATAACTGCACTTTTAGCCAAAAACCCATTGTGGCTATTTCTGAAACTTAAAAAAAATCCTCCTATTTTGTTTTCTGTCAAAAAATTCACAAAGGTTCACTTAAACAAAGAGAATACTCTACATTTGAGATGAACACTTCATATGGTATTTGCAAAAATGAAAATGGAAGAAAACTCTCTGTGTAATGAACTACTTCTTGATTGTTCTCTCTATTTGCATTTCTGCATATATAGCTCCATCATGATGCTTATCATTGAAAGTGCACTAAAACTTAACACTGTTGTCTCACTTTTCCTGACTACAACCTTTTCTAGTTAATGTACTTTGCACTTGAATATGTTTCTTCATTCGTCACTTATAGGATGATTGTACTATCCATGTGTACACACAACCATACTATATTGTTCATGCATTAATTAGATGATATCACTCTTCCTTATCTTGGCACTCTTCATGCATTTTTATGTTCCATTAAGAAAAGGTTGTTCTCTGCATTTGTTATCTTTTAAAGCATTTAAGATTGATATATCAACTTGATTTAATGCAAGACTTGCATTCAGACATTAGTGAGCACTTGTGAATCACCTGATGCTTGTCATCTTCCATTCAAATGAGAATTTGAAGCTCTTTCACATGCTTCCATTATTGAATAGTGTCTTGTCGATGAGGCATTATGTATGCATGTTCACTATCACCACCATGAGCATGTATACTTGCTATAATTTTTGGAAACAGAATGTATAAACAATACCCATGGCAGCAAGATACAATTAGCATGGCAATTTTAACTCTCCCAGTATGAAAATGATACTCTTCAGTTGAAATGACTGAGCGCATTAAGTCAATTTTCCACCTGTAGCTTTCAAAATAGTATGTTACTTGATTGTTATGAGTGAACAATAGGCTTAATTGTTGTAATGATTGAAATTCCATTTTACTCCTCCATGAATAGTTCAGATGAACATGATGATTGCATTCCTTCACTCAACCCCATATGTAATGTTTAAAGGGAAACATGTCGAGCTCTACTCTTGTGGGAGCCTGTTTTACTCCACATGCTTGGTCTTCATGAAATGATCAGCTACATGGCTTTTCCTATACTTGCACAAGGAAACAAACAATGTTAGCGTAAAAAATATATGATGTGACACTCCATTTTCATCTCTTGCTTCTGTACTCTTCATTCTTAGTTGATTTCATGCATTCCAAGGAATGGATTATATCTTTGTCAGTAGGGCATGTAGTATAGTTCATATCCTGAGCTCTTAATTGAACCCTTTCTCAATCTTTTGCAGGTACAGTCAAGAATGGAAGTAGGATGGAGAAAGCTACAAAACATCAACTGAAGATCAAACATAGGAAATGATGTATATGTTCTATGTTATTTCTCACTTTCTTTTTACCTTCAGTTGTCTAATTTACTTTCCGCAATGGATAGAATCAACTAAAACCACGACTTGTGTGGATTCTTTAGTTTTCTTCTTTCATTTTCATTCTGAAAGAATTGCATCAAAAATGAAAATTTATACCATCATTTGTATTCGTGCAATCAAATGAAATATGTAATATGAAAAGCATCATGAAATAAATCTTAATCATTTGTATATACTGCACTTGATTTGTAAAGCATTTGAGCAACACTTCTAAAACTTAGTTTTCTCAAAACACTTGCACAACTGGTACTTGATACTTGATAAATACAGTGCAAACAACACTTAAAATGCATGCAAAAAATAACTGGACCTTCACCTTAAGATCTAACAAAATTTAATCAGCTCCACCAATTGAGTTGTACTGAAAAATTGGTAACAATGTCCTCCATAGCATGTTGATGAATCTTTCATTGATAGTCTTTAAATTTATTCAGGGTTTCTTTGATTGCATCTCAATTAGACCCATAAAAATTACTAAAATAGAAGATATAAGAGATATGGTGTTTGTAATTTGATGAGTCATTTTATGTTTCTTATTAAACTATTTCTCAAAATTCATGAATATGAATTTTATTTTTATTAACTTATCAATAGAGGATCAATCAAAATTAAGAGACTAAATTAACCATTGCTTAATCATTATTGTAAGATGATTTTTGAGATTGTTGACATAATTTATTTTTTGACTTGAACTATAGAAATACATTTTTGTTCTCGTATAGAGGTCACAAATGTCCATCCTTCAATAAAAAACATAATCATAGGAATCTTCAAGTTACTTTATCTCTTCTTCAATAAAATCAATCATCAATTTAAAAAATTATAGCTTCAAGACATTTTAACAATAGGGATTTTCAACATTTCCTTGATTTGGGGGAGGTTGTCTCTATGGATTTATATTTATTCTTTGGATTTAGCTATTAGATCTTTGATTTTGTTAGAATATTGGTTTCATCATGTAAATACATTACATCTTCAATGATCCTGGGTCAATGAGAAACAATTCATCCACTCACTACCTTGTTGCATCAAATATGCATTTCATTTCCTCAATAAAAGAAGCAACATCATGAGATATTGTAATAGGTGGGTGAATTAATAATAAAGAGGAATTGAGTGAACTAAAAACATATTTGACATAAGAATTCAATCATCAACCTATTCTTTCAATTGTTGCTTAGTCTAATACTCCTTGTCCATTCTAGAAACACAAGAAGTTAGATTAGTTTGTGTAATGTAGGAAAAATGATTCTAATATTAGAATGACATTTTATTTTCTTTGATAGTTTTTTTCCTACACTACTCTAGGACGAGTCTAGCCTTTAAGAATATAATATTTTTTCTATTATTTTTTGATATGGAGAAGAGAAAATGTTATTAGACTATCCTTGAAGTGTTTTAGTTTTGTAAAAATGTATTATTTCTCAAGGAAAATAATGTGGAAAGAATAAATATGTTGGTATAGTAAATTTGAAACATTTTTTAAGAAAATAAAGTATATAACATAAAATAATTGATAAACAGGAACCTTGAACCAAAATTTAGAAGTCTCTATCTAAGATGCCAACATGATGTGTGGATTTCCATGTGGACACATTATCATCCATATGGCACACAGTTGTTCAAAATCCTATAAAATTTGTTTTCTCTCAAATTCTCTTGTTTATCTACAAAACAAGGAATAAAGAAAATACAACAATACTCCAAGTGACAAATTATAATGCATAGACAAAGGAAATATAGCTATATTTTTATATTTTAAAGAGAAATTAGAAATGATAAAGAAGAGGAAAACTTATGCAAATATCCTTGCAATTGGATGCTTTCCTCAAATACCTATAGCTAAAGAAAGAGCAGAATGTATGGGGCTACTTAGGAGCTTGACAGGAGTGGTCAAGACCCTATTTTAGTTTCTTGACATACATAAGCAACCAAGTTATAAAAATGGTTGACATAAGTGTTTTCCTAGCCTAAGTGCATCTAGGACTAAGAAAATTTTAAAAATAATTTTAAAAAATTATCATTAAATCCCTAGCCTATGAGGAATAACACCCTAGTGTGCATAAAAAGAAATGAGAAAAGGGGAGGTGAGATTTCATGAAAGGATTTGCCAAAAAATGTATGAGAAAAAAATAAAAAATGGGAAGCGCTAATAGCCTCTTTTCGAATCAGATCACGTAAAGCGAAGGTTCTTCCATGAATAACGGAAGGGAGGTTACGAGAATATCTGGAGTGACGAAACCATTTAATGGTTTGAAATATGCCGAGGAACTTTCACGCTGGAGAAATGGGAATACGCCAAAGAAAGAATCGTGAAATCAAAAGGATTGGGAGGAAGAATAGAGAAAACAGCGCCGTTTTTTCATCGTACGGAATATCGAAGAATGTGGAAGATGAAATGAGTCACGATTCAGCGCACATAAACGAATAAGCGGAGAGCGACTGCCGCGACGGGCAATTGACTTAAAACATGCAGCGCATTTAATTTTTGAAGAAATTTTTGGACACCTAAAGCCGCCTTCTATGGATCATCAACCATCGCATATCCCATTTCCCAGAAATCGCCAAAACTTAATCATGATCCCCGGATAAAACGCCGATGAACGTTGATCATGGAATCGCGCAAACACCATTAATCAGGAAAAAGGATAAGATCAGCAAAACCGATTCTTAAACATATGAAGGGGTGAAAGTTATTATTCCCCGAAAAGGTACGCTTTCGAAGGCCAAGGGAGGGTTACCGCATTTTCCTGCCGTACATGGTTTGCCGAATGTTTTCTCATTTCTTTTTAGTGCGGCACTCGAGTTGGGTGACTGCAGAGGGCCCAAATATATTTTTCATTTAAGTTTCCTACAATAGGGGTACCAATCACTATAAACTTGGACCCTTGAGCATGAGTAAAAATGGAAGAGATGGCCATGGCATTCATATTTTGCAAAGGTTTCTTGAGCATTGAAAAGATTTAAAAAACATCTTCAAGAAGTTTAGTGATGCAGGAGCATCCTAGGCCGTGAGAGCAATATTGCATCACCCAAAAATGATTTAATTAATTTTTACAATAGTTTAGATTTTAATGTCCTTGGTGAATAATTTTATAATAAATGGCCAAATATTTTATTAAATATTTTTGGTCATATTTTATGTAGTAGCCTTATTGTAATTTGGAAGCATTTTGGTGGCATTTACAAGGAAAAATCTTCAAATATGCCTTTTGGGCATGGTATTTGGGGATTTACAAGTTATGACAACTCATTTAATGTTCCTCTTGACTGTTGCATGAAGAACTTGGCTGCCCAAGAGCAATTGGTTCATCTTTTTCTACTTTGGTGTCCCTATTCATGAGGAGTGGGAATCCAAGTTGTCACCTATTCTTTACAAATTTTTGGAAGTGGATTTGAAGATTTTTTTGAGCATTTGATATTTATTTTTAATTCATTTCAAGCATATTTCCTCAAGGTGGGTTTGGGATTTTCCCTAGTGGATTTGGCATGTGGTTTCCTCATTCATAAATCTCTATTTATTCATGCCTTGTCATTTGGGAAGGAGGATTTTAGAGTTTTACAGGTTGAGATGGGGAGATGCTGCCAAATTGAGAAGAATATTTGATAACTACATTGTTGCAAATTTATGTAGTTAGAGAAGCCCATGTTTTAGGGAGCTAGTAAGCTCCACATTTTTAATCATTCATTTCCAAAATTTAAGACTAGAGGATATAGGCATGGATTTTCTTGGAAACAAGAGAGAAGGAATTTTGTTGCAAGTTTGATGGTGTATCTACAAAATCAATAAGATTGATCAATCCATAGTTTATTGCAGCATTTTTTTAGTTGAAGATTGTGGGTTGAAGGGAGCTAGAGAGCTTCAAAAGAAAAGGGATTGAAGGAGATCATTTATGTATTTGATCTTGCTATTATATATCAGATTTATAATTGTTTTGTAATGGTTTACATCAGCCCATATGGCTGCAAATAAATTTAATTTTTAGATATGCTTTTTTCGCATGTAATTACAAGAGTTTTTGAATGAAAATTTGAAAACACTTCTTGCCGATTTTTTATGTTGTTTCAAACAAATTCAAAGTTGCATTTTATGTTGTTGGGAGTTTTTGATTAAGGTTTGTGAGCTCTTGCATTAGCTATATCAGAGCATGATGAGTTCTCTTACATCAGTAGTATTAGAGTGGGAGTTCTTGAGTGTGAAAATAGAAGCGTCAATGTGAGGAAATTTGCACCAGGACCTGGGGGTGGAGTGTGTGCGGTTTGTAAACAGATCACCAAGTGAGGTAATTTACATGTGCAAAACTTGAGGGTTTTTTCAAAAAATTGTTATAAGCATTTATGAGGCCTTAAGGATGGAAAAGAGGAAGAAGAATTTTTTTTTTTCATTGGATGGATTCTGAGGATTCTTATACTTAAGAAAATCAGAGAGAGACAACATGAAAAATAAGAGTTAGAATGATAGAGTTACAATAGTGAGTGGATGAATTAAGAGAAAAGATTGAAAGGAGAAAACAAGAAAAGAGAAGAGTTGAAGGCAATTTTGATTATCTTTATAATGGTATTATGATTACAAGAAAGAAAGAAGATACAATAGGGTGTCATGCATATGGCACAAAGGAAAAAGAAGAGGATGAATATGAAGAAATTGATGAACTTGAAGTTGAGGAATGTCTATTGGAAGACATTAAAGATGAAATTATAGAGGTTGTGGTAGCAACAAAAGAGTTGAGTGTTGTAGTGTAGGAAATTATATACCTCTACAATTTCACCCTATGTTTGAATTCCTTAATTTATTGGACTTAATTAAGCTCTAATTTTCCAAATTATGCATTCCAAAGCCTTATTTTTCATGTTTTATGAAAGGGAAACCAACATTTAATTAATGCAATCAATAACTAAATCACACTCAAGCATATGTGTCCTGAAATTATGGGCCAAGACCCATTTTTCCAAGGGTGAATGGGTCCCCTTCCTAGGACCCATTTAAAAAAAATTGGTGGTATTTTATTGATTAAATTCAAATTCAATTGTTGGCACGGGGTGTTTTTGGAAATCAATGCACCTATAAACACGTATTTTATCGAATTCAAATCTAAAACATGAGCAGCTTTTGGAGAGAAAATATTATTGTCGAGGAGAATTCAGAGAAAATTGCTCAGTCATTTGTTGCAGCAATCAAGGTCTAATAACATTATGTTCAAGATTATGTGTGTTCATGCCATCTTGTGAAGACTAATATGAATTGTTGATCCTAAAGCATCCAAGCATTTTTAAGTGTCCAAATCTATCAAGCAAAGAAAGATCAAGTTCCTTGGAGAGATGTGTTTGTCTTCAGTCCTCTAAGGGAAGCCATTGAAGGTTTGGTGAGTTGTAACAAGAAGTTTTTCATTCATAATTTCCTTCTCCATTGTCATTATCTTTCTATCAAGGTTTAATTATCTTTCTATCAAGGTTTAATTACCAAACTTGGGGTTTTACCAAGGCAAGCCCCCATTCAAACAAAAATAAAATCTCTGTGTATGTGCAAATTTCAAGTTGAAGAAGGATTAAAGATCTTAAGGAGAAATTTTGTAATGTTGCATAATTTGTCATCATTGTTGCCAAGCCATGAAAACTAGGTTGCAAACTTTATTTCTAAATTTTCAACAATGGGACCTGTACAAAATAGAACCTAAAATCTATCATTAGAGGACTATGAAAAGAGTTTTCAAGACCCCTAACAGGACCCATTCGCTCTAGGGTGAATCTTTCCTTCAATAGGTCTCAAGATCTACTTTTGGTGATAGATGTATGTGTCCAAACCCTTCTTAGACTTTCCTACAAACTGTGATTTTAGTTTTTTTACTTTCTAAAATTTGCATTTCATGTATTAGATCTTATAATTCATTTAGTTTGAGAATTGAAAATCATTTTAATTTGGTTTCAAATCTGACCTATTATCTTAGAGCTTAGATCCAGGTTTGATTGACTCACCATTGAGGTTGAAAGTCAATCTTTACACCTTGTGATCTCTTTCCTAAGGAAATTCCCTTAGGGAAAGATACAAATAGAGAAGACACCCCTTATCATTTAAGGGCCTTCTTTCGCAACATTTCATTTTGGTGAACTCAACATTCTTATACTATAAAATTTCTAAAATTGGAAGTCCTTCAAAGCCTAGGTTTAGATTTGCATTACATTATTTTGTATTTCTCATTTAGGGTTCCATTTTTGCATTCTAAAAGTATCAAAAAAAAAAAACATTGCATTTATCTTGCATCATAGCTTGCATTAGAATTTGTTTCAGTTATCTTTAGATTAGATTTACATTTTTTTTGCATTCACTAAGTGGTTAAAATTTAAATTTGTTCATTGCATGTATATTGGATCTTACATTTTAGCTCAAAAACAAGTGAAAAATTGTATAGTTTTGTTTCAAATTTACATCAAATCTTCATTTTCAGAATTTTGCATTGTCAAATAGATAGGTATGTGAGGAAGTTAAGGTGGAGAAACAACTTCCTACACTAATTTTGAGAGGAGAATAATGCAAAACTTTACAAATATTTCTAGCTACAAATGCTTATACGAAAATAAACATAAATATCATGCATGCCACAACACAGTAATTTGTGTGGGGAAAACCCTTTCAAGATCTTGAATTGCTGCAACAAATGATGAAGAATTCTTCCCTTGAATGCCTTATAAATGCTCTTGTAAACTCTCTTGACACTCTTGTAAAGTCTTGGAATACTTAAATATTGATAGCTTATGTTGATATCATGAAGGCTTAATGAAATAATGATCTGAGACCTTTCTTATATAGGAAATCTAGCCAACTTACTATTTATTAGATCCCAAAGGAAGACATTCATGAAATTTGAACTTAAAACCTTGATTTCTCGCTCAAAACCTTAGAAAGGGGCCAAATGGGACTCATACGCCACTTGTGGTGTATAGGTACCATTTGGATGGGACTCATACACCCAAGGTATTGTGTGGGTCCCACTAGGCCTTTTCAAGTGGAGGAAATGTCGGGGAGTTGGAAAATTAAGTCTATTTGTTGATCTTGTTGGGATTTTGATTGAAATAAGCCTTAGGATGCATAATATAGGGCCTTAGTGGCCTATTAATGATGATATGAAGGTCTTAAATGCAAGAGGGACCAAAACTCAATGTGAAGTTGTAAATAAATACACTTTACAACATTAAATTAAGGAAAAATTAGGTCTATTTAGCTTAAAAGGGCCCTAAATCTAATGTGAATATGTACAACACATTACAACACTAGATCAAGGTGTCATTAAGTCCATTTCAATGTTAATCATTCCTAAATTAAGTGCAAAAATATAGAGGGATACATTTTGCATCATTACACATCTGAACCAATCTTTTTCTTGAAGAACCATTTGCAACCAACAAGTTTTCTTCCTTCAAGCAATACCTGCAAAATCCCATGTATCATTCTTTTTCAAAACTACCATTTCTTCATCCATATCAATCTTCTAGGATTTTGCATCATTCATACCTAATGCCTCTCCTACCGATCTGAGTTCACCCATGTTATTATTCAAAGAAAAAATACATCTCCAATCATTAGGTAAATACCTTTTAGGTGGTTTTTTAAGGGCACTTGTATACCTACGAACAAGCTGAGTTGGAAGTTCTTCCTCCTCTTCTAAAAATTTGGAGCTAGATGAGCTCTCCTCAAATTCTTGTCTATCCATGAGCCTCGATTCAACTTTCTCAGGTGTAGAAGGAAATTAAATCACATATTCCTATTTACTTTGTTCTAGCTACAATGTAATAGAAGAAGGCTTAGTTTCTCTAAAAATAAAACTTCTACTATGTATTACCTTTTGTGCAACAGGATCCCAAAACTTGTATCCTTTCACACCATAATTGTATCCGATGAAGATACATTTCACAACCTTGTTCTTCAAATTTTTTCACTTCTCCTTTGGCACATGTGCATATGCCTCACAACCAAAAAATCCAAGATGTCTTAATGAAGGCTTGTGACTCGACCATGCCTCTATAGGTGTCTTAACAACAAGCATTGATGCAGAAGACTTGTTAATCAGGTAACAAGTAGGGGCAACAACTTCAGCCCAAAGCCTTTTTTTTAGACCAACACAACTCAACATACTCATAGACTTCTCCATCAGTGCCTTATTCATTCATTCTGTAACTCCATTCTATTGTGGAGAATACACAGTTGTTTTTTTTCTATGAATACCAAAAATATTTACAAAATTTATCAAAATCATTAGAGAAAAATTCATTGCCATTATCAGTCCTCAAACATTTTATTTTATTTCTAGTTTACAACTCAACTATTGCTTTAAATTCTTTAAATCGATTGAAAAATTTAGATTTAGTCTTCAAAAAGTATACCCATGTCCTTCTATTGTAATCGTCAATAAATAGAACATAATAAGTGGATTTACCAATTGAAGGGACATCTATATGACCAAAGACATCAGAATGAATAAGATATAATACACCACAAGATTTATGAGAACTTGAGTAAAACTAAACACAGTTTTGTTTTCCATAAATGCAATGCTCACATAAATCAAATTCAAGATTACAATCAGAAAAACCTTCAACAAGGTTTTTATTTTTCAAGGTCCTTAGACCCTTTTCTCTAATGTTGCCAAGTTTTGGTGCCATAACATAGTTTTCTCTATAGTTAGCTTTGATTAAAAAAAAAGAGCACCCTTGAGTACCCAAAAGCCATGACCATCTGCTAAATATGAAACCCTCACCTCTTCCACAATTTTTCTTTTCACATAATTAATATTGCACTCAACAGTGCATGCATCAATCTTATACAATGTGTCATATCTGACACCTCTAGCAATCACCATAGCACCTCTAACCATCTTGCATCTTGCATTAGAAAATTCTACATGCACACCTACATCTATTAGTTTGCTCACAGATAAAAAAATTTGTGCTAATCCATGGATATGCAACACATCATTAATCATTTTTTATTGTAGCATCAGGAAACTTGATTCTAACTTTACCGTAGCCAACAATATTTAAATGACAGTTATCACCCAAGTACACCTTTCCTCCATTAAATTCTTCATTTTTAGAAAACCAATCTCTATTAAAGTTCATATGGAAAGATGCACCTGAGTTAATTAACCATGCATCATTACTCTCATGAGTTTCCAAGTTTGCAATGAATGCATCATCTTCCCTCTCAAACTAAGAATCAAAATCATTTTTTTCTTTTTCTTATTCTTTTCTTCTTTATAGTCCTTACGAACATGTCCAATTTTACCAAAGTTCCAACAAATATCTATGGACTTTTCAAGAGATTTTGATCTCTCCTTGGGCTTAGATTTATCATGCTTCTCATTCTTCTTTCCTTTTTCTTTAGGTCTTCCAAGAACATTTAGGGCCTCCTTGGCACTAATCGATACCTTCATCCTCATCTCTTTAGAAATCAAAGAACCCACCACATCTATAATCTTCAATATAACAGAAGTACTCCCAATAGTCATAATAAGAGAATCCCACAAATCAGGTAAATAAAAAAGAAAGTGTTGCAAGAATGATGGTGTTGTCATTAATTTCAATAGGAAGTCTATTAATTGGTGTTGTCATTGATGTCAACTATGGGATGAAGATGTTGAGGATATTGAGAAAATTTTGAAAAGAGGAAAACTAGTTGTGCATGTGTAGTTGAGACTTAAGGAAGTGTTGTGATTACATGGAGATATTCTTTTGTTGCAAAGTTTGAAAATGAGTTGGATTGGAGAAATGAGTTGAGATGTTGCTTCTGGTACTTGGTTTCCAAGTTCTTTTGAGAAAATTTAATAAACAGAGTAAACTTTGTTGTGCAAATTATCATAGTGTGCTCCATATTTTGCTCGTTCTTTCTGTGTTGATGTTATGCCTGTGAAGATCTCACATGTTATTCAAGGATGACAAAGGTTGTTATATTCATAATTTGGTTTTATGGATCATTGTATAGTTCAAGATATTTTCACCTGTGTGTGAGTCAGTTGTTTAGTAATGTTTTTTGTTGTCTGGGAGAAATATATGTACTCCACATTTCTCTACTATTTGGTTTTAGGTTGTATAGATTTGGGAAGTTGCTTATAATTTATTTATCTTTCTATGATCAAGTGTTTACTTGATTTGGTGCAGTACAATGTGAGTTTCATTTATCAGTGTGCAAACAAGGGTTATCAGTTATCTTGAGTCAAAGTATGTTGATGCAAAGTAGATTGATGTGTTCAATGAATCTTAAGATGTTTTTCAATTGTTTTGGATTGAATTCAAGTAGCTTATGTTGTTTGGAACTTTCGGCTTGATCTAAGGAAGAATGTACTTGATGTTTATGGTGTTTTGCATAGGTGTTGGTTGACCTTGTGTTTAACACTACATGCAAGGCTTGTGGAAGTGTATTGAACTGTGTTGGGATCTATTTGGGTCCTAATTAATGATCTATGTAGGTAGCCTTTCATTCCTATCCACCGCGGGAATATTTAGGTGCCAACCTAGTTTGAACTTGAATGTATAACCACTAATGGCCGACATTGGAGAAAGTTTTGAGGTAGAGGTTGATATAAATATGAATTGTGTTGATGCAAGGGAAGTGAAGGAAAGAGTAAGAAGCAAGATAGATGTGATATTTTTGTGAGTGAAGTATAATCATATGCGAATTTGAGCAAAGCAGTGCAAATTTCATGTTAGGGTTCATGAAAGTAGTGAGTTGAAGGCACCAAAAATATTTCATGTGAGATTGTGAAAGTGTGTGAGAAATTATGGTGGACTCCTTGTTGCATTGAGAAGTGTTCTCTATGTAACATTCTTCTTCTATCTTCTTGTATTCTTTCTATGGCAATGAGCCCTGGCTGTGAGCCTTTTTGGATAGTGTGTCCTATTCTGGCAGTGAGCCTCTTTGTACCAATTTTGCAATTACTTATATTATGAGCTAATCCTCATCATGGTTTTTCCCTCATTGGGTTTTCCATGTAAATTTTGTGTTCTTGTGTGTGGTGTTGTGATTTCATTTTTTGTTATCTACATTTCATGTTTAATCAATCTAACAGAATAAGGACTTAATGAATGCTTGTGGATCTGATTACTATTGAGGGTTTTGAAGGTTTAATTTGCTACAATTGATTCACCCCCCTCTCTCAGTTGTCTTGTTCATCTCAACATCAAGATTTGGAATTTCTCTTCCCCATCCATTTTGACATCAATTGATGCCAATTGATCCACCAACATATTAAATGCTTCTAGGTGGTATGTGATTTTTTCACCCTCTTCTATTCTCAAGGAATACAATGTCTTCCTCAAGAAAATCTTGTTCACTAAATATTTGGCTCGATAAATCTCACCAATTTTCTTCCATAGTTTTGCTATAGAGGTCTCTTCATGGATAGTGGTTAAAATAGAGTCTGCTAAGCACAATCTAATTATACCCTTGGATTTTCAATCCATAACATCATATTGAGCAACCAAAGTAGGATCTACGGGTCTTAAAAATTTATCATCAATAAAATCCCATAGATCTCGGTCTATTGACAAATCCTCCATCTTCAACTTCCACATCTCAAAATTATTTCTAGAAAATTTATCCACCTCTATTCTCCCTAATGAACTTGTCATCTTAAAATTCCCACAACAATATCACAAAGTGTCTTCTACACAAGCTCCCACACAAGTCTAGATTATTTTGAAAAAACCCAACAACCCACAACTGAAACCAAAGGTGATTAGGCTCTAATACCACTTGTAAGTAAGTTAAGGTAGGGGAGCAACTTCCTACACTAATCTTGAGAGGAGAATGATACAAAACTTTACAGATCTTTTTGTTTACAAAAACTTAAAAGGAAATAAAACTAAAGATCATGCATACCACAACAAATTGATTTACATAGGGAAAACCCTTTCAAAAGAAAAACCCCACACTCCAAAAGCCGCCCATTATATTATTTAGAAATCACATATTACAATATACTTGTAGAGCAAGCTTCTCATGAGAGTATCACCAACTAGAGATCCAAAGGCAACATGACCACTATCAAACTCTTAGAATACATCACAATACACAGTCGTAATACAATTCCCTCATAAAATAGGGTTTCCTTCTAGGACAAGTCAAGCTAATAAAATATCAATTGTTAGATCTAAGACTTAATGATGACTAGTCCAAATTTACAATAATAAAGTATACATAAAATTTTATTTATGTATCAACAATACCCTATGTAATTGCAAGGTTGAGACACATTTTCCCAACAAGGTATTGCATATTAGATCTAAAAAGTCCATTCAAAAGTGGCATGTGTTGTTACATATTTTCATTTAGATCACATTGTCTCAAATTGAAAAATATTTCCTTGTTTGATTTCAAGTTGCATCAAATCATTACTTTCAGGTTGTGGCATCTTATGATCAGTCAAATATTACATTGTACATCTAAAATTTGCATTCAAAAATTTTCAACACATTTTCTCCTTTGTTTCACACTTGTATCTTGCATTACATTGTCCTAAATTGAGACAAATCTAGAAAAATAGCCACTATTTAAATTGTTTGCAACCGGAGAAACAAACATCAAACAATAGCATAAAAATTCAAATTTTCACTTTTCATTTAACTTTTTCCAAGGAATCATTATCCCTAGGGTGAACTGTCCTCATACAAGTGTCTCAAATAGCTTCTGTACACTGTTTTGTCTCTATATTATCAATCTATTCCAACTTGTAGAAGTCTGTTTTGAAATTCTAAAAAATTGTTATGCATTTGCAAGAAAAGTGTTATTTTGCTTGATTTGTTGCAAATTTTGGAAAATTGTTGCATTTCAGATATATAGGAAAATTGTTTACCCTAGGTTCTCATTGCATAAATCTTTTGTTATCATAGTTCATGTTCTACTTTCATATCTTGTTGAGAACTTTAAGAAATTTTTGTTACAAGCATACAAATATGAAGTTATCTCCCCTCTTTTCTTGTTTTTCATTGATCCCTCTCCCACTATCTCTCCTATGTGTGAGGTTAGTTTGGTGAAAGAGAAAATAATCCTTGATAATCATGACTGTCATAAGTGTTCTTCTCCTAATGCCTCTCTTACTTGTGACGAAGGTATCTTGCTATTGGAAGATACAATCATTGAGCATCATGAGAATCTTGTTTGTTTCTCTCCCACTACATCTCCTACTTGGGTGGATATTGTTGGACAAGAGGATGCAATCATTGATAAGCAATCAAATAATAGTTTTTCTTCTCTCGATATCTCCCCTTCTTTTGAAAAAATTATCTTAGATGATCCAACTATTGAATGTCATGAAAATCTTGTTTGCTCCTCTCCTGAAACCTCTCCTACTTGTGAAGATATTAGGGTCTAAGAGGATGATATCATTGATACATTTCTTTCAAATGATAGCAATGTGGATTGCTTAGATGAAGATGATAAGGTGACATTAGATCCCCCTATGTGTAAGTGTGAATTCCTACTCTAAGATGCAAAACCTAAACCAATGCAACAAAGGAAAACACAAAAACAAACACTCTGATTAGGCCTAGTTAAATTGAAACAAAACACTAGAAATTGAAACCTTTTACCTTGTTTAGATGATGGTCTTGGTTGGCCCTTTGATTGTTTGATATGTGTGCTCCTTGGTGGAAAAATGGCTTAAAATGGTGCTCTAAATGATCATGGAGAGATGAGGATTCTAACGATGCAAATTAGTATGTGGATAGATGCAATATGGAAGCTCAACGTGCTACAACAATGGTGGATGGATGGCTTGGATGCTTGACAATTGCTAAGTGTAGATGAATGCTTGATTGCTAGAATGGATAGTGCAAATGGGGACATTTTCTCCATTTTTAGGGGAAATGCCTCTAAAGCAATGGAGGGTCAAGATTGGTCCATGATGGAAAAGTTCAAGGGCTGAGGTGAGTTGAGAACTCACAAGCCCTCACAAGTTGACATGTGGCGGATGATGTGGAAAAGGGAGGTTGATGTGGAGGTGACATGGAGGTACTAGGTTGTATCTTGGAAAGGGATAAAATCTCCTCATAAAGGAGGTCCTTGTCCACATGTGCATGAGAGTATGATCCAGGTGGATCTAAGAACCCTAAAAATT
Organism: Sequoia sempervirens; assembly: GCA_007258455.2. Classification (NCBI taxonomy): domain Eukaryota; kingdom Viridiplantae; phylum Streptophyta; class Pinopsida; order Cupressales; family Cupressaceae; genus Sequoia; species Sequoia sempervirens. The sequence continues at coordinate 610,369,758 of VDFB02058242.1, read as the reverse complement.
CAATTGTTTTAGTTTCCCTTGAAGTCAGCACCATGTCGAAGTAATCAGAAAGCTAGACTCAACGCAACTTGAACAAGTGAAAAAGAAGCTCATACATCAAAGTTATGACCAATCAAAGTTTGGTAAAACCAGATATAGAGGCTAGTCAAAAAGGTGAAAAAATGATCGACTTGGAACCGGTCAAAATCGACATCAAAACAAAGAGTTCGCTGACACGAACTTGATGTTGCTTGTTTTGCCAAAATCTAATCCCATACACGAAAGTTATCGCAAGTCAAAGTTTCCACCAGGTGATATGGATGATGATGTCAGCATGACGTTAGTATGCTGGTGTAGCAAACCATAAGGTACGGGAAGTGAGTTGGACCAATCAGGGCTTAACACTTGGCAGTTTGTACGATGACATGGTAGTGACGTAGCAAGTACAATCAACATGTCTATGACAGGGTGGAAATGACATGATAGTGAATGTGTTTGATTAGCAAGTTACATTGTGCCACATGGCACCTCCTTCATTTGCTAGTTCAACCATTTACCAAAAATATGGTTGGGGGATTCAACCCCCCAACATTTGCTAGCGCACCGACTGCATTCATCATTAGGCAACGCAAACTGCCTTTGCTTTATGAGGGTCATCGATTAGTTTTAGCATGTAACAGTTTAGAATTTGTTAAAAGGAATGACCAGTGGGGGTCAAACTGCCAACCCACCGCTAACTAAAATAGTTAGCTATCGTTGTACCACGTAAGTGTTTTGATGTATATATGGGCCGTGTTATATTTTAAACACTATTCAAGCCTAGATTATTAACAATAACCTTATATGGTAAAACCATTAACCCCCAAATGCATAAGCCAACAAAAAGGGGTTATGAATGAACTTATTTTTGTAGAAGGGGGGTTATTTTGTTGTTATGATGGTTAAGCCCCATTATGAAAAATTTATGTATAAAAGGGGGGTTTGGGCTTTTGAAATTTCAAGCCAAGTGGTCGAATTGAGATCAATGCATTTAGGATCCCAATTTAGTTTATGTTATTCAGATCAAGCATCCAAGGATCTAAATCAAGATCCAAGCATTCGAGTGACAGGATTTTGCAGAGCATCCTAAGAGAAGAATTGTGATTCTGAAACTCTGTACAGATATGTTAGAAGACTATGGAATTTACACTTGAAGGAGTATTGTTCAAGATCCAGTTTGAAAACTTCTCTCTTAGGTTCCAGAAGATTACTACGTTTGTGAATCCAGTGTCACGTAACCAGAGTGTTTTTAATACTTGACTTTAGTCTGAAATGGTGAATTGAGCTTTGTAAATGAGGCAAGATACCTCTATATCTAGTTCGCATTTAGTTATGCTTTAAGAACTAGGACTAATTTGTTGTTATTGTTGGAAGCACTTGTTCAGTGTGGATTCAGGAAGTGCTTGTAGGGCTTGAAACTTCCTTGTAGTGATAGCTTTGTCTACGCAGTTAAAAGACTAGATGTTGTAAGCAATTTGCAAGTGACAACATTAATTGCAATTGATCACGCTTATTAAGCGAATCTGAAGACATAGCCCTGAGAGGTGAACTCCATAATCAAATGTGTCTCTGATAGTTTGGTTTGTGCTTGACGATGGCTTATGTCTTTATTCCACAAATAGAATAATCAATGAGCTCAGTAAATTAATGGATGGAGTTTGCATAATTGATTCAAACTATTAATTAAAGATCTTGGCATGGATTTGGAATTGAGTAAGTTAAGCAAATGATTTCAAATTTGATAAATGGAGAACTTAGTTGAGTAAGCACACTCCAAATTTTTTTTAGATCAAGTGGTATCAGAGCAGTTTCTAAGCTCAAGTTTGGTTTAAGTGACTAGTTTGACAAGTTTCTCAGTTAGCCCAATTTGCTCAGTTTGCTTGGTTAAGTAGATTACTAGTTTGTGCAGTTTTGTCAGTTTGATCAATTTGACAGTTTGTTGGTTTGCAAGTTCGCAAGTTTAATAGGTGAACATCTAAGAGACTTAAGCAAGATGGCCTCTAAGCAAGGGGAAGCTTCTAAGGTGACAATGTTTGCATCCATGATGGATGACTTCTTTGCCATGAAAAGGATGATTGAAGCACTTCACCAGGCTAAGTCTGAAAGGCTTCAAGAACCTGAGGAAGCCAACCAGCATCTCCAATTGGAAAATGTTGAGTTGAGGAGTCACCTTGAAGACTTGGAAGATGAAAAGAGGAAATTACACCTGATGTTGCAGAGTGTTGTGGAGGAGTATATGGGAGAAATTTATGCGATAAAAAGTCCTCTCAGGATTAAAAATTCTAACATTTGTACTTTTTGTCCACACTTAGAGGATTCCTCATAGTTTGGAGGCTTCATCTACAATAGTTCAAAAGGATCCATTGGCAAACATTTAGGAAGTTGACCAAGCGACAGAGAAGGTAATAAATGAAGTAAGTTCAATTTCTTCCTTTAACCATGATCATTCTTTTGCAGCATTTGAAAAACATACCAAGGGTATCGGTATGAAGTTGCTAATGAAGATGGGATACAGTGGGAAAGGCCTTAGAATTCATGGCCAAGGAATAGCTAATCCCATAGAAGTGGTAGAATGACCTCGTTATACAGGACTGGGTTATGATAAAGAAGAAATTAGAGAATGTTCCAAAACCACGTTTGTGAGAAGTTCTTCAAGAGATGAGTCAATGTAGAAAGAACTGCCACAAGCTGAAGGTGGACTACACTATGATAATAACAGTGACTACAAATCATCTCCTAGAAAATATGAACATGATGGAGGAAATTCTAAGGCAGATTACCTTCAACAGTTGGGCACAAAACCTAACAAAGGCAAAGCGGGTTCTCCTAAACAGTTCAGTGCTCAAGCTAGTCAAGGGAAATCCAAAGGTGATAAATACTTTAAATCTATTGTTGATTTTGAAAGTAGTAATTCTTTTGTGCAAGCCTTATGGAATATGCGACCATGCACATTTTTTCATGCACCTAACCACTATGTAGCAAGGTATAGAAAGAAGCAGATGCTTTGTAGAAAGCTATTCATGCAAGCTAAGGAGACAACGAGGCATGCATCACACCTTCAATGTTACACTCTGAAGAAGGAAACTACAATGCAAGACAAAGCTCAAAATTATTGTACTCACTGTAAAATCAATGGGCATTAGGTTGAGAAATGTTGGAAGCTGCACCCAGAGCTTCGACACTCACCAAGGTCTATAAAAGAACCCAGTCAACAAGAGGTTGTAGAGGTAAAGGAATAACCTATGATTACCATCCCTGAGGCAGTCCATGTAGAACCTCAGTAGAAATAGGAGTAGTTGGAAGAGGAAAGTTCCTTTGTTCAACTCCATAAGAGATGGGAAAACATGTTGACTAAATAGTTGTGTCAACTTTGTTTTATGTTACCTTTTGGATTGTGGTAATATGTTAGTTGATGTAAAACCAATATGGTTTTTGAGTGAAAGACTCTAAATGAAATTGTTTTGCAAGTACTTGTATGAAGTTGTATTACTCTAAGATTGAGATTTTGTAAGGATTTTGTAGCCATATCTCTTGTAATCAGAAGGAGAATACTTGAAGACTTCTTTATGTAGGTTAAAGACTTGTTGTTTGCATATTTATAGAGTACTCAAGTGATTGACACAAATTATCGAGGCGAGAATGTGTCACTAAGCTTCTATGAAGAAGAAGACCATGGATAGGCCATCTGCACATTAGGACTTGGAGTTGCAGAGAATGGTAAAGAGTGACCTATATGTTCTAGCTTCAAGACTCAGTTGGATGATGATTAGGCATACAAGGGGTTGTTCTTTTCAATAGCCTTGTTGCTACGACAAGCATGGACAAAGCTGAATGGTGAAGCCTTGAATCAGCTATTCTGAAGTACAAAGGTGAAGGAATGTATTAAGTTGAGATACAATAGCCATTGTTCGAGCAATTCGTGAGTGGGGAGGAGCATCCGTATTATGCTAGAATATTCCTTGGTATTTCCATTGCTCAAGCAGTTCGTGAGTAGGGAGGAGCATCAATGTTATGCTAGAATCTTCCTTGGTATTGTTGAGGCCCTATTGATTTGTAGAGAGGGATGTTTCAAAGGAACAATACACTTTTGGAGACCAAAATTTTTTTAGTGGGGAGGCTTGATCCAAGTGGATCTCAGAACCCTAAAAATTTAACTGTTCTAGTTGCCTTTGAAGTCAGCATCATGTTGAAGTGCTCAAAAAATTAGACTCAAAGCAACTTGAATGGGCGAAAAAGAAGCTTGTATGTCAAAGTTATGGCTAGTCAAAGTTTGGTCAAACCAAGTATAGAGGCCCTTAAGAAAGGTGAAAAAAATGATCGACTCGAAACCAATCAAAATCGACATCAAAACGAAGAGCTCGTAGACATGAACCCAATGCCATTCATTTTTCCAAAATCTGAGCCTATACATGAAAGTTATCACAAGTCAAAGTTGGCGGCTATAAGGGTTGACCAGGTCGTACGGATGATGATGTCAGAATGACATCAATATGATGGCGTGGCAGACTGTATGGTATGGGAAGTGAGTTGGATCAATTAGGACTTGACACGTGGCAGTCTGTACAATGACATGGTTGTGATGTAGCAGGTACAAGACCAGCATCAATAGGTCTTTGACAACATGGTGATGACATGGCAGTGACTGTGTTTGATTAGCGAGTTACATTGTGCCATGTGGCACCTTCTCGGTGCACCATGTGGCACCTCCTTCATCTGCGGGTTCAACCATTTACCAAAAATATGGTTGGGGGATTCGACCCCCCGTGTAATACCCCCATGTTGTTGATATTCTTTGCTACTACTTGTTACTATTATGTGTTAGTGTGATACTGGTTTGTGATGGTGATTAGTTCACCGGCTTAGTGTGTATGGATGCATAGTCTAGTTGATTGCTACATTTGACATTATTATGATGATTTATGATACTTTGTGTGGTGTTTAGATTATTTGATTATGCACTGGTTTTTCCTTAATATTATATATGTCGATGTTGTGATGCTATGATGTTTAATTTGGTTTCAGTAATACATTGTGATGCAGTGGTTTAGTAATTAGTTTATGATGTGATCAGTTAGTTTAGAAATGTTATTTTATATTTGATATTGTAATTGTTAGTGTAGGCATCCTTTTAAAATCTGCAAACAACTAAACTTCAAACAATGGGTTAGTGCCTTGCAAACTCTATCAAAATACCTCTATGAAATACATTGCAAATGCTTTCAAAATGCCACAAATGATGATAAAAAGACTAAAGCATTATGAAAACAAAAGCAAGCTACCTATTCCATAGTTGGATTGGTGTCACATGTGCTAGTGACCCTTTCCCAACCCTTGATCAAAGCTCAAATTGAAAATGCTATGATGAATCTCAAATGAAGAAATGCAAATGAAGAAAATTGTGGATCCTATGAATGAGGATTAAGCCTTCTTTTATAGATTTTGTTGATGAGAGATTGGCCAAGATGGTGAATGTGGGACTAAAGATCCTCCAATGAGAAGATGACACTTGTCAAATGATGATAGGTCAAAGGTTGTGCAAGATTTGGGAAGAGTGCCCATGAGAGGGAGAATTCAATTTCAAATTTGCAATAAATTTAGAGAGGGGGACAAGAAAAATAGCAATAAATGCCATGTTTGACTTGTCATGTTGAGGGAAAATGAATGTTTTAATAAATCAATAAAATTGATTTATTGTGCAAGTGGCTAGATCTAGATAATGCAAGTGGGATGGGATTAACATTTAATCAGGGTTAGATGATGATTATGTTGATTTAATGCTGATTAGATTATTTGACTTTCAAGACTTTGATAATTGATTTATTTAAATTAGAAAATGATGGAATATGATTTAGGATTTGATTTAAATGAAGTCCTGATTTATTTAATTAAGTGGATGATGCAAGATGCAGGTTGAATGATAATGCTTATTTGAATGGATGAAAATGCACTTGATTAATTGATGAATGGTCCTAATGCAACATCTAATTTGACTGAATCCGATCGAATGCATAATGTTAATTTTGCATGTCTACAGTTAGTATAGCTTAGGTGAGAGGACAGTGTAGCACCACTCGTTTACGAGTGCCCTGCTACGCTATAATTCCTTCTCACGAAATGATATTTTCGATTATATATATATGTGTGTGTGTGTGTGTTACTTGATGTTTATTTGTATGCAGGATTTGCAGGAATAAAGTCTCGATTCCACTTGCTTCGGCAGGACAGGGCGAGCATCAATTTAACCCAACGGGTATAACGTTGAAAAAGGGAGTTGATAAGGAAGTGTCCCCGTCCCAAGTTCGTCATCCTGTTTCGAGTTTTGTTGTGTCATGATTGAGGTTTTGTTCTTGTCTTTGTGTAGTTTGATGGTTGATTATTTATTTTATTTATGGTTAGTGGTAATTTAATTAATCTTATTTCATAAGATTAATTAGTGTTGTCTTGTTGCTTTAATTAATTGTAAGTTAGTTAAATGTTGAGTTTTAAATATATTGTAAATTAAAAAGTTATTTAATTAATTAAAAATGTAAATAATTAATTTAAATGAATATTGATGATGATAATTAAATATTATCTTTTTCTTAATATTAAATTAGAAAATCTTGTGTGGATAATATCTTGAGAAAATAATTAATTTTTAATTAAAATTGTAGATAAGTGTGTGCTTTTAAAAGCTGGAAAAAGGACCAATGAGGGAAGAGAATTTTTGAGGAAAAAGATGAAGAGCTTTATTGATTTTGATTTATTTTTATTATGAAAGAGTTTTTACACACACAAGGTTTTCTCTCTGGTTTTTGGTCTAAATTTTTTTTATTTTTTATTTTTAAAATAGTTTTATGTGCTTATGGGAAAATGAATTATTTTGAAGAAAGGAGTGGTTCAGAAGGGAGCTAAAGACAGGAAACTGAGAGGAAGCCACAAAGGGGATTCTACATCTAACGAAGGACTCCAGGTTTTCTTCTTTTAATTTATTAGTATTTTATTGTTTTATAAACAATATCCGGTTTGATGTGTTTCGAAAACCCATTCCTCTATTTCTTTTGAAAATGGTTTTGTGATTGAAAACTTGTTTGTATTAAACCCTTGAATCTTCTGTAAGAAACTTTAGTAAAATCGTTTTGAAATTCTTCAATATAGTTTAGTAGTGAAATTTATTGTTATAATATTATTCTGAATTTCTTGTTATATATATATGTAAGTAAAAGAAGATATACATTGATAAGTTATTATTCTGTTTTGAGTTATTTAAATGTATGTATTTAAACTTGGTATACCTCTATGATTTTTTAGTTTATGTGAGAAAAAAAATAAAATAAAAAATAAAATAAAATTTATACTTTGTATTTGAAGGTATTAAATTATATATATATATTAAAAATATATATGTATATATAATATATATATATACATACTATTTTTTTTATATTAAAAAAAATACAGATCAATATGTGGTGTTCGGATTTCAAAGTATTATATCGAATAAAATATGATAAAAATAAAAATAAAAATTGTTTTTTTGAATTATGTGTTTCATTTTTTTTAAAACTAAAACTAAAATAAATAAATGAATGAATAAAATATCTTATGGGGGGGAGGTGGTCGGCGGTGGCCGTACCACCCCCAACCCCCCCTACGGTACTGTACGCAGCACCATGGGCTGTGTACAACAACCAAGGCTACGCATAGCAGTTGTCCAGCCGCGTGGGGCTACAGCCTCCCCTATGGGAGGTACGCAATACTCCCTACGGGGTGTGGGCTGTTTAAAAGTTTTTTTTTTTAAACTTCATTTGTATTTTTATTTTTATGTTAATTCATTTATTCGTCATTAATTTCGATTTATATATTAATTATAAATATATATATGTATGTATGTATGTGTATGTATGTATATATGTGTGTGTGTGTCTCTCTGTGTGTGTGTGTGTGTGTGTGTATGTATGTATGTGTTAATTTATATTATAATATATGGCAACTTTATAATATGATTTAAAGAATGATTTTAATATATATATTTTAGTTTATATATATATATGTATATATGCATGAAAAGTGTATATACATTTATATATTTATATATATATATATAAAAGATTTCATGATATGTTGTGATTATGAATTTAATTGGGTAATTTTAAGGAAATTGCAATACTAAGTGTCGTTGAGAAAATTAGAAATAAATTATGTGTTTTTATTTAAATCATATATTCTTGAATTATTGATTTATTTATTTGATGATATTATTGTGTGTTGGAAATGTTTATATGGTGTTTTATGTAATTGTTTTCTCTCGAGATTATTGGTGAATTTATTGGGGTTTTCTCTTTTTGGGTTTATGTCTTGTGGGAAACCCTAGAGTTAGTCTATCCTATTATAGGAACTTAAGTTGTTGTTTAGGACTTCCAGAGGCAGGGGTACTGATGTGTAATTGTGATCTCGTGTTTTGTTGCTTGGTCTATGTTTTGACCATGGTTGTAATTTAGTTTACACTTGGATTGTACTATGTTGTGGATGTGTTTCATATGTTTTGGGCAAGATGGTTATGCCTCGCAGATGATCCATTTGGTTGGTTCAGTAATTCTTGTTGATACAATCCTGTTGTGTTGGATATTTTTGTGTTGAGTGTTTAGAGAGAGTGGCTCTAAGTGGGGGCCGACGCATAAAGGGGTTGTCAGGGTAACCCACATAGAGTTAGAGTAATCAGTGGTAACCTAAGTAATAAATTATGGGTGGGGATTAACATTAATAAGATAATTGTGATGCCTCGTTCGCCTATTAGTGCTATCACAAACTAAAGGGGACCGGGAAGGCAGTGGTTGGCAAGATCGTTGCCTTGTCTTCACGAAAGGTTAATGATTCCGCATGAGTAACCCTCTGGAGCAGCGCCTTGAGATAGGTTGTCAAGAGAACCATAGATGGAGGCGGCATCTTGAACTAGGTTGTCTGGATAATCCATGTAGAGATGGAGGCAGCACCTTGTGATAGGTTGTCTGGATAATCCATGTTAAGCCATGCGATGACACTCTCCTCTAACATTCCATTTGTGTGGTTTTATTGAAGTCCTTTGGAAGTAGTTTTTTGATATTACGACTTGAGATTTATTGATGATGTGTTTCATGACTTAATGTTGTAATATTTGGAAAGTGATATATTGTTATGTTTCAGAGCGGTCTATTGTTATGTTTTTTGGTGATTTATCATTGATGAGTTTTCAGTGTGGTCTAGTGATATTATGTTATCTTGTTTGGAGTTAGTCCTGTGTCACTATTAGACGTGCTTGGTCGGAGATCCTTCCTTATCTACTCCTAGCATGGGGGTGGTTGGGTGGAACATGCTTCGCACCCCGTTGGGTTCCCTTTGGTTGCAGTTGTTTCTTTCATTGCAGATTTTTGTAGGTGCAGATGATCCAGTTTGCTTATGTACTATATGTATGTTCATACTTCAAATGTAATGTATTTATTCATGTATCGACTCCCACATGTGTTGGGAGGATCTTGATGTAATTTGTTTATATGCTCACTATGTTGTACTATCAAATTGATGTAATGTATATTCTGGCCATGTAATCATTCGAGAACTATCTTTTGTAATTACTGATTATGTCATGTTGTATCTGTCGAAATATATATACTCTATATCTTTATAATTTCATTTATTGTCATATGTCTATAAGGTTTTAATTGGTATGTTTACATCTTTTATGATGTTGTTAATGGATGTCTAAATGATGTTGTGGATGAATGGAATTTACGTTATTGGTTATTCAATCTATTATCTATGTTATCGGTTAGTTTGGTAATGTCCTCGTGTACCCCAAGGGATTTAGTTGTGCAACTTAGAACATTGTTATGTTGAATACTTAAGTACAATCTTATGTTCTTTAAAAAAAATTGTTGCGTTTTTATTTGTTCTTTTGGGGTTTGCACGGCGAGGCGTTCCACCCCAACCTCCACCAACACACCGACCACATTCACCATTATGCCATGCAAACTTCCTTTGCTTTATAAGGGGTTTTAGTTAGTTTTAGCATTTAACAGTTTTAAATTTGTTAAAAGGAATGGTCGGCAAGGGTCGAACTGTTGACCCACCACTAACAAAATAGTTAGCTACCATTGCACCACGTAAGTGTTTCAATGTATATATGGGTCATGTTATATTTTAAACATTATTCGAGCCCAAATTGTTAACAATAACCTTATATGGTAAAACCATTAACCCACAAATGCATAAGCCAACAAAAAGGGGTTATGAACGAACTTGTTTTTGTAGAAGGGGGGTTATTTTGTTGTTATGATGGTTAAGCCCCATTATCACAAATTTATGTATAAAAGGGGGGTGTGGGCTTTTGAAATTTCAAGCCAAGTAGTCAAATTGAGATCAATGCGTTCAGGATCCCAATTTAGTTTATGCTATTCAAATCAAGCATCCAAGGATCTAGATTGAGATCCAATCATCCGAGTGACAAGATTTTGCAAAGCATCCTAAGAGAAGAATTGTGATTCTGAAACTCTGTGCAGATACGTCAGAAGACTATGGAATTTTCACTTGGAGTATTGTTCCAAATCCAGTTTGAAGACTTCTCTCTTAAGATGCAGAAGATTACTACATTTGTGAATCTAGTGTCAGGTAACCAAAGTGTTTTTAATACTTGACTTTAGTATGGAATGGTGAATTGATTTTTGTAAATGAGGCAAGATACCTCTATATCTAGTTTACATTCAATTACGCTTTAAGAACTAGGACCACTTTGTTGTTATTGTTGGAAGCACTTGTTTCGTGTGGATTTAGGAAGTGCTTGTAGGGCTTGAAACTTCCTTGCAGTGATAGCCTTGTCTATGCAGTCAGAAGAGTAGATGTTGTAAGAAATTTGCAAGTGACAACATTAATTGCTATTGATCACGCTTATTGAGTGGATCCAGAGACATAGCCCTAAGAGGTGAACTTTGTAATCAAATGTGTCTCTGATCTTTTGGTTTGTACTTGATGATGGCTTATGCCTTTATTCTACAAATAGAATAATTAATGACCTCAGTAAATTAATGGATTGAGTTGGTATAATGGATTCAAACCATTAATTAAAGACCTTGGCATGGATTTGAAATTAAGTTAAGAAAATGATTTCAAATCTGATAAATGAAGAACTTAGTTGAGTAAGCACACTCCAATTTTTTTTTCAGATCAAAGGATGTATGTGAGGAATTAAAAAATTCTTAAAAATCCTCATGGGGATGGGAGAAGGAATTTTAAATTCGTTAAAATGCATTGGATAAATAAATGTGAATTAAAAATTCACATGGGGAAGGGGGTGCCTTCTCCAAAACGAAAAAAAATTTAATAGGGTTGACTTAGGACATATGCCATAAATGGCATGGAGATTAGGTTGGGGATAATTAGGTGATTATAATTGTGCAAATGCATGATTAGACAAATTAATGACAGATTAGAGGCAAGTGGGAGATTATGAAGGATGTGACCCTAATGATGATTAGGGGTGTGTACATCCTAATCACATATTAATTATATTAACCTAGATTAAAGAGGATTATGGAGGATGTGACATGAGGAGAGAGAATAATTTGAATTCAAAATAGATTTAATTCATCAAGGCTGAAGTGACTAAATTAAATAAATTGGAATATTTATTTAATTTAGAGATGAAAGGGGTAAGGTATTTAATTGATTTATTAAATACCTTGGGGATATTAGGTTGCGGGACAATATTAATCAAATAACAAATTATTTAATTAATGTAGATGAGGGATGTGGAATAGAGGAATGCAAAGGGTGAATTTGACCATATGGAAGTGGTCAAATTCAGGTGTCTACAGCCCCATTGATAGAAGATCAACAACAAGAATTCAAGTCTACTGAGGTTATGAATGCATAATTGACCACTAAATCTCCCTTAATTATTAGACCTGCAAAAACTCCTCTTGGAGCTCCCAAGAGTCTTCTAATCATTGGACCACCTAAGATTCCTTTTGAATCTCCTAAGATTCATTTTAGTTATTGGAACTCCTAAGCCACTTCTCATTATAAGACCACCACAACACCAACCAAATCCTCCAAGACATATCTTAAATGTTGCAAGGAAACTCACTAGTAACAATGTTTTGCAACAACCAAGTTATAATACCATTGCTCATACATATAACAAAAGGAACAATAGGCAATCAAAAACCATTCCTACATGGATACCACTTCCTCAATCCATTTTTCCTAGTGCTCCTCATTTACCTTCACATAGTGGAAAAGAGTATGATCTTGTTGAACAACTTCATAACACTCCTACTAAGATATCCTTGTGGGATTTGATTCAAGCATCACCTCTTTTCCATAGCATGCTGCAAAATTATTTACAAGTTGTTATCCCTCCTAGTGTGCAACCAAATGATGTAGTAGCCTTAATTCAAGGAATGAACTCAATCAATTCAAATATTATTTTTCATCAAGATGAACTACCTCTATAGGAAGTACAAAAAAATGAGGTTTTGATGATAGTAGATAGCATTAACAAGACTAGAATTAGGTGTACTCTCATCAATAATGGTTTAACACTCAATATTTGTAGTGTAAACCTTTTGGATAAACTTGGAGTGGACAAGACTAAAATTCAACCAAATTCTTTATCCATCTATGGTTTTGATAATATGGGAAAGCAACCACTTGGTGTGATAACATTTCCTGTAAAATTTGGTAGGGTTATGTTGCAAACTCTTATCCATGTCATGTCCAATGATCTTTCATATAATATTCTCTTGGGTAGACCATGGATTCATACAATGAATGGAGTCCCTTCAACGCTTCATCATTTAATGAAATACACTTATAAAAACAAGGTCAACACAATCAAAGTTGACCTACAATCAAAAAGTTGTTTTCAAACTAAAATAGGAATGAAAGGTCCTTTGAGAACATTGATACCAACTTCAAAATTTGAACCGGTGCAAGAAGAAGAGAAGGATATTTTTTTTTTCATCAATCAAAAAAATATTAGATGATGATTGGGGTTCATTAGATTTCACGCATACATTCATGGGAGAATACAAGATCACACACAAATCATGAAAAGAGAAAGAAGCTGCCATAATATCAACACAATTTGAGTCATCAAAACCATGTGAGCCCACAACTTTTAGAAAAGAAGAAGAAAACAAGAATTATACATCCACATATGATGACAATGATCATGAGCAACCACCTTCCTCAAAAGAAATGAAAAAATTTATGGAAAAGGTTATGATATTTTGAAACAATTTGGCTATAATGGAAAAGGGTGTGGGATAAGAGAACAAGGTATATGTGTCCCTATAGATCCTAGCACACAAGAAACAACTAGAGGTCTTGGTTATTGTCATTCAATTAACAAATAACATTAGTCATTGCTCCTTGCCATGTGGTAGTTGTAGTATCATAACATATTTGTTACCTTGTATGAGGGTGTAAACTTGGCTTTATGCCATCATATTTCCTTTTTGCAAGGAGCAACATACCATCATCCATTTTTGGCTCACCTTTTTCCCTTACACTTGGGGGGAAATGGATTAGGTAGCCTTGTCCTAGTATGGCCCTTATCATTGCCCATTTGGCTAGTTGTCTACCTTTCATGTATATATAATGAGCAAGCTTGGGATGTAGACGAGTTGCCTTAGGTTGGCTCACATGTGACATACTTTATTTTTATGTTCTTTTGTGATTACATGTAATGTGATCCCCCATATCATGTCTCTTGGATTGTCTTTATGTTTGTGAGTTTTATTTGGATGACCCTTGTTACTCTGTTGGTGCAAGGATAGAAAGGAAGTGAATCTATTGTGACATTCTTCTATTTGTATCTACATTCTTCTATATGTCATAAATATTATATTTTCTTTTGTCTTATGTTTTCTTTTGGGGGCGATGCAAGGTGTCAAGACATCCAAGTCTCTTCCATGTTGACCCAAAATATTTTTCTTTGTTTTTTCTCTCTATGTGTCATTCCTCCTTTGTGTTCATTATTCCACAAAGTATTTGGGGAATGATGATGGTGATGGCACTTTCAAATTTTTTGAAAAATTTGGAGTGCTCATATTGAACCCTAAAATTTGTGTTCCATCTCAAACTTTTGTTACATCTGGATGTAGGTTTCTTTTATGAGGTTTATGGTTTTATTTGTTATAATTGCTTATAATATTCTATTTGGTTGTTGACTGCATAGTGCCCGTTTCTGGTCATTTTAAAAACTCTCATGTCTATCAATGTTGCCAAGTGACCGGTCCCTCTCGCCTAGGTCTGAATTTCCTATCTTATAAGGTTAAGTAAAGGATCTTTTGGCCTTTACATTCTTTACATTTCATGACTTAGAAGTTCTCGAGCCTATTATTCTCATGTCATCCTAGGGGATCCCCTTCATTAGAAAAAATTAAGTGCACGTGCTCAAAGTTTCCACTTAAGTCTCAATGGCCATCTTACTTTATTGCTCATCACTGATTTCTTCATAAGTATGTATTTTGAATTAGCGACGAGCGATGAAACATTGTTTTCTTTGATATTACTCATCATAGATAGCTGCCAGAGCTCCTAAACAGAATGTGCGATGAGTGATGTACCTTAGGGGATCACTATCACTAATGTCTTTTGAGCTTTCAAATTTGTAATAGCGATAAGCGATGCCCTAGATTTTTGTTCTTATCGCTCATCGTGGATGGTCATAAAATGATAAAATTATATCAGTGATGAGCGATATGATGAAATTTCCTTTACACACATGATAGCTAATATGTTTTAAATGTTAAATTTCACATTAGAGATACGCGATGCACATTGAAAACTTTGTAAATCCTCTCATCACTAATTGCTCGCAAACTATATGAGGAGAGTTAGTGATTTGTGACGGCCTTATGTTTTATCGCTCATCGTGAATTCATTTCAAAGCTTGAGTTCCAAATTAGCGATGAATAATGGTATTCTCTACAAGGTTTTATTTCGATAATATGATGAGATCTTATAAGCAATGTATTTTGTACCATTGATTTCATGCAGGTGTATGTGTCTTAATCTGATGCCTTCACTCTATCTCCCATCACTGATAGGGACCAAAGTGCAAAGTTTGAATTAACGATGCACGATGGAAGGATGGATGTGATCAAATGACAAGCCACAGAACCAAGGGTTGGGATTTCACCATAGGGATGTTTACATCGCCGATGAGGCTGATGAAGGACGAGATGCATCCATGATAGGAGATAACTATTGATGGAACAAGAAATGTGGTAGGATCCTAAGGATTTTGCATAAAGAAAAAGGAAAGAAATGAAAGGATTGGAGAACCGTTGATATAGTTTTAAAAATAGGATGATCCAACAGACTGAAAATCATCGCATGAATACTTTCATCACTGATTGCACCCTAAAATTTAGGGAAGATCAACAATGAGTGATGCAGTGTATAAGGAAATATTCTCTCAAGAAAACAAACTGGTCTCATGTACTTCACCGATATAAATGAAAAGTCATGGATTAGGTTGGCAATACATGCTAATTTTCAAATAACATATGATTAATCAAGGTTAGAGAAGAATGTGGCAACATTTGAGATAACATCACTATTTTCTAGGAGCAAGTTGCTAATGGTCAAAAAATGATGCTCATGGCCACCTTAGATGAAATTTTAATTGTTCTAAGATCAACGACCTAGATTCAAAGCCAAACTATTAAGTTATCAATTCGCTCACGTAAGGAATTCTTGAATCATTAATTTTGCATGCTCCAATTTTCTATTTAATGTAGGTTGATCGCTATTCATTTTCACTATCTTTCCAGTTCACAGTGTATGTAAGCAGAAGTGTGAAGATGAGTGAAAGGTTGTTTTTTTTTCCTGAGTTGAATATTATTGTCTTGAGTAAGTTGGTTTCAAATTGGGTTCTCTGGTCTGGTTAGGAATTTCTCTGATAGGTTGGTCACAATTGTCTGGGTTGTAAGTGTGTCTCCTTGTAGCTCTATTTTAAATTTTTGAATTATGCTTGTTCTGGAAATGGGGAAAACCAGTGTGACAATTTAGCCTATTATTGCTAGAATCAAGGAACATTGAGAGGGGGGGTGAATCATTGTTTAGCAATATTTAAATTTCATTTCAAATCTTAAACCATTTATAGCATTTCAACATAAGTAAAGATGCAAGAACAAGAAGGAAATAATTAAAACACCATAACACCAAGATTTTTACATGGAAACCATGTGTTGGAAAACATGCCTCAATCTTATTGGCATGTAAACTTCTGAAAGAGCAATGTCGGTGATACCCTCTGGAAGTCTTACTGACTAGCAGCAATGTTCTAAATATTTGAAGTGTTCAGATTGCCGAGACTTCGCTTTTGTCTTGCCAACAAGAGTCATCGGCAAGACATGTCGATCGCTATGAGTTTCCCATCTCTTTCTGCCTGGGCAGACCTCTTGCCGACAGGTTGGTTCCTATTGGAATTCGGGGAGACTCTTGGCGACGAGTGGCATTGGGGAGAGATGTGAACTTTTGGAATGACTCATCCCGACAATGTATGTCTCACCGATGGTTATTCACAAGGATGTCATCGAGGAGACTCTTGGCTGACAGGTTTTCATTTGGTAAGAACTCTTTCTAATGGATGTTATCTCGCTGACAGGCTGGTGCATTCGATATAACCTCTTGGTGATAGTGGTGGTCTCTCCGACTGTTCTGTGCTTGGTATGATGTCTCGCTGATAGCGATGGTCTTTCCGATAGAGCTACATGAGTTGAACATTGGTGTGAAGTCTTAGCGATAAGGTTTCTCTCACTGACAGGCAGGTGCTTTCAGTGAGAACTCTTGTCGATAGCACTTGTCTCACTGATAGATCTACACAGGATGGTTTTGTGTTCGGTATGACCTCTCGCCCATAGCGATGGTCTGGCCAATGGTTCTGTAGTGGATATCAATATGATGTCTTAGCGATAGTGTGAGTCTGATTAATAGTTTTGAACTCGATATGACTCTTGCCGATGGTGGTGATTCTGGGTGATAACGATAGTCAGGCATTGTGGCATCGGGGAGACACAACCTAGTGTCTCACCGACATGTGACATAGTTTGAATTCCTTGACCAAATGACTATCCTACATGGTTTGTTTTTGACCAATCAGAGAAGCAGAATGTAAACCAATAGCAATTGGACTGTTGTGACCATTCCTATGAGGAAGATCAACAGAACATGAACGACATGGATATACTATTTAATCGAAGATGATGATCAGTTCGGTGAACAGTTTGATGTGTGATCAGTGTGTATGAATTAATTCAGAGAGCCTTGTAACTGGGATGTTCTGTACAAGGTTGATCAGGAAATTATGCTGCTATAATTTGACATCAGAGAGTGAAGCGTATACTCTATATGTAATTTGTTTACTATAATACAAAGGGGTTTTTCTTGGTGTGGTGGGTTTTTCTCTTGTAAGGTTTTTCCCACGTAAAACTGGTGTTCAATTGTGTATGTTTATTTCTCTATTTCTGTTAATCCTTTCAAGTGTATCTTAATTGAACTATAATTGTAAAATTTAAAGTCACCTCTACATTCTTCCCTCAGGTTTGGACGTTAGGAGAGTTTGTTCCACACCTAAGCTTTCCTTACAAGTGGTATTAGAGCCTAGCCAGTTGTGTTATCCTTGTGGATACATTGGGTTTTTTGTGTCAATTATGTTCAATGGGGGTCTTGTAGAAGTTTGGTAATTCAAATTACAGAATAAGATGGAAAGCACGTCAAGAAAGATTGAAATTGAGAAATTCAATGGCAGCAATTTTGAGTTGTGGAAACTTAAAATGGAAGATATGTTGGTTGATCGTGACCTTTGGCTTGTTGTGTCTGGAACGAAGCCTATAGGCATGAAGCAAGAGGATTGGGACCTTGCAGATCAAAAATCAAAGGGGTTGATAAGGCTATGTTTAGCAGACTCTATTCTTCTGAATGTTCATGAAGAAAAGACTGCATCTTCTTTGTGGAAAAGACTGGGAGTTATTTATTAGGGCAAGTCCTTGGTGAATAAGTTATTCTTGAGGAAGAAGTTTTACTCTCTGAAAATGCAAGAAGGAGCATTTGTTGCTTATCACTTGAATGCTTTCAACATGTTGATTGCTTAGTTAGCATCTGTGGGTGTGAAGATTGATGAAGAAGATCATTGTATGCTGTTACTATGTTGTTTGCCAAATTCTTGGGATCACTTGGTGATGGCTATTAGGAGTATGACATCCACTTTTAAGATGGAAGATGTTGTTGCTTCTTTGTTATCAGAAGAGATGAGAAGAAAATCGTTTGAGATGGCAAAGGAGGCTCTTTTTGTTAGAGGCAGATCGAAAGAAAAAGGCAAGAAGAAGGACAAGAAGTCCAAATCCAAATCAAAGGGGAGATCAAAGTCTCCTGGTAAGAAGTCCAAGGTGAAGTGTTGGAATTATGGGCAACCTAGTCATGTCTGAAAGGATTGTAAAGAGGAGAAAAAGAAGAAGAAGAAGTATTCTTCCGATAATGATTCTTCTCAGAGTGATGCAGATGCTTTGATTACAACCTTGGCTAGACAGGCATCAGATGATGTCTGGCTAATTGATTCTGGAGCATATTTCCACATGACATCTCATAGAGACCAGTTCACTAAGTATGAACAATATGATGGTGGAAGGGTGTATTTGGCAAGCGATTCATCTTTGGAAATAGTTGGTCGTGGAAGAGTCAGAATTTAGTTCCCTGATGGCAGAGTAAAGGGAATCAAGGATGTAATGTATATACCAGGTCTAGCTCGAAATCTACCTTTTGTTAGTAAGTTGAACGATGTTGGAGTGCAGGTCATGTTATCTGGAAATGGCTGCAAGATGACTAGAGGCTCAATGGTGCTAGCAATGGGTGCTCGAATTGGTACCCTGTATAAGCTGGATGCACATGTTGTTCAATGCAATAGTGTCTCTGTAAAGTCACAAAAAGCTACTAATGGAGAAAAAGAGGAAAAATTCCCTGATTGTGCAAACTCTATGGAAGTTAAACTTCCAGCAGAAAAGACTATGCTTTGGCATCATAGGCTAGGCCACATTGGTGAAAAAGGTTTAAAAACCTTGAACAATAGAAACTTGGTTGAAGGGCTTGATGATTGTAACCTTGAATTCGAGTTTTGTGAACATTGTATATATGGTAAACAACATCATGTTTCATTCTACTCTAGTCCTCATAAATCTTCTGGTTTACTTGATTACATTCATTCTAATGTTTTTGGACCAGTGAATTTTCCTTCTTTTTCTAGATCAAGATATTATGTATCGTTCATTGATGATTATTCAAGAAGGGCATTTGTTTATTTCTTAAAAAGAAAATCAGAAGTGTTCAATCGTTTTAAGGAATTTAAAAACCTTGTGGAAAATCAAACTAGAAGAAAAATAAAATGTTTAAGGACTGACAATGGTGGTGAGTTTTGTTCTGATGATTTTGAGAGGTATTGTAAAGATCATGGGATTAAAAGAAATAAAACTACACCCTACACTTTGCAGCAAAATGGACTTGCTGAAAGCATCAACATGACAGTGATGGAAAGAGCACGAAGTATGCTAAGTAGTGCTAGCTTGGAGAAGAAGTTCTGGGCTGAGGCAATTGCAACATGTTACTTAATAAATAGTTCTCCTAATTCCTCTCTTGTTGAGAAAACACCTTTGGAAGCATGGTCAGGAAAGAAGCCCTCTCTAAGACATATCTATGTCTTTGGTTGTGAGGCATATGCATATGTGCCGAATGAAAAAAGACCTAAATTGGAAAACAAGGTTGTTAAATGTATTTTTATTGGTTATAGTGTTGGCATAAAAGGATACAAGCTTTGTATTTATGATACGGAGAAGGTTCTATACAACAGAAGTGTTATTTTTTGTGAGCTTAAGTCTTCTACTTTGGATCTACAGTCAGAGACTAAATCAAAAAATAAAAAGGATGTAGTTGAAATTCCTCTGACACCAGATAAAGAGGAATTGAAAATTCAAAATGTACTTGAAACTGAGGAGAGCTCAAGTAGTTCTGAGAGTTCTAAAGAAGAAGATCAACCTCATCCTCAACCTATGAGGAGGTCAACACGTGAAAGAAAGCAACCTGATAGGTATGGGTTTTCTTTAATAGATTCTACTTGTGCCTATGCTTTAATTTCTAGCACTGATGAGCCTAAGATTGTGAAAGAGAAATTTATAGTGTCTGATTCAGACTCTTGGTTGGAAGCCATAAATGAAGAAATGACATCATTAGAAAAGAATGATAGTTGGAGTTTGGTGCCTTTGCCTAAAGGTAGAAAAGTTGTTGGCACAAATGGGTATTTAAAAAGAAAATAGGTCTGGATGGCAGTGTGGAAAAGTATAAGGAAAGGTTGGTTGCGAAGGGATATTCCCAAGTAGAGGGAATTGATTATGGAGAAATTTTTTCTCTTGTAGCTAAGTTGACGTCTATCAGATTTCTTTTGTCACTTGCAGTAGCGTATGACTTAGAGATTGAATAGATGGATGTGAAGAAAACATTTCTTCACGGTGACCTTGAAGAAGAAATCTATATGTCCTAGCCTGAGCACTTTGTGGAAAAAGGTAAAGAAAAACTGGTTTGCAAGTTGAAAAAAATCTCTGTATGGATTAAAACAATCTCTTAGAATGTGGTACCAGAAGTTTGACACTTTTGTTTTGTCTTTGGGATTTGTAAGATTGAAATATGATCATTTTGTATATTACAAAGTTTAAAATGATCGTGTTCTTATTATTGCTCTCTATGTTGATGATATGTTGTTCATAGGTAATAGTAAGTTAATGATTTCTGATCTAAAATCTCAACTGTTTGCAAAGTTCGCAATGAAAGATCTTGGTGTAGCTAGGTATATTCTGGGAATGGAAATAACCAGGGACAAGAAGAGTAGAAAAATTTGGCTCAATCAGAGTAAGTATATTAATATTGTTCTAAAGAGATTTTGTATGAATGACTGCAAGCAGCTAGTTGTTCCAGTTTTGCAAGGAACAAAGCTATTTGTTGAAGATTGTCCAAAATCTCCTATTGAGATAGAGGACATGACCAGAGTACTTTATGCTAGTGCAGTTGGTAGTTTAATGTATGCAATGGTCTGTACAAGGCTAGACATTGCCTAAGCAATGGGAGTTCTTAGTCGCTTTATGGAAAATCCTGGAAGGACACATTGGGATGTTGTGAAAAGGGTGTTTAGATATTTGAAGGGCACTTTAGAATATGCTTTGTGTTACCATGGAAATTTGGTTGAATCATAGAGGACTCTCAACATTTGAGGCTATGTGGATTCTGATTGAGCAGGGGACATTGGCAGTAGAAGATCCGCCAGTGGATATATTTTCATGTTGAATGGTGGTGCAGTTAATTGGATGAGTAAGCAGCAAGTTGTAGTCGCTTTGTCCACTACAGAGGTAGAATACATGGCAGCAACACATGCTTGTAAAGAAGCAATCTGGTTAAAACATTTTTGTTCTAACATTGGGTTTGATGCAGGGAAAATTACAATTTACTGTGACAGTCTGAGTGCTATTTGTTTGGAGAAAAATCCTACTTTCCATGCCAGGATGAAACATATTGATGTGAATTATCATTTTGTACGAGATATGGTGGAGGATGGAAAGGTCTCTTTAGAAAAAGTGGATACTTTGGAAAATGTTGCAGATGCATTAATGAAACTAGTGAGCACAGACAAGTTCAGGTGGTATGCCAGTTTGATGGGCCTTAGTGCCCATGAATTTTAGTAGTTTTGTTGTGCTCTAGAGGTGTCAGTAAGATCTTTGTCAAGTGGGAGAATGTTGGAAAGCGTGCCTCAATCTTATTGGCATGTAAACTCCTGAAAGAGAAATTTCAGTGAGACCCTCTGGAAGTCTTACCGACTAGCAGTAGTGTTCTAAATCTTTGAAGTGTTCAGATCACTGAGACTTTGTGGTGCAGGAGCACCTAACATAAAAACAAGCATATTTTGATGTTTTGCTTTTATATCTTTTCCTTTTTGTTGTGTTGGTCTTTTAACACTTTTATCAGGTGTAAAGGGACCTTTTAGAGCGTGGTTTTAAATTTGAATAAGGTGGGAATCGTTGTGTTATTGATTCCTAAGTTTTTGTGAAAATCTGGAAAACACGCTGTGTTTTCAAACAGCGAATTTTTAGCCATTTTTGGGTTCGGTTTTTTCAACCTAGCTGATTCCTTGCATGGGGGATGGAAAACCATGACTTTTGAAGGTGTAAAAGATCTTTTGGAGTGGGCAGTTTTGTGGAGAATAGAAAAAGAACAGTAATTTTTATGAAAAAATACAGTTTTCTGATTTTTGCGTCTGAAATAACAGAGGAATGAATTAAACAAAGCATTTTTTTTGGTTTGCTGGAATGTAAATTATCCTATTTGCAGTTGTGTTGTGTCATTTTAAGCAGTGAACCCATCGCTTTCTTCTTTTTAGTAATTTTTGTGTCTTTATTTTAATTTAGTTTGGACTGGTAAAAAAATAGAAAAATGGGGTTTTAGCTTGGTTCCTGCCCGTACCTGGAAGTATGGAAGTAGTGGAATTCAAGCTAGACTCCACCATTGCATATAGTGTACATATGGAAGTCTTTGTGAGTGATGAAGGAAGCAATATAATCTTTTCTTAGGCGAGTTTGAGTTGCTCGGTTGAGAAAAGATAGTTTGAAATCACACTCTAACGTTGCAGGGGTGCTAATATGTTATGAAATGGAGGTGTGTGGTGTTTGTAGGAAGCAGTGAGCATGTTTGAGGAGACAGAGTCCTATGAAAGCACTTGTGGCAGGAAGAAGTTAAACAGACCAAGAATGGTCAAGAAACCCTAGCTTTCTTGAAAAATCTGCATTGGACCTCTGTACGGCCAGTCAAGGGCACAAACCCCAAAAATCTTTTAGGGCTCAAAAAATGAATCAAGGTATCAGAAGGAAGTTGGGCACCAACTATTGAAAGAGTGAATTAGTGAACTATTTTCTTGTGTTGAGAGGGCTAAAAGGGGCTTAGAGCTTGTAGCCCTGCCCAAACCCTAGAGCAGGGATTTTATGAAAACGTTAGGGAGTTGGAGTTTGGTATTTGTTTAAGCACTTGTGGAAAATGAATTTGGAAGATTGGAAAGGTATCACACACCCCTGAAACAGAGTTAGCAAACATTTGAGCATGGTTAGTCCTTAGGGTGATTGAGGGCTAGATGGAGAAAATGTGGAAAAGCATCAAGAACCGTTTTGGAGTAGCAAACTGAAATTGATAGCAAGGTTGGAAAATGACCAGGGGTGCCTAAATAGTTTTAGGACCTATAGGTTGATTGGTGGAGTGAAACACCAGGGGTTTTATATATTTGAGTCCCTAAGCATTGAGTCAATGAATGATTCAATCCAACCCTCGTTCCTATCAGATTGGTATCAGAGCACAGCTAAAGATTTGGGAAAGGAATCTTGCATGTCAGACATAGAGTCAAGTGATACTTCCACCATGGTGACCAATGCAGAACTGGAAAAGATGGTTGAAGAGCAGGAAGAAGATAATAAGCAGTTGAGGGAAAGAATAGCTCAACTTGAGGCAGCAGTGAGGAGTGCACAGTTTGAAGGAAGAATTCTGAAAGAAGAAGAGGTTGCAGAGGAAGATAAGACCCCTGAACCTGACCCCGTCTTGAAGGAGGAGCCTTTCTTGAAGGCATTAAAAGCTTTGAGTGGAAAATCACTTGAAGGAGTGCCACTATTTAGTGGAAAGATGGAACTTGACTTAGTCATGGACTGGATAGAAGGAATGGAGAACCACTTCAAATGTGATGGAGTTACAGAAGCACAGAAGGTGAAGGTTGCAAAGTCAAGGTTGAGAGGATCAGCCTTAACTTGGTGGAAGTTTGTCCAGACTGAAAGGGGGAAACAAGGTAAGTAGCTCATATCAACCTGGAAAGGAATGGTTGCTAAAGTGAAAGAAGCCTATATGCCAGATGATTATGAAATTCAACTCCACAAGAAGAGGAAGAGTTTAAGACAAAAATACCAAGATGTAAACACCTACACAGAAGAGTTTCAGAAGCTTTGTTTGAGATCAAATGTGGCAGAAGATGAGAGCCTAAAAGCGGCTAGATACCTCAATGGTTTGAAGTGGAATATACAGGAAGAGATGGCTTTGCTCAACCCCAAGACAGTCCACCAATGTTATCAGCTAGCTATCAAGATTGAAGAGAGGAATAAAAGGAAGCATGATCAGTCCTCTACGGGTAGAGGAAGAGGCAGAGATCAAAAAGGACAGCGTGGAGGTTACCAAGGAAGAGGTGGTGACCAAAGAAACCAAGGTGAATCCAAGCTTACCGAGCATGGAGGTGAAACCTCAACAAGAGGAGGATTTAATAGAGGAAGAGGACCTCAAGGAGGTTCAAACAAAGGTAGAGGAGCAGGTAGAAGTAACTCTTACTTTGCCACCATGAAGTGTTATAACTGTAATCAGCTAGGCCATCCAGCTTATAGATGCCCGGAGAAAGCTTCATTTAGCAATGAGAAAAGAGTAGCTTATGCACAAGAGGACACTGTGAGTGTAAAGACACCTGAGATCAGTCACATAGAATCAGAAGTAGGTGAAAATCTGATGTTTAATAGAGTGTTGATCAGACAACCGGTTAAGGAAGAACCCAAGCAAAGGAGAGCTTTGTTTCGAGCAAGGTGCAAAATACTTGGAAAGGTATGCAAGGTTATTGTAGATTCTGGTTCTATGGACAATATAATATCTGAGGAGGCAGTAAATAAGTTGAAATTGCAGAAGGTACCTCATGCCAATCCCTACAAAGTCACATGGTTGAACTAAGGGCAAAGTGTCTTAGTGAATGAGCAGGTTACAGTGGAATTTTCGATTGGAGGCTACAAAGACAAGCTAATTTGTGATATACTGCCCATGGATGCATGCCATCTTCTTCTTGGCAGGCCATGGCAATATGATAGAGGTGTTGTATATCATGGGAAGGAGAATACCATAGAATTCACAAAGGGTGGAAAAACCTTCAAGCTGCAATTGCTGTTTGAGGAAGATGAAGGGCAGTCCAAGGTTCCTAATATCATGTTGAGCAGTGGTAAAGAGTTCATCAAGGACCTACACCAAGGGAATGAAGGGTATGTGATTATGATGCAGCCCAAAGAAGAGAAAAAGGCTGAAAGGGCAGTGTTACCAGCAGCAGTCCAAAACTTGCTTGACAAATACAAGAGCATAGTGAGTGATGGAACACCATCAACTCTACCACCCAAGAGAGCAATAAGTCATCAAATTGAATTCATACCTGGAGCCTCATTTCCTAACAAAGCAGCATACAAACTAACCCCTGAGTAGAACAAAGAGGTGGCTAGACAAGTGGAAGAGTTGTTGAATCAAGGTCTGATTCAAAAGAGCATCAGCCCATGTGCAGTCCCAGTTGTTTTGGCAACAAAAAAAGGAGGTAAATGGAGACTTTGCACTGATTCTAGAGAAATAAATAGAATCACAATTAGGTATAGATTTCCAATACCTAGGATTGAAGATTTATTGGATTGCCTTGGAGGTGCAAGATTTTATACTAAGCTAGATCTTAAGAGTGGGTATCACCAAATCAGAATTAAGGAAGGTGATGAATGGAAGACAGCTTTTAAGAAAAACAATGGTTTATATGAGTGGAAAGTGATGCCATTTGTCCTCTCGAATGCCCCTAGCACGTTCATGAGACTAATGAATAAGGTGCTTAAAGATTTCACAGGGATTTTTGTGGTAGTCTACTTGGATGACATACTGATTTTCAGTACGACAACAGAAGAACATTTGAAGCATGTAGAGATGGTACTCAAAAGGTTGCAAGAAGAACAGTTGGCAATCAACCTTGAGAAGTGTGAGTTCTTCAAACAAGAGCCTGTGTATCTAGGTTTTGTGGTATCCCAAGGAATGCTGAAGATGGATCCAAGTAAGGTGGAAGCTATCCTAAACTGGCCTACACCAACCACAGCAACTGAGGTAAGAAGTTTTCATGGTTTGGCTTAGTTTTATAGGAAGTTTATAAGGAATTTTAGTGGTATATGTGCACCAGTGTTAGATACAATCAAGGGTGGTCAGAAAACAAATTTTAAGTGGACTTTAGAGGCTGATAAAGGGTTTGAAAAGTTGAAAAAAGAAGTGGCAACACAACCTATCTTGTTATTGCCTAGTTTTGATAAATTGTTTACAGTTGAGTGTGATGCAAGTGGAGTAGCAGTAGGAGGAGTCCTTAGCCAAGAAGGTAGGCCTGTAGCCTTCTTTAGTGAAAAACTTAATGAAGCTAAGCAAAAATACTCCACCTATGATCTAGAACTTTATGCTTTAGTGCAGTCCCTTAGGAAATGGAGGCATTATTTACTGCCCAAAGAGTTTGTGGTCTTCACAGATAACCAGGCACTTAGTTATATCAATACCCAGGAGAAATTAAGCAATAGGCACTTGAAATGGATGGAGTACATTCAAGCTTTCACATTTACCATTAAGCACAAGAAGGGACAGCAAAACAAAGTGGCTGATGCATTAAGCAGGAGGATGTTGACAGTCCAAGAGATACAACTAAAAAGCATAGGATTGGAAAGTTTTAAG
Organism: Sequoia sempervirens; assembly: GCA_007258455.2. Classification (NCBI taxonomy): domain Eukaryota; kingdom Viridiplantae; phylum Streptophyta; class Pinopsida; order Cupressales; family Cupressaceae; genus Sequoia; species Sequoia sempervirens. The sequence goes on along the minus strand of VDFB02058242.1, from coordinate 610,343,172 downwards.
GATCTCTATGGTGATGACGAAGAGTTTTCCAAAGCCTACAAGGTATGTTCAGACTTTGAAAATAATTTTCACAGTCAATATGTTGATTATACATTGCAAAATGGGTTGTTATTCAAGGGCAATCTGTTATGTGTCCCAAAAGGATCAATGAGGGAAAATCTGGTCCAAGAAAAACACAATGGCAGTCTTAGTGGGCATTTTGGTATTAACAAAACTTTAGAGCTGGTACAAAGGTTTTATTATTGTCCTAAATTAGCATGAGATGTCAGAAAGTATGTTGAATAGTGTGTTGTTTGCATGAGAGCCAAAGGGGGAGCTAGCAATGCCGGGTTATATCAACCCTTTCCTATTTCGAACAGACCATGGGAATGTGTGAGCATGGATTTTGTGGTGGGTCTTCCCAAGACTAAATCTGGTTTTGACAGTGTTTTTGTAGTTGTGGACAGATTTAGCAAGATGAGTCACTTTATTCCTTACAAGACCACACACAATGCAAGCTATATTGCCCATCTATTTTTTAGGGAAGTTGTGAGAATCCATGGATTGCCATTGAATATTGTTTCTGACAAGGATGTAAAATTCATGAGTCATTTATGGAAAACACTATGGAGCAGATTGGGAACTAATTTATCATTTGGATCAGCTTACCATCCTTAGACCGATGGTCAAACTGAGGTGGTTAACAGAGTGTTAGGTAACCTATTGAGGTGCTTGACAAAGGAATATGGACAGACCTGGGATATGGTGATTTCCCAAGTGGAATATGCATACAATGATAGTGTGAACAAAACTACAGGAAAAAGCCCATTTGAAGTTGTGTATGGGATGCATCCAAGGGGAATTTGTGAGCTCAGAGACCTTGGAACAATGGAGAAAAGGAGTGGACATGCAGAAGACTTCACTCAAACCATGAAGGAGATTCATGAGTAGGTTAAGAAAACAATCACAGCAGCAACACAAAAGTTGAAGAACAAAGTTGATGAGACAAGAAGAGATGTGCAGTTCTAGGTGGGTGATTATGTGATGGTTCACCTCAAAAAATCCATATTGCAGAAGGGGATGTCCACCAAGTTTCAAATGAAATGGATAGGACCATGCAAGTTGATAGCTAAGTATGGAAAGAATGCATACAAGGTGGAACTTCCATCGGATTTGGGCATATCTCCAGTCTTCAATGTTGCTGATTTGATCAGGTACAAGGGTATAGTCAATGATGAAGTTCAGAACAGTCAGGAAATTTTTAAAGATATCAGTAATATACCCCTTCCAAGTCAAGAGAAAGCTCAGGCAGAGAAGGTCTTGGAGTCCAGGGTGAAGAAAGCAACAAGGAATAAGCTATACATGGAGCACCTTATCAAGTGGAAGGGAAAACCTGATTCTGAGGCTACCTGGGTTGAAGAAGCATATTTCAAGAAGCAAGGAATTGATCTATCACTGCTGACACCTCCAGTTCCTTGATCTTTGTGCTGAGAGGGAGAGAATGGTGCAGGAGCACCTAACATAAAAACAAGCATATTTTGATGTTTTGCTTTTATATCTTTTCTTTTTTGTTGTGTTGGTATTTTAACACTTTTAGCAGGTGTAAAGGGACCTTTTAGAGCTTGGGTTTAAATTTGAATAAGGTGGGAATCGTTGTGTTATTGATTCCTAAGTTTTTGTGAAAATATGGAAAACACGCTGTGTTTTTCAAACAGTGAATTTTTAGCTATTTTTGGGCTCGGTTTTTTCAACCTAACTGATTCCTTGCATGGGGGATGGAAAACCACGACTTTTGAAGGTGGAAAAGATCTTTTGGAGTGGGCAGCTTTTTGGAGAATAGAAAAAGAACAGTAATTTTTATGAAAAAATACAGTTTTCTAATTTTTGCGTCTGAAATAACAGAGGAATGAATTAAACAAAGCATTTTTTTTGGTTTTTTGGAATGTAAAGTATCCTATTTTCAGTTTTGTTGTGTCATTTTAAGCAGTGAACCCATCGCTTTCTTCTTTTTAGTAATTTTTGTGTCTTTATTTCAATTTAGTTTGGACTGGTAAAAAAATAGAAAAATGGGGTTTTAGCTTGGTTCCTGCCCGTACCTGGAAGTATGGAAGTAGTGGAATTCAAGCTAGACTCCACCATTGTATATAGTGTACATATGGAAGTCTTTGTGAGTGGTGAAGGCAGCAATATAATCTTTTCTTAGGCGAGTTTGAGTTGCTCGATTGAGAAAAGATAGTTTGAAATCACACTCTAACATTGCAGGGGTGCTGATATGTTATGAAATGGAGGTGTGTGGTGTTTACAGGAAGCAGTGAGCATGTTTGAGAAGGAGACAGAGTCCTATGAAAGTACTTGTGGCAGGAAGAAGTTAAATAGACCAAGAATGGTCAAGAAACCCTAGCTTTCTTGAAAAATCTGCATTGGACCTCTGTACGGCCAGTCAAGGGCACAAACCCCAAAAATATTTTAGGGCTCAAAAAATGAATCAAGGTATCAAAAGGAAGTTGGGCACCAACTATTGAAAGAGTGAAGTAGTGAACTATTTTCTTGTGTTGAGAGGGCTAAAAGGGGCTTAGAGCTTGTAGCCCTGCCCAAACCCTAGAGAAGGGATTTTATGAAAACATTAGGGAGTTGGAGTTTGGTATTTGTTTAAGCACTTGTGGAAAATGAATTTGGAAGCTTGGAAAGGTATCACACACCCCTGCAACAGAGTTAGCAAACATTTGAGCATGGTTAGTCCTTAGGGTGATTGAGGGCTAGATGGAGAAAATGTGGAAAAGCATCAAGAACCGTTTTGGAGCAGCAAACTAAAATTGATATCAAGGTTGGCAAATGACCAGGGGTGCCTAAATAGTTTTAGGACCTATAGGTTGATTGGTGGAGTGAAACACCAGGGGTTTATATATATTTGAGTCCCTAAGCATTGAGTCGGTGAATGATTCAATCCAACCCTCGTCCTATCACTTTGCTTCTATCTTGCCGACGGGAGTCATCAGCAAGACATGCCGATCGCTGTGAGTTTCCCATCTCTTTCCGCCCAAGCAGACCTCTTGTCAACAAGTTGGTTCCTATTGGACTTCGGGGAGACTCTTGGCGACGAGTGGCATCGGGGAGAGATGTGAACTTTCAGAATGACTCATCCCGATAGTGTATGTCTCACCGACGGTTATTCACGAGGATGTCATCGGGGAGACTCTTGGCTAACAAGTTTGCGTTCGGTAAGAACTCTTGCTGATGGATGTGGTCTCACCAACAGGCTGGTGCATTCAATATAACCTCTTGGCGATAGCAGTGGTCTCTTTGACTGTTCTGTGCTCAGTATGATGTCTCACTGATAGCAATGGTCTTGTCGATAGAGCTCATGAGTTGAACATCGGTGTGAAGTCTTAGTGATAAGGTTTCTCTCATTGACAGGCAGGTGCTTTCAGTGAGAACTCTTGCCGATAGCACTTGTCTCGCCGATAGATCTACACAAGATGGTTTTGTGTTTGGTATGACCTCTCACCGATAGTGATGGTCTAGCCAATGGTTCTACAGTGGATATCGATATGATTTCTTAGTGATAGGGTGAGTCTGAGCGAAAGTTTTGAACTTGATATGACTCTTGCGGATGGTGTTGACTATGGGCGATAACAACAGTTGGGAATTGTGGCATCAGGGAGACACAGCCTAGTGTCTCACTGACATGTGACACAGTTTGAACGCCTTTACCGAATGAATATCCTACATGGTTTGTTTTTTACCAATCAGAGAAGCGGAATGTAAACCGCTAGCAGTTGGACTGTTGCGACCATTCCTATGAGGAAGATCAACAGACCATGAACGACATGGATATACTTTGTAATTGAAGATGATGATCGGTTCAGTGAACAGTTCGATGTGTGATCGGTGTGTATGAATTAAATTCAGAGAGCATTGTAACTGGGATGTTTTGTACAAGGTTTATCAGGAAATTATGTTGTTGTAATTTGACATCGGAGAGTGAAGCCTATAATTTGTATGTAATTTGTTTACTGTAATACAAAGGGGTTTTTCTTAGTGTGGTGGGTTTTTCTCCTGTAAGGGTTTTCCCACATAAATCTAGTGTTCAATTGTGTATGTTTATTTCTCTGTTTCTATTAATCCTTTCAAGTGTATCTTAATTGAACTGTAATTGTAAAATTTAAAGTCACCTCTGCATTCTTCCCTGATGTTTTGATGTTAGAAGAGTTTTTTCCGCACCTAAGTTTTCCTTACACCCTGTTAGGGGAAAAACCACGGTGGAGGTTAATCCATAATTTATACTCTGTTAAAAGTATGAAGAAAAGGAGAATGCACATGCATTCAGGCACACTACCTAGAGCTCACTCCTTAAAATAATGAAGGCTCTCTTCCTTACAAAATGTTTGGATTACAAAAAAAGGTTGAACTAAGAAAGTAGCATCTACAAATGCCTAGTATCAGTTCTGGTGAAGCTTATAGATCAAATTTTGGACCTTTTGTTTGATTATGCACTTCGCTCTGCTTTTCCTTAATTCATTTCACAAAAATCCTCTTCTACACAAGAAAAATTTGCTCAATTGATCTTCTAATATTCGCACACACATCAGCTCTACTCTTCACACCCATACACACCAAAATGAATTAATTGATCTCTTATATATATCCACTAGCAAGAATTTAGTCACTTTATGTCAACTTTAGTGAAATAAAAATATTCTCCAATAGTTGGCTCAATCCTCATTAAATAATTGATGTGTACCTACATAATTCAGCTAATGTTATGTTGGGACCCAAAAAAAAATGTACAAGCTCATAAATAATTAAACAATTACTCCTCATACATCTGCAACATGCTGCATTCACCAAGTCGGCCACCATGAGCAAATAAACATAAAAATCATCTTGTCGGATCTCCTAACTCATACACCGATTAATGCGACAACACAAAACTTAAAAATAAGATAAAATAGATGCTTAAAAACCTTCCCCAAGATCCACAACCTAAAATGATAATTCAGTGAAGCATACAAATTGACATACTAAACTTTAACCGAATACCCTGTTCTTCATTCTTTCTACCGGTAATACTCTGTTCTTTACTTTGCCTACCGATATGAACAAATTTTAATCTTCGGACCAGAATAATGACTTAGGTTTCCATCAATGACAACACTAGAATCCATATGCCAACAATCTCCCCCTTTGGCATTGATGGCAACACTTAGTGAAAAATGACTAAGTGTCTGAAATATGATTACACTGCCAAATTTTCAAAATTCCAAAATTTCAAAACATAGCTCCCCTTTAGAGTGATAAGGCATTTTTCACTACTCTCTCTCCCCCTTTAACATCAATGACAAACATATTTTTTCACTACACTCTCTCTCCCTTTCAAAAATTTGATCAAATTTTGAAGAAATACAACTACTATTCGAGTTAGAAGATCATCTTGTACTTATCTTTCATTTTTGGAATAAATTTCTTCCATGCTTCCATTGAAATCCCAATAATTAAGATCAATTTGTTGTTCTTTGATGTTTGGTTGATAATCTGGATGAGGGATTTTGGAATTGTGATAGCCTTTTCTAATTCCTCTCCTTTCCTCAGAACCTCAATTAACTACTCCAATCTGCATTCAGTTAAATACTTCACCTTCCAAAAGGCGTCCATAAGGTTGCTTCTAGTGAACAAAACTTTTGTATGCTCGGACTGCAACACTTGAATCCTTTTCTTGACTGCACCATCCTGATCTTGAAACATGTTATAATCCTAACCAATTTTGTTCAGCTCAGATTCAATCTGCTTCAGCTTATCTTTGTATCTCCCAACTGCATGAGGCCAACGAAGACAATAGTTGTAGATGTTATTGGTTGTATTTATGCATGGCCTCAACACATTCATTTTCCTTTTTAGTTTAGTGAGAGATAGCCTAAACTGATCCTTTAGATGTAGAATTATTTCTTCCTCTTTTATGTCCTGAGACTCAGAGACCATGGCATCCTTAATGAACTCAATCATCTCTTTAGGAAACACATTCTACAAAATCTCCAAACCAGTATTATTGTGCACAAAATAAGTACTTAGTGTGCTTTTGATCAGGTCCTACTAATAAGAGGGTCTCTCAGACCATATGTCTGCAATTTTTTGCATCCCATCTTTCTCCTGAACAAGCTGTAGTATCTTTGCTTTGGATAAAACACCTTCTTCTTTGCTTCCTTCTACTATAACTACATCTAGTTCAACTGATTCCAGTTTTTCTCTTGGAGTGTACTCATCATATTCTTCATCTAGTATGTCCACAATCACTAGATCTTTAACTTTTCCTTCAATTTTTGGAGTCTTCTGTGCCAGAGGAGTGTAATCAACAATCTCTTGAGCTCTTTTCTTCTTCCTCTCCATCTCACCGGAAGAAGATCCAACTTCAAGTACTCTTACCAGAATAGAAATGCTAATTTCTCCAAACTTCCCTAGCAATTCTTTAAAGAAATTTGCATACTCTTGCTCATAATTTTCCAAAGTATTAGAGTGTTCAAATTTTTTTTTACAAACTGGTTCATTTTATTTCCATACAACATTATCGATCTGTGGCAAGCAATTCAGAAAATACATCACAAGACATATGACCAAGGTACCAAACCTAAAGGGGTAATCTGCCTCTTTTGTTAGTTGCACATTTTCCATCAATTGATCTTTTAGCAATCCACACAGATCAAAATCATGATCCTCCATTATCATTTTATGAGAGATATAAACTGTACCTGCTAAAGTTGCACCTTCCCTATTTCTAAAAAATATTTTGTATGAAATTCCATGCACAGTGTACCTTGTTATCAAATCTTTGATCATTGAAATTATCAAAGCCCTTTGATCTCCTGTTACTCCGGTTAGGGTTTCGACCTCCTTGTTCTGAATCAACTTCTTTTTCGGAATATCCTCAACATTGCATAATTTAGTTAAATTCTTGATTACCTCTTTCAAAATATGATAGGGTTTATCTAGAGTTAGAATGTCATAATTCAACCTATTTAAGATAAACCTAAAAACTTCTGCATTATCAAAGTATGGAAATTCACTCCAAATGTCCAAAATTTTATGTTTCACACCTTCAAGCCATTTCAATTCATCAGCTGGCAACAAATTTCTCACATCCCTAATCTTCTCATTGCTATATTCATCTAAATTCACCATTCCTTTGACTTGCTTCATTTTCCTTTCCGTACCGAACACCAAATTAATTAAGAATTCTACAAGCAACTAGAATACCTAATGAATTTGTTGTTGAAATGTCTTTCCTCCTTCAAAATTATGTTGCAGAGGCTCTCCTTCTATTTTTCTTCAATGCACAGTGACAAATGAGGGTTCTAAATATCCTTTTATAACTCACACACCCAACCTCTTTATCGCATTAATTATTTTTCCCTAGGTGTTCTGGATACTCTGCTTTCTCATATAGCAAAAAGAAGAATTCATCTATAGACCTTCTACTTCTCAAATTTCTACATAAATGACCACCAATACAATTTGTAAATTATTAGCACAACTACTGACAATTTCCTGCATTCTGGTGCCAACTACTAATAGGGGGACAAAGGATTTTCTTGAAAAACTCCCCCTAGGCCAATGCCCTGAGATCAATTTCTAGAGGAATTACTGGAACCTGCTTCCAGTGCAGGATTATTTCCTTCATCAGATTCACTCTTCCTTACCCATGTTTTCTTCATCTGATCTCTTATCTCTTCAATAGTCATTTTCCCTTTTCCTTTATCATTTGTCTATGAAATTCTTCCTTTATATACCGAACCTCTTCTATCCATGTTTTTGTTCCTACAAAATCTTGCAATGTGACCAAATATGTTGCAATTATAACACATAGGATTTCTTTGTCTAGACCACTCATTCCATTGATTTCCTCTTGATCTACATTTATTAGCAATATGCCCAAGTCTTCCACAGGTGTAGCATTTAACATTCCTTGCACTGACAGACATACTTCGGTGACTTATGACCAAAGTTTTTGCAACTGAAACACTGACCGAGAAATGATGGATTGCTTGAATTTATTTTACCTCTACACTGAGAAGTCATATGACCAAATTTATTACAAGAAAAGTAGTGACCATTAAAATTTTGAGCATTGGGTTCTCTTACCGGATGCCTTTTGCCTTTGTTCATCTAATTTCTTTGTCTAGAATCCTCATGTTTAGATTTAGAGCTTTCTCCCTTCTCATATCCAATACCTCGCTTGTCATTTGCATCCTTTTGTCCTTTAGTCAACTCATCAAGCTTAGCAGAACTAATCTTAAACTTCTCCTTGTATTCATTTGTAGTAGTGAGTTCATCTCTGAGAATAACTATTTGTCTTTCAAGCTCTTGTTCATTATTTTTGGATTGTTGCAATTCAATGTCTAGCTGAATGAATCCACTATAAACTATGCTACATTCTTTAGATCTTTCTTTTAAGGACCGGGCCAGATTCTCCTCATTCTTCCTTCTTTCTTCAATCTCCTTAGTTTTCCTCATCACCATAGATTCCATCTCAAGCTTTAGAGCAACATTGTCTCTAGCAAGCTTTTCACATTCTTTAGTTATTTCTTTTAGGGTCTGATTCAGGTGAACATCTTCCAAGATTTTATTTTCTTTCTGCTTCAATTGATCACATAGTTCCTTCCTCTTTTCTCTTGACTCATTGATTTTATCCATCAATGATTGAATGAATTTTTCAACATCCTCAAGATTTTCTTTTAATTCCATGACTTCTGCTTTAGACTGATCAAGATCATCAAGTGCCACCAAAAGCTACTATTGAATACTACCATAGTCTATTGCATTCCAAGATCCACCTCAAGCTATTAAACTTCTTCAGAGGAACTAGGCTCTCATACCAATTATTGGACTCAAGGAACACTGAGAAGGGGGGTGAATCAGTGTTCAGCAATATTTAAATTTCATTTCATATTTTAAACCATTTACAACATTTCAACAGAAGTAAAGATGCAAGCACAAGAAGGAAACAATCAAAACACCATAACAACAAGATTTTTACGTGGAAACCTTGTTAGGGGAAAAACAACGGTGGAGGTTAATCCACAATTTATACTTTGTTAAAAGTATGAAGAAAGGAGAATGCACATGCATTCAGGCACACTTCCTAGAGCTCACTCCTCAAAATAAGGAAGGCTCACTGCCTTACAAAATTTTTGGATTACAAAAAAAGGTTGAACTAAGAAAGTAGCATCTGCAAATTCCTGGTATCAGTTCTGGTGAAGCTCATTGATCAAATTCTAGACCTTCTGTTTGATTCTACACTTCGCTCTGCTCTGCCTTAATTCGCTTCACAAAAATCCTCTTTTGCACAAGAAAAATTTTCTCAACTGATCTTCTAATATTCACACACACATCTGCTATACTCTTCACACCCATACACACCAAAATGAATTAATCAATCTCTTATATATATTGGCAAGCAAGAATTTAGGCGCTTTATGTTAGCTTCGGCGAAATAAAAATATTCTCCAATAGTCAACTCAATCATCATTAAAGATTTGATGCATACCTACATAAGTTGGCTAATTTTATGTTGGGACCCAAAACAAAATGTATGAACTCATAAATAATTAAACAATTACTCCTTGTACATTTGTGACATGTTGCATTCACCAAGTCAACCACCATGAGAAAATAAACAGAAAAATCATCTTGCCAGATCTCCTAACTCATACAATGATTAATGTGATACCACAAAACTTAACAATAAGATAAAATAGATGCTCATAAACCTTCCTCGATATCCACAACCTAAAATGATAATCTAGTGAAGCATACAAATTGACGTACTAAACTTTAACCGGATACCCTATCCTTTATTCTTTTTGTCGGTAATACTTTGTTCTTTACTTTGCCTGTCGATATGAACAAATTCTTATTTGCGGACTAGACTAATGACTTAGGTTTCCATCAATGACAACACTAAAATCCATATGCCAACAGTTAGAAGGTCTAGCCACCTCAATGTATTTGAGTATCATGAGGATATAACTGAGCAGGATGCCCAGGATTCTCTTGAGGTTTCAAAGGGTAAAAGGAGGGCTAGAGGTCATAAGAAGAAATCAATTATACAAAGTACATACCACTTGAGAAATAGAACCCTTCCAGGAGAAGTGGTTGAGTGCAAAGGCAAGGAACTGGCTCAACTAGTGAAGAAGGCTAGGAAAAAATAGAAAAGTCATAGGGCCTGCCTAAGCAAACCCAATTCTCCTATTGTGCTTTCTGATACTCCTTCCAACGTTGAAGATGATATTGACTCGGACTATGGACAATACCTTCATTCTCTGGTGTTGTATGGGAGCTCCAATGATGATGTGGTGATGATCCCTCCAATTTCATCGAGGACAAGGAGCGGTCGAGCATTCTCTGATGCTAATGACTCTAAATAGGGTCACCGCCTTGTTTTTTTTTTTATGACACCATGGTCTTTGCATAGAAGGTATTTGTTTTCATGTGTCCATGGTTTATAGTTTACTCTTCCATACTAATGTGGAATTCCTCTGGTTGATATGATATGGAATCTTCTTTGTTTCGACAATGAACGTGATGACAACGACTGCTAGTATATTGCACATGTTTTTTGGCTTTTGTCCTCCCCTGTTCTTAAATGATTGTGTAAGAAACCACCTGGGGAGTTCTTCAAGGATTCAGTTAGAATTAGGTTTTTGAAATGAAAATGAAATTGTAATTCAGTCGGGTGCTTGTTTCTCCCCTATTTATAAAGGGGATTTTATGGCTAAAAAAAGAGAGTTCAGAATTTTGAGTCCAGAATAGGTCAAAGTGAATACTATGCTCTTAGAGCAGATAGAATGTAAATAGATATTTTAGTAGATATATCAGAAGCAAATCTAGGGTGAAAGTTATACTGTATGCAGATCTTAAATATGGTTTTATAAATCAATATCAGAAATGAAGAAGAATTTTAGTTCTAAAATGTTGCTCTCCCATGTATTTTGTTCCAAGTTATGAATGAAGTTGTTAATTATGATTTCATTTGTCTTTTTTCATTTGCACCGAATAAATGAGCTTGTTTTATGCTTCAATTCAATGAGTTGATTAAATTCTAAAATAAGGCCATTAGTTTGAGAGAAAAGAATATAGGATTTAGTAAGGAAGTGATATTTTAAAACACGGTGAGTTAGATGTTACAAAGTGGCATTCTAATAGTCCATTAATTTCTAGCATTCAATCAAAATTGCATTACGAATTGATTACAAGTTATGACTTTGTTTATCCCTCAAATAAGGCACTGGTTGTTTTATTAGTTTATCTTGTGGCTAGTTGAGCTAGTAATGAATTTGGTCTAGGATTTAAGATGAAGACAGATTCATAAAATAATCTAAACTACATTGCCCCAACATTTAGTATATAAACGCATTCCTTGAAACAAGTAACACTTCCACCTGAGGTCTGCCAAGCCTTTGATGAGGTGATTTTCTTGAGATAGTGTATTTGTGTGAGGGAATGCTCTTGAGCTAATGTGAGATATTATGAGCACGCATATGATTACCCTTCTAGGTCTCACAGAGCCTGAAGAGAAGAAGTGAATCACTAAGTACTTCACTTAAGTGTTGGCCAATCCTCAACCTTGTTTATGATTGAGTTGTGGAAAATTCATAGGTAAGGACTAAGATTAAGTTTGGTTCTTAAAAAATAACCAACAAACGGTTCCAAGCTCTATTATATCACTATAGAAAAGACATACACTGACCTTGAATCCATGGATCCCTTATGTGTTATCTTTTCGGATTGCATGTGGGGGCAACCTCTTTTTTCATGACAACTTTATTTGGAAACATATCATTGGAAGAGGGCTTTCCAAATAATCTTTCATGGCCCTTTTGTCAATGGAATTTATCATTTCTAATTTAAAGTAATTGCTCATAGCATGGTGTTTAGAAATTCCTTTAAAGTGGGGCCATACATTGGCATTATTTCATTTTGGCATTTGACATTTTGACATTTTTTGCTCCATTTTTTTTCACAAAGGTGGAATTAGTGTAGCATTAGCATAGCACATAGGCCATTTTTTGGCACCTTATCAAAGTTATCAAGGAGTATAAATTTTGGTATGGTTGACATATGGGAGAACCGTAGACCTAGTTTGTGTTGGGAAAATGTATCTCAACCTTGCAATTACATTGAAGGTATTATTGATTAATAAGGTACTATTTATATGTATGTGACAAGGGGGCATGGGGAGGTCCCCCCCCCATGAGGGGTCCGAGGGGATCACCTCCTCGATGGGGAGTCTAAGGGAGACACACCTTAGAGGGGGCTCAAGGGCAGCACCCCCAAAAGAAAAAAATTATTTATATTTTATTATTGTAAATCTAGACCATTCATCATTAGGTCTTAGATCTGAAAACCAATATTTAATTATCTTGACTTTCCCTAGAAGGCAACCCTATTTAATGAGGGGATTGTATTACAGTTGTGTACTGTGATGTACTTTGTGAGTCTGATAGTGGTTGTGTTGCCTCTGGATCTTTGGTTGGTGATACTCCTGTGGGAATCTTGCTTTGCAAGTATATTGTAATCCTTGTGATTTTTGAATAATATATTGGGCGGTTTTTGGAGTGTGGGTTTTTTCTCCCAAAAGGGTTTTCCCCACGTAAATCACTATGATGTGGTATGCATGATAGTTATGTTTATTTATGCTTAATTTTTTGTAATTGTTAAAGATTTGTAAAAGTTTTACATTACCCTTCTCTCAAGATTAGTGTAGGAAGTTATTCTGCTACCTTAGCTTCCTTATGTAGTGTGACCTTCCCATCTACCACCTTTTTTATTATGATTACACACCTTGTAGAACTAATGTGTGTTTCTCATTTTTCCTTTGGGGCTTACCTAGTGTAAATTGAACTGCACTAGCCCTTATGAGCATATTTTATGGATGTGGCATAATGCAACTTGTTAGTCCATCCTTTCTCCTTTTTTTCTTTTTGCATTGGCTTTGAAATTGTATGCTTGTGTATCTTGTCTTGTTGCACGTATCTTACATATCTTGTGTGTCCCTTTGTCCTTATGTTGGTTTGACATGGGATCTTAGATCCTAGGGGCTTGGCCACCTCCTTGATCCTTGTTATCCTATCTCTCTAACATTTGTACACTTGGACCTATCTTGACGCACGTTTGTCTACTCTAGTGTGAGTTTGAGTGTAAGTTCATACTCTCACTAAAGTGGGGGCTAAATATAGTGTAGGAAATTATATACCTTTACAATTCCACACCATATTTGGGTTCCTTAATTTATTGGACTTAGTTTAGCTTCTAATTTTCCAAATTATGCATTCCAAAGCCTTATTATTCCCATTTTTTGAAAGGTAAACCAACATTTAATTAATGTAATCAATAACTAAATTACATTGGAGCATGTGTGTCCTGGGCTTATGGGACAAGACCCATTCTCCCAACGGCGAATGGGTACCCTTCAAGTCTTAGGACCCATTTTAAAATATGGTTTTGGCAGTATTTTATTGATTCAAATTAAACTTGCAATTGTCAAAATTTTGAATCTAATTTTTAGGAAATTAGATTAACACCTACAAACACAATCTTTTTATCAATTCAAATCTAAGAACACTTAATGAGCAACTTTTGGATAAGAAAATATTATAGTCAAGAGAATTCAAGAGCAGATTTATCAATCATTTGTTGCAACAATCAAGATCCTAACATCATGTTCAAGATTATGTGTCTACATGTCATCTTGTGAAGGCTAATATGCATTGTTGATCTTAAAGCATCCAAGCATTTTCAAGTGTCCAAATCGATCAAGAAAAGTAAGATCAAGTTCCTTGGAGAGATGTTTTTTTCTTCAATCCTTTAAGGGAAGCCATTGAAGGTTTGGTGAGTTGTAAAAAGCAAGTGTTCATTGATCATTTTCGTCTCCATTGTCATTATCTTTCTATCAAGCTATAATTACCAAACTTGTGGTTTGACCAAGGAAAACCTCCATTCAAACAAAAAAATATATATCTTTGTGTATGTGCAAATTTCAAGTTGATGAAGGATTGAAGATCTTAAGGAAAAATTTTGTAATGTTGCATATGTTGTCATCATTTTTGTTAAGCCACATAAACTAGGTTGCAAATTTTATTTTCAACTTTCCAATATTGGGTCTTGTGCAAAATAGAAGTTAAAATCCAACATCAGATGATTGTCAAAAGAATTTTCAAGACCCCTAACAAGGACCCATTCACCCTAGGGTGAATATGTCCTTCAACAAGTCTCAAAACCTACTTTTGATGATAGGTGTATGTGTCCAAACTCTTCTCAAATCTTCCTACAAACTATGATTCCAATTTCTATACTTTCGAGAATTTGCATTTCATATATTAGGTCTTATAATTCCTTTAGTCTGAGCATTATAAATCATTTTAATTTGGTTTTTGATCTATCATATTATCTTAAGGCTTGATATTCGAGTCTAATTGGCTCACTATTGAGATTGAAAGTCAATATTTACACCTTGTGATCTCTTTCCTAATGAAATTCCCTTAGGGAAAGATACAAATAGAGAAGACACCCCTTATCCTTTAAGGACCCTCTTTCCCAAAATTTCAAGTGCAATGGAGAACATTGAAGAAGAGGACACCAAAGTTGCAATAGTAAATGAGGAGGTAAAACTTGCATTTTGTGAGTTAAAGAGAATATGAACATTGTTTGGTTCAAAATAATGGAGAAAATGATTTTAATTTCAATCTCAATGGGGGAAAGGAGTGTGACAAAGCAACCAAACATTTAAACTTACAAATGCATCTGAAAATGATAAGGAAACTTGAGCTGAAATCATGTTGTGAGAAATTGATAAATTAAGAAGAGAGGCTTTCCAAGAGAAATGGAAATGTAGAAGGGTGGGTATGGAAGCAAGAAGTGCTACCCATAATAGCTTAGCATTAAGGAAAAATCAGAAGCAATATTTGAATGATTCTTTCCTACCATAGAAGGGACAATTAGGAACAAATAGAGGAATTTAAGGCGGGATCTCATTGGGAGTTTCACATGTAGAAGCTTTCAAGCGGTGAGTTAGGATTGAGAGTCATATTTAGACTTCTAGGTTTGCAAGTTGAGCTTGTTCAACTAGTTCGTGTAAGATTGCATCTCTAGAGAGAGTTAAGGTGGTGGGAAATGGGCGAGCTTGGAACTAGCTATTTGTAGAGAATTTTGAAAGGAAAAGTTATTAGGATGCAACCATTAGGCCACCTCCAATCCTTGAGAAAGAAAGAATGACATGTAGAAGAAATAAGGATAGCTAGGTTGGGGGCACAATTTTCTATAATCCCATCACAACAAATTTGTATTTATAGTTTAAATTGATACATAGTTTGAGTTGTCATTAGGATTTCCATGTGAAGCATGAGAGATTCCAAAGATCTCTAAATTTTTGGATACCTTTCTTGAAGAGGCATTTAGCTTTGAATCTTGGAACCATAGCTAGTGGGTTATTTTCTTGGATCAAATGTTTCCACCAAATTGAAGTTGTAAAACTATATTAGTGCCTAAATTATTGATCAAACCAAAATGACTTGTAGGAAAATAGTTACCAAGATTTCCAAATTTAGTTGAGAAGGGTTGATCCATAGATTTAAGTATGGGGCTAAAATAATTGTGTCACTCCATTATACAATTTTATGTTTTTACCTACAATAGTCATTTGAATATGATATTGAACCAAGAGTTTTAAGGATGAATTACCTTCCAAAGCTCTACCAATCAATTTACTTGAAAGACAAACCCCTTGCATGTGAGGACCAATGATGCCAAATCCACCCTTTTCCTTTGGGAGAATACAATGTGACCAATAAGTAATCAAAATGCCTTTTTTATTTCCCCATTTAGACCAAATAAACTTTGTATAATCTATATGTTAATTAATTATAGAAGGTTTAAGAGGGCAACAAACAAGAAGAGTTGTATAATTTACTAGCCAAGAGAATTTTATTATAGTTTGGATTTGAACTTGTTTAAAAACCACCTCCCATATCATTCAATGAAACTCCAATTCAAAAATGAATGCCAATGTATATAGTCATGATTCCATGTTTTAATTTTTTTCATTCTTTTAGATTCCAAGGTGGATTAGGGTTGGGACATGTCATCCAAAATTCAATTTTTTGTATAGTTATTTGAGAAATTGAAACAATAAAAAACAAGTCAAGGATATCTAGTAGATTGTTGACTTCATTAGTAGTATTTTGAATAAAAATTGTGTCATCATTAGTGAAGTGGGATTTTAGTAGAGTTACCAGGTAGAGAAATGCCATGAATGAGATGATTCGATTGGGCACAATGCAAGAAATTTGAGAGCATCAACTATGAGGAAATAAAGGAATGACGCGAGAGGGTAGCCTTGGTGAATACTAAATTGAAGAGAGAGGGTTTCATTGATGGCCAATCTTGTATTGGAGTCCATGAACTACATTCAAACATGAGCATAAATATTAGGACCAAATCCCAATCATTGAAGTATTTTAAGGATGAATGGCCATCTTACATGATCGTAAGCCTTGTCAAAATCAATTTTGAGAACCAAAGAATCTTGAGCTATTTGTTGATCCCATTCCAATCATTGCCAAGCAAGCACTAATTTTTTTAGAATAAATATGTCTTTGAGGAAGTTAGTTTGCTCTAGTCGAATAATCTCTTGGGAGATGGTTTTGATTCTTTTGTCTAGGGATTTAGCTATGATCTTGTATGATGTGTTTATTAAGGTTATGGAGTGCTAACCATTTATAGTGTCTTCCTGCTTCCATTCAAGGACAAGCTTGATAAGGCCCTAGTTAATATGATCTCCTAGATACCCAATTTCAATGCCCTCAAGATAACCATTGTAAAAGTCCTTTATATGGGGCCAAAGTATTCACTAGAACTCCACAAGTAGGTCATTAACCACAAGCTCTTCTCCAAAGCCAAATAGTGCATAGCCTCCTCAATCTCATCTAAGGAGATATTGTGATCTAGAAAAATGTTTTAACCATGTTGGATTTTGTGGGTTATACAATTAGCTAATTTGTCTTCTAAGATAAGAATTAAGGGGTCATTAATTGATTCATCAATAAACAATTTCTTGTAATGATCATAGAATATTATCATAATCATATCTTAATTGGTCTATGATGAGCCATGAGCATAATTAATAATTGTAATTTATTCCTTTTTATGTTTATGGAAGAATAATTTGGTGCTCTTATCCCCTTCTTTCAACCATTGCAAGCAAACCCTCAATTGAGAACCTTTTTTTCCTTATAAGCACCTTTTGTTTAGCTAGTTTTCATTGTGAACAACTGATTGTTGAAGAAGTGTGTTATGCAAATTATCGTCTAGGAGTTCTCTACCTTGGATAAGCTTCCTTTTAAGGGATTTCTCAAGCCTTATACACTTAGTCACAACTCTCTTACCAAAGTCACAAAGGAAAAGAGTATAGCAAGATATTATTCTTTCCCACCAGCTTATCCATCTATTATTTTGAGGCTTAGGTTCAACGTTCCAAATAGCTAAAAGTCCATCGATGCAATCCTAGTTTTGAAGACGAGAGACATTCAATTTGTATGATAGATTATGAGGTAAATTTGAGCCTCCAACAAGGGATAAGGTAATAAAAATGGGTGGATGGTTTGAAAGAGTGGTGGGTAAATCAAGATGGAAAAAGTTTCCTAAAAGGGGGAGCTAGGACAAGCAAGTTGGGGGAAATATAAAATTTGTCCAAGAGACACTTCTTCTCCAAAAATTCTTATCAACAATTACTCCATATGAACCAGTGGGGTCTACGAGATTATTAATGGTTTTTTTCTTTTTTGGATGTTTCTGACTCTTAAAAATAAGATTATATTGAATATTTTTTATCAATTTAGAAACGTATAATTTAATAGTATCTTGACCAAAGAGTGAGACACAGCATTGTGATTTCACCCTTTTCTTAGTACACATTCATCTACTTTACTTTCCAAGCATCCAAATGATTCTAACAAGGATCTTATTGTCTGCCTATATATATATAATTTGATGGGTACATCATTATCAGATTAGCCATCATCTAATTAAATTTTGACAATAGATTAATACATTATACTTCAAATTCTCACACAAACCTCAAAGAATTCAAACAAAAATTATGAAATCAAAGGTTAATAATGTGTAGTCTAATTTTAATTTTTGGAATTTAATAATATGGAGAAAATTAATTCACCACTATAAAAGATGATATACCAAATATACTACAACCACACGACTTTACAAAATATAAATCAACATGCCCAGAATAATTAAAAAAGAATTTATTCAATTTAATTTTTTTTACAATTTATATATTTTTTAAACATCAATTAAAATAATTAAATGAACAAACCGTTATAAAAATTTACCCCCGAGAAAATTGCAAGGAGCGTGTCATTACATAGTAAATCGTACGTCATCTGGCGACACGTGCCCAAAGAACAATCTGGAAGACGTCCACATCCAAGATGAGCTGTAAGCAATCATTGGGCCCACTAAGCAAAGATATTTTTGTCTTGATAGTGACATACTCTCTAACGTATTGTCTCCCGAGTCGCGCGTGTCATTTTCAGTATGTCTGCAAACTGACGCAAAGAGCGGGCGCTGACACGTGCCAAAAATAAAATGATGCTTTTCTCAACTTGTCCTGATTAAATGATTTTTAGAAATCCGATCTTGGCAAGTTGCAACACAAAAAGCCAGTTAGATAAAGACATTTGTCGAAAAGCATTTGGATTGGTGGAGATAATAAGCAGGTTAAGGGATTGGGTGTGGGTAGGGTACGGATTTTTTGGTTGGATATTTTTTGGTACCTACTTAGAAAGTGCTTGCTGGCTTGATATGACCCTTGTGTTTTCATGGACTAGGCCTTTGTCTTTGTCCATATCAATCATGTCTACATCTCATATATTTTAACACAACATGCCTGCCCAAGTCTACTACAAACCCCATTGTAGATTGGATAGCATTTGTGATATCCCTTTATGTGGATTAGATTTTAGGCATTGTGGATTAGATTTTAGGTATTGATATAAGGTTAATAATTTGAAGGTACGTCGACACTTGTAATATGTGTGTCAAAAGTTTCAAATTGTTTGTTAAGATTGTTTAAGAATATTATCGTAAGAAACTTTCAAGATAATTTCAATTAAGAGTAATTGCAATTATAGAATCAGTCACACATGATCAACATAAAAACGTTATGATAAAAACTTACCATAAAAACTCATGGTGTGTTTAACTATGGCAATATTATTTTACTATGGGTTGGTGCGTCAAATCATTTGAAACTTGCACTAAGCAGACATACCACCTTCAAAAACATAACTCCAAAACCGCAAGGTAAAACAGTGGGATGCAGTGAAGTGCAGAGATGCAGTTCTTCCTTAACAACCATTTACTAGAACTTAACAATTTCATACTCTGATAACACTCAAACAAATATGTGCTAAAACTTATACATAAAAACTTGGAACATGCATACCTTACAGTTATGTAAAGCTACCCTTCAAACCGCAAGATCATATCTTCATCTACTAAGAAATGCAGAGCATTTGATAGAGCTCCTGTGAATCCAATCATGTGCCTCAGATAGTTTGGAAACTTATCAATCAAGGTATTTTGACATCCAACCATGAACTTCAAATGATAGTGTACAATAGTGTACCAGTGACAACATTTTAACATCCAATCATGAACTTCAAATGATAGTGTACAATAGTGTATTGGTGACAACATTTTGACTCTACCAAATGCATATGATGTTGCTAGTAGGGCATAAAATTGCTTGATCGTGATTGAAAAGATAACTCCATGTCCATTAATGCCTTTATTTCTTGATTTTCCATCCCAACAACCTACTTTGGCACCTATCCCAATAGCATCTACCAACCAACCATCTATCTCTACTATGTACCTATTTAATTGCATGAGGTTAAAACTTCACTATAAAATTTTGGAAAAAAAGTTAGTGACTATAAAGAGGTAGTAAGATCACAATAATAGGCCCTATTAGCCCCAAAATTAGAATTACAAACAAAATAAGCAACCATAACAAGGGAAAAACCAATGGAGTTATGCTAAAACCTTGAATACTATAAACCCTAATGATACAAGCACATCAAAATCTCTTGATCCAATGTAAAATAATCTTTCTCAAGAGCATGATTGGTGTCATCCATGTAATCAACCACATAATTAGAATATGTGACAAAATGGTGAGTTTGTACAAACTCTAGTGGTTCAAAAAGGACCTTCTAGTTCAGGGCAATAATTTGATGCAAGTCAAGTAGCTACGAGTAGAAAGGATCACATACTAGAAGATTCTACATTTGTCAATTAGCATGAAACAAACTTTTATGGCCTTAACCAATTGAGTGCTAACATTGTGGCCCAAAATACAAGGTCAAAGAAAAGAATAGTGGATCATGGCACATCTCCTATAATTGGTCAAGCATCAACCTCCCAACCACTCTAAGATACTATAGTTTTTCGTACAATGGGCAATACATATGTGTTACAACTAGGTCAAAATGTTAATAAAGGTAACAAAGCACAAGATTGACTTCAAACTAGCTCATTAGCAAAGTTGGATCATATTTTTCTAAAATTTCCCTTGAAGGTTAGCAATGTTCCTTTCAACCTTGTATATCAGATGAAAAGATCTAACCTAAATGTGACCATGTGGGAGGCTTTGTGCATCCCATCTCAAACATATTTGCTAGAACAAGCCTTGGAATAATTCAAGTGGCCAAATGATATGTTAGAAAAAGAAGGAAAATTAGTTCCAACCAGTCTAGTGCAATGCAAGGAAGAAGGGAGTTCAAGGAAAATTAGTAAGCTCCCTCTATTTTATTTTTCCTTAATCATTGGTGATCATATAGTTCATAATTGTATGATAGATTCAAGGGCTAGCAAATTTGTTATGCCCAAGAAAGTAGCTTATCTCCTTGGCATAAAATATGGACCTATGTCTAAGGGAGTTGTGCAACTGGATGGTATTGTTGTTAAGATAGTGGGGGTCATCAAAGATTTAAAATTATCTTGCATTCATACCCTGGCTGAAAGTGTTGTAAGAAATGTTAGTAATGGGCCTCCCTACCTTCTTTGCAATCTATTTGTCTAGACTAAGTTAAATTCCAAGATAGGTGGCTATCAATCCTTCAATTGGTCCCACATGTTATTCGAGACAAAATAGGGTACTAAAGTGGCCATCAAAGCATAAAACATTGCTAAAAAACTCATTGAACCCTACACTCCTAACCCCATTAATATGAACTACACATTGCATGACCAAGGGAAAGAATGTACCATTCACGAGCCTGCTACTCTCCTAGAATATGTCCCTAATTGCTTGCTAGATGTCTATAAATGTAACCTTTTGTAATATCAATTCATATTTCAAATATACTGATATTGAATATATGATTCAATGGTAGTTGTCTCCAATGTATAATTCAACTCCTCATATGAATAGAATGATCAAATATTTTTGAATTCATCTTTGGAACTTTTTACAATGAATGTTTCATTTATGGATTCTATTAAAAGATTTTTTTGTAACTAAAATATTTAGAGTGTTTAATTGTTCAAGGATTGTTAAGTAGAACTATAATTGAATCCCATTATAGGATATTTTATTACAAGGAATTAATGGAAGATATCCACTGTGTATATTTGAGGTTGTTCAAAAGAAATTTGTAGGATTTTATGACTATGTAACCCATGATTTAAGGCACCAATTTGAGCAATTAGGCTTGTCCCATTGTCTAGGATAATTTAAAATGAAAAATCTCAATGTATTTCTAATATATCTTAATTATTTGATGTTCACATGGCTAGGTGTTTAAGGTTTACAATGAATTGTCTAATTATTGTATCAATTTTACAAATCCTTGTCTGAATGTATGAGAATTTATCTACTATTCCAATATCCTATATGAATTGTCAGTTATTTCTAGATATTGCTAGAAGGTGAACCCACCTAGGTTTTGTAGAGTCTAAAGTGTAGAAGGATGTTAAAATCCTTTTTCATTGGTCAACTTACTATAATTCTTGAGCACTAGATATGGCTATTCTATAGAGAATCATAGCATCAATTGGAACAACAAAAAAATCTATGAAGCTTGCTTGTTGGGGACTTGACTTTATTGATCGATTCAGTTGCATATAACACTCAACCTTAATTAGGGCTCCCTATCTGAATTCCTTCCATAGTTCATACTCGATGTCTCTATTTATGGCACTATATGGATTCCATCCTCCATCCATCACACCAACATTGAGGGTGACACCAAGAGTTCAAGCTATGGAGGACCACATGCATCATCAATAACATGTACTTTTATGACTCAAGGAGAATTTCCCATGGCACAAAATATAATGAAACAATAGGTTAACCGATGCCATAGTAAAAGGAGTTTTGAAGTTAGGGGTTGGGTTTTCTTGAGATTATAACCTTATAAGCAAATATACTTGAAGCAACAAACAAAGAACAAAAAGTTTTCTTCAAAATATTTGGTCCATACCAGATTATGCAAAATATAGGTAGTGTTCCCTACAAGTTTCAACTACCTCCAACAACTAAGATACATGCAATTTTTCATGTTTCTTATTTAAGAAAGTGATTGGGTATAATATTCCTACATAGACAATATTGCTAGAGCTAGATGAAGAAGGAAGAATAATATTAGAGCCAAAGATAATTATTTGTGCATGCACAAAGAAGCTGAGGACTAAGACACTCACTAAGTATCTCATTCAATGAAAGAATTTACCATTTGAAGATGTCATATGGGAAGATGAAGAGTTATTCCATAAGCATCCAAATTTGATTGGCATTAAGGATAATTCTTCTCTAAAGAGGGAAGGAATGTTATGCCCTTAATCATAGAGTGTGTAGAGGGTTATGAGTATTCAACTTAAAGCCGCCTTAAATCTTAATTAATTCATATTATTGTTATTATATTCTTATTTAGTTAATTAGGTTAGCTTAGGGATTATATACTATTGTATAAGTGATCCTAGGTGATATGATA
The DNA here is from genome assembly GCA_007258455.2 of Sequoia sempervirens. Classification (NCBI taxonomy): domain Eukaryota; kingdom Viridiplantae; phylum Streptophyta; class Pinopsida; order Cupressales; family Cupressaceae; genus Sequoia; species Sequoia sempervirens. Next base: position 610,320,133 of record VDFB02058242.1, on the reverse strand, counting down.
GGCATATGTAGGGTTTATATAGGAGATAGTGAGTCTTATTTAATCACCATATTGTGAATTATGTTCTCTTTAGAGATATTTATAGGTTTCCCCCTTGAAGTGGCTTTTTATTCTTATTTATTATCAAATGTATGCATAATAATTCATATTACATTCCTCCTTTTTGCAATTTATTTCATTACAATGAATTATATTAGAGATAATATCATTGTTAGGTAGCAATATCATGTAATGCCAAGGGATTATAAAAATAGACATCCTTAGGAGATGTAACATGAATATGCATTTGTGAATCTATTTTCGATTCTAAGGAATGAGCACTAGAGGATGGAGGATATTAAACATCAAACATACATATTCTAGCAATCTACTAAGACAATGCATACCAAAATGATATAAGCTCCATAGACAAGAATCAATAAACATACTAGATCAATGTAATACTTGAAACCATCTACATGTAATAAGGATAAACATATTAGAAGCCAAACATGTGAAGACACCATCAAACATATCCAAGTTATGTTTTTTGAAAATTTTCCTTGGACAACATATACCCCTAACAAGCGGAGTGAGGAGAGACGCCAAGAAGCAAAGTATCATAAAAACAATCACTAATAAACGAATCATTATATATAACATTGTGAGAGTATGATTTGATTGAATGAGTCTATCATGATGGATGACATACAACGTAGTATCGTCATGGACATAATTTTGTTCATCAATCATGAATACAAACAAATATTAACCCATAGAAAATTTATATCTAGAGTAAGATATGTAAATAAATTAAAAAATAATTGATTTGAAAAAAATAGAAAATACTACCCTAAAATTTAGGCATGCAGGTTATGGGTTCACTAAAATTTCAAGGAGAGAGGGGATCGATGACTAATTGTTGGGATCCTCATGTTTATATAGTATAGAAGGGTCATAAGGATAAAAATGTACCTCATAGTCAATTTAGAAAGTATAATATGGTGATAGAAAATTAATTTAGACCCTAAATTAATTTATGAGATGAGACTTGATACATTGAAACAAATAAATGGAAGTAATAGATGAAGGTGAGAGGATTTGAGCTTACATGAAAATTAGATTGATGTGGATATTGACTGTTATGGCATTGTGACATAGATGTTCACAAAAAAAAATATAGAATTAAATTGATGAGAAAGAGCTTGTGACAAATATATCTTGAGTTTTTGAAGGTGTGGGACTAGATCGTGCTTGTGATCTAGTTCTTAGACACTTTTCCTTGGCACAATCTAGTCCATTATATAATGTTGAACCCTATCCTAGCAAAACCTATTCACCATTGAGTTCACCTCCATTTGAGAAAGGGTGGTGCTAAGAAACACCTTTCAGACACTACTATGTATAGAAGGAAGAGTGATCAAATTCCTTGATGACAGTTAGGCCCCATGGGTTGATTCTACAAGATCAAAAAAAGAGAAATAGAGAATATTGAATAATGCATATCCATGTGCTTGATGTCAAATAAGATTGATACCAATTGATCTATGATTTTTGTGATTGAATCTATGAATGTAATTTCCCTTAATTTAAATTCCATCTTAAAATGATCTTACGATTATGCTCTTAAATACACAACCTTAGACACAAAATTTGGAACTTTTGGCATACATGTCAACAAGTAACAAACATATTTTAAGATTGTTGGCCTTATGTTAGAGTCACTCAAGGACTCAAGCCTCTAGATCACCTACAAAACCAAAAACAACCTTCTACAAGAGAGAAAAGAAAGAGCATACAATTGTAATAATAGATGTAGTATAATATTAGATCAAATGAGATCAATATACAATGCTCAAGATAGAAAATGAAATTGGATTGAATTACAAATAAGAATCCATTGGTTATATAGCCAAGGTGAGACATAGGATTAGATAGGATAATGACAGGTGTGTTAATCCTATTAAAGATATCAAGTTTCCACAATCCATCATGTTGTTCTCTTTTGTTTTTGCTTTGATTGTATTAGTATTTTTTCCACCAACGTTTTGGATCACACTGCATGATCTATCATCAAGATGAATGAATGAGAGCAAGGAAATGGATTGCCACAGACATCCAACAACTAAAAAGAAAGAGGTAGATGGGAAGAGTTGCACATGGTTCAAGGAAAAACAAAATAGTGATGAATTAAATTAAGGAAATGTAAAATTAAGAAATATTTATTTTTAAAAAAATTGCCTCTTAAGGGCTTGAATTTTTAATATAATTTTTATGTTAATATCAACATAAGAACCATATTAATAATCTACCTCAAGTCTAGTTGTATAGGTTTTGGTTTCTTATCAATCCATTTATTGTGGTTTCTTATTATTTTAATTTTTTTATGTTCTTTTTCCTTCCATAAATTTTTTGCCTCTAAGAGCTTGAATTTTTAATATAATTCTTATGTTAATAAATATCAACATAAAAACTATATTAATAATCTACCTCAAGTCTATTTGATATTGTTAAGCTAGATATATAAAACTAAATATATCTAATTCCTTTTATGAATTAATTGATTCTTGTTCGGTTATTACGTCGAAGGCGTCCCCACACTCAACTTTTTCAACCTCTTTTTACACTGAATGGTACAGATTGACTAAGAGCCAAAGGACTACGATGTATGGAATCTCAATGGTTCATAATTTTTTGGCCATTTTGTGGTTGTATCAAATGCAAGTTGCATTCTATGCCAGTGCAGCTTGCATTTATATCTATAAGTGGGTGTCAAAGTGCATTAATGAATTGAACATATGATATTTTTGGCTTGCCAAGCAAGGAGGAATGAAGCATATAAGCGGCCTAATTTATAAGGAGACGAGTAGCGTGCTCAAGATTTTTTTGGAGAATGTAATAATTATTGTTTACAGTAGATTGTATAGCAAAAGGGTTTCAAACACTAATCTGAGCCTCATTTGCTTTTCATTCTTTTTCATCTTGGTCTTTGCTCTAGAACATCGCCATGAAGGGTTTTGAGCTTCTCCTATTCACTAGTAAGTTTCCTTCATCATGTCAAGTTGCTGGTTCTGCTGTCATAATGGCATAAGAGTGAAAAGATTGCTATTTTCTTTGTTCCACATGCTTTTACTATGAATGAAAAAGGTAAAGAAGTTATTTTGCTCTGCAGGCTCTGACCTTGACTATTAGCAAAACAATGAAAATGTTGTTTTGCATATACATCTTTGTCCTTGATTTCTCTGCGTCAGGGTTTCTAATATTCTACTTGCAGACTCTGCACATTTTTCTCTGCTACATCATTGAGAGTTGAGAGACAGACACAATTTGTTCAAAAACTTGAGGTAAATCACGTGGCCTAGTTTTAGCAAGTTTTTTTCAGAACCTGTACACAACCAATTCATTTTTGCTTTAAGTTTTATTTGATTCTAAAACAATCATGTTGTTGTCTTTCAACTTTGAATGGGTTTGCCTTTTTTATAGAAAAATCTACTTCATTAAGGCTTTGTAATATTGTTCCTGTAAATTGTGCACATTTTTCTCCTTGTCATCATTGACATAAAACACAATTTCTGCAAAATCTTGAGGTAAGTCACTTGCCCTAGTTTGAAGTAGTAAGATTATTATTTTTATTTATTCATATAATATTGAACATCAAGATTCAAAACTATGTAGAAATGGTGAAAGTTGCAAATGGGGGCTCAAACCTGCAATTCAACTCCCACGCAATAATATTGCTTGTACTAAGAGTCCCACTTAAAGGAAGATGACGAGAGCTATAGAGATTCTTGATGAATGGTTTAGTTTTTGGACCCATCGTCTATTGCAACAGCATAGTCACCGCCCCATTTTTTATCCCCTGTCTAGCTTCACAAGCAAAAGGAAGCTAAGAAAAACACGTTAGGGCAGCAACCTGTGGAAGCATATCGATGGATATCTTGTGCCTGTATCTATGCAAGATGATGAAATGAATCTCAACCTTTCATTTAATCCACTATTTGTTTGGGTTGTTTATCACACTTTTTTTTGCAGCTTTCCTCACCACTAGTGGTTTCCTCTCCTCCAAACTCTTCTTTGCTAGTATTGACTTTTGACTTCTCATTTTGGCGAGCTGCAACCTAAAAATAAGGTTTTGTTGAGGGTTTTAGATTATTTTTATTACAATGAAAACTATGGCCATGATCCTAATAATGAGGACATTCAAGTTGAGCATTATGGTTTTCCTTACCTCGTAACACAATGCATTAAACAAGGAAGAACAAAAAAGGTAGGAAAAAGAAATAAAATAACAAAGGGACTTGGAAGGGGATTGGATTTCAAACCCTTTTGGTCATGGAGGAACCAGTCCAAATTGTGGGGACTTTTGTGGCCAAAAGTATTTGGAGAGCTTGAGAGGTAGTCAAGCCCTAGCTTCGCTGGGTTGGCTCTAGTTTTTGTGATGGGCTTTCACTCAACCAACAGAATGTTTGGTGGTCGCCTCTTTTTGCTAGCAATGGTCAGTCATTGGCTAAATCACCTTGGCTTAAGGTGCTCAGATTCCATAAAAAGGGTATCCAAAACTTGCAACAGATATTTCATAGACCCACAATGTGTATCATGCAGTGGGAAGAATTGTATGCCTTGTACAGGCTTCATAACTAGGACCGTGCAACTTTTGATGGTCTGGTGAATGCTATTCCTACAAAGATGCTTCATAAGGTTGGAATTCGTGGGACCAAACCCTGGTGGAAGGACTAGAAGTGGTACCCAGACACCCCTTTCAGGAATTACAAGCCTAGGCTTGGTTACAAGTGGCTTTCATCACATTTTCCTATGACTCAAAGTTTGAACCAGAGGTGGTTTCTTCAATCTCCCACTCATGTTTGGCGTAAAAGATTTGTTGCCACTTGGTCTACAAGTGAAACTTTCCCACTTTGCTTGGTGTATTCTTTTCCAAGGCTTGCCTGTAGGGTCTCGACTTGTTCACTTGGGGGTCTAGGACCCTCATTGCCCTTTTTGTGGGCAAGCTGAGACTTTTAAGCATCTTTTCTAGTTTTTCTCTAGAGATCAATAATTTTGGACTTGGATTCATGACTTCTTTCGGCCCTTTAGGTTGGAGCCTTTCTCCTAGCATATGATTATGCTGGGAGACTCACCCATACTTCCTGCTAAGTATACCCAGCTTTGGCACACTTTCAAGGTGGAAATCCTCTTCAATATCTGGAAAGACAAAAATGCCTGCATATTTGCTCATTCTCAAATGATATTAATGTTTCATTATATGCTAAAGTTATTATTTGTTCTAATGTGCTCTTATAGATTTAGGTATAGGAAAATAAAGTTTCACTTGAGGTTGCTCACTTGCAAGTGCTTCTGGACCACTGGGGCAATGCCCCATGTATTACTGCTCGGGTGCCCTCTTCGCCCACCTCCTCCCACAGTCGGTCGCCTTCTTGGGGCCGACAATGGAGTGGGTCTATGCATCCTCACTCGTAGCCTCCTCTTCAATGGGATTCTTGCCCTCCTCGATGGACCCACTCTCCTCTGTCGCGGGCTAGCTAGGGGTGGCCCTCCGATAGTGCTTCGGGGAGTGGCGGTGGTGGTTCCAGGTGGCCCTCTGATGACACTCCTACTTATGGCTCTAGTTGGCCAGATTCTAGCAAAAAAATTTTGCGTCTGGCACTTGCAATCTTGCCTCGGCAATGAGGATAAAGATAAAGAGAAGGAAAAAGATGCTAATGATGGTTAGGGTCCTCCTCCTGATGTCACTCCAGACCCCGTTGATATATGGGGGAAGAAAATGGATGACAAAGACCCTCCTGGCTCTACTGGCACTGCTTTGGCCACTTAATGGCCCTTTTTTATATGTTTTGTAATCGTGGACTTCTAGGCTCAACCCATGTGATTGGTTGATTTTTTGGCTTTTCTGGGCTTTGCCCATGTGACTCTCAAGGTGTGCCTTCTTACCACCCACAATTTTTTTGTGAATATGTAACTTTATCTTTATTTTGACATAGATAGCTTCCTATTCATAAAAAAAAAAATAACAAAGGGAATGGAGATGACTTCTGGGAAATAGGTACAACTAAATATGTGCTCTATGTTGTGACATTATTCGGTATTAATTTTCCATGTTTATCCAATTACAAAGGTGTATATCCTAGAGAGGTAGAGAAATTGGCTACTCATATTTCATTTTTTTTCTTATCTAAACATTAAATGTATTGCTAACTTGTGAGATAAAAGTTTTGAATCCTAATGTAACCAACTAAACAAGAAGCAAAATCTTACGCAAGATAACTGCACTAATCTATAAAGTCTACAATGATAGATGTTTTAGCATTTGGAGCAGGGATTTTTCTAACATTTACAAAGGTACAAACTATCCTCTACTCTATAATCTTTAATGCAATTTGCATAATTATCAAAATCTTTCTAGATCTAGGCCCAAATCCTGTCAGACTCAATTTTTTAGATACACCGAATTGGTTCAATCCAATATGCACTTTTTTTTTCTTTTGACTTTATAGTAATATACAAATAAAAATTCCATTTCTTTGCAAACCCATGTCCCACTTGCCTCGCTCTGCTTATACCAAAAATATTTTTTTTACATATGTTTTTTGATATATTACTTTCACACATTAAAATTACACAAAATATCTTTTAAATAGACTTAAATTTCACGATAGTTCTATATTTTCAAATTATTCTCTTTCATCCAAACCAGATTTCCAAAAATTGGTTAACTATAGGATCATTTTATATTCGTATTATAATATGCAAAGGAGTTAGTTTGCTTCCCCTACATCAACAATTGTTTAAATATTATTCCATATAGTTCTCTTGCACTATGAGATGATTGATTGTGATAAACTGATAAATAAGCAAATTTTAGAGGCAAAAGAATAGTCACCACGCATGTCTCTGCAATGTGGAGAAAAAATATTGACCTTCATTTCTAAAGGATAAGCATAGAATGAATAATGAGAATTGTTTGTGCAAGATACATTAAAACTAGAAATCTTGCTTGCATGAATGAAAACTGCAAGACTAACAAATGGAAAATTTCCTACGTTGTTTCCCCTGGTTCTTTGACCATGAACAAACAACAAGGAACACTCTCTCTCTCTCTGATGAAGGCTGTGAAAACCTCTTTTTTGTAGTGATTTTTACATAATGTTTGAAATTTGTGTTTTAATTTTTTCCCCTTGTTCTAGTAGGAGATGAGGTTTTAATTGTGTAGTGATCTTTACATAATGTTTGAAATTTGTGTTTAAATTTTTTCCCGTTGTTTTGGTAGGCGATGAGGTTGTTTGTAGGTGAGCCAGTATGGACTCCGTACAACCATCCTCAAGATGATCATCCCATGAGGTAAGTTTTGGGAGACCCTAATTCATTTTAGTTTAATTAGATTCCAAAAGAAAAATTGTGGGTGTTTTGTTTCAATCATTGTTTAAGACCACATATTGTAATTCATGGTAAAGATAAGTCCAGACTGTTAATTTACTATGGTTTCTTCTCTTTTTTTGAGGAAGGGGTATATCGATAATTTCATCAACAAGGGCGACACTTTCTCTATCATTGAAGCACATTAGTAATGTTAGAGCAACTAATTGTGTGCCCAATATATAAGCAATCCAGTCATATTATGTGTATAACGTTGTGTGCTACATTCACGTGAGTAAGAATAAAGGTGTCTATATATATTATATATATACACAAGTGATTGTGATTTTAGATGGAGTGAAGTGGGTCCTTATGTAGCAACTTCTTGTTTTTTCTCTAGTCGAAAAATGTAAGAAATGAATGTATTAAAAATAAATGATAAATAGTGTAATAGAAGTAGTTCTGGAAATAAAGAATAATTGAATAACGAGAAGAATAAAAGGAGTTGTCTAGAGTTGGTCTTTGCATTGATTGTTTCATCCTTAACTAGCATGTGAAATTCTTAAGCATTAATACCTGGTCATCATGATAATTTTTATAACTCTATTTGTTATTAAATTTTCATAGAAATCTGTAGAGGATCCCTTTTGGAAAGAGATTGAAAGGGTGCCTCAATTTTGATACTTGAGAAATTCGACAGTGAATCGAAATGGGATCAATTTGATTGCATTGGATTGGAGGATTGCTTGTGCTTCAGAATCTGGGGGGCACTGATGTGGTTGAATATAATTTAATTGAAGGGTCTTTGAAATATCTATCAAAATGCCCAACTATATATAGGGATGAGATCATGTGTAGCTTTTCCTTTCAGCCCAATCTTCTTATCAGGTTCTAATATTAACATGTGTTTGTTTTGACAATTGATTCTACAAATTGTCCATTCAATTTGTTAAGCAAGTGACATTTCTCTTTGAAATAAGGCATTGTAATTTGGTGACTGAATGGTATATAATCTATGTGTAGTTAATACATTTCTTATAGTTTGCTTGAGGACGATTTGAAAAATTAACTGTAAGATGTTATTTTCCCATGAAGTTTCCTATGTTTATTATTGGAAAAGTGTATAGGAAATACAAGGAAAATTTAGAACCCTTAGCAAACATTGGAAAAGTGTATAGGAAATACAGGGCAAATTCAAAACTCTTAGCAACAAGCCACTAAATATCAGTCACATCCTCAATACTCGAGATCAGTGTATATGATATAAACAACTAACAAGATCCTTTATGCCATACAGTGTATGTTTGGCACTGATGGTCATTTAGACATATCAATTATAATTTATAATTTCTTAGCTAGTTAGGAATCCTTGTATCCTTGAAAGCTTTATAACCCGGGCCTACGAAATTATGTATTTTTTGATTGATGAATTTTGTGTTTAACCACACCTAGTCCATAGGACCACATGAGGAGGGTCCATCTCCAACACATGAATTTCCCAACAAGGACCAACACATCCAAACATCCACCATAGGACTCAAACACAATATCTCCAGTAAAACAACCAAGAGACAACTATTACACCATGTGTGCCTGCACCTAGGCTAGTGACATATTTATGTTCCATACAAAATCAAATAGAAATTGAAGCTAGCGACACACAATTGTTGCATACATTGTTGGCTTGTTTTATTGTTCTTATTTTAATAGAATATACTATAAAATCACAATCCAAACCCAATTCTTATATTATTAGGTGTATTAATAACATAGCCTATACCCAATGCTTATATTATTATTAATTTTGAATCACCAGTTTGTGCTCATTTTTGTCTTTATTCTTTTTGGTCCATATTGAACTCTGCAAACCCTAGGTTTATATGGTTTTCTAAATACTTTCTTTTAAATTTGCAAACCCTAGATTCATTAGTATTGCACAAGGCGCTAATGCTTTCACCCCTCTAGCGTCTAGAGATTTGCATTATTTGAAGTTGATGGCATTCAATATATGGCTTTTAGGGTACAAGTTTCCCAATGGTTGATCATGGGCAACCAGATACACTTGTTATCCAACTAGAAAAAGCATACTGGAAAGAGCATAAGTAGAGGATTATGGGCAACCAAATACTAGAAAGAGCATAGTCAGAGCTTCTAGGTGCCTGCGAGGCGATAATAGTTTTTGCCCCTCCGCCATCTGAATATTTGTGTTATTTGAAGTCGTCGACATTGAATATATGGCTTTTAGGGTACAATTTTGCCAAGATTGTAATGTTGGATCAAGGGCAACCAAATACACTTTCTATGCAACTAGAAAAATGCTACTTTGCTTGAAGTGTTAAAAAAACTCATTTTTCTTGAAGTGTTAAAAAAACTCAATTGGTTGCCTTATTTCTGTCTTGGATTTTATAAAGTGAATGTTGTTTCCTTTAGTCTTCATATTAATAAGCTCAACTTTTAGAAAGACATAATTTTCATTTGTCATTTTCTTAACATTATGCAATAGGTTGCAATGAATTTCACAAAATTCACTATATTATCTTTGGCATACCCACTGCACCCCAAGGTACAATTACTAGTTAATATTTCTTCTTATCTTATTCATAGAGCTTCTTTTATCTTGCTCTTTTATGATCACCTCTCTTATTTCTCATTTTTTTAATTTAATTTCTTTATTGATTTAATTTCCTTTAGTGTTTTTTAGCATTTATGTGAGCATTTCCTTGTCATTTTCTTATTTTCATTTTTGCTTATCTTTTATTTAGTTTATTATGTCCTTTATTTTATTATTAATTATTTCTTAGATCTATATAGTACTATATAGACATAGAACTCCATAGATTTAAATATGGTACTTGTGGATCTAAGTTTAACTTCTATGTTTGGGTTCTATTTCATCCCTTTATTAATTTTAATTTTAAATTCTTTTATATTCTTATTCTTCTTTTTGATCTTTAGGAATATATTAAATATTTTTTTAGCTCTATTTTATTATTTTAATATCTTAAACCAAAATGTATATATAACTCAAACTTTAATGGTTGAGCTATATATTGTCCTTACTAATTTCGATTCTTATATATGTGTGTTTTTATATATAGAGAGAGGTTGTTTAGCAATTCATTTGCAATTGCATTAAAAACAAAACTGAATATTCATTTTGTTGTTATTAGTACCTTGGTTCTAATTTGATTGACCTTGTTAGTCAAGTTTGTTCTTGTCTTTTCGTTGGTCTTTCTTCTCTTTCTCATATTCTTGGTGTTTTTCAAATTATTTGTTCTATTTCTTAATTCTAATTCTTGATTTCTCTTCTTCCTTTTTAATTTTCTTTATCTATTTATCTCTTTGTTCTATCTTTCAACTCTCTTGTTGTTTTTATTTTTCTTAATTTAATTCATCATTTTTTTTTCTTGAACCATGTGGGTGATCCCACAATAGTGGTTTACAATTTTTGGTCAAACTTGACATTGAAATAAATTTTTTTAACTAAATATTCACTTTTTAGCTTTATAGTGGTAAATTGTTTGAGAGATAGTCTCGACTAGAGTTTGTATTCATCTAGTTTCTAATATTTTTCAGAATTTTTGAATCAAAATTACTCTTTTCCATCTCACCAACTAGTTTTTGAACTTTTGAAAACCGTTACTCTGTTAGCATAGCACTGCTTTTTTCATCGGATAATTGATTGCTGGTTGGTTGTAACTACGATATACCAATGCTTTACCACTTGGTTGAGATAGTTTTTATTGGAATATTTTTAACTGGTCAGTTCAGTCAAGCAAATTCTATTCGGACACTACGATCATATAACCCGTAACTTTTTTTGTATGTATCAATTTTTTTTTTGGCGGATCAAGGCTTGTCTCGGGTACTCCTTATTTTTGTTTGCGCGATAATCTATATTTTCCACGTAATACTGAGAAAAGAACACGATTTTTGGGTAAAAACCTATATTTAATAAAAACTAAGGCTTGATGCATATGTCAGCAAACATCATAAAATTATATCAAAGTTGGGATAAAACTCATTTTGAGAGCTACCTAATTCCAATTGGGTCTGTAAAGTCTCTGCCATTTTCATCTTCAACCTGAGCTCCGAAGTGCAAATTTTTTTATTTTTTTGTGAACAAGATAAAAAATCAGGGATTGGAGGGGTTCGCCCGAACCAAGGGGGGTTCGAGCGAACCAGGGTTCATCGAAACCCCTTTCATAAAGGGGTTTCCATTTGTTTTTTTGGCCAATTGGTCCGTACATGTATTAAATGGATTTGCTCGAACCCTGGTTCGGGCGAACCCTCTTTTGGTTCGTTCGAACGCCCAAAATGAAAATTTTTGGCATGGGGTCATTTTTGACAAGTTTTCCTTCCTCATTCAAATTGTAAACTGCTTTTGTGGGTTTACCCATGTGCAACTCTTCCCCTCTACCTCTTTCTTTTTAGCTGGAGAATGTCTACAACAATCCATTTCTTTTCCTTGCTCTCATTCATTCATCATGATGATGGATCATGGAGTGATCCGAAATGTTGATGGAAAAATACTAACACAATCAAAGTCAAAAACAAAAGAAAAGAGAACATCTTAATTCTATGTCACGAGACAACTAACTCATCAAATATTAATTGACCTAGGAAACAATAATTATATGCCATGATAAGATAAGAAGATCACATGACACTTAAGACTTTCTAGAAAGATTCCTATGATTTAAGTAAGCTTAACATGTAAGTAGGACCCATTATGTGTGAAGACAACTCATTAATAGTAAAGCAGCACAAAACATAGAGTTAAAAAAGTGAATTATGAACTTTTTACCAAGTGACCTATAATTTGATGACTAAATTGAATGAATCACAAAAAAAACCACTAAAAATCAACATCATATTTATATATAAACTCCAAAATATAAAAAATGAAATTAAATTTGTACTCCAAACAAATTCAATAAAACAAACACACATCAATCATAAACACTAAACCATCAAATGAACAATGCATACAATTATACCTATACTATTTTTTTTATCGAATCAATGCGAAAAAATACAAATAGAAAGCAATCAACAACTCCAAAAAAGAGATTACAACAATAGACCACCAATTAACACCCATACTTTTCTCCAGTGTTAGGTAAGATCTAATGCCATCTAAATCACACTCCTAACTGCTTGGATTTTTCTTCATTGATATAGACAAGACAAGGACATAGGCCATGAAAACACAGGGGTCACATCAAGCCAGCAAATACTTTTTATGTGGGTCTTGAGTCCCCTACCTAGCCACACCCAATCCCTGCACTGCTTTTATTATGTCCACGAATCCAAATGCTTTCTAAAAAATCTATTCATTTAATTCGTCCTTTACATTGCAACTTGCCAAGATCGGATTTCCAAAAATCATTTTATCCGCACAACTTGAAAAGATAGCGTACGGACAATCGACACGTACATTGCTTAGATAACATATTCGTGGCACGTGTCACCGCCCGCTTTTTGCGTCAGTTTCCAGACAAGTTGATAATGACACGCGCTGATCGGATACAATACGTTAGGGAAGATATCACTATCTAGAACAAAAAAATCTTTGCTTAGTGGGACCAATGAAAGCTTTACAGCTCATCTTGGTTGTGGACGTTTGGTAAAGTTTTCTTTCGGCACGTGTCGTCAGATGACGTACGCTTTGTGACGTAATGACACGCTCTTTGCAGCTTACTCATAATGATGGGCCCCCATTGGTTGTAAAGTAGGGAATTCCGATCTAATCTTGCATGTACTATTTTTCTTTCTATTGTTTTCCAATTTGTTGGTATCGAGAGTAGGAGTTAAAATTGTATAAGTACTCTAACTTTGTTTTTTTAATTAAGAATTAAGGATTAAAAGATTTTTTATTATTAAAATTGTGTAAGTAGGAGGTATTTTCCACAGCCTTTTAAATTGTGATATTGCTATCAGGGTTCAGTCGTGTATTTTACGAGTCAAACTCATTGAACCATGTTTCATGAGTAGTGGTTCACAAGAACCCATCTCTCATGATAGTGAATGGTCCACTTAGCACTCATTGCATTTAGGTGATGCTCATAGAGGTGAAACACTAGGCCTTCCCTGGAGGTCACCCATCACGGTACTACTCCAACTTAAGCACGTTGGAGGTCACCCATCACCAACTCAAGCACGTTGGAGGTCACCATTCCCTGGAGGTCACCCATCGTGGTACTACTCCAACTCAAGCACGTTGGAGGTCACCCATCACCTAGATGCAATGAGTGTTAAGTGGACCATTCACAATCATGAGAGATGGATTCTTGAGAACCACTACTCATGAAACATGGGTCAATGAGTTTGACTACTAAAACTACACGATTGAATCCTAATAGTAATATCAAAATTTGACAGATGAAAAATACCTCCTACTTATCAATTGATTTGATCTTTCAAAGTATTATAAAAAAAAAAATCTTATCATTTTTAGTTCTACATATAAAAATAGAAGTCAAGTTTTTAGAATTTTTTGTTTTTATCAAAGTTTTATCATGGTGCCTCAACGCAACATTTGTTATTTATAGGGTCCATGACACATGTACTTACATACATTATTCTCTGCTTCTACCAATTGATTTGGGTTGTTTGATGAGTGAGGATATTTCAAACATTTGATCTTTGTGGTTATAAAGGGATTTAATTGTTAGTCAATAAACTTTTGTCTCACTTGAAGCATATTAAGTCCTTCACTCTCTGTTCTACCCTAAAAATTGCAAACTATAAAAAGTTCTTAACTAATATATTCAAATACCAACAATATAATATGAAAAACACCACTGCATTCAATTGGCATATCATAATATATTTCATTGTCTCTTAATACATAATAAGCTCTCCACCACAATTCATAGTGTAGACACCGAAATCTAGTCTAAGCATGCGACTTCAATATTCTTCATAATTCGTATTTCCATGGTCATGATTAAATAATGTCAATTATTTAATTATTTTCTAAAGTCTTCATTTCTTTATTAATTAAATAAATCTAATTGTTTAATTAATTCACTTTAACCTTAATTCACCTATTAATTAAATAATCTTAATTATTTAATTAATTCTCATTTTGTATTTTCTTAATTTATCTATTAATTAAATAATTCTAATTATTTAATTAACTCACACTTCCTTTATTCTATCTGATTAATTAAATAAACACTTTTTGTTTAATTATGTTACTAATTAACCTTACCCTTCTTGTCAAATTAAATAAATTCTTATTTAATTTACCCTTTATCATATGTCAACTATAATTAAATAAATTATTTATTTATTTAATTATTCATTTAATCCCTTCATCACTTATTTAATTATTCTTCAAATATCAAATTTCGAATTAAATAAATCATTTAATTTGTAAAGATCTATTTTAACGCATTCTTCTATATTAGATAATTGTGTAAGTTATCTAAGTATTCACTCTGACTCGACTTGAGATCTATTTAAATCGGTCAGTTAACTCTTGATTTAATCTCTGAGTTGCTTTCACGAGTAATCTCTTTGATATATCATTCAGTCATCTAGTTCTAACTTGTTTGCGTGTACATGCGTATTAATTAAATATCTTTGTTTAATTAATTAAATCTTGTGCGTGCGTTCGAACAGAGCGTTGCTTTAATCCTATCTTTATCTTTGTCATGCAAAGATAATTCTTATGTTTTCGAATACCAAACTCGAAGATTAAATCATTTATTTAATCTTTATTTTTATTTCTAATTTGTATCACTCATGTCACTTCTAATAGTTATCATAATGCATGTTTAATCTTTTGATCTCAACCGTCCGTCAATCTTTTGATCCTGGCCTATCATTTGAATGATCAGTTTTCTATAAATTGATCTATCTTTCATCATTTCAATCTCTCCCTGAAATCTTATGACTTTTGGAAGCATATATATTATTTGAATCTTTGATGTTTTGCTAAATCACTATCACAAGCTATACTTGCACAAGAGAAATCTGAGGGAAATTATACTACAACGACAAAATGGAGAAGGGCAATCGAGGTCAAACATGGAATTACATAGATATTGGGTGAGATTATTCAGTTTATTTATCTTTTAGCTTTCCTTTGTTCTCTATTGTTTAGCTTAGATTGCATTAGAGCTTGATTGCATATGAGTGTGTGCTTTTAACCTTTCACTGCATTTTCTAGATGTTACACATAGTATCATGCATAATTACAAGGTATGCACACATTTTCTTACAACAAACTACTAGTTGCACATGCATGTAAAGTACAATATATCCCAAAATGCATCACATGCATGATTATCTTCCTATCCATATTTATGTGTAGCACTTAACCCTGCACTACCTATCTATTATATTTCAATGTAATTACAATATATATCTATCCTTAGAACACTTAATACAATACAAAATTAGAGAATGTAGAACAAAAATGAACAAGAATAGACAAAATTTTGAATCCCCAAACTTTTAAAATGAACAAGAACATGTACAAGCTCTAATATATGCCTCAAAATATTGTACTCTAAAAATTCCTTCCAATGTGCAAGGCTAGATGCCTAGACATATATATCTATACACTTGTATTATTTTGAAAGGATGTCATATAAAAATATTTATAAAGGAGTTTTAAAGTCTTTATGAAGTCAAATCAATGAAATGCAATGCTTATACCAAAAAATATAATAAAGACAACTTGTCAAACTATCAAAAGCATGCAAACATTCATGAAGACATTCAAATGATTGAAATCAACACTTTATAATCATTCATCTGATTAATTATAAAATCAATGTTGCGCTAATATAATAAAAATTAGACTTTATATAATCAATATTGTTCAACAACATACAAGACATAGGAAAACTTTAAACTTTTCCTTCTCTTTCTTTTTCTATAATAATAGACTAACTAAAACCCAATAACAACCAACTGACCCCTTTTCCATTGCCAAATAACCAATGTATAATGTTTGGATTCAAATGTGGGGGGGATTTTAATTTATGTCATTTCATTACCATTAGGATATAAGAAACACCATATCAAGAGATCACATGGGAGCACATGAGATTAACCCTAGAGTAACCCCAAGGCAAGACATCATGAATGTGAGCCTCCAAGTAGCACCAAAACATACCTTGGGTTCACCAACTAATTAGACCAACATTAAACACATCCTTACACTAAAAAAAATTAAGAATTTGAAATAAACATGTCTACATTCCAAACTAATCTTTCCTGTACTATTTTTTTTGTTTCTATTGTTTTTCAATTTGTTGGTATTGAGAGTAGGAGTTAAAACTTTGTGTAAGTACTCAATTTGGATTAAAAGATATTGTTTAATTAAAATTTTGTTCGTTGATTTGACCTTTCAAAGCATTATGTGTTTTATATCTAATATTTTATAAATTTTTATTTCCTATCATTTTAAGTTCTACATATAAAAATAGAAGTCAAGTTTTTAGATTTTTTTTTGTTTTTATCAAAATTTTATCATGTGCCTCAACACAACATTTGTTATTTATAGGGTCCACGACACATGAAATCTTACATAAACTATTCTCTGCTTCTAGTTGATTTGGGTTGTTTGATGAGTGAGGATATTTCAAACCTTTGATCTTTGTGGTTATAAAGGGAGCTAATTTTTAGCCATTTAACCTTTGTGTGCATTGATATTTGACTAAACACTTATGGATCCACATGCATTAACATCTCCCCCAGTCTCACTTGAGGCATACTAAGCCCTTCACCCTCTGCTCTGCCCTGAAATTCGCAACTTATAAAAAGTTTCTAACTAATATATTTGCATACCAACAATATAATATGAAAAACACTACTACATTTCAATTGAAATATTATAATATATTTCATTGTCTCTTAAAACATACATAATAATTTGTCATAATTACAAGGCATGCACACATTTTCTTACAACAAACTACTAGTTGCATGCATGTAAAGTATAATATACCCTAAAATACATCACATGCATAATTATCTTCCTATCCATATTTATGTGTCCTAGCACTTAACCTTGCACTTCCTATCTATTATTTTGTATTGCTCTCTCTCTCTCTCTCTCTATACAATTCAAAATTAAAGAACGTAAAATAAAATTGAACAAGAATAGACAAAATTTTTAATCCCCAAAACTTTTTTAAAAATGAACAAGAACATATACAAGCTCTAATATATGCCTCAAAATATTGTAATCTAATAATTCCTTCCAATATGCAAGGCTAGATGCCTAGACATATACATCTATACACTTCTTGTATTATTTTGAAAGGAACCATATAAAAAGATTTATAAGGGAATTTTAAAGTCTCTGCGAAGTCAAATTAATGAAATGCAACGCTTATACCAAAATATATAATTAAGAAAACTCAAAAAACTATCAAAAGCATACAAACTATTGAACACACCAAAATACTGAGAGGGGGGGTGAATCAGTATGCTTTAAAAAACAATCCCAATTAACTGCTGCTAAAGCAAGTTATTCAATTAAGCATTCATCCACTTAATGAAAGCAAGAAAGTAGATAAGAACACAAATAACACTTGATTTATGCAAAAAACCCCATAGGGGAAAATCGCGGTGAGAAATGATGTTAGGAGCTACTGTCCTTATCCAACCTCACATGTAAAATAGTTTACAACTTTGATTCTGGCCTACAAACCAAGGAAGAAACTACTTCCTGACTTTATTTTAGGGGCTTGCACCCAAGGAAGCTACTACTGCCTAATATGAAAAAGAACAACTAAAATATGACTAGTTAATTAAAGGCTTCAATCACTGATAGTTAACAATTCTGCTCATTAGGTCTATAGTGAATCATGTCACGCTCTGTTCATACACTCAAACATCTTTGCACACTTTCATCATCATCTCCACAATTTTGATCTTCAATATATATCATCTGCACGCTTTGCAATTACAAATTCAATCAACCACAACAATAAAAATGAAACTTGTAACATGTTGGCCTACATCTTCATTAGCGGTATACAAAAATGATATCACATTATTTGTAATTCTTCCAAGTAAGTCGACATGACTCAAACAACATCTACAAACACTCCTTAAACTATGATCAATCATAAACTTGTGGCACACAACAATAATATACTTAGTTATCCTCAACAACATCACAACATCACAAATTGACTTGAAACAATTGTGCGAAACTAATTCAATAAGAAAGATCTGCATGCACTTCAAACCTGAGATACTTTGAGACATGACGTAGAATGTCCAAAAAAACTCATAAAATTGATCTATACATTCTCCAACTAGCACAAGTACCCAAACATATATTATGTAGAACAATTAGGCATCTAGAACTATATGTAGAATGTACTTGTCATTTGAAAATTGAACTTGTGAACCATCAAACCACTTGATACTACAACATAACATGCATAGGAAATCACTGAACATGTCCACTAAACCACATGGCCAAGTATTTGACTTTCAGAGGAATGAGAGCATTCCAACAAGCCGTTATCATCACTTTACACTACTAGTTCACATAGCGAAACTCTATCACTTATAAATTTCACTGCAAAATGTTTAATGACTTGAAATATTGGATATAACACCTTCACATCTCTATCAAATTATCTTCTGAATCACAAGACTAAATCTTGCACTACGGAAGGATGCATACCAAAACACTATGTCACTACCTTAAGATATATACTGTGAATTCCTTAGACACATCTTTCGTAGCCTTTCACAAAGTGTGGTACACCAAACAAGAATGATATCCATGTATAAACATATTGTAAACACATTAGACCATGTGTAACCACCTCCACATCACACATAGACAAAAAACATATCCACACACTTCAATGCTGACTTGCACCAACTGATATCTATGCATATTAAATATCTTTAGAGCATATATAAACTTCAACATGCTTTTGACATCAATGACAACCAATATTCTCAAGATGCAACAATATCCCCCTTTGTTAGTGATGGAAAAACCAAAAGGATGTGCACAAACACTCCCCCTTAGGTGCACATATCTCTCTCTCCCCCTTTGACATCAAGGACAAAGGGAAACAAAAATTTTGAGCTGTACAAAAACTCTGCAAGCTCCCCCTTAATCTATTCAACTCTTACTCCCTCTGGGATGTAATAAAAATATCTTCATATCTACTTCCACATATGTGCATAGCAACAAAAAGAAAGATATCTTACATGAAAAACAATCACAACTCACTTTGGTGATGGAAAAATGCCCTTGTAGATATGTTCTTGAGTTGAATCGTGCTATTATCCCATTGCTTCTTAGCAACTATCAGGGTCTGGACCTGAGAGGACAACTACACAAATGTATCTTCTACATCTTGCAAAGAATATGGCGCCTTTTACTTCTAAACTACCCCATTTTTGTATGTCAGGAGACCTATGAGTGAGGCCAACCAAAGGTTCACTACTTCTCTCCACTATTTCACCTGAATTTTGAATTACTCCCTTTGATCTTGCAATTGTTGTACCTGAGAGTGAAGACTTTCTACCTATGCCCTGATGACACCATCATTTTCTTGAACCAAATCATATGTTGTAGACACATTGGTGATCTACAATTTAATTGCACTTATTTGATCCTTAATGCTTTTTGTTGTTGTTGGCCATTATCAACAAAAAAACATACAAAACCCTGGCTTCCTCCAAGTACTTTTGAATATCCTTAATGCAGGATTGCAACTTAGCCACAATGCTATCACACTTCTTGGAGCCATCATTAATTCTCTTTTCATTCAATTTTTGTTCTACCTTCTTCTCCAAATGAGAAGAATAAGTCTCAAAGGACTCCATTAACTGATTCATTGGTTGTGATGGAGGCAATGAAGAATCTCTTTTTTCTTTCGAAAATTTTTCCTCCAACATCTTCATGGCTTCTTCTAACACATTTGCACTCTCCACTTGTAGTAGCTCTTATCTTCCAATGGAGTGAAGTATATCTCCAAGTTTCAACTTGTGTAGTGGAGACATAACAGACAAGTTCACTTGTCCATCAAAAGCAGGAACATGTAGTAACTGCAAAGTCACTACCAATTGGATTTGCATCTCCTGAGCTAAAAATTCTTTGATAGAGTCCATCGGAGAGGAACACGATTTGTTTGAACTCTCTTCTTCAAAATCATTCTCCTTTTCCTTCTCCATCTCCTTTTCTTCTTCTTTCTCCTTCTTCTTTTGATTTTCTTTCTCCTTATCCATATCCATACCAGAGGCATCTTGCTTTTCTTGTTGACTAGAGACACCTTCTCCTTCTTGCTATCTAGAGGGTCCTTGTACTTCTTGCCGACCAAATATATCCTTCTCATTTGCATTAACTGGAGGGGGAATATTATTAGTTTCTTGTTCATCTAGAGGAACTTGTACATTCATTTCAACATTAGTATCATGCTTTTCTAGAGACTCCTATACAACCACATCAACTTCACTTTGCAATTCATCAATAATTTTCTTTGTAGCATCTTCAATTTCAAGCTTAATCTTTCATCTTCAATTTTAGACTAAATCTTTCTTTTGATGTCCTCATCAATGCTCATCGGAATATCTATTCTTCTCTTGGTGTGAAGCTTCTTAGCTCATCTCCAAACTATATTCTCTTTTTCTTCCTAGGAGACCGAGATCCTAGCCTTGTCAATTGCTTGTAGTTTCAATTCTTCATCAACCTTGATTGTTTCTTCTCTTATCTACCTTAAAGCCTCAGCTAGGTTATCCAAAGCTTTATCAAACATTCTACTAAAAGAAATGTTTTTCTTAAGCATGTATTCAATAACAACCTTCTCAATAGTCTTCTTGTCTTCTAAAGGAAAATTTAGATGCAACTCCATTGTATCATTTAGCAACTCATGCCAAACCACTTCAAAAGATGAAGTATGATCAATTTCACTCAACCAGGCATGGATGTAAATCCTCACTTCTTTAGAGTAAACCACATCCACTGGAACCTTTGAGAATGTGCCATATTTTCAACTTATATTTTTTTGAATGGAAACTTCTTTTATTTGGGCTTGGGTTTCTCCACAACATCGATCA
This sequence comes from Sequoia sempervirens, assembly GCA_007258455.2. NCBI lineage: Eukaryota > Viridiplantae > Streptophyta > Pinopsida > Cupressales > Cupressaceae > Sequoia > Sequoia sempervirens. The sequence goes on along the minus strand of VDFB02058242.1, from coordinate 610,298,725 downwards.
CCTAAAGTGTTGCCATTGGAATTCCTTCAAAAATCTTCAAAAATCACAGTTAGGGTTTTACACAAATAGCTTGAAAACCTTCTCTCACTTCTCCTCTTCAAACACAATGCTCTTGATTGCAAATGAGGTCAAATGATCCAAAAAACTCATAAAAGTATTTTCACTTTCCCTAACTTTCCATCATAAATGTGTTTGTACTTGTTAGGTAGATCAGCTACTAGAGATCTTTGTGTTATCACAGGGATACAATGCAACTCAACACACCTCCATAAACCATTCACTTGCTTTGGAACCTTCATCAAAAGGTTCATTCTGGCTCATCAAATCTACACACTAGATAATCTTATCCTTTTCAAGGAACTAAAATGTTTGCAAATCATAGCCCCCCTAAGATAATGTTCTATCTCAGTTTTTCATAAGATCTTGTGTAGAATGCATAAGTGTAGTATCATCCTTATTCTCATTTTCTTGGCCTTGCTTTTCCTTCCAAACCTTTTCATTACCCTTCTTTTACTAATTTAGGGTTGTATCTTTCTTCTGGTTCTAAATAGGTGGCTTCACAAAACCACTTATAGAAAATTTTTCCTTATTCCTAACCTTATTACACTTGTAGCATACAATATTGTGCTCCAGAACAAAGTTGTTCCTCTTCACCTTAGTTCTACACTCAGTAGCCTTATGACCAAAATTGTTGCATGTATAGCAATATCCATGAAATGAAATTGTTGGGATATGGTGTTGTACACCATTGCATAAAATGTTATATTATAATATTGTAATTAAAAAAATATTTAGTTTTGATGCACCTAGGTGGTGTGGTTAATCACACTAGGTAATTATTTGGGGGCTACTTTATGTTGTATTGTAACATTGTTTTATTATTTAATGTGTGGGAGACATGTGATAATAATTTAATATTAGGGAAAATATTAAATAAAGTGGAAACTTAGTACCCAATATTAAATAAGGGATTATTGGTTTTGTGTTCACATGGTTTTTTGGCACATGGTTTTATCTTACCACTTGGTTGTATTTGTGTGAGATTGAGTCTATAAAAGCAAACACATGTTTAGTGGTTAAGGTTGGCTAGGTGAGTGGGTTGTCATTATTGAGTTTTTCTGGGGAGTGCATATGTGAAGCATGACATGGGATGTGTGGATTCATGCTTGGACACATGAGGATGCATTGAGAGGCTTGGTGCTTTAGAGGTATTCATTTTAACTCTTGTATTGCTTTATTGCTGAATAATATGATGGAGTATGGATGCTTTTGGAGGCTAGGTTTTTCCCTCTTGAGGATTTTCCCAAGGTATATCTTGTGTTATCTTGTGGCTTGTCTATTTGATTTATGTATTATGGTTACTTGTATGCATGTTTATCTCTCATGGGGTTACGTAGGAAATGGAATAATTTTGTGGGTTGAATGTATTATTTTCTAACAAGTGGTATCAGAGCTTTCAGGGTTGATGGTTTTTTGTTATAACCCTAGTTTGAGAGTTTTTGCAAAGTTGAAGCCATGTCTATGCATGAAAGATTTGAGGCATTACAAGATATGGGACACATGTTGTAGGTATTTGTATGTAGATTTGGGCTTTTGGGTTGTCAAGATTTGTTGGGTTTATTGCAAATCTAAAGATTTCAAAATTTGGGTTAGAGGTTTCTTGGTTTGAGTTTTCATATGAGGTTTTTGCAGGGAAAATTTCATGGATGACGTCTTGAGAAAAAACTGACCCCACCATTGGATCTAGGAGGCTTGAGACATGAAAAATGACATAAAATTCTTGAATTTTAAAAAATTTAATATTTGTTTTGGAGTGGGGCCCACTAAGAGGTTGCTTATATAGTCAAATCATACATTTTTCAAACTTGAATAACTTTCTCCCATAGAGCTGGATTTTCAACTTCTTATACTCGTTGGAAAGCTAGTTCTAAGCACTATGCAACACAGTGTGTGTTTGGTTTTCTTATTTTTCCATTTTGATTGGTTTTTGGGGCCTGGAAGTTAGATGTTATTAGTTGCACAGTTTTGAGCATAACTTTTGCATACAAAATTGTATTTTCAATTTCGGATAAGCGTTGGAGAGAATTTATAGTGTACTATATAGTGGTTCAAATTGTTTATCAGTTTGTTGTGTTGGATGAGTTTGGTACTTGTTTGGTCACTTGAGATTCAGGGTATGATTGTGTGAGCATCCAGACGAATCAAGAGGCGAAACCTTGAGGAAGTACATGTTTTTATATGATATTTATGATGGTATAGTAGATTATTAGTTTATTTCTTCCTAATACAAGTATACAGGTGTTTTTCAGAGTTGGGATTTGATGGTGATAGGTACACAGGTTGTCTTCAAATTTAAGGACATGGTTTGACATGAGTGAAGACTTGGAGTCTTCTATGGGTGATAGTTGTGTGAAGTTATAATGATGGCTATGGTTATGGTGTCATGGGTATGTAGGTACATTTATGCATCAAGGTACGACATGATCATGTTTGTGGTTGTTTGGTGGTGATTTGGTTTGGTGTTAGGAGGTTGCTCTTATCCCCTAGATGCGTGTATGGTTCCTTGAATATGGTTACTCATTTGTGGGCATGTTAGGAAAATTAAATTTGTGGTTGATTTGGTTTTTGAGCCTTGATGTCTACAAGATTATCTTCTTTGATATCTCAGTTTGTAGGTTACTCGTGGGTTGATGTGGGGGAACGTCTAAAACTATATCTGTCATGACTCAATTGAAAACTTTGAGCCAATCACATGTACCAACTACAACAAAGAAGACATAAAATACATCAAAATGGACCATGATATGTATGAAAAAATAAGTAAACTAATAACAAAAAGTAAATAACACATCACATCACCTAGATCATCGGCTCGCTAATCAGGATCCCAATACGACACTATGGTGTCTCCACCTGGATTCCCCTGAGAAGCTAGTGGTGTGGTGAGAGCTGCATGACTGCTCTCCCCATGCTTGTAGGTTTGTGGTCTCTTGAGAGTGGTACACTATGCTCATGATGTATGAGGATGAGATGTAGATGTCTCCTCAGGGCATCCTTGGCCTATGTGTTCTCCTCGGGATCTTACGTTACTAGCTGTTGATCCTCCTCATCCTCATCATTGCCATCCTTGCTTGCATTTCCATCAACATCCTCATCCTCCCTCTTTCTGCAATCCTCTCGATGTCATGGTCAAGGCTCAGGGTTTCCTGTAGAATGGTCGACAAGGAAGATAGGATTTGGATGTGTGGTCCTCCACCACCTCTTGTATGCAACTGTGATGCTGATATTATCCTTGTCAAATACCAAGTGCGCATCTCACTCCCATCATTCAAGTTGCTCAAGGTGATGTTTTGGATGGTGGGACAAGGCATGTCCTATGGCCTAGTGCCACTACATAAAAATCTCAATATGGAGGCCGAAGAGTAGGTACTATCTAAGGCTGCCAAACTATCTAATCACATGATCATAATAGAATGGCATGATGATGTGATCATGTCACCCAACAAATAATCTATCTTGCTCATCTTAGATAGCTATTGTGCTAGACCTAGCCACTCTTGAAGGGTCGTGTATGGTTTCCAAATGATATCATCATCATCCAGTTGGTCAAAGGTGACTATCTAGTATAACATATCTTTGAAATGCTAGGATTGCCTAAGGTGTAACAAACTACTTGTGGGTGGGTAGATCCATGGGGTTTCCTTGGGATATCCAGCCATATTCGTACAAGTAATATGCTCAAAATCCCATACCTAAAGAAGAATACAAATCATAATACTATTGGCTTCCTAATAAATAAAGTGACCAAGATCATAATAAAGATGTACTAACATGCTCCTTCCTTGGGAAAATACTACCTAATCACTCTCCATTGCTCATATGGTGTGTACGAGGCCTCCATCAAGGTGTGTGCCTCGTCTATTAGGCACTAGAGATAGAGTGATGGTGATGATCATAAGTTGTCAAATCAGTGGTACATTAGTGCATGAATATAGTAGCCACTTCAGCAGAATATGGCCCCTTCTCTCATGAGCTATGTGATGACCAACACAATAAAACATATCTCTCATGATAGATCTTGAGGGCTCTAAAAATCATCATGATGCATGATCTTTCCTTGTATGGGTATCTTGAGTATGCGATATACATCCTCAAGCATGATTTTCATCTCCCTCATCAGAAGATGGAAGGTGGAAGTGTTTGCATCCCATCACTCTACAAGTGCCATTGATATAGCATCATGATATCGCAACCTGGCAACATGGTGTAGACACAGTATAACCTGGCGGTGCATAGGTGTTACTACTCCTCGATCGGGAGTCATGTGGCTTGCTCTCAAAGTAATGAAAATAAATTTCCTCCAAGCTGCTATCGTGTGTGTTGTGGGATCTATAGAAAGCAAAATGAATCATTAGTAGTGCATCAAAATCATCAATCAATCAATTAGATAAGTATAAAAACTCTAAATCTAGACATTGGTGCCATTGTTGGACAAGGGCACCAATGTGGGACAAGGGTGCCACATATTTATGAAAAACCCTAAATATAGCATAAAATAATGAATTAAATTATAGGGAAGTGAAAAAGATACTCACCTCTACTACCACCATGCCTCATGAAGCATTCTCTCATAGAATCTCAAGCCTCGGGGGCTAGTATGGTCATTGCCTCGACATTCTCACTCCTAGGTTAAATGGTAACACATTCTAAACCTTCAAACAAAAAAAGTGAATGAATATCAAAAAGGTAATTTTTCTATAACTTATAGTCACATTTAGTAGTACTTTATTCAATTCAACATAACTAGAGCTAGAGAAATTTGATTTTGATGACTTCTGTTGTGTTTGATTTGTAGTTCTATTCTTGTTCATGTATTCTTGTTGAATTGGTGTTATGATTTCTTGACCTTATCACAAGAATTATCATCAACAAGCTCAACAATTTAATGTAGTTAGATTGCTACCCTAATTCTACCTCTGTAAAGCAAGTAGAATCAGGGGGCATACATCTACCCTCAAATTTAATTCTCCTTAGAATTTATGAACTAACATATTTGTTTTTAGGTACAAAATGATATTTGACTATCTATTGATTCAATTTTGTAGGATGTGGTTCCTAACATTGTGGTTTTGTAGATTAACTACATTAGAGGCTTCATTCTCTCATTTGATGAATGATCTATAGTATCATTTCAAAATATCATTTTATGATATGGTTTACTTTTGGTACTTTAGTTTGCATATGCACGTAGTTTCATATGGTTGCTAAACTGGGGGATAAATGTAGCATCAAAAATTGTACTCCCTTTTAGGTGAAAGAAAATTTCACACTTTATTTGGGACCTACTTGAGTGACCCTTTCATCAATGCATTTAAACATTCCCTAATCATACCCTAATTTCCTAAATTACGTATTTCATAGCCCATTTAATCATTTTTTGAGAAATCACATGTACAAAGCCAAGAAAACATTTAATATTTTTCTCCTGACACTTTACACCCCACAAAATAGGGTTGGGACATAGTCGCCTTAGGTGACAGTCCCCCTTTTTTTCCTCCAAATTTTAATATGTTGAGGACAACAATTTGTTATTTGAATTTCAAATGTCAAATGTTGGCTATCAAGATCTAGTTTATTGGAAATTAGATTAAATGCCTATAAATACCTAGTCATTTCACCATTTGAGAACTAATTGAAAAATAATAAGAAAGAGATTATTGTGATAATTGCATTCTACCAAAATACATTTGAATTTACAAGTTTTCAAGCATATTTTTTTATTTGATCAAGTTTCATTCAATGATTGGATTTTGATGCCAATAGAATGACATGGTGGAATCTAGGTTTGGAAAGTGCTCTTGGCAATTTTCTACAACCTAATGACTTGTTTTCAAATTGTTCTCATCTTCAAACTTTATACTATTTGCTACCTAAGGTGAGGTATCATTGTGTTTTAAATTTCTTAAGGGTATTTAGCTTTCTCTTAAGTAGATCTTATCATTTATCATTTAGGAATCATTTTCTAACACACTGGAGTAGGGTTTTATGTATTTTAGCTCATTACAACCTTAAATACACTTAAGGTTAATAGCACACACACTTTTATCAATCAGTTTATTGACTAGTTGTGGAGGTAGAAATATCAATGATTTCAAAAGTTTTTGTAAATGTAAAAAACATCAAGTACACCAAAATGTGATGTGGGAAAAAATAAGGGTCTAAATCACACCTTTCCCAATATTACATTAGAGAGGAACCAAAATTGATCACATGAGACCACTTGGCTACTATCCTCAATGGAAGAGCCAAAACAATTGATCAGGGTTTTGGTCCTCTTTCTATTTGTGGGGTTGTTTGAATGATTAGGAAATGAATTGATTTGATTTTATGAGTGTAAAACTAGGTTAACTATGAATCTAGAGAAAATTGATGTTATTTTAGGAAATTACAAGATTGAAACACAAAAATTGAAGATAGAAAAGCATAATGCAGAGACAAAAGATCTTGACATGTAAATTAGGGGTGAAATTGTCTAGTCAAGGATGGTGGCACCCTAAACTACAAGATGCTACTTTCTAGAATCTTTGAATAGGTCTTAGTAGGTTATAGTTTGTAGGTTCTTTCCTCTTGGACTTGTTGACGTGTCTGATGGCACAACAACATGCAAACAAAATATTGCTACTCTGTTTCACCTGAAAGAGAAAGACAACACATGGATGTCTTAGCTCCCAAGGTCTTTGTAGTTGGTTCTCAACTGTGCCGATGTTGCTCAGTGGTCAATGTAACAATAATATTCAAGGGGCTTGCTGGTGTTGAGCTTCTGGATTGTTCTAAGATCAAGCACAAATTTAAACCTACTTTAAATGGGGTTTTTAAAGAAACATAAAAAAAGATAGATCAAGGTTTTGGTACTGAAAAGAATGATAATTCATCTAACTTAACCAGACTTGTTACCTCTCAAGGCATTACTAACTAAAACTGAAGAATAAAATTAACTTGTGATTAACACCAGTTGCATTCATTCATAGTGTTGATTTCAACAACTAATTATAAGTTACCATTTAAACAAAACACAAAATAAGATTTAATTCCTTGAAAGCCTTCAAAATCAGATGATTAACTTAAGATAAATACCATTCTGGAACATAGTATGAAGTAGATTCGAATCTGGTTGCTTCTACTGTTAGTGAGACAAATAAGCAACATTTACAAATCTGGCACAATCACCAGTGTACAAAAAACCCGTGTCTTCAGACTAATTCCATTTACACTAAAGAAATTGGAAGGATACATTCCATCGTATGCCAAATCTAATTCCTAACTGAGAAGACAAAAGAAGCTCCCTTTACTAAGAAACAAGATGCAGTTCTATCTCCTCTATCCTTCAGAAAATCTGATGAGAACTATCTACTCTAGTCCTTTTCTATTTCTTCTCTCTAACTCCTAACTTTTAACTTCCAACCAAAAATAGAAGACCCCCTTTACAAAGAGGCAAGAATGCCATATATACACCACCTCTTGATAAGAATGTCAGCCCCCGTTTTTAGGGTTTACAAAATGCCCGTTCGTTGCAAGAGGGTCTATGTCTAGATCTTTTGAATAAAGTTGGTTCTGCATTAAATGCGAATCCCTGCTGTCCATGTCGGTGAGAGATTGTTCTAGGCATCCTCAGATCTTTTGCAGCTACCACATTAACTCCAACGCCTTCGTGTCCATCTTCAAACTCCAGCGGAGCTGCTTTGAGTGCCCTAAAATATCACCATTAATGCCGAGCTACCCCTGTCAGTAGATACCAGTTGTCCCTTTGACTCACAGTTTCCTTCTTCTTCTTTGGCTCTCTTCTCGCTTGAGATCGATCCCTCTGCAAGTTGTCAGTGAGACTAACTTCCTTCGCCGAGACACTATACCGAAGTCGTGTCCCTTTGCTGAGAACCCACTTCACTTCAGGGGGACTTTGCTTGGTCGGCGAGACGTTACATTGCGCTCAACATGTTACACTGAGGGCACAAAATATGTCGGCGGGACCCCATCGGGTCGGCAAGACCTTATTCCTTCGGCCAGACATCACGCCAAACTTAGATCCTTTGGCGAAACTTCCTCGAGAGACATCTTCAGATAAATAACTCGATCCTACAAAACAGAAGCCTCCATTAGTTCTCAAAGGCAAATAAAATATATCATTATTTATCATGTCTTTAATTTTACCAAAAAGAAACACAACTCCGGTGGAGGCAGAAGCGGGACCAAGACAGAACCGGAAACAACACCTACCCTCAACACTGGCAGGGGCAGAATCAAAACCGAATCGAGATGAGAGGCAAAATGGATGAATCCTGGCGAAACCGGGATTGGGACAAAAGGGACCCCGGAACGACATCCCTCGCCTTTAAAACTTGCAGGGGTGGGGCCAAAAAGAAAATCGGAACCGGGACCGGAGTCAGGATGGGAACGAGCTATGGAAATAATCAACATTTCCAAGCTCAGCTCTCATTCCGGCTCCGCGTCCGCAAAGGAAACTAAAATGCGAAGGATAGGGAAACAAATGCCGGCGGGGTCAGAGCAAAAACTAATCCCAGGTGAAGCACAATGGGGGTGGGGTCAGAACCAAATCCAAAATTGTAACTTCTTCAAAGTTTCAGTTTTGGATTTCATCGCGGACCCTCCTCCGAGAAACATACAAAGACAAAAATAAAAAAAGGGGGAAAGGAAGAAAAACACCCCGTGACCAAGCGGTGGGCTAGGGCAACAAGCACGAACAAGCGACGAAGGATGGAACCAAACTGAGCGAGAAACTTGTTTGAGTTAGTCCGGTCGAACACAGAAACATCACCGAAAAAACGAAGAAAGAAAGGAAAAAGAGGAAGGGGAGGGAAATTCTAAAACAAAAAAAAAAGAATAGAAAAGCCAAAGAATGACAAAATGCAGAATTGGGACGGGAACAGAACAAGAACCTGAAACTTATGAAAGTTTCAAGGTTTAGTTCTAGTTCCGGTTCCGTGTCCACCGGAACAAACCAAAACACGAAGGGGAGAACTCGACGGCGAAGAGAGAGAAAGGGAAAGGCGAAGTCGAGGCTGAGATGGAACCCGAACAAAAAAACTTGAAATAGTTTAACATTTCGATTCGGACTCAGATCCGACTTTGACAAAGAACAAAAGATGAAGACAAAGAACTGTCGGAACTGGAACCGGGGATGAAACAAGACTAGAACTTATAAGGAATTTCCAAGTCTTGTATTGGTCCTGGTTCCACTTTCAACAGAACTTAAAAGAAAAATGCCTAAGGCAGAAAACCAAAGGCCAAAGGGATAAACAAAAAGTGGGGACCCATTTTGTTCCAGAATAAAATGGGGTGGTTATGCAAGGCATAACAAATGGTGACTCGGTTGGGAAAATGGTTTAACCATTTTCAAGAAACTGAAGGATTCAGCTACCCAGAAACTTTGGTTTATGAACATCACAACTCCAGTTGGGTCAGTTTTAACAAGCAAGGTTGAGCTAGAATCTCAAATGTAAATCAACACTAGCTACCCTGAATCTATGTGTGTGCTTGATTGTACATCACTTTTTTATAAAGTTTTCTTCATCTTTCGAACAAAAATGTGCAAGATTTGAGCTACATGAGTTGATCCCCTTAGCTGTTGTGCAATGATATCCTGGGCATTGCTCTGCTACCAGTCAGGTGTCCATAGCCCCGACGAAGATACCTCTAGTTTTCTCACAGCATTGCTCTACTGCCAGTCAAGCGTCCATAGTCCCGGTAGAGATACTGGAATCACCCATTCATATTGAGTCCTCTTTCTCTTTAGATAGTTCTCTTTTTCTTTTTCTTTTTTTTTCTCTTGAAGTTTTAGATATTTCATTCAATTTTCCTCAATATGTCAGATGTTTAATATCTGATCTAGGTTGAAAACTACCATGGACCTCGTAACAACACTTGGGAATCAGATTTTTCACTCAAATCTTACAACATTATCACCCTAGGACAAATATGCCATTACAAAGGGAGATGATCTTAATGATTTGTGAAAGATTCAGGGGTAGCTAATGAAGGCCATTTACTTTGCACCTTGTTCTCAGGACTTTCCACAACTCATGTTGAGAATGGGCATAAAACAAAGAATTTAGGACAAGAGCACCCAATTAGTAAGCCTGAAAATATCTAAACCACTTTTCTCCTAACAACCAAAGTATGCTTCAGATAACAACCCATCATTTCAAGATGGAAAGAAATAGACCAACCCCCAAAGAACAAAACAAGATTGACACCAAAGAATAAAGGAAACAAGAGGATAGAAAAAGGAACAAGCGAACACGGACCCAAAACTATTTACAAACAAAAAACCAAACTATTTACAAGCAGGAAACAAACAAATTATTTACACAAAGAACAGAAAAAAGCTTACACACAAAACAGAGAATCAACATGCTTTACGAATCAAAATAATGCTTAAGAAATTGTCCACTGACAGGCAAGGGAATAGGTTCTCCAGTTAAACTACGCAGTCTGAAAGTATTTTCTCCTAGGATCTCAGCAATCTAATAAGGACCTAGCCAGAGTTTATCAAATTTTTGGTGACTGCCCTTATTTTCACTAGCTTTATCCCATAACAACACAAGGTCTAATATCCTAAAAGCTTTTATTTTGGCTCTTTTGTCAAACCAACGTTTGACAATAGCCTGGTGCTTAAAGAATTGTTGCAAGGCGGCATCCCTCTGCTCTTCTAATTTCAACAAAGCAGCCAATCTTACCTCTATCCTATTGTCACTAGAGTAGAATTTATGCATGAACTCAAGGATAGGTATTTGAAAATGGATAGGGAACACAGGCTCTTGTCCATACACTAGTTTGAGTGGTGAAGTAGTTAAAGCATCCTTAATCCTAGTCCTATCCGCCCATAATGCAAATCTCAGCTGGGTATGCCAGTCTCTAGGGTTGTTCTCTAGCAATTTTCTAATTACCCCTAAAGGATTCTTATTGGTTGATTCCGCAACTCCATTTCCTTGTGGGTAATGGTTTGAAGAATACTTCAAGACAATTTTGTGATCATATGCCCAGGAAATAAACTCAGCAGAAGAAAAGGAAGAGCCATTGTCACATACCAACGCGAAGGGTACCCCAAACCTTGTAGTGATGCACTCGGTGAGGAACTTGATCACTACCTTTGTGGTGCTGTTCTTGTAGGGTATAGCCTCCGTCCATCTTGTGCAATAATCAGTAGTAGTCAAAATAAACTTGTTCCCTATAGAAGAGTTTGGGTTAATCACCCCAATAAAATCCAGCGCCCACTGGGCAAATGGCCTTACCTTGTAAATAGGCTGCAATGGCATAGTTGGATGGCGTTCCCTTGATGCAAAAATCTGACATATATGTCATGTTCTCACATGCTGATGGGCATCTTTGAACACATAGGGCTAGTAATAACCTAATCTGAGGATCTGGTGTGCCAATGAGTCTGCAAACCCATGACCTGTGCCATGTTTCCCATGAAACTCATAGATCACGTGTTTGGCCTCTTGCTGATCAAGGCATCTCAAGTATACTCCTTTGAAATTCTTCCTATATAGCAACCCTCCTTTGAGCATGTAATGAGAGCTCTTCATTCTTAGCGCTCTCCTTTGGGTTGCACTCATCCCTTCTGGACATCGATTGTTGAGCATATAGTAAACTACACCAGCATACCAAGGGTCGTTAGAGAAAGACTGGGTCGTGTATTGCTGACAGATGATGTTGTCACCAGCGTTCGCCATGGACTGAGACAAGCTTGTACCCCTGACTAGTTTCATAGGGCATATCTCTAGATCAAACTCTTGCAAGATGGCCATCCATTTCCCTCTTCTTTCTCCCAGCTCGCTCTACATAAGTAGAGATTTCACAGTAGCATCAGGAACTACAACAATGATTTGGCTTCAGAGAATGTAGTGCCTGAAATTTTTGATAGCTCAGACTAGCGCAAAAGCTTGTTTTTTAAGAGGTGGGTATTTCACCTCAGCATTCTTGAATGGAGAACTCATGAAAGCGATTGGCTTCTCTTCCCCCTCTTCTCTTCATTGAGTTAGGACAGTTGCACAAGAATGTTCAGAGGCAAAAGAATAAATATAGAACGGCCTCAAGTAGTTAGGGCTAGTGAGGACTGGAGCTTCCAAGATGGATCGCTTGACTTGAGAAAATGCAGCCTTTGCCTCATCACCCCACTCTATTTTGGCATCTTTCTTCATCATTTGATTCAATGGTTTTACAATCTCTTCAAAGCCCGTGATAAACTTTCTCACGAAGTTGATCTTTCCAAAGAAAGACCTCATTTCTTTCTTGCTTCCTGGCATGGCTATCTTGAGGATGGACTCAACTAGATCTAGGTCGATTGATATTCCCCTTTCTGATATTATGTGTCCCAAAATCTTCCCTTCAGAAACTACGAACACACTTTTTGGGATTCAAGGAGACTCCATACTGGATACATATTTGAAGAACTTTGGCTAAGTCCATAGCATGGTTCAGTCGATCTTTGGAGAATACTGTCAAGTCGTCCATGTAAACAATAATGCATTTACCGATTAAGTCCTTGAATGCTATGTCCATGGCGTGCTGAAAAGTTGCTCCAGTGTTTATCAAACCGAATGGCATTCTTCTATATGCGAACATGCCCCACTTTGTAGTGAAGGTCGTCTTCATCCTATCTTCATAGTTAACCATTACCTAATTGTACCGAAAGTAACCATCCAAGAATGATATCATTTGAGATCCATTAACAATCTGCAAGACTTCTTCCAAAGAAGGGAGTGGGTAGTTATCCTTTTCTGAAGCTCTATTCAGATTTTTGAAGTTGACACACAACCTAATCTCTTCGTTCTTCTTATGGACTGGAACTAAGTTAGCCACCCATGTTGAATGGCATACAGGGAAGATTATCCTTACAGAGAGCAATTTCTGAACTTCTTTAAGGATCAATGGTTCAATCAAGGCGTTGACAGGGCTTTGTTTTTATCAAAATGGCTTAGCTTCAGGCTTGAGGGGAATAGTATGGGTCATTACAGTAGCATCAAATATCTTTAGGTCTTCATACCCCCAGGCTATTGCAGCAATATCTTTCTTAAGTGCCATCAATATGTCCTTTCTGATTGCCTCAGGGTAGGCTTTCCCTATGTAGACATTCCTTTCAGGGTCAGAATCAACTAAGTTAACAATTTCGTATTCACCTGCTTTATCTTTAGCTGATATCTTGTCTCGAGCCCTTGGGTCTAAATCAAAAATTCTTTCCAAGGCCACCATTCCCTTGGGAATGCTATTTCTTTTCAAATTGAGGACCCCTTCTATATCACAATCTTCAAGGCTTCAATCCCCTTGATATCTATTGGACTCATCAATAATTTTCCCCTCAAAAACATCTGAGCTTGCCAAGAAAGCAAGAATATGCCAATCATCATCAAAGACCTGAAAATTTCTGACATTATCAAGAACAACAAGGGTGGAAATTAATTCCACGAAGAATTTTTTTAGCTTGGAGCCTTGCATAGGTTCCAGGGTGCTTGCAGCAACAACTAATGAATCAGCTACCTGATTTTCTTCCCTAGGGATTAAGCTAATCCCGAAGGCATCAAAGTCCTCAATCAGGTTCCATACCTGATTTCTATAAGCTACCAGCCTTCTGTTGTGACATGTGTACTGGCTACGCACCTGCTTGATAACAATTTTTGAATCTCCCTTGGCCATCAAGGTTGTGACTTTCTTCTTATGTGCAAACATCAATCCCCATGCCAGAGCTTCATATTCTACTACGTTGTTTGTGCATCCAAATTGCAATCTGTAAGAAGCAAAGAAGGTTTTCCCTTTCAGGCTAGTTAGTTCAATCCCAACACCACAACCTTTCTTAGATTTTGATCCATCAAACTTAAGGGTCCACAGCTGATCATGGGTTGGAGTTGGTTCTTTTGAGGTCATTGTGGGCATTTGGATAGAATGAACCATGGGTGGGGTTAATTGATCTTTTGGATTAGATATAGGGAACGAGTGTTCAATAGGTTCCTCAGGAGTAAATCCCAATCCCTGCATAGATGTATTATGTGACCCAAAGTTATCTTCTTGACATTCACTTGTATCTTTGGTTAACCCCATGGGTTTTGGTATATTCACAAGTGCAGGGGTGTCAAACAAACCTTGGGGTCACTCCTTACTAATATGCTGATTCAGACATATGTCTGGGGTAGGTTCAATTTGAGAAGGAACTTCCTTTGAAGGTATCCCATTTCTGGTTAACATTATTGCTTCCTTGGCTTCAAATGGGAAGTGATCTGCAATGGTCTCAGGGTGACCTGAGCTAGCATCCTCAGCTTGGGAAACATGATTTAAAATGTCAATGCAGGGCTGACAAGTCAATTCAGAATGATTTTGGTAATGTACCCTGCACCAATTAGGGAGTAGGAGGCTTTGCAGATCGATATCTTCCCCCAAGACAAGCTGATCTTGTTGCAGCTTTTTGATCAATGCCTGTTGATTTTCATTAATCATTGGATCAGGGAACTTTGGTATTGTCAGTCCTTTAGGATCAAGAATGGAAAAGGTTAAAATTTCATCTCTTTTGTACACCCCTATCCCAGTTTTGAAATAGGCTACCTCAATGGGGCAATCATATTCAGTGATGATATGCTTGAGGCGAGGCTCACTTTCAATCCTAATCTGAGTAAGAATCCCTCTCCATGGTAGCCACATATGCGAAAAGTCAAGGGAGAGATATCCCCCTAGACTTTTCATCAAATCTCTACTCAGTAGCATACCATAGGTCTCGGGAATGTCTGCTACTTGAATATCTATGTTTGTTAGGATCATAGGGTCAGATCCTACTTGAACATATATGTTTCTTAATTCCCCCACCAGATTAACCTCTATTTTGTCAAGTTGGATGAACTTCTTGTTTTTCTGAATGGGGTTCAATCCCAACTTCTTGCATATGGAGAATGGCATAACATTGCCTGAAGCACCTGAATCTAACAAACAATTGTGTAGGTTCTTCCCACAAATTCTTAAACTCAAAAGGAATGGTGGAGTACCTACCTTGTTTCTGTACAAAACTGCATTCGCGTCCTCAGCAGTTGCCACCTTGTTCTTTCCTTTTGATTTGTCAGCTTGCTCCAAAGCTTTTAGCACTATCTCCCTTTGGGCAGGGCACCACTTTAAAATGTCAAAATAGGACAAAGAAGTTTTCTGTTTCTGCATCTCAGAAACAATATCAAATTATGTTTTACAACTTGCACTACCTTTGAAGACACCAGAGGGATTACCTTTGTTTTGGAGGTCAATTGGGCCTTTTGGTGGGGGAGGATTGTTATCAACATTTTGATTTGGAGGCACCATGTGACTTGGTGGCGCTGATGAGGTGAATGGACCCTTATTTTGATTCCTCAGGAAGTACCCTCCTTTCGTCTGAAAGGCTTGGGCATCATATGAATCTTCCTCCTGTTCATTCTCCTCTTGTCTTGGGAATGAAGGTTCCTCCTCAAAGAGGTCATAAGTCATTCTTGTATCTACTGAGCCGCCTTCTTTGTGAGGATTCCCTTGGAATTTTTGGGCATCTGCCTGTGCCATCTTGACAATTTTCTCCATTTTAGGGTAGTTCATCTCAGAATGGGTTGCAGTATCATGCAACCTGCACCAATTGGTCATGAAGTTGAGGTCAGCCATGTTTGCAGTATGTGATCTTTCCTCATTTGCTTGATAGTTATGAGAAACTCCACCATTATTAGGCCCTGTATTCCATTGTCTGTTATTATTTTGCCTTTGGTTATACCCTCTATTTTGGTTCTGATACCCTTGATTAGAGGAATTTTGGCCCTGATAACCCCTCTGGTTGTAATTGTTATGATTATGATAATTACCCTGATTTTAGGAGGGGTTCAATCGAAGCTGAGCCATGTCATTTGTAACTTGGGACAACGTTTTCTTCAAGGTTTCTACTTCATTTGTGAGCTGAGCTGTCTTCTCACTTTCCACATTCTTAGCAACAGGTGGCTGACCACCATGATTTGGTGTTCCAATTTGGTTATGAGGACCATGGGAACTTTGAGTAAGCTGTGATTGTTGATAGAGATCGGGAGTTCCAGCAGCAAAGAATGGAACAGATGGTTGAGTTTTAAACTCAGACATAGGCCCATAATGTGAAGAAGACATCCCTGGGACAGTGTTGAATAAAGGAGTTGGGCTATGCATCTGATATCCTATTGAAGGGAAACCTCCTCCCAGACTTCCTTGTTGAGAACTGATTTGTTGCTGCATCTTGATAGCTAGATGATAGACTTTGGATAGAGAATCAATATCAGCTGGTTGATAAGTCCTTTGCAAGAATAAGCCAAGCAAGGGGTCTATAACCCTAAAGTAAGCTTCAATGGCACTGTTCTCAACGACTAGATAGGGATCTTGCAATCTCCTATACATTCGTTGGAACCAGGTATTGAATAAAGGAAAGGGTTCACTTGGTTCCTTTCTGATGGTAGCGAACTGGTGGTATAAAAGAGTTGGATCCACATAAACCCTGAACTGATTGATGAAAGCATTTTCCAAGTGTGTCCAGGTTAGAATGGAGCCTTGAGGAAGATTGAGGTACCAATTGTATGCCATATCCCCTAAGGAGTAAGGGAACAACCTACAAACTACATCATGGTGAGCTATTTGAGCTCTGGTACAAGCATCCTTGAAAGCTTGTATGTGCTCTTCAACACTCCTTGATTCGCCATGAATGTACTTGGGGTAGAATCTTTTAGGTTTCTTAGGCATATTGTGAAAACCTCCAGGAATAGTCCCCAATGGAGAGGGATTATTCTGAAAGAACGCCATTGGTGGGGGTGGTGGTGGTTGAGCCAGCTGTTGTATGGGTTGAACCAGCTGTAATGACAGTTGAGATGGATTCGGTGGTGGATCGATGGGTATCCACTAGGGTATTGGTGAAAATCCTGTTGGAGTGAGCAGAGCTGATAAGGGTGGTATGATGGTTGAGCCAGTCTTATGACTCTTGTGTCTTGTTGGGGTCTTGATTTCTCTGAAAGGTAATGGATTTTCAATTGATTGGAGAACTCTGTGGGGCCTTCCTAGGGAGAAAAACCTAGTTTTATCTAGTTTTCCCTTCTAGGCCCTCCTTCTAGCGCCAGTTCCTATTGACGTGTTTGATGGCACAACAACATGCAAACAAAATATTGCTACTCTATTTCTCCTGAAAGAGAAAGACAACACATGGATGTCTTAGCTCCCAAGGTCTTTGTAGTTGGTTCTCAACTGTGCCGATGTTGTTCAGTGGTCAATGTAATAGTAATGTTCAAGGGGCTTGCTGGTGTTGAGCTTCTAGATTGTTCTAAGATCAAGCACAAATTTAAACCTACTTTAAATGGGGTTTTTAAAGAAACATAAAAAAAGATAGATCAAGGTTTTGGTAATGAAAAGAATGACAATTCATCTAACTTAACCAAACATGTTACCTCTCAAGGAATTACTAACTAAAACTGAAGAACAAAATTAACTTGTGATTAACACCAGTTGCATTCATTCACAGTGTTGATTTCAAAAACTAATTATAAGTTGCCATTTAAACAAAACACAAAATAAGATTTAATTCCTTGAAAGCCTTCAAAATCAAATGATTAACTTAAGATAAATACCATTCTGGAACACAATATGAAGTAGATTTGAATCTGGTTGCTTCTACTATTAGTGAGACAGATAAGCAGCATTTACAAATCTGGCACAATCACCAGTGTATAGAAAACCCGTGTCTTTAGACTACTTCCATTTACACTAAAGAAATTGGAAGGATACATTCCATCCTATGCCAAATCTAATTCCTAACTGAGAAGACAAAAGAAGCTCCCTTTACTAAGAAACAGGATGCAGTTCTATCTCCTCTATCCTTCAAAAAATTTGACGAGAACTATCTACTCTATTCCTTTTCTATTTCTTCTCTCTAACTCCTAACTTTTAACCTCCAACCAAAGAAAAGAAGACCCCCTTTACAAAGGGGCAAGAATTCCATATATACACCACCTCTTGAAAAGAATGTCAGCCCCCGTTTTTAGGGTTTACAAAATACTCGTCCATTGCAAGAGGGTCAACGTCTAGATCTCTTGAATAAAGTTGGTTCTGCATTAAATGTGAATCCCTACTGTCCATGTCAGTGAGATATTGTTCCAGGCATCCTCTTAGATCTTTCGCAGCTATCGCATTAACTCCAACACCTCCGTTTCAATCTTTGAACTCCAGTGGAGCTGCTTTGAGTGCCCTAAAATATCACCATTAATGCCGAGCTACCACTATCAGTAGATACTAGCTGTCCCTTTGACTCACGATTTCCTTCTTCTTCTTCAGCTCTCTTCCCGCTCGAGATCGGTCCCTCTGCAAGTTGTCGGCGAGACTAACTTCCTTCGCTGAGACACTATACCGAAGTCGCGTCCTTTCACCAAGAACCCACTTCATTTCGAGAGGACTTTGCTTTTTTGGTGAGACATTACATTGCGCTCAACATGTTACACTGAGGGCACAAAATATGTCGGCGGGACCCCATCGGGTCGGCAAGACCTTATTCCTTCGGCCAGACATCACGCTGAACTTAGATCCTTTGGCAAAACTTCCTTGAGAGACATCTTCACATAAATAACTCGATCCTGCAAAACAGATGCCTCCATTAGTTCTCAAAGGAAAATAAAATATATCATTATTTATCATGTCTTTAATTTTACCAAAAAGAAACACAACTTCGGTGGAGGCGGAAGCGGGACCAAGACAGAACCAGAAACAACACATACCCTCAAAACTAGCGGGGGCAGAATCAAAACCAAACCGGGATGAGAGGCAAAATGGACGAATCCTGGCGGAACCGGGATTGAGACAAAAGGGACCCTGGAACGACATCCCTCGCCTTTAAAACCGGTGGGGGTGGAGCTAAAAAGAAAATCAGAACCGAGACCGGAGTTGGGATGGGAACGAGCTATGGAAATAATCAACATTTCCAAGCTCAGCTCTCATTCCGGCTCCGCGTCCGCAAAGGAAACCAAAATGCGAAGGACAGGGAAACAAACGTCGGTGGGGTTTGAGCAAAAACCAATCCCGGGTGAAGCACAATGGGGGTGGGGTTGGAACCAAATCCGAAATTGAAACTTCTTCAAAGTTTTAGTGTCAGATTTCATCGCAGACCCGTCTCCGACAAACATACAAAGATGAAAAGAAAAAAGGGGGAAAGGAAGAAAAACACCCCATGACCAAATGATCAGAACGGGGGCAACAAATGACAAACAAGGCAGAACCGGGATCGAAACCAAACCCGAGCCAGAAACTTCTTCAAGTTTCAGGTTCGGATTCTATTCCGAACCCGCTTTCGACATCACCCGAAAAAGAAAAAAGGGAGAAGAAAGGAAAAAGAGGAAGGGGAGGGAAATCCCACAACAAAAAAAAAGAATCAAAAAGCCAAAGAATGACAAAACGTGAAACTGAGACCGGAATGGAACAAGAACCTGAAACTTATGAAAGTTTCAGGGTTCAGTTCTAGTTCCGGTTCCGAGTCTGCCGGAACAAACCAAAATGCGAAGGGGAGAACCCGACGGCGAAGAGAGAGAAAGGGAAAGGTGGAGTCGGGGCTGAGATGGAACCCAAACGAAAAAACTTTAAATAGTTTAACATTCCGATTCGAACCCGGATCCGACTCCGAGAAAGAACAAAAGACAAAGACAAAGAACCATCAGAACCGGAACTGTGGACGAAACAAGACCAAAACTTAGAAGGAATTTCCAAGTCCGATATTGGTCCCGGTTCTGCTTCTGACAGAACTTAAAATAAAAACACCTAAGGCAGAAAGCAAAAGGCCAAAGGGAAAAACAAAAAGGGGGGACCCATTTTGTTCCATAATAAAATGGGGTGGTTATGCAAGGCATAACAGGACTCAACTTCAAAACTTTGTTTGTTGATGAATAATTTTTCTTGCCCTAATTTGTTGAAATAGGAGACTTGAATGCTTGATCTTTCTATTAGGTCTTCAATCTTCTCCCAAATCCACTTCAGATTTTCTACCTACAAACAAAAGAGGGGAGAAATGGTTGTGCCATATAGGGGCTTCCCTAAGTCAAACCCCATTTTGGTGTTTCTACCTCCACAATGGGTATGATGATGTAAAGAGTGCTTAGCCTTGGTTGGGAAAAGGAAAATGGATGAAAATAAGTGATAAATAAAAAATGTTGCAACTTACAACTTAAAGATGATCTCTTTTATGAACTAAATTCATGATACACATCTCTTGCAAGTAAGATTTGTTTGATAATGGATAATCCTACAAGTGTTAGTACTCACAAAAAAATGAACTTAAAACATGAACAATCTTACTTATGAACTTGATGCATTGCTAACATGAATCTTGAGTGGGGAAAAAGTGTTGTAATAATGTTGCATATTTTTCTCTTGACTACTTTTTAGGATTTTTTCTTACTCAAAATTTTATCAGGTGTTTAATAGTGATACATTTAAGAAACCCCCTAAAAAATATAAAATCTTAGGGAATATTTCATTTTTTAGGAAAAAATATTAATTTCTATTGGCAAATCTTTCCTTTTTTGAAAAAAGTATTAATTTTATTGGCAATTTTTCTTACATCACTAAAATTCTATAGAAAATATTGGTAAATCTTAGAAAATAATATCATAAATTATGATGGTGAATCCTTCCATTTAAATAATTCATTCTTATAGAAAAGTAGGGGCTCAGGGGTGGAAATGATCGATGGGTTTGAGTAGAATCTATAATATTTTGTTGCCACCATTGATTTAAAATATAATCTAACGACCCTCATTGTATTTCACAAGTTAAAATGTACTCACGGTTTGTAATGCTCGTGGGGCCCAAAATCTCGTTGATCTCATTGATCTCCATGGAGATCAATGATCTAAAAGCAATTTCAGATCCCATGAACACTACAGATTACGAGTACACTTTAACTTGTGAAATACAATGAGGGTTGTTAGATTATGGAGATCAATGATCTAAAAGAAATTTTGGGCCCCATGAGCATTACAAATCGTGAGTACATTTTAACTTGTGAAATACAATGAGGTTCATTAGATTATATTTTAAATCAATGGCGACAACTAAAGATTGAAAATATGTCCCTAAAGAAACTAATAATTATGATATATTATTAACAAATTAATTTAGACTTCTACTATAGCACAAAATTTAGGTGAATCGGATCTAATCATGTATCAAATACTATGGAAATTTTTTGAGTTAAAAAGTTTAATAAAATAAATTATTTAGTGATTTAAATAAGACTAAGATATTTTTTTGTAAAAATATGGCAATTTAGATCACACTATGCAACTTGAACTGTTAGCCAAATTTTGATTCCCAAATTTCAACTATTAGCAAATTGGTGAATATTCCCCACTAAAACAATCACTAGTGTTTAAATGGTAAAAAAACTTATATTTATATGCATTTCTTCATTTCCTGTAAAATTAATTGTGAAATTTCAGCAAATGAATTTAGAAATTTGTAAACATAAAAATATCGATAATAACATATTAAAAATTGAGCCAAAATAGGTTGGTCAAGAGTAGTACCACCCTAGACTAGATCTATTTTTAAAATTTAATTGTCGTTAAATAAATACTTAGTTTTAATTCCTAGTTTATTTTGATTTTTTGAAAATGATAATAAAACATGAAAATTATGAGCATAATTAGGTCTAGGACCCTAAGTGGGAGCTAAACATAGTGTGAAATTGTCAAGGTTGACAATTTATGACACTACAGTTAGTGGATGAATTAGAATGTTATTTTTGGAAGTTGTGTCCATGTGAATTCAATTATCCAAAGATATTCATTTTTGTGTTTTAATATTCTCAAATTTTGTTCCCCTTGTGGGTGTAGGTTTTTGCATGAAACATTAGTTTTGGTAGTTCATTGTCTTGCGAATCTGTTTATGGTTTTCCTCTCCCATTGTTCTATAAATTAGAACTATGAGATAGTAGTTTTATGTGTTACTACAAGGACACAAGTGCTATTGAAATGTTAATTAGATTGATGGGAAAATTGTTTTGTTTATGTACTCTTGTTTTAGAAGATTAATATACACTTGAGTCTTGAGTCTCACTTTGATGGTGGAATTTTTTTTGAAAGGGACTCTCAATGTGCATCTAGTGTTTATGTGTCATATTCTTATGGTTTTTTTATTACTATTTTTTGTTATCTACTTTCACATAATCTCATAATCAATAATTCTATGTTGCATTAACAAATTTTAGATTTGTGTATTCTTTGAAGAGCTTACATTTGTACCAGTTTACCTTGTTTTAACAATATGTATCACAAAATGTGACAACATTGACAAACATACAAGATGTGGTAGCTAAACTAGAAGAGCACTTGGCATAAATAACCTTGTCTAGTGGAAGGAATCCATGGAGAACACTATTTTGAGGGTTATGCCAGAGCTCACACAAGTTACTTTTATTTGTATTTGAGTGTGTGGATTGAAAATTTTGTTTGTTCTTGTTTAATTTTGTATAGTATTTAAGGTTTCTAAGGATATAACATGTAAATGTGTCATGAGAATGTTGGTGTTGGAATGTAATAGATACAGATTATAACAACATTGAACTATAATAGATAGGTACTGAATGGTTAAGTGCCAAAATAAGTAGATGTAGGAAGATAATCATGCATATGATGTAGTTTAGGATATATTGTATTTTGCATGCATAGTACTTGTAGTGTGTTAAAAGCAAGTTCATGCATGCCTTGTAATTATGCATGATACCATCAGTAGTTTAGGTTGTGTTAGGGGGAAAATTCCTATATATACCCCTATTGTGTATGCTTTAAGATTTGCTAAAATATATTTTGATATGGAAATTGAATGAAGTGGTGATTTTCTTATTATATTGTTGTTACATGCATGGACTAGTTAGGAAATATGTGTCAATTCATCATGTAGGGAAAATTAGACAATGACAGATTTAATGTGCTTCAAGTGAGATTAAGAGAGATGCCAATGCACAAGGATTCATAAGTGTTTAGTCAAAGGTCGTTGCACACAAGGATTAAATGGTTATTAATTAGGTCCTTTTAGAACCACACATGTAATGTGAAGATTAAATGTTTAACAATATCCTTATGCACCAAATAACCCAAATTAACTAGTTGAAGCATATAGTATACTTTATATATAAGATCTACCTATGCCATGAACCCTATAAATAACATATGTAATGTTGAAGGACCATGTTAAGAGATTAACAACCTTAAATATTTTACTTTTGGGTGGTAAGGTCACAAGATATATGCAAGTAGTTTAGTGTGGGCATTATGTTTTCTCATAAAAATGTATTTTTTTTTATTTCTATGTTTTACCAATAAAAAATCATTTTCACTAATGACATTAAGAACAAATTTATAATAATAATAAAAAAATTGTTATATAAACATTAATAATATTTAATAACTATTAGAAACTTCACTTTTATTTATATGAATAAGACATAAAATGTCACATAATGAAACTCACAAAGAATGAAACCAAAATAATTTCTTCCATACAAGGAATGACATTCAATTACCCAATGGGAAGCAAGATAATGAAGAAGGTACAATTATGAGTTGGAAGCCAGTACCTAGAAGCCAAGACCCCCCTCAGAAGAAGCTAGATGATCTGACCCACCTCTGTTGAGTTGGAGGAAGAGGAATAGCCTTATTGCCAGGCTGGAAATTAGCTTTCCTTGAGATGTCCTGGTAATTTTGATTACTCTTAGGTAATGTATTTTAAGAAAAATAATATCATTCTCCAGTCTTTGTATCATGGGGTTTGATGAAGTAGTTGGCTGTGATTTGTTTGTATGCATCTCTCTCTTCCATTTTATGACCGTAATGAAGTCATCTTCTAGTTCAATAGCTAGTGTTTGTGTAGCTTTTAACATATTTATGGGTCCTCTTTGTAGAAGTAAACCGATGTCAGGGTGTTGTGCATTAATAAAGAAACATTTTTGCATCTCCTCATACGATATTTTTATAGCATCGATTCGTCTTACCAGCCTATTGAATTTTTCCACGAACTCCCTCATGGGCTCACTTGCTTCTTTCTTCAACTGTGTAACTTGCACTATCAAAGAAAGATCATCATCAAAACTTTTAAATTTGCTTTCAAATTCACTTCTCATAGTGGCCTAGTTGTCAATCGAACTACATGGTAACTAGTAAAACCATTATGTTGCAACATCCACTAAAGATTCTGCAAATAGCCTAACTGCTACATCTTCCTCTTGGACTCCAAGCACACCACAAGGTATAAAGAAAGCATCGATATGCTCTTCTAGTGAAATATTCCCATCACCTCTAAACTTGGGTAATTTTTTGTGGGAGCCTTTCAGCAAGTCATGTAGATTATTTCCTAGTCTCAAAGGACCAATAACAGCTCCCCAAAGGGATGGGTGGTTGATTAGCCATATTATGAGGAAAATTCACAACTACTAGGAGGACAATTTTGTGTAATATTAAGGCTTGAGAAGTGGAATAATCTGGGGGTGTCCTAGTTGGAGAGGTGGGTCTACTTCTGGCACCAACTCTTCTTTGAGGAGGGAAAATGTAGGAAAGATTATTTGTCTGCAAAGACTCAAAAACTGAATCTAAAATACCCCTACTTCTTTCTCCCCTAGTAAATCTTCAGGAATCTAGGATGGGACTACAAGTTCAATATGTATAACCTGGATAAGGCAAGTCAAATACTATCTTAACTTCTTCACTCCCTAATAGAGTCGCGAAAAAATTGTTGGCTAATAGATTGGGTACCTTGAGATAATATAGACTTCTTGCTCGAAAAGGTACCTCTATCCTAACAACTCTAGATAATTATCCTCTCTAAGAAAATAATTGCCCTTTGAATTGAAAGGTATAGCTCCCTTATATGATATTCAATGAATTCAAATAAATTTAAGATAAACACATGTATTCTTTTAACCCAAAAGCAGGAAAGGAAAAATCTGATATAAGAAAGATTCTTGATATCAGATGCAAATGGAAACAGTAAAGATATTGGCACAAAGACCAGTTCATGTAAGATGAATTGATAATGAAGTATTAGCCCAATATTATCTGAAAAGTGAAATCTATTACATATATAAATGCATATACTCACACACAAAAACAAGCATAAACATAAGAGATATACCTAAACACACAAATTTAAGAACCTCAAATTATCCCCATAGACTAGATGCACACATACAACTAGCAATTTCAAAACATAGTTAAGCAGAATTATATTCAAAGCATATAATATCAAGTCTTTGAAAATGGTTTCTAGAGAGTATCCTTTCCAAAAAAAAAAATATAAATAAGTGGATGAGTAACCGCTTCTTTTTCCTATAACTAACTAAAACTAAAGAAGTCTCTTCAAAATATGATAGAAATAATAAAGCAATTGAAAATTTATGATGGTGGTGCTTCACTTCCAGATTCCACAGATGTAGTGAGTCTTTTTTGCAAGGCTTAGAAAGCCTTTGTGACAGGTGGAAGCTCCTTATGTTGGGGGATAGTTATGTTCCCCATTCGTAACCTCCATGCTAATTGGCTATCGTAGACAACTGACATTCTATGGTCATATGTCTTCATAAGTCACATTGCTTGGGATAAGATGAGGTCCAATTCACTGAATTTCTTCAAGTTTTCAATGTTGAAAGATTGGGAATTGAAGATCCCATCAACTATTTTTTGAAAATTGTTCTCTAGGGCTTTAGCATTCTCTTTGCCTCCATCTCCTACCTTGTTAAGTTGCAATCCGAGTGCAAGAGATTCTTATGAACCTCCTCCAGAATTGAGTTGCATTTAGTTAGTATTTCCTAGAGTTTCTGTAAATCTTTCCTTGTGATTTGTAGCTTCCATTCTACACTTTTATTCCATATCAATAATGGGCATTAGCAACATTAGATATAATTTTATCTACAACCAACTTTTCTATCCCAAAACTTAACATCGCTTTGATTTCATTCAAATATTGGTTCCATATTGTTTCTTCTTTTTCAACAGCGATGATCTCTCTCTCAATTTTAGCCCTTGAAACATTGGCCCTTTGAAGAAATCCCAATGACTCAACGATGATTTGATTGCCTTTCTTTACCAAACCACCACTCCATTCATCAATAGCTTTTTCAAAAGTTTTAAAACTTTTCATCTTACTCATAGCTTCTTTTCCTATCATTGCCATGGGATCAGATGATTATTCAACTTGAGAAATTGGTTGAGGAGGAAGATCAAAGACCGACTTTAAGAATTTAGTCAAAACTTTGACCTATTTCTTCAATTCGTCTTTGCTCTCCTTGTACTTTTTAGATCTCTCAACCATCTTGGCCACAAATACCTGAAAGTTGTGTACATCTTTGTCTCTTGTAGGAGGTCCCAAATTAATCCTATCAATTTCAAAGTCAATTGCAATCACCTGAGTAACTTCTTTCTGTGTAGTGGGACATGCAACTTCCAGACACATATTCCTTGAACTGCAATCATCTATTAACCTAGCATTAGTCTTCAAATTCTTGGGATTTGGGGTTATTTGAAGCAATTGACTCACCATATCTTTCCTTGGAATATCTAGCTGCATTGCCTTCCTTTTCTTTGACAAAGTATCTTCTAGCCAAATAGGGGTAATAGGGATATTGATTGCCTTGGAACTGGAAGAGTCAAATAATGTTCTCTTCGTGGGAGGAGTATTTATTTTTATATCTTGTGATGAAGGTGGAGAATAACTTGTTTTCATAGGTTCATTTACCTCCTTGATAGGTGAAGATTGGCAAGATGAAGAGGATGTACTAATTTCAATGTTACCTTAATCACTTTATTTTCCTTGAGCCTCTTTATCCTTATATAGATGGGGTAGATCAATGAGATCTTCTCCACAATTTTTCTAAAACACATTCCTATTAGGAGGTTCCTCATCACTATCACCCTAGGTTCTTGACTACATCGCACATGAAACTAATCCAGAAGTCCCTGCGATAACAAAAGGTTGATCACTACCTCCTGCAGGTTGAGTATTCTATGACCTGGTTTGGGGGTGGGATTGTTCTATTTTCTTTTTAGTGACACACTCTTGAGTCCTTTCCAAAATGTCTACAATTATTGCTTCAATTTTCTCTACTTCCTTATTGCTGCAATCCATAACAAGGATGGGCCAATTTTCTATCAATTCAGTAAAGATTGGATCTACCAGATCAGATTCATCATCCTTAATTCCTTGTACATCTTAGTTCAAGCCATAAGTGACTATTTGTCTCAAATACAGTCTCATCCAATTTCTCCTCCTTACTTAAATTCATCAAAGCAGTCAGCCCAATAGTCCTCCAAGGTTGGCAGATGGAAGAAACTAGGTCCTGGTTTCAAATTATCTTTCACATAATCTTTGAGATCAAAAGGAAAATGCTCATCATAAGTATGCAAATTATACCTAGACATTTCCTTTTCTATGTTCAAAGCATCAAACATAGATTCACAAGTGAAGGGACCAAAACCAACTGGAAATTGCACAATTACTCTCCTTCGCTCTTGGCACCTTTTATTAACATCGCCTAGTTGTCTATAGACCTCAATCATTACAAATTTATCCTTCGGGTGCCTTGGGAGTTTTATAGGGAAACCGGTAAAACCACCAACTCTTATGTAAGAGAACCTTTGAAACTAGATAAAATGACCACCATAGAAGTTGAAAAATTGCATGGCTTCTAGTGAAAGCTGCATCTCAGTTTTCCCTTGTAACTCCCTAGTCATCCTCATGGTAAAGGTATCAGATATCCTTATGTGGTGAAGGAAACTCTTGTTCAGCTGTAGCTTATCAAGGTACTCAAAAATTGGTACCTGGTTACGGGGAAGGTCGCTTGGCCATGGTTTGGTGTTTGCAATGGCGTAAATTAAATATGAAGACATGTGGAATGCTTTATTAATGGCAAATCTTGTCACTGATGAGCTTCACCCAGTCTAAAAACTAGCTTCCTTCGAGTACAATTTGAATGAAAAAGTACATCCACTCCTATAGCCCGTAAGCATCCTCATTTCCCTAGAATCTGTGTAACAACAAAACTATATCAGATATCTCATCTATGAAATGATTCCTATGTAGGTTTTAGGGAAACTAAGATTTACCCTACCTAGGCTTCGCCAACCAATTCTTTGCCGTTACATTTTTGTAATACTCCTTAAGTGAGAAATCAATCTGAGCGTTGGTGAAATCTAGGGCTGAGTAAGCCTCTCTTTTTGGAGTCCTCAGACATGAGGCAAAGGTGGTTATTTGAATTTTAACCACTAACCTATTATCTTTTGTTCTTATTTCTCAAGCTTGAGAATTGTAATGCCTGATGCATTCAAGAATTAACTCTGGGCATTAGACTACCACAGGGAATGCAGCTGCTTCAATCAATCCACTATTGACTACCTTTTGTGTGATGGGCAGTGGATTGGGTGCATTGAATTTTTCCCTAAATTCATTCATATTTGAACCTACCCAAGCTTAGTGTACCCTATCTCAGGCATGTTGCAAGTTAACCCTAGGATATACTCGTAACCCTAACACTTAATTCTTTCCATGAATAAAATTCTAGGGCTCGAATGAACTTTAACCAGGTATATTGCAATGCAAAGAAAATTAAGCCTAGAAACTATAATTTAAAAGGAATAGGCAAGACATAAATACCTCAAAATAGCCCCTGGTTTAGAAGACAAAAATCTACATTGGTGTGCTTCATTTCGTCATGTTCCCCAATGTTAGTGTCGTAGACAAGAATATTTATTTCTTGCATAGATTTCATTTTAATTACCACAATAAATGTGTAATTAGATGGGCAATACATGGGCAATAAATGACACTCTCTTGTCATGTAGGCACATGTCAGCTTTCATATCAACACCTCATTGCAACCGCTTTTCAAAAATTTGAAAAGGAATGACTATAAGGGTGGAGAGATAGATAGTTCATATAACTTTGTAAATCACCACCAAGGTTCATCCTTCATTATAAAATATTGCCCACTTTTCAATAAGCACCAATGAGTTCATCTTCCTTTGAGATGGTAAAGAGGGGAGTTCAATGAACTTAACAAAACACCGCCAGAACTACCTTGACTCCAAAGATAGACTAGAGTGGGAGTTATAGAAGTTTGCATAACTTGAAAAAACACCACTAGCGTATTAAAGACAACTGGAACAGGTCTTGTGGCAGGCAAGTGGAAAGTTAGAGTAACCTTAGAAAACACCGCCCTGAGTTATACTTTTCACTTAAAACACCGTCGACTCACAACTTAGCCAAAATTAGGAATAAAACAAGTTTTCCAAGGATGACCAAAAACACAGTAACAATTTTTCATGATGCCAAAAGATAACCTACATATCATTCTTGTAAACACTACCTTAAATATGAACCTATAACAACAATAAACAAAGAATATCATCACCATAAGATAACAACAATGAGGCACAAAATATAATCACAAGATCATCACATAACACAAGATTTATGTGGAGAAACCCTTGGGGAAAAAAATACACCAAGAAGAGAGGCCAAGTATGCATTATCATCAAATAAATGAGATTACAATACAACCACCTCCATTCTCCTCTTATTCTCCAACATGGAAGCACCTATGTACTTGTGAACAACCTCCTTATGCCTCCACCTATCCTTGTTCCTGCAGAGTAACACTACATTCAACTTCTTCTCTCTAAAACTACATCCAAGAGGCTGATTTTATAGACTTGTGAAGGAATCTAATGCACCAAACATGGCACCCAAAGATGACCCTTCATTCCAAACATCCCCAAACTTTGAATTACCTCATCAACATGTGAAAGGACACTGAAGTTGTCTCCAATACTTACCCTCCAACTTGGGCACCCAACCATGGGTGATCCCACAGTACTGGTTTACAATTTTTGGCCAAACTAGACACTAAACTAATTTTTTGTAACTAAATCTTCACTTTCTGGCACCTATAGCGGCTAAATCGTGAGGAATTTGAATATGATGTAAACTAGTGATTTGTAACATTTTGTCTTAGATTCTAAATATATTTTTCTCAAAAATTTTGGAATTAGATTGCACTTCTTTTTCCATCTCCCTCGAAAACTAGTTTTTATTAGTAAACAACATTTTTAAGGAGTGATACTCACCGTATACACCATAACTTTTTTTCTATGAAGGATAAATTTTTTATTTTTTCTAATTTAGATTTGAAACTACAATATCTAACTAGTTCATTTGGTTTCCAAGTGTTTTATTGAATTTTTTTGCTTAATCAAGTTTTGAAGTCAAACTAATTACAATTCAGACATAGGCGAACCGTATACAACATAACTTTTTTTTTATGTATCAAAATTTTAATTTTTTTTACTAGATCAAGGAAATCAATACCTAGCCTGAACATAATTTTTCATAATTTTATTTTGATAATCTGATATTTTTCCATGTGTGCAGAACAAAGAGCTTGATTTTTGGTGAAAAGCTTATGTTTAATCAAAGTAAAAAAACAAATACATAATAAAACCAAAACATATGAAAATTATATTTGATGGATAGCTCATTCCGAGGACTAGCGTCATCCAGTTGGGTCTATGAAGTCTCCTCCATTTTCATCCTCAACTCGAGCTTTGAAGGGAAAAGTTTTGCAGAAATTTGGTGCCAGAGGGGGAGAAGGTGGGGAGAAGTGGGGAATAGGGGGGTTCAAATGAACCCAGGTTCGAGTGAACCCCCTCGTTTCTATTGTCTTCATCATTAAAAAATGCAAAAAAAGTGAGTGAGTTCATTTAATATGGTTCGCTCGAACCAAGACCCATTCAAACCTCTTTTGGGTCCATTGGAACACCCCAGTTCGTGCAAACCCCTAAAAAGCAAAAAAAAATTCATAGGAGCATTTTTGCAATTTTCCTTCCTCATTGGAATTGTAAACCAGTTTTGCGGGTTTACCCCCATGAGAGATAAACATTACATTAAATGTAATAAATGATGGAAAACCAAGTGATGCATGTTGCCTCTTTCCAAGCACCCACTTGGAGAATCCCAACAATCACTTATTTATCATTTTTTTATTATTATCCCATTTTAGGTATCCACATGTGAGGAAAACAATATTAAATATTTATGTCCACAATCCACCTTTACCGCTGCTAGTGGACCCATCACCCCTTATGAGTATATTACAAACAACGATGAGAATTAATATTAAAAAATATTTTCCCAATACACCCTAAGTGCTTAGAGGCACTTTCCAAGGATGTTGGAACTATGACATAGGATTTACAAGGTGGATGGCACCTAATCCTAACAAAAATGATAATTTCTAGAATTTAAAATGTTGTAACTAACTAAATTTTTCTTGCAAATGCTATAAGATAACACTTTTTGAGCTTTAGAAATGAAAAAAAATGAAAATCATTTCTTTTTATTGCTTTTCACTAAAATGTGCATGTAATTTGACAAAAAAAAACCTATGATTGCAATCAAATTCCACAATGAAAGGTATATGATTTCAAAAGTTTTTTAAATGTAAAAAGTGTTGAGTTTACCAAAAATTGGATGTGGGGAAAATGGATCTAGGGTTTGAATCACACCTTTCCCAACATTACATTAGAGAGGAACCAAAATTGATCACATAAGACAACTTGGCTACTATTCTCAATGGAAGAGCTAGAATGATTGATTAGGGTTTTGGTCCTCTTTGTGTTTGTGGGGTTGATTTGATTGATTGGGAATTGAATTGATTTGATTTTATGGATGTAAAACTATGTTAACTATGAATTTGAAACAAACTGATGTGATTTCAAAAAATTGCAGGATTGAAACACAAAAAATGAAGACAAAAAAGCATAATGCAAAGACAAAAGAACCTAACATGTAAATTAGGGTTGAAATTGTTTGGTCAAGGGAAATGGCACCCTAAACTGGAAGATGATGCTTTTTGGAATCTTTGAATAGGTCTTAGTAGGTTACATTCTGTAGGTTCTTTCATCTTGGACTCAACTTCAGAACTTCATTTGTTGATAAATAATCCTTCTTGGCTTAATTCTTTGAAATAGGAGGCTTGAATGCTTGATCTTACTATTAGGTCTTTAATATTCTCCCAAATCCACTTCAGATTTTCCACCTGCAAACAAGAGAGGGGAGAAAGGGTTGTGCCATACATGGGCCTACCTAAGTCAAACCTTGTTTTGGTGTTTCCACCTCCACAATGGATATGATGATGTAAAGAGTGCTTACCTTTGGTTAGGCAAAGGAAAATGAATGAAAACAAGTGATAAATGACAAATTTTGCAAATTACCACTCATATTTAATCTCCTTGATGGACTAAAGTCATGATACACATATCATGCAAGGAAGATTTTCTTGATAATGGATAATCCTACAAGTGTTAGTACTCACAAAGCAAATGAACATAAAACATGAGCAATCTTATGAACTTGATGCATTGCTAACAATAATATTGATTGATGAAAAAGTGTTGTAATAATGTTGCTTATTTTTCTCTTGATTTCTTTTTAGGATGCTTTCTTACTCAAAATTTTACTGTGTTTATTGTTTAAATGGTGATTTTTTATTTATTTATATGCATTTCTTCATTTCTCATAAAATTAATTATGATAATTCAAAAAATGAATTTAGATTTGAAAACATAAAAATGTTGACAATAACATATTCAAAATTGGGCCAAAATAGGATGGTCAAGGGTAGTACCACCCTAGACCAGACCTATTTTGAAATTTCAATTATCGTTAAATCAATAAAATTAGTTTAACTCCTAATTTTGTTATGTTTTTTCTGAAAATGATAATAAAATAGTCAAATTATGAGCATAATTAGGTCCATGGACCTAAGTGGGAGCTAAACATAGTGTGAAATTATCAAGGTCGATAATTTATGATGCTACAATTAGTGGATGAATTAGCATGCTATTTTTGGAAGTTGTGTACACATGTGAATTCAATTACCCATAAATATTCATTTTTGTGTTTTAATATTCTCAAAATTTGTTCTCCTTGTGGGTGTGGGTTTTTGCATGAAACATTAGTTTTGGTAGTTCATTGTTTTGGAAATCTATTTATGGTTTGTCTCTCCCATTGTTCTATAAATTAGAGCTATGTGATAGTAGTTTTATGGGTTACTACAAGGGCATAAGTGCTACTGAAATGTTAATCAAATTGATGGGAGAAGTTTTTTTGTTTATGTACCCTTGTTTTAGAAGATTAATATACACTCGAGTCTCACTTTATGGTGAAGTTTTTCCTGAAATGGTTTCTCAATTTGCATCTATTGTTTATTTGTCATATTCTTATGGTTTGTTGATTACTATTTTTTGTTATATACTTTCACATAATCTCATTATCAATAATCCTATGTTACATTAACAAATTTAGATTTGTGTACTCTTTGAAGAGCTTACATTTGTATTAGTTTACCTTATTTTAACAATATGTATCACCAAATGTGAGAAATTGACAAACATACAAGATGTGGTAGCTAAAATAGGAGAGCACTTGACACAAATAACCTTATATAGTGGAAGAAATCCATAGAGAACACTATTTTGATGGTTATGCTAGAGCTCACACAAGTTACTTTAATTTCTATTTGAGTAAGTGGATTGAAAATTTTGTTTGTTCTTGTTTAATTTTGTATAGTAATTAAGGGTTCTTAGGATATAACATGTAAATGTGCTATTAGAATGTTGGTGTTCCAATGTAATAGATACATACTTTAATAGCATTGAACTATAATAGATAGGTACTGCATGGTTAAGTGCCAAAACAAGTAGAGGTAGGAAGATAATTGTGCATATGATGTAGTTTACAATATATTGTATTTTACTTGCATAATACTTGTAGTTTGTTATAAACAAGTTCATGCACGCCTTGTAATTATGCATGATCCTATCGATAGTTTAGGTTGTGTTGGGGGGGAAATTCCTATAATACCCCTATTGTAAATGATTTAAGATATGTTATAATATATTTTGATATGACAATTAAATGAAGTGGCGATTTTCCTATTATATTGTTGTTACATGTATGGAATAGTTAGGAATTATGTGTCAATTAATCGTGTAGGGAAAATTAGACAATGATGGATTTAGTGTGCTTCGAGTGAGATTAGGGGAGATACCAATGCACAAGGATTCATAAGTGTTTAGTCAAAGGTCATTGCACACAAGGATTAAATGGTTAACAATTAGCTCTTTTTAGAACCATACATGTAATGTGAAGATCAAATGTTTGACAATATCCTTACACACCAAATAACCCAAATTAGCTAGATGAAGCATATAATACTTTATATAAGATCTACCTATGCCATGAACCCTATAAATAACATATGCAATGTTGAAGCACCATGTTAAGAGATTAACAACCTTGAATATTTTACTTTTGGATGGTAAGGTCACAAGATCTATGCAAGTAGTTTAGTGTGGACATTATTTTTTCTCCTAAAAATGTATTTTGATTGATTTCTATATTTTACCAATAAAAAAACATTCTTACTAATAGATATTAAGGACAAATTTGTAATAATAAAACAAAACTTGTTATATAAACATTAATAATATTTAATAACTATTAAAAACTTCACTTTTATTTATATGAATAAGACATAAAATGTCACATAATGAAACTCACAAAGAATGAAACCAAAATCATTTCTTCCATACAAGAAATGACATTCAATTATCCAATGGGAAGCAAGATAATGAAGAAGGTACAATTATGAGTTGGAAACCAGTACCTAGAAGCCAAGACCTCCCTCAAAAAAAGCTAGATAATCCTGACCCACCTCCAACTCTTTAGGTCAAGACCTCCCTTAGAACAAGCTAAATGACCGTGACCCACCTCCAACACTTACTAAATATACAACTCTTATTAATTAAAGTCTAATCACTTTTATTATGATCATTTAAAACTTTAGCATATCTAAAGTTTTAAGTGCTATTCAATTCTACTCAAATTTCTTAATATAATATAACAAGTAATATACAAAAAGCATTTTAAAAAATATATATAAATTAAGAGTTTGAACCTTTTCCCACAATTCCCAATTTTCCAAGTATTAGGTGGGTCCCATGATTATGAGTAAATTGCAATGAGCGTGTCACTACCTCATAAAATGTACGTCATATGTTAACACGTGCCGAAAGTGAATCTGGAAAAGGTCCACATCAAACATGAGCTGTAAGGCTATGATTGGTCCCACTAAGCAACTATTTTTTGCATAAAGCGATATCCTCGAGAACGTATTGATTCCTGAGCCGCACGTGTCACTTTTATTTTGTCTGGAAAATGACGCAATGAGGAAGCATGGACACGTGTCAGGAATATGAATAATACTAAGAAATGTACGTGTCAGCTATCCGTACGCTACTTTTACAAGTTGTGTTGATAAAGATGATATTTAGAAATCCGATAGTTGCAAGTTGCAGTGCAAAGGACAAATGAGGTGAGGACATATGTCAGAAAGGCATTTGTACTTGTGGAGATAATAAGCGCCACGGGGATTGGCTGTATCTAGGGGAGGGAATTTTGGTTGAATACTTTTTGGTAGGTATATAGAAAGTTTTTGCTGGCTTGATATGACCCCCATGTTTTCATGGGCCATGCCTTTGTCTTGTGCACATCAATTACCTAATGAGTACGTACTTAGATATCAGATTGCATATTTGATTGTATTTATTAATCGATCGAAATTAAAAAATAT
This sequence comes from Sequoia sempervirens, assembly GCA_007258455.2. NCBI lineage: Eukaryota > Viridiplantae > Streptophyta > Pinopsida > Cupressales > Cupressaceae > Sequoia > Sequoia sempervirens. Next base: position 610,262,997 of record VDFB02058242.1, on the reverse strand, counting down.
GTCTTATTTTGATTTTTAATTAATTAATAAATATAGTCAGTCAAATGTCTCGATAGATAGTACTTGGTTAAGTCTTATTAGACTCTCGAAGAAAATATTAATCGATAGAAATTTAAAAATACGTCTTATTTTGATTTTTAATCAATTAATAAATATAGTCAAATGTGCAGTCAAATGTCTCGATAGATAGTACTAGTAGACTCTCAAAGAAATATTTGAGTATTTAGGATGGATGTAGATGGTTTTTTGAAATTAGTTGTTGCATAGCAATATCACAATTTGACCCCTTTACAAGACCAATGCAAACATTTAATATTTTGCTCCCGACAATTTACACTTTACAAAATAGGGCTAGGACTAAGTTGTCGTAGGCGACTGGGTTTTGCTTCCAAAATTTAATATGTTGAAGGTGGCATTTTATTGTTTAAATTTCAAATGTCAAATGTCAACTATTGGGATTTAATATTTGAGAAATTAGATTAAGTGCCTATAAATACCTAGTCATTTCACCATTTGAAAACTAAGTGAAGAATTGAGCAAAATGTATGGTGTGGAGCCTGATCAGTCTCCAAGTGGGAGATTGTTGGTATGTAGCGACTTTGTAGAACCCTAATTCTGGAAGCTTCTAAAAAACTTGTTATAAGCGGTTTGGATGGGGGTTACAGTAAGGGCATTATTACCAAGATTGTAATATGTTTTACACTAGATAATAAAATCATTGGATGGTTGCGGTTTTGTGGATGTAGCCCGGATTGGGTGAACCAAGTTAAATTCTCTATGTTGTCTTGTTTCTGCTATAATTTTCTGTGTGTTTTATTTCTTTGTTTTATTGATCAAATCTGCATTTAACTGTTAGATATTTTCCTTCTAACCCTAACACAAAATTTATTGTTAAGAGCATATTTATTGCAGAAATTCAACATGAAAGATCATTTCAAAGTGTATGTGAGTTTGTTCATGTTTATGTTATCATATTATTTGTGAGATCTAACTCTTTTAGGTTTTCAAACAAATCAAGCAAACAACAATCAAGCCTTGAGGAGATGTGCATGACTTCAATCCTTTAAGGAAGCCATTTTGAGTAGTGAGTTGCAATCCATTGTTGATTCATCATTCACTTATCATTTAGCCTCTATCCCTCAAAAGGATAAGCTCTCTTTCATTGACATTGCCATTGTGGAGGTGGGAACACCAACATGGGGTTTGACTAAGGCAAGCCCCTATATGGCACAACCTTTCTCCTCTCTTTGAATGTGGAAGTTTCAAATTTGAAGAAGATTGGGAGAATCTTGAAGGTCAATATTCATTGTTGCATTCAAACCCTACACCTTGACAACATACAAAAACTCAGTTATCTCAGCATCCAACGAAGATCCAACAGTGTGACATATGGGAAAAGAAGGCTTTGATCTAACTCTAGAGATTGTGAAATTAGATCTATGATTCATCTACTAGGACATAGTCGCCCAAGGCGACTTGGCCCTCATAAATTAGCTTCAAATTTGTATGTCAGGTGCACAAAATTTTTCTTAGACTATTTTCGAAGTTTGAATTTGTTTGTGACATTATAGGTCTATTGTTTTTGCATTAGAATAGTTATTTGCATCATTAGCTTAGTCAAATAATTGCATTTCATTCCAAAATCCATTTCAAATTTGGTCAAGGGCTATTTGACTCACCTTTCAGGTTGTAAGTCTTATACCTTGTCCAAATTCATCAAACCCTTGCTACCTCAAATCTTAAATGAAAGGTTGTGGAAAATCAACCATTGAAATCCTAGAGTAAAATCCTAAGGGTTTCACTTTTCCTTCATTTCATTTTGGTGAACCTACATATCTTACACTTGCAATTTTTTTAATTTTTTAATGCATAAAATCTAAAAATTGAATTTAAAACCTAGATTGTTTGAAAATATTGGTGATAACTTGTATTTATTTAAAAAAAAAAGCTATCCATTTTCATTAGTTTTTCATCATAAAAATTGGAAAATAATTTGAAAGAAATTGCAAAAAATTTCAGAGCTGATTTTTCCTCATCTAGGGTTTACATCCGAGTTATATTCATTGGGAAAATTAATTACAAAATTATTCTATCATTTATGCATACATATTTTGATGAAAAACATTGGAAAAGTGATAAAATTGCATAGTATTTTCATTCCAAAAGATAAAAAAGCATTACTTTTCTATATTTTTTGGAAAAATCAATCAATTACAACATTTAATTTCTAGAAATTATTAGTTGAATATCTTCTTTTTTCTAAAAAAATCCAAAATTGCATCCATACATGTGCTTCATATAGAAAAATTAGGGTTTGGTGCATTTCCAAAAATCTATTGACTTTCAAATCTAAACCACGAAGACATAGGGCCTTCAGACACTATACATCATTCCCAAATTTTGAATTTTGTAAAAACCTGTGCAGGACATAGACACCCTAGGCTCCCTTGTCCAGTCATTTTGAGCTAAATTTTTTTGTGTAAATCCTTAGGTGTTTCGTCTATTCAGATTTGGTTTCTATTTTGTAATTATGTTTTTAGGCATATCTGATTTTGATCATTTGATACATAAGGAAAATAACATGTTTTATTTTCAAAGATGTGGTTTTGATATGGTAACACATGGCTTGTATAACTATATTTTTTTTCCTATGAGAACAATCTAAGGAAACAAAAGAAAATAGTGATAATTATGTTCGTTCTTCTCCCAATATCTCTCCTACTTGTGAGAAGGTTTTGGTGCAAGAGGATGCAATAATGGATAATAATGGCAATTATAGTTGTTCTTCTCCCAATACCTCACCTACTTGTGAAGAAGGTATCTTGGGTAAAAGCAAGAAGTTGAGTACACGAAGAGGGGAAATTTTGGGCAACAAAAAAAACTTCGCAAGAAATGCGTACACGTTTTTAAAAAATGCGTACGCGTTACAGAACGGGTACCCGAACCAAAATCTGAACGCGTACGCACTCAACTACGGGTACGCGAACCTAAAACGCGTACGCGTTTCAGAAAGGTATTTAATTTTTTAAATAAACTGTTGGCTTTTCATTTTATCCACTATTTTGAGCCGCGCCAGAGAGGACAATCCAGACCGCGTATGCGTTTGTAAGCTCGTGCTTGGGGAAAATTTTGACTGCCACCTCCTCCCGTCAACACACCCAACCTCTGTGACCTCCAGGTTGGTTGAATTCTTCCATTTTTTGCTTTGTATCTTGTTTTTTTGTTTTTTAATTAGTATTTAAGTTTTGTTTCTTTAATGTGTTTTAGTTCAATTTTTTATAGTTTTAAATTGCATTTAAAAAATAAAAAATGTCAACAAAATAAATAATGTTAAATTGTAAATTGAAAACCATAAAATCTAAACCTAAATTGGACACATTTAACTTAGAAATCAAAACCATAGGTTACAAAATTTACATAGGTCTCTAAAAACTAATTTACACAGGTTAATCGTTGGTCCTAAACCCTAAAACGTAAACCTAAAACCCCATTTACCCTAAAATGTAAACCTAAAATAGACAAGTCTAGAATTCTCTAAACTAGTGTATCAAAGATAACTTGTAGCACGGACATTTCAATGGAAAATTCAAATTACTTTTTTAAGGAAACTTGATAGATGATGATTTGTAAATGCAAGTGAATTGAACTATAACCAAAGGTTTATTTTTTAAGTTTATTTAAATTTATTGTTCATTGATCAATTGATTCCTCACTTAGTGGCAGTTAGGTTCTTATTTGAAAACCCGTGTCTCACGAATTTATATTTCAAGACTAGTGCCTACTCTAATGGGAAATATAATTAAGGTTGAGGTGAATACATTTGATTATTTATAAATCCTTGTTCAAGTATTATTCCTTATGTAATTTATAAAGTATGTTCTTCCCCTTAAACAATCCAACTTGTATCACTTGATTTCCTCTAATAAGTGAAGACATACTAGCATAGATAATTTTTGATAGATCAACCTTACTACATCTTCTCTTTATGCACTGATAGAATTACATTTTAGATTTTATACATGGGGAAATTTGTAGGAGTTAAATAATACCTTGGGGAAGAGGATAAACTATCACCATACATTATACAACCAAAATACATTAAAGATAAAATTAAAAAATTAAACTAATATTTACAATACTAGCTTATACCTATGTAAGAGGTTCATAAAATATAAAATAGTTACAATGATAAGCATCACCTTTCATACACAATGATTAGGTGGATTCAATACAATTGATGTCATCAACCAAAAATAGGAATAAGGTTATCTAACCAAAATCTACATATCTTTATTTATATATAAGTACTGATAAAAAAAATAGTAAAACTTACCAACCAAGTACTACCACTTGTGTGTCTCAATGTTGAAGGTATACCATACATGTATGCTTATCATTAAACTATTATTTAAAGATTATCATTGATATACAAAAAACAAATAATTTAGTATATTTAATATTTTATTAAAAAATGTATAGCTAACAACTTTGAAAGCCCACATGATTATGTGATAAAGTGCTAACAAATGAAGTGCTAGTAAATGTTATATTTATACTCTAACCCTTGAATTTTATAATATATATAAATTTTTATCTTATTGGGAAGATCTTTCTAAGTTTTATCTTAGAAACCTCTCTCCCCTTAGGTGAGCTAAAACTAGAAACCTTCCTTAAATTCCCTTTTCCTTCTTCCTAAGTCTACACACTCCTTGCATTTATAGTTCCTCCTCATTGACACTCTCTACCTACTTATACACATATATAATATGCTTGGCCAAGTATTCTACCTAGATGCACTCTTTGTATGTATTTCAACCACTTCACTAAACTTTGCAAAATATTCAAGGCTACATTCATATAGAACTTGAAACAATGTCTATCTTACTAAATTGTTGTAAGAAAATTTACCATGTGCATATACTAAGTATGACTAATTTGGTTTGTCACCAACTATAAATATTAGTAAATAGCCCAAAATTCCTATTCATCACATCAATATTTTTATTTACACTAGGATGATAAGTCAAGCTAAGATAAAACCACTCAACCTATTTTTTTTCAAATTAGAGCTGCAATTTTTAATAGCCTAGTATTTTCCCCTTTAATATCTTTGGTTCTCTCAAGTACCCATCATTTCTATGAGATCATAGATTTACTAAAATGGGTCTCTTGGTTAACTTGTGAAATTCAAGTCATGCTTTGCCTCCCCTCATGTCTTCATCATATGCCTAAATTGTGAAATCAAATAAATTCATATGTATGAGTATGATTGACCCTATTTTTAGCCTATGGTGATTTTTTATACTTTCCTTTGCTAACACACTATTCCTCCATTATTCCCCACTTGCACATTTTCTTAGGTTTCCTTAAGTTCTTTTATATATTTCAGTTTTAAAGTTTTTCCTTACCCAAGTATCTTGTCAAGAAGTTCTCCAAACTTTTTGTTCCCTGTTCAATATTTTTACTATGTTTAATTTCCTAAGATTTCATCTACCTCTATGCCTCTTCATCGATTCTTGTGATTTTTGCTACCCTTAACCCCATAGTGTGCATAAGGTTATAAGTAGTTGGTTTGTGGCTACCTTAACTCTTAGTTAAATTATATGATTTAAATCATAGTCTTATTTCTAGGTAATTAAGTTAGTGTAGATGAACATTATTCTTAGGTATCTAAGTAAATTTAAGTGAAAACCAATGAATACGTAGGGTACATATGGGAACTAGTGTTTTGTTTATTATCAATAAATTTACAGAAAAATCATAAGAGCAATAGGGATGAGAAGATAAAAATTGAATAAAATTGACAACAATAATTTTCACTACATTCACTAGATTTGGTTATACCACCATATTCATGTGCATTTGTGAGACATAACCCTATGAAGAATTCAATTTAATACAAATCTCACCAATTTATTCAATGTACATTTATTTACATTTATTACAATCCTTTATTTATTAACAAGATAAGATAATCCTTTGCAAGACAACATATTAATAAATTCATTTAGATCATTCATACTAGGGCCCTTTTGATACTTAAACTTAATCCTCTAAGAAAATGTAGATTCTTCTAAGTTCCCTTGTAGTTCATCAAAATCAACTACCTCAAGATTCTTGGAATTTTTGAATATCTTTTTTTATTTTCATCATTCTTTTGAAATATAATTCTTGGATACTGACTCATGCAGTGAATCTGAAAATTATTTGATCATCTTAGTAGTTGAGGTTACCATTTATGTTGTCTCCTAGAATGTGCAAGAGAGGTCTTCAATGATTTTCAATATTTTTCATCACTTGTTCTACTAACCTTCTGTTTTTATTCAACTCTCATTTATAGTTCTTAAGTGACTATCGGTTTCTATTCAACTCTCATTTATAATATGAATTTTTAATGCTATGATTTTTTAATGTTATAAATTGAATGGTCTTCAAATGAAATATATTTTGAATTTGTGCATGTTCAATGTGATTTTTAAATAACTTTGAAATTGTGTGCATTATTTAATTAGTTTGTTGATATATATTTTTTAATTGTTTAACATGCAGTTGCCATATCATTTCTCGGATGGATCCACTTTTCACTTTAGAGGATTTCATGCCTAATCCAGAAATCCCTATAGATCCTGGTGCACATCCCACCCCACCACATGAGGATATGCCTCACTCACCTCTGCATTCTCCACCACCTAACCCCCCACCCCCTCCTCCATTTGACCAAAATCAACTAAGAGAGAATATTCGAGCCAACTTAGTTGTCATTCAAGGAAACATAGATCTCATAAAAAATGAGACTAGAATCCCTCCACATCTCGCACGGTTTGCATCTACGATGCAAACTATTGTCGATTCTGTTCGATCTATCGATGCGGACCTAGATAGGTTCCATCAATGGAGAGAAGAGAGGAGACAATTCTATGCAGATGGACTGTCATATAAAGAAATCAATGACCTAAAAATCACTAAACAAGCTATGTGCCAATATTTTGTGAACCCCCAAACAAATGAACCAATACCACCCACAAAAAAAAGAATTTCAATTTTATGGTGTAGGCACCCGCAGATAGCTGCACATTTTTGGGAGAGATGGTGGATTGATTCCACCACATGGCAACAGTGAGGTGCCCTTATATTTTTTGAGAAAGTTATGGGCTGAGTTTGAGTTGGGTAAAAAACCCAACTATTTTGATATGAGGTCATTTCAGGGAGCAGGGCGTGGCATGCCCCAACATAGACTAGGAGCACGTGTCGATCCTCAGCGACGTGCTCCAGTTGCTCCTCTTGTTCCTCCTCCTTCTCCTGGTATTCCCACTGCATTTTAAGCAAACCATGTTATCTACACTAGGAGCATTGAGTTCACTTTCAGGACATCTCACTCAGCGACTACACACGCGGCCACTGAAGTGGCCAATACAGAGCAGGCTATAGGGATACTCAGACATCCACTTCAGGTGTGCACATGCATTTGGGGTGGGATCATACCTAAATTTACTATATTCTGAGGATCGTCCCACACAGGTATGTTCATCTTTTGAACTTAAATTTAATTCAAGTTTGAAATGTAAAAAAATCATGTAAATAATAACATCAAACTATATATATAATATAATATTAATTCAATAATTTTGTGTTTGGTGTATAGACGCATGATGACGTGATGCCCGAAACTCAATATCATCATCGTGTGTATATGTTGAGTGCTGTAGATTTGGGCTCACCTTTTCGACAGGTACTTGAACCAAAATATATTAAATAATTTGTGTGGATATATATATATATATATCTAATTTAATTTGAATTTGTACACATGTGTGAATTGATATATTATATCTAGATGCAGGGAGGTCATACTATTCCTAGTATTGACCAGCCACAAGTTACAGTGGTGAGCGCTCCTGAGACATCATCAGCTCAGGTGCGTGCTTTCAAAAGTTTGTTAAGTTTAAATTAAATACACATCATAGATCTAATTTAATTTTTTCATTTACATACACATGTGTGAGTGATCTATATGAACTGTTGTACATCTATATGTAGGGATTTGATGAGATAACCATGGCGGGCCGCACACCTAAGACATCATCGACATCTATTCATGGGAAATCTCAGGTGCGTGATCATGAGGTCATATCATTCGAGGTTGTAAACTTTACTTTAAATCTCCTATACAATTTTTACGAACATATATATATATATATTCAAGGTTTTCACATATTGTTTGCTTTATATGAATATGCAGGATATAGTGGATCAGGCATTTGCATCTTCTCAACTGACAGTTATGTTACCTATTGAAGAAAATGTGCCAGTTGATTCACATGACCATATGGTAATTTATGCATACTAGAAATCATTTTTACTATATTTAGTCGATATTTAATTAGTTTTTTTTTTTATCTAAAAGTTTATATTTTCAATTTTAAATATGTTTAATTATATCAAAATTTCTAAATAAATTTAAATCTAATTTCGAGTTTCTTGAACTCTTTTACAGCATGATGCAGGTACATCTAGTCAACATGGAACAAAGAGGAGACTTGATTTGACCGATCAGCCTGAGAGTTAGATGGTTTTATATTTTATGGACTACAAATCTCTAGTTTTATTTCAATATATGTGTTGGACTTGACATATAAATTTTATGGACTATCTAGATCTCTAGTTTTATTTTGAACATGTTATTATCATATATGTGTGTTTATTTATATCAGTTGACTTTAATATGATGATTATATATGCAGTCAATTATGAGATCATGTTATGTTCATTTTCATAATTATATGCATTTATATACATATCTATATATTTATATTTTATCAAATTTTCAAGTAATACATGCACTATATAAATTCTTATCTAGAATCAAATCTCATATATATATAACTTATCACATGGTTAGGTGACAAATTAAAACATTCCTTAAATAGTTTCTTAAATCATATTCATAATAAATTAAGGGCAAGTAATTCTAACTATTTTCCAATTACATAGCAAATATTTGAATCAATAAACAAAAAACCATCTCCTTGTATGTATATTTAATGTATAATCTATACAATTGAATAATTATATAAAATGTGGTAAATAGAAGACACATGAAATATGTATAATCTATAAAATTGGAATAAGATATTTAAAAAGTGACATCGAACAAACATATATAATGTACATCAAGATGTTTAATGTAGAACTATATAACATGATGAAACATATATGTGCATGTAGATACAATTAAAGCTTATCAACTTTTAGGTGAATACCAAAAATTGATATTTACATAGTCTCTAGATAAAATAGTTTTTCAGTTCAACAATCACATTGTAGACCGACTTGATGAGAACTTGCAAAAATAATTAATGTAAGTAACTACAATTTTTACGAGTCATTTCAGTAAAAAATTCATGCAAGAAAAGAACTGCATATAGTAAATTCCATACAAATTCAAATGATGTTAGCCATAGGATGGATTAAGGGAACCTAAGAGGATATATAGCTTAAGGGGGGGTCTTAAGAGAATTCCTTAAGGGGAGTTAAGAGGATGCATCTCATGAACCCTAGGATATGGCTTAACGGGTCCTAAGAGGATTAAGGAGATGTAAGAGGATATGACTTAAGGGTCCTTTAAGAGGACGAATTAAGGGGATGCAGGGGAGATTGATAGAATGAGTTGAAGGAATGCAAGATGGTGGATTAAGGGGAGTTGATAGAATGAGTTGAAGGGATGTAAGAGGTTGGATTAAGGGGATGCAAGAGGGTGGATTAAGGGGAGTTGACAAAATGAGTTGAAGGGATGTAAGAGGGTGGATTAAGGGGAGTTGATAGAATGAGTTGAAGGGATGTAAGAGGGTGGATTAAGGGGAGTTGATAAAATGAGTTAAAGTGATGTAAGAGGGTGGATTAAGGGATGCAAGAGGGTGGATTAAGGGAGTTGATAGAATGAGTTGAAGGATGAGAGATTAAGGGGAGCGATAGAATGAGCTGAAGGATGTAAGAGGGTGGATTAAGGGGAGTTGGATAAAATGAGTTAAAGTGATGTAAGAGAGTGGATTAAGGGGATGCAAGAGGGTAGATTAAGGGGAGTTGATAGAATGAGTTGAAGGGATGTAAGAGGGTGGATTGAAGGGAGTTGATAGAATGAGTTGAAGGGATGTAAGAGGTGGATAAGGAGTTGATAATGACTTAAAGGATGTAAGAGGTGGATTAAGGGGATGCAAGAGGGTGGATTAAGGGGAGTTGATAGAATGAGTTGAAGGGATGTAAGAGGGTGGATTAAGGGGGAGTTGATAAAATGAGTTGAAGTGATGTAAGAGGGTGGATTAAGGGGATGCAAGAGGGTGGATTAAGGGGAGTTGATAAAATGAGTTAAAGTGATGTAAGAGAGTGGATTAAGGGGATGCAAGAGGGTAGATTAAGGGGAGATGATAGAATGAGTTGAAGGGATGTAAGATGGTGGATTAAGGGGAGTTGATAAAATGAGTTAAAGTGATGCAAGAGGGTGGATTAAGGGGAGTTGAGAGAATGAGTTGAAGGGATGTAAGAGGGTGGATTAAGGGGATGCAAGACGGTGGATTCAGGGGAGTTGATAAAATGAGTTAAAGTGATGTAAGAGAGTGGATTAAGGGGATGCAAGAGGGTAGATTAAGGGGAGACGATAGAATGAGTTGAAGGGATGTAAGATGGTGGATTTAGGGGAGTTGATAAAATGAGTTAAAGTGATGCAAGAGGGTGGATTAAGGGGAGTTGAGAGAATGAGTTGAAGGGATGTAAGAGGGTGGATTAAGGGGATGCAAGAGGGTGGATTAAGGAGTTGATAAAGAGTTAAAGGATGTAGAGGGTATAAGGATGCAAGAGGGTGGATTTAGCTGATAGAATGATGAAGGGATGCAAGAGGGTGGATTAAGGGGAGTTGAGAGAATGAGTTGAAGGGATGTAAGAGGGTGGATTAAGGGGAGTTGATAAAATGAGTTGAAGGGATGTAAGAGGGTGGATTAAGGGGAGTTGAGAGAATGAATTTAACCCCAAGGGGTGTTGAGAGAGTGACTTAAGGGGATGCAAGTGGATGGATTAAGGGTAGATATATGAGGATATTGATTGAGGGGTCCTAAGAGGATGAATTAAGGGGTGTTGAGAGAGTGACTTAAGTGGATGCAAGTGGACAAATTAAGGGTAGATATATGAGGGTATGGATTACGGGGTCCTAAGAGGATGGATTAATGGTAGTTGATAGAATGACTTAAGGGGCTGCAAAAGGATGGATTAATGGTACATAAGAGGATGACTTAAGGGGTTTTAAGAGAATGGCTTAAGGGGATATGAAATCAATTATAAAGTATCAATTAAATGTATCTAGAACTATATATAGTTACCTGTCTCTAGATTCAAATTCCATTGTAATAGATATGCATCTCCTCTCTTTTTTGTAAAGCATCTAATTTTGGGAGACCTGAAACAAAAAATGATATAAAACTTTAATTAGGAAATGATTAAAGAAAATATATATATATATATCAATTAAATATATATACAACTAGATATACTTACCAATATTTATTTACTCTATTGTACCATCTGCATCCTCTCTTTTTTGTAATGCATCTATGATTGTCTCATGATCATCCATTGAAATTGTCCATAAAACTTTATTAGCAGGCCTCCCTTGATATCTAACTAGTTTTATATTGGTTGCCAAAATCAAATGTGAATAATGCATAATCTTCTTGTGTCTTTCATAATCTTCAAATGCAGGCAAGCCATTCTTTCTCATCAAATATTTTCGAAGCCAGGTGCCAACAACAACCACTGAACCAGTTGGATACTCAAAGTTGTCATCATCCACTCTAGTATGTACCAACTTATGTTTTCTCTCAACACATCTAGCCAACCAGTACTCTGTCTGCTCTTCATTCCCTTGAGGTGCAACAACAGCATACACATGTCCTACAAAAATAAATACAAAATTCAATAAAAAGTGACTTATATTTAACTCATATAAACATGCATACATACAAAATTCAACTCAATAAATAATGTACCTTCTTGTACAAGATCTGAAACACGATCATAATCATCTGATGCGAACACTTGATTATCTTCAATTGTCATTTCATGTTGAACATGTGTCAATGTAGGCGTTAAAGCTCTTTGTTGCCATTGTTCGACCCATTCCATATTTTCACATGCCTGCCAATCACCTACAATACAAAATTGACAATAGCATGCCAACTCCCTTGTCCATATTGTCCATGTGTTTGCATTCGAACTCTTAAATGAATGCCATTTTGCACTTCCATTAATTGTTTCACAATCCTGTCGAGAAAAAATATCATTTTCTTCAACTAACCAAAAGAAGCGTCGAATTATTGATTTCTCACTTGTTCTTGTAGATAATTTGGTATTGCACCAATCTACAATTGCACATGCATTTCTAAATTTTGCAGCATCCTCAAATTTTAGTTGCTCTCTAGCAAGAGCTCTTTTCACACATGTACCTACTCCATCGTGTTCTCCCTTACCATGACCAGCTTCAAAAAAACTCCATATGTGTTGGATATTATTTTCCTTATGAACTCTACATAGCCAATAAAACATTCTAGCATTTTTGAATTGACCCGTGCAATTATCTGACCATATGAGATGTTCTAGCATTTGAGTTCCTCTCTCTTTTAAATTTTTATAAAATATATCAAAACAATATTGTACAAACTCAGATGAATGTAATCGATTATCACTTACATAAAAATGGTACTCTCTCAAAATTTTTCTATTATCTTCTGTACTATCTTCAACATGTCTATAAAAAATGTGAACAAATATAGCTACTTGCACTGAATTATAATATTGAGATTGAATTTCTTGTTGTGGAGCAAGAGTATAATTTTTAGCAAAATCAACAACTGACAATATAGTTCTAATTGGAAATGTGTTTTTACATAAACAAAATTGATTATCAAGCCAATGAGCATTCTGAGAGTGTTGAACATATTTAGGTACAAACTTATCTTTAAATTCAGTAATAAAAGCATGCACACTAACTTTTTCCACAATTAGCTCAACACGTTTTCCAATTTTTCCATCTTTTAAAGAATACTCAATATTTTTAAATTTTTTTACATCCACTAATTTTTTTCCAAATTCATCTAAACTACTTTCATGCATACATTCTTCTAATAATGAAAAATTACCACATCTATCGCATTCTCCAGAAATGCATCCTTTTAAAAAAAATGAGTTTCCATTTAAAGAGGGATTACAAAACAAACCTGCTATGAAATCTTTGATTCTTTCAGGTGGCATATTAATACCACAAATGTCCTGCATAATTTGGTTAGCATGCAAAGTGCATCGTATATATCGAATTATATCATAATAATAATGAAATTGTACATGAGTCTTACAACAACAAGAGATTCGTTGCTTATTAATTCTAACATACCAAGGTTTGCACTTTTCGAATGATCTTTGACTTATGCTAATATTCAATGGTAAGATTGAAGCATCTAATTTTTTTTTATATAATTCAATTTGAGTCATATCTAAGAGATGCTTTGGATGAGGTTCACAAATTTTGGAACCCACCCTTAATTTTAAGACATCTCTAATGTTAGGTGATACTCTTGTATTATCATACCAAAATTTTTCGATTAAAGATTTAATTTCATTAGTTAATTTCATGTCTGATCTTGGAAGTCTACCACTAAAACTCCAACATTGATTAATAGGATCATTTTCAATACTTTCTCTTCTTTTAGCAGCTCTTATCAAAGTTCTAGGATTTAAGTTTATACATTTACTAATCTTACTTAACATTCTTTTATTTGAAGCTATTTTATCAACTAGAGCAGTTGTTATTGCACGGCGAGCCGTATTCTTATCTTTTGATCGACTTTTCTTACCAATAACATCAATAGCATTAGCAACACTAGATATGACTTGTTCTACTGAATCATCTTTCTTTTTTGGTTTTACAAAAACACCTAATTTTTTCATCACTTTTCTCATTTTAAACATTCTCATCAATTGCACCATGAATTGACATTGGAATCCTAATTTCTTTCTATAAAAAAATATTTTATATATTTTATTTCCATAATTTCTAATTTTTCTTGAAGAAACTTTACCACGAAGGTTATCTAGCACATTTGTTTCAATTGTAAAAAAACATTTTCACCTTCATCTATAGATGAAGTTTCATTTTCATTCACACAAGGGGTTTCATTTTCATTTTCAAATGTAAAAGGGATTTCATTCTCATTTTCATCAATATTAGGGATTTCATTCTCATTTACATTCTCGTAAGATATAATTTCATCATTTTCTTGTTTCTACATTGTTTCAACCCTAGTATTATTGATCTCATCAATTGTGTATCCAACTTCATCTAAACAAGCAATATCAATATTATAAAAACTTGGGTTTGAACACATACCTGGATAGATTGTTTGAATAGGTGCGTTTTCCATATCATTGGGAGGTGGATTTGAAGACACACCCGAAGTTGTTTGCGTATCATTCAAAGTTGAAGTTGAAGGCACAGTTGGGTTTGTCTCCATAATTACATTTTCTTCCATATTCACCATCTCCACATTTGCATCATCTACATTCATTTCATCATTCATGGATTCCTCTTCAACATTCTTGGAACTAGATGCTTCCAAATATTTCATTTGATGAATCCTTTCTCTCCTTTCCCTTTGTCTTTTTGCCTCCTTATCTTTATTTGCTTGAATTTCTTCGGGTGTCATTACCTTTCTCCATCTTTTTTTTTGTCTTTTCTTATCACCCGTGGTTACCAAACCCTCTTTGATGACAAAAACAATAATTTAAGAAATCTATTTTAAAATTGCCACCTCTTTCAAATATTCAAATTAAACTATGTACTATGAAGATCATTTTTTCTATAAACTCTGAAGTACAAAATCATCATGAGTACATCCAAAAATTCACTTTTTCCAAATCTTCTTGTAAAAGTTCTTGCACTTGATTCCACTTCAGAAAATTTAACTTGCACTTTTTTTCTTCCAACAATTTAAATAGAATATGCCCTGCACAAGACAAATTTGCAATAAAAAACGCAGAAAATGACACTTTCGGACCGTACTACAGAAAATGAATGTTGCAGGAAAATCGTGTTTTACCAGTATTTTCAAAATTAAGAAAAATGGCTATTTTAGAAACGCGTACGCGTTCTGAAATGCGTATGCGTTATTTTCAAAAAATGCGTACGCGTTACGATCTCCCAACGGCCAAAACGTAACGCGTATGCATTATGAAACACGTATGCGTTATGAAACACGTACGCGTTTCATTTAAATAACGCGTACACGTTTCTATAACGCATACACGTTATTTAAAAGTTGAACTCCCATACCAAATCCAACACTGGTTTTAGACTTGGAAAAGGCTTGGCAATCCAAGCCTTAGCTTTTGACCTACAACTAAAAAACTAAGGCAGATTGAAGAAGAATGTCCAACTTTGACAACATAGATGATGGACCTTTTTTTTGAATGAGTCTATAAAATTAAAACCCATTAGAGAACACAATGTCTACTTTCTAAATATATAATTTTTGTTAAAATTGGATTACATTTTCTATTTTTTAATTAATTTCTAAGCAAACTAGGCCTTAAACTTGAAATATCAGGTTTTTTTGGTTTTTTAATAACTTTGTATTCGTTGAGTTTCTTGTAAAAAAATTTATATGGGACCAAACTTCAGACAATTCTCTACACAATGAAAAAAAGAGTCAAAAAATGTTTTGTTTAGGTCCAATTATGTTGTCCGTACACATTGATTTGAAAAAACATCAATTAAGGCCAATAAAAAATTAATAAAAAAAAAATATTCAACCAAAAATTACAAAAAAAAATCCAGCCCAAACTTCATGTTGTTAGCTCTCTTTTCCTAAAAGGAATTAGCAAAATAATTTTATTTGGGTCAAAAAGTGTTGTCCGTACACCTGCTTGGTATGGTAAAAAAACAGGGACTTTTAAAAAGTGGTTTTTATAGATCCTTATCAAAATTTAATTTCTATAAACTGGGTATTTTAATAATTTACATATTTGGAAACTAGATTCAAAATTCTAAATTTCATATTACTGAATTTTTTTAAGATTCATTGTGGAAGTGTCTCAAATTTTCAGTCCAAGTGTGACAAATTCTGAAAAACAGCAAAAACATTTCCACTTTTTGAGCTTTTTGTGTACCCAACTTCTTTCATCAGCCCTATTGGTGCTAGAGGATCTAATCATGAGCGTCATGGGAATCTTGTTTGTTTCTCTCCCAATACTTCTCCCACTTGGAAAAATATTGTGGCACAAGAGGATGACATCATTGATACATTTCTTTCAAAGGACAATAAGATGGATTTCATAGATGAAGATGCTAAGGTGACATTAGATCCCCCATCGATAGAATATCATCAACAAGTAGTTAACTTTGTTGAGGTTATGAAGGAACAATTAACTATTAGATCTCCTTTAATCATTGGACCTCTTAAAAATCCCTTAATTATTAGACCTCCTAAAAGTCCTCTAATTATTGAACCTCCTAAGTGACCTCTCATTATAGGACCTCCTAAACCTCATGGCCAATAATTATAGGACCTCCTAAGTCGCAGTAAGCAAGTTAACATGTAGTTTCTCACATGTATAACACTAGAAATAATAAGCAAGAAAAATAACTGCCAACATCCATTCCATTGCCTCAACCATACCTTCCACCCACACCTAATATTCCTTAGCGTAAAGAATATGATCTTGTTGAGAAACTTCATAATACTCTAGCCAAAATCTCCCTTTGGGACTTGATTCAAATATCACCTACATACCACAAGATGCTCCAAGAAGCTTTGCAGAAGATTGATGTCCCAACTTCTATTAAACTAAATGATATAACAACCTTGTTTGATTGTATGCAAGTGACAAATTTGGATATTGCATTCCCTCAACATGAATTTCCCTAGCTTGAGATATAAAATTAACATGAACCTTTAATGCTAATGGTGGTCATTAATAAAATTGGGGTTAGGCATACACTCATAGATAATAGATCGACTCTTAATGTTTGTAGCATCGGTCTTCTAGATAGAATTGGTGTGGAAAAGAATCTCATAGAACCTAATGATATTTCTATTAATGGTTTTGACAATGTTACTAGGAAACCATTAGGGACAATCACATTACCCATTAGGGTAGGACCCATGAATTTATAAACACCTATTTATATCATGCCAAGACCTGTATCATATAATATTATCTTAGGTAGACTATGGATCCATGCCATGAAGGGAGTCACCTCTACTCTTCACCACGAGATGAAGTATGAGTATAATATCATGATATACACAATTAAAACAAATGAAAAAAGTTACAATTTACAAGCTGAAGCTGAACATAATACTTCCAAATCTCTTAATACTTTGATTCCAACTTCAAAAAATACAACCCATACATGTCAAACACAAGGAAAAATGTGTTTTACCCGTGATGAAATCTTTGGATGACAATTGGGGGTTGTTAGATTTTACACCCTTTTTCAAAGGGGAGTCTAAAATCTTGCCATCAAAGTCCAAAGAACCTTCACAAATTGATGATGACCCTGAGTGTATATCATCTGTAACAAAACTCTTAGATGATGATTGGGGTTCATTATATTTTACACACTCCTTTATGGGAGAGTAAAAAATCTCACAATCTAAACCTAAAGAGTCTTGTGTTGTAGCTAGTTCTACAATAACAAATCCAAAAACATCACCCTGTGATGGTGATGGGGGATCTTTAACTTTCATCCATCATGAGTGTAAGATGTCTAACTTACAAAACTTAAAAAGAACTTTTGTGCTCGAGAAAAAGCCAATTCTTCTCAGCAGCATGTAGATATGATCTCTTCATATGAGTTGGAAGAATGTGTTGGGAATAAGTTTTCATTGATGTCAAAGGTTGTCAAAGATGAAAAATAGTGTAGGAGTCCTTGAACTATCATTATATTCCCCTTGACTTATCATTTTGAGTTGCAGAGATTTACAAAAATATATGTTATATCTCTGGTAATATGTTTTGTGTCAAAGAGAGTTGTCTTTAATGAACTTGTCCCATCAATCATATCACTAAATCAAGAAACAAATTATTACTTTTATTGAGGAGTAACTTCCTTCTGAAAGTTGTGTGATTTTTGTACGCTTGCAATATCATGCATGTATCTATTCACTATGTCAATGGTGGTCTGGATGACTATACCAAAATGTTTTAGTTTAGGGTTTATCAGGTTTAGTGTTTCTCAAGTATCCTTTTTGGAGACGTTGTAGGCTTTGTGGTTTGAAAGGAGCATATGCCTACACTTGTTCTATCATATTATAGAGTTTCTAGAGGATATGTTCAACATGTAGAAAGTTTGGAGTGACAGAAGGTTCTATGTATATGTCTATCAACTAGTTGGTGTTCAAGGCTTGTGCGGTAATGACTAGTAGTGTGCAAAATTCAAATCTTGTGTGTGGTGTTAGGATAGGACTTGATTAAGTTTCCTATGGTAGTGCACAGTATCATAATCTTCTGGAGGAAATAAAATTTAATTTTTGGATCGATTTGTTACACATTTCATGTAATTTTAATTTAGGTCCACTTATGTCATCCTAGCTATTTACAGATCTTTGGCCGACATAGAAGACCTTGAAACATGTCTTTAAAAAAATAAGAGGAACAAGTTGATATTCTGGTTGGAAGGCCCATATTACCACCACCTGTGTGGCAATAAATATCCTCCTTTTCATAACCTTAACTTCTCTAAACGATCTCACGATAAATCAAAATCCCCAAGAGAAGGTCTACAGGTTGTCATTTCAAACTTAGGCATCTTAGTCCAAAAGATCTCAAAAAACACCTTTTAGCACTTCACCAAAATAGAACCAGGTTGGTATACAACTTTTACAAACGTGTTTAAAGGAACAATCCAAACTTTTATATGTTATTTTTGGTCAAAACCTTGGTCTTTTTCACAATCTTGAACCTATCAAAAACATTGGGTCTTTAGGATTTGAAAACTTTAGAGGTCTAGCGTGTTTATCACTACCTTGGCCTTGTCAAACAAAGGTTCACTTTAGGTCAACATTGGGTCAAACATTCCATCCACCCCTTCATCAACTTTCATCCTTCACTTCATCAAACTTCGCAAAAAATTTGAATACACCAAAACTTTTTGACTTAAACATCTATCCAACCAACCCTAACTTGGATACTTTGTATGTGAAATGAGTCCTTTTCCATGCATTTGGTCAAGATAGTTATCATCTTTGAACTAGTTTATCTTGACGGTCAAGTGTCTACTCTAAAGATTTCCAAGTTCATAAACATCCTTTATCCAAACATCAAAACATCAAACTTGAGTCAAAAGTGTTGTCCCAAAACGTTTGCAAGGATCACTTTC
Source organism: Sequoia sempervirens (assembly GCA_007258455.2). Taxonomy (NCBI): domain Eukaryota; kingdom Viridiplantae; phylum Streptophyta; class Pinopsida; order Cupressales; family Cupressaceae; genus Sequoia; species Sequoia sempervirens. The sequence continues at coordinate 610,243,580 of VDFB02058242.1, read as the reverse complement.
CACATCATCCACCTTCTCATCTCCCATCATCATCATTGCTCCAAAAATACTTAGAGCGTCCCTTCTACCTAGATTTGAGTCAACTAGAGAGTTCAAACATTACAAGTCTCAACATAACTCTCCCATAGGTGACCCAAAATTTATGGTAAAGACAAAATCACAACACAAGAGAATCATGGAGAAAACCAAAGTCATATTTACCTCAAGTGATCCAAATCCTCTAGAATTTGATCTGAGAAGTAAAGTTACCCCATCACAACAACCATCATCTCCATCAGGGCCATATGAGATAGAATACGTCACGAAAAATCCATTTGGACTTACTAGGGAAGAAATCATGGAGCATCAAGCCTTAGAAAATATAGTTCATAATTCCCCATCTTTTGTTGCACAATCCTTGACACAAGGCTTGACTTTATCCACTATTCCAACAACTCCATCAGTAGGGATAAATCAAACATCCACTCCTAGTCTTGCAACTACTCTTTCCAAAGACTTTGGTCTAACTTTTCCATTTGAAAGCAACACACTTGTGGGTACTCTCAACACCAATCCACCTCAAACCACTACTTGGACACCTACCTTTGGTGCTCCTCCCGTTCCTGAAGATCCTCAACATCTACATAAACCTCTTACACTTCTTTACTCCACAAAAACCTTAAAATATCGAGGAAACCCCTCTTCATTCATACCCATGAGTACCACAAGTGTGCCCAAAATCATGCAAGGTAGTGTGGAACAAGTGTCACAAATAGATTCTAAAAGGGAAAGGAAATACCCTCATGCAAAATTAGACTTTAATGCAACAAGGAACATCTTCATCCAATCCACCCATTGATACGTCAAACCCAATAGTTTCCCAAAACACACCTATTCTATCCATCATCAACCCACATCAAAGCAATCCATTGGTCAAGAACCCCATTCATCTAGGTAATACCCTGACCACATCCCAAAAGCAAGGGAATCTCCAAAATATCGGTCAAGGGAAACCTTTCAATTAGTGGACCCAAGGTCCTCATATGCCTTTAACATTGCAAAATTTAATGATGCCATCCTCATCTTTCCCGTTTGTCCCCCAAGTCATGCAAAATCAAATGGGACCTCACACTTTCATTCCTCCACCTCAATCCACTATCTTACAAGTAATGTTAAATCAAGGGAATCCACAACATCTCATCAATAATCTGCTACCCACTCAACACATCACCACCCAAAATCCATCACAAATGTCCCAACAACCAATTGATCCTACATTACAAGCACATGCCTTAGCTTTACAACAAACATAACAAGCTTATTAGCAAGCCATCCAACAACAACAACAATAGCAAGCATCCCTAGTAGCACAACAATAGGAGAAACAACAATAAGTAACCTTAGCAACACAGTAAGCAGCCTTAGCAACACAACAACAACAAGCCACATTAGCACAAAAACAACATCAATCCCATCAAGCATCCTTAGTAGCACAACAACAACAACAAGTACAACAACAATAAGCCCAACAAGCAGCCCTTGCGGCTCAACAACAACAAGCCTTACTAGCTCAATAGGATTCCCAGCTGTTTATGCTGAAAAATGAAGAAGCTAAATGATTTAATCTATAAATTCAAATCAAAATTTTAGCATATCATCAATAAAGCGTTTCCAAATGAATACAAATGAAAAATGCAAACTAAACTATGTAAAACTGAAATAAATGCATTCAAAGGAAAATCAACTCCATTGTTTTCCTATTCCACCATGATTCTTGATTTAGGCATTTGATGCTCTCATATCTTTATGAGCACAAGTGCAACAAGAAGCTATGATGAGTGGAAGAGATTGAAATTGAATTTTTAAATAAAAATGTGTATCCCCAAAAAGTGAGAAGGAGGAGGTTTTTATAGATGAATGCATAATGTGAAAATGAGAAATGAGAAATGAGTGGAGTGATTTAGGCCACGATTCATGTTTGGAAGCTCAAATTGTGCAATTTTGAGCTAATTCCATGGAAATTGATTTATGAATTTAATGTGCAATTTTAAGCTAATTTCATGGAATTTGATTTATGAATTTTAAATTATTTAATGAAATATGGATGCATTTTAATGATCAATGCAAATGAATAATCATGCATATAGTCAAAGTGAAATGATTTATGTAAATGGATGATGAACAAGCATGAGACGATTTAATGATTTGATGAAATGCATGAATAAAAGAAAGTATTGAATGCATTGATTAAGTAAAAAATAATATCTATTTAATCAATAGACGAATATCGTTACAATTTTGAGGACAAATTTGAGTGTCTACATTTTGCCCCTCTTTGAGGCAATGCAACCTGTTGCGTTGTTTCAAAGAAAAAGATTGAACAACTGATACATGTCCCAAATATATCTTGGTAAGGATTATGATAAGAATGATATGCCCCCTCGAGAGATTGATCAAACAGATTGTACAAAGATTAATCTCTCGATAGATGTCTAGAAAATGATTAGATACCTGATATTGTGCAAGTGATAAAGCGATGATGTACATTTTGATGAAAATGCACAATTGATGGGCGTAACTGAACAATTGATGGAAATGATCAGTATAGCTAGGTTGATGAGCTAATGAAGTTGATTGAGCTGATTAAGCTGATTTAGAATGATGCTTACACAAGACAAGGTGTTGCAATGATGGATTGACTAATTGATTAAGGGGGCATGATATTTCGAGAAGCAGGTTGATTGATTTGAGATTTGATTCAAGAAACATATATCAGTGAGTTAAGAAATTGATTGATTTCTCCGCGACAAGAAAGATGAAGAAAATGAAATGCAAGATGGAAGAGAATGAAGGTGATGAAGCCTCTTGTGCCTTTTAATAGATTTTATCATCATCGAGCTTATTATGTTGCAAATTAGTATAAGCATCTAGATAACATGAATATCTAGACAATCTGAATATTGTTTTTGTTTTTATTTAGTAATGAAGTATAAGAATCTAGGTATAAGAACCTTAGATGACCTAAATACTTATTGCATGGAAGACACTATCAGACAAGGAATGCTCTCATCCACAATAGACTCATAGGTCCTCGATGGTTTTAGACAACCATGTCCTAAGACGAGTCATCCTATGAATAAGAAACAATCCACAAACAACAAACAAGTGAACATGCCCCATCCTCGCCTCTCTAGTCAAAGACATCCTGAAGAAGCTAAAAGACATGTCAACAAAGATGAAATCATAAAATAAGCAAAGATCAATAAACAACAGGGAACTGCTTTGATGTAGAACTGATTCTTGTTACAATTTATGTGTTTGGTTGGATTTGTAAGATGGGTTGATATATATGCTATAATGTTTATTTATTGTCAACACTTGCATGTTTTGATTTTGTTGAAGTTCAAAGCTGTGTGGTGATCTGAAAGTGTCATTGTTTTGGGATTTTTGAAGTTTTTTTTTTTGGGATTTTTGGAATATTTGATTTTTTTTGGATTTCTTTAGGACATTTTATGATTTTTTTGGATTTTTTCAAGACATTTTATGATTTTTGGATTTTTGGGACATCTTATGATTTTTTGGATTTTTAAGGACATTTTAAGATTTTTTTGGATTTTTTTAGGACTTTTTATGATCTTTTTAAGATTTTTTCAGGACATTTTATGATTTTTTTTTTGGATTTTTTGAATTTTTAAAGATGGAGTGAGATGAAATGTGATATGACTGATTGAAGAAACTAGATGCCCCACACTAGAGGTAGTGCAACCATGGATAAATGATAGATCAAAATGAAAGATTCACTGCAAAACATGTCACACAAGCAACATATCTTTTGTCAAAAGATGATAATGGTTGATTGATTAAGATGCCAAGAATGATTGATTCCATAAGGAATGATGATGGTAAGTACTTAGGATCATTGATTCCTTTAAGTATGATAAGATTGATGATTGTTGATGATTGATTGACAAAAAATATGAGGATTGGATAATGTTTTACAGCTAGGCTCAAATATGATTCACATGATAAGATTCAAGGTTACAAAGGGACATGATGACCAACATTGGAGGTAATTTAATCATGGATAAATGATAAGGATGTGAAATATGATGAAATGGTAACACATAAGGATATGAAAGGGAATCCAAAGCATGTGTTTGTAATTTTTTCCCTAATCTCAAAGGAAGGAAATGCGACATGGATTTTGATAAGCTAGGAGATATGAAATGAAATAATGCAAGGATAAGGCTAATAAATAGGATGATCAAGATCAAATAGATAAGATATGGACACAATGCCTAAGTAATTTACCCCTATTCCTCATCAAGACCAAGGAAAGGAATAAAGGATGCATTAAGATAGGATGGTGGAATACTGATACGGTGAAGGATATTGTACGAAAGATATGGATAAAGTGTATAGGATAAGATATACGATGTTCAAGAAGATCCTTAACCTCGTCAAGATCAAAGGTGGAAAGATAAAGGATGAACGTAAAGAGGATCATGAATATGCATGATAAGAGGGACAAAACTTGCCCCCAAGTGTAAAGTGCGAGAGGAATATGGAAGATAGGATATGGATAGGGATAAATGAATATGGAAGGTAATATATGCATGATAGGGAGATGGAGGGAGGAATCAAGCATCAAGTTTCAAAGCTAATATCTCTTGAATATGTGCTCTAATAAACCATGGAAAGGAGGATTAGACTCATAAATGTTGGTAGATCAATGGTATGATGGAAGAAGCTAAGGACTTATTCAAAGGTTTGGATTAAAGGAGGATAATGGGGGATGGATGTTGAATAATGGATAGGAGGTTGGAAGGATTTTAAATGGATAGATGGAAAGGATGGAAAGATCAACATTGGCACACATCTTGAAGGGTGGTGAATTGATGGAGTAAAAATAGATTTGGAAGGTGATAGGTTTTTAGATGGAAGATTGGAGAAAGCTTTTGGATTAGCAAATTTGGATGCCAATTTATATTTTATTGCTTCTACAAGACTTTTAGGAATCCACATAGCTTTTGACTTTGATTTTTGATTCATGGGCCTTTGTTACCTTTGAGATTCTTCTTTTTTCTTTATCGGCCTTTGTGGCCTTTGAATTTTTTCTTTTTGATTTATGGGCCTGTTGACGATCGAAATGGCACAACAACAGTTAAATAGAATATTGCTATTCTGTTTCTCTTGAAAGAGAAAGATAACACATGGATATCTTAGCTCCCAAGGTCTTTGTAGTTGGTTCTCAATTGTTTTGATGTCCCTCAGTGGTCAATGTAACAGTAATGTTCAAGGGGCCTGCTGGTGTGAGCTTCTGGATTGTTCTAAGATCAAGCATGAATTTAAACCTACTCTAACCAGGGGTTTTAAATAAACAACAAAAGATAGATCAGGGCTTTAGTACTGAAAGGAATGATAATTCACCTATCTTAACCAAACTTGTTATCCTTCAAGGAATTGTAAACTAAAACTAAAGAATAAAATTAACTTGTGATTAACACACAGCTGCATTCATTCACAATGCTGATTTCTATAACAGAGTACTAGTTACCATTTTAAATAAAACACCAAAACAACATTCCATTCCTTGAAGGCTTCACAAATCAAATGATTAACTTAAGACAAACACCATTCTGAAACACAATCTAAAGTAGATTTTAATCTGGTTGCTTCTACTGTTAGTGAAACAAATAAGAAACATTTACAAATCTGGCATAATCACCAGTGTACAGAAAATCTATGACTCCAACTTGCTTCCATCTATATTAATAAAACTTGAAAGATACATTACAGGCTTCTGCTGAATCTAATTCCTAACTAAGAAGGAAAAATAAGTTCCTATTACAAAGAATTAGGATATAGTTCTGTCTCCTCTATATCTGCTAACTAATTTTTTTCTAACCTTTTACTTCTTTTTCTACTTCCTTTCTAACCCTTTACAAAGAGGTGAGAACGCCTTATATACAAAGCATGCCCAAAAGAATGTGTTGTCCCCTATCTTAGGGTTTACAAAAATATATCACTTGGTCGCAGGAGGGTCGGGCTTCAGATCTTTTGAAAAGAGTTGGCTCTGCATTAAATGCGTATCCCTGTTGTCCATGTCGGTGGCGGCTTGACCTTAGGAGAAGCCTTCAGATCTTTTGTAGCTGCAACATTTACTCTTGGTATCCATGTATATCTTTCAACTCCTCCGAAGGGTTGCCTTGAATGCTCTAAAGCATTTTTCCATTAATACCGATCCGCCTCCTCGCCAGTAGTCACTACAACTGTCCCTGTGAGTCATGGTTGCTTCCTTCCTTCAGCCTCCTTCATGTTCAAGACCTTTCTGCATGTTGACCATCTTCTGGAAGCATCATCGGGCCTCTCTTTAGGTCTGAACATCATCACCTAAGCTGGTCCATCGCCTTGATTTTAGAATGAATCCATGTCATTTGCATCCTGCAGGTTTCCTTCATAGGAATAGTCAATCGGTCAAATTGTCGCCGGTCAGTCCTCTTAGATTATCCTGATTGGTTAGATATATGCCACGCCAGATTCCCGGGTGGTCAAAGGTGATCCCCATTGAATCGCATGTTGGTGAGACACTAATCATGTCTCCTCGATGCGATTATATCTCTGCTAGCAACTATCGGCGTAGCATGAGATAGTCGGCAAGACCCTCCGGTGAGCTGCAGAAGTCATACCGAGCCCACAAAGACTATCGGCAAGACAATCACTAGTTGGTATGACCTCATAGGGAAACCACTTCATTCGCTTAGAGTCTCCCCGATTTCCTCTTGTTCTCTTCGAGCTCCTTTTGTTTTGGAAAGATCTTCACAAGTCGGTGAGACATAATATCGATCTCCTCTTTTCTCGCCGAGCTCGTTCCATATTCCCCAAGACCCTACCAGGTCGGTAGGACCTCATGGCGATGTTTTCCTTTTTCTCCCCGAGCTCATTTCATTTCGATGAAACCTCTTCCCCTTCGGCGAGACCTTCGCCGAAGGCTATATGTCTCGGTGAGATCCTAACAGGCTGAACTTTCTTTCGGAAAGAGCCCGCTTGATTGGTGAGACATCATACTGAATCCCCCTTTGCTTTTGCTGAGACACTTAAGAGTCACCCAAACATTTCGCCGAATGCACTCATTCTTCCCAAAGGCACATCCTATCAGTGAGACATCTCTTAATTGCCGAGACCTCGTGGCGATGAAATCTTGCATTGCCGATGCCATTTCATTCATTGAGACTCTGATGGATCGGTGAGACCTTTTGTCGAGCGGCAAGAACCATAGCGATATCCTCCCTGTCGGTGAGACCTTTGCTAATCGCCTAGACCTCCTGCTGAAGGAAAAATTATCGCCGAGCATAGACTTTTGGTGGGACCTTCCCTTGTCGGCGGGACCTCCCAGCGATGCAAACCCCCGATGCCAACCTTCTTTGTCACTGAGACCTGACTCCTTTCGGCAAGATTTTATGCCGAACGCGGAATCCTCCAACGAGCTCATCCCTAGTCGGCGAGACACATAAAGACTCTCGGCGATAGGGACGTCTAAGTGACTGATGGGCATCACTTGAATAGAATAAACTGCTAGTTGTCAAGACAGTTGTAGAGTCTTGCCGACTCTACTCTTAGAGCAATTTAATGCCAGATTGGATTGGGAGATTCTTTCCAACTGATCTCCCTTGAAAAATATCACCATGTGCATGATCCAATCTTGTGAAACAAAATCTCCATTAGTCCTCAAAAGCACATAAGGTATATTATCATAAAATACACCATTGCTTATAATTATTTCATTCAATACTTGGCAAGAAGAAAACCAACTCAAGCAGAGACATAACTGAATTTGACAAAACCAAAAGGCAAACCCAGGTAGAAAACTAGAAGAACCCCCGAGAGCAAAGCAAATAATAGAGGCAAAGAAACCAAAAAGAGAAGGGGGGACCCATTTTGCTCTAGAAAAAAATGGGGTGGTTATGCAAGGCATAACAAATGGCGACTTGGCTGGGAAAATGGTTTAACCGTTTTCAAGAAGCTGAAGGATTTAGCTACCCAGAACTCCTGGTTTATGAACATCACAACTCTAGTTGGGTCAGTTTTAACAAGCAAGGTTGAGCTAGAATCTCAAATGCAAGTCAATCAATGGCTACCCCTGAATCTAAGTGTGTGCTTGATTGTGCATCACTATTTTGTAAAGTTCTCTTCATCTTTTGAATAATAATGTGCAAGATTTGAACTACATGAGTTGATTTCCTTTAGCTATTGTGCAATGATATCCCGGGCATTGCTCCGCTACCAGTCAGGCGTCCATAGCCCCGACGGAGATACCTCTAGTTTTCTCATAGCATTTCTCTACTGCCAGTCATGCGTCCATAGCCCCGATAGAGATACTAGAATCACCCATTCATATTGAATCTTCTTTCTCTTTTAGATAATTCTTTTCTCTTTTTTTTTTTGCTTTCTCATAGAGTTTCAAATAATTAATTTAATTCCTTTTCAATATGTCAAATGTTTAACATTTGATTTGGGTTGAAAATTACCATGGATCTCATAACAACACTTGGAAAATTAGATTTTTCACTCAAATCTTACAACACTATCATCCTAGGACAAATATACCATTACCAGAGGAGATGATCTTGGTGATTTGTGGCAGATTCAGAGGAGCTAATGAAGGTTACTTACTTGGGACCTTTTTTTCAATACCTTCCACAACTCTTATTGGCAATGGGCATAAAACAAAGAGTTTAAGACAAAATCACCCAATCAGCAGATCTGAAAATATCTAAACCACTTCTCTCCTAATGACCAAAATATGTCTTAGATAACAACCCACCATTTTAAGAAGGGATAGAACAGATAAACCGCAAAGAACAAAACAAAACAGAAACCAAAAGAACAAAGGAAACAGAACGAGAGAAAGAAAGGACAAACAAACAAACAAAAAATTACTTACAAACAAAAGAGAAAATTACTTACACAAAGAGCAGCAGATTATTCACATAAAGAATAGAGTTATTTACACACATAAATTATTACAAGCATAAACTATTTACACAGATGGATCACCCAACAAAAGTACCAACTTCATGACTCAAAATAGTGCTTAATAAAGTGTCCATTAACAGGCAATGGAATAGGTTCTCCAGTTAAACTACTGAACTGGAAAGCATTTTCTCCTAGGATCTTGACAATCTGATAAGGACCTAGCCAGAGTTTATTGAATTTCTAGTGATTTCCCTTCTTTTCACTAGCTTTATCCATAACAAAACAAGGTCTAATATCCTAAAAGCTTTTATTTTGGCTCTTTTTTCAAACCAACGTTTGACAACAGCCTGGTGCCTAAAGAATTGTTGCAAGGCGACATCTCTCTGTTCTTCTAATTTCAACAAAGCAACTAATCTTACTTCTATCCTATTGTCACTAGAGTAAAATTTCTGCATGAACTCAAGGATAGGTATTTGCAGATGGATAGGGAACACAGGCTCTTGTCCATACACTAACTTGAATGGTGAAGTCTTTAAAGCATCCTTAATCCTAGTCCTATCTGCCCATAATGCAAATCTCAGCTGGGTGTGCCAGTCCCTAGGGTTGTTTTCTAACAATTTTTTAATTACCCCTAAGAGATTCTTATTAGTTGATTCTGCAACTCCATTGCCTTGTGGGTAATAGTTTGAAGAATACTTTGAGACAATTTTGTGATCATATGCCTAGGAAATAAACTCAGCAGAAGAAAAGGTAAAGCCATTGTCACATACCAGAGTGAAGGGTATCCCAAACCTAGTGGTGATGCATTCGGTGAAGAACTTGATCACTACCTCTGTTGTATTGTTCTTGCAGGGTATAGCCTCTGTCCACCTTGTGCAGTAATCAGTAGCAGTCAAAATAAACTTGTGCCCTGCAAAAGAGTTTGGGTTAATTACCCCAATAAAATCCAATGCCCATTGGGCAAATGGTCTTACCTCGTAGACAGGCTGCAATGGCATGGCTGCATGGCGTTCTCTTGATGCAGAAATATGAAATATGTGACATGTTATCACATGCTGATGGGCATCTTTGAACACACATGGTCAGTAATAACCAGATTTGAGGATCTGGTGTGCCAATGAATCTGCAGAACCATGACCTGTGTCGTCTTTCCCATGAAACTCAAAGATCATATGTTTAGCCTCTTGTTGATCAAGGCATCGTAGGTATACTCCTTCAAAATTCCTTTTGTATAGTAATCCTCCTTTAAGCATATAATGAGAGCTCTTCATTCTTAGCGCTCTCCTTTGAGTTACATTCATTCCTTCTAGACACTGATTGTTGAGCATAAAATAGACAATATCAGCATACCAAGGGTTGTTGGAGAAGGATTGGGTTGTGTATTGCTGACAAATGATGTTCTCACCAGCATTCACCATGGACTTGGACAAACCTGTACCTCTGACAAGTCTCATAGGGCATATCTCCAGATCGAACTCCTGTAAGATATCCATCCACTTCCCTCTTCTTTCCCCCAGCTCGCTCTGCATAAGTAGGGACTTCACAACAGCGTCAGGAACTACAACAATGACTTGGCTTCAAAGGATGTAATGACGAAACTTCTTGATAGCCTGAACTAGTGCAAAAGCTTGGTTTTCGAGAGGTGGGTACTTAACTTCAGCATTTTTGAACGGAGAGCTCATGAAAGCAATCGGTCTCTCCTCTACCTCTTCTCTCCGTTGAGTTAGGACCGTTGTGCACAAGTGTTTAGAGGCAACAAAATAGAGATAAAACGGTCTCAAGTAGTCAGGGTTGGTTAGAACAGGCACTTTTGAAATGGATCACTTGACTTGCGAAAATGCGGCCTTTTCCTTCTTAGTTCACTATATTTTAGCGTCTTTCCTCATCATTTCGTTCAGTGGTTTTACAATTTCTGCAAAACCCGTGATAAATTTTCTTACAAAGTTGATCTTTTCGAACAAATATCTCATCCCTTTCTTGCTTCTTGGCATGGTTATTTTGAGGATGGACTCAACTCGATCTGGGTCAATTGATATTCCTCTTTCAGAGATCACGTGTCCCAAAAGCTTCCCTTCTGAAACTCCGAACACACACTTTCTAGGATTCAAGGAGACACCATATTGGATACACTTTTGGAGAACCTTGGCGAGGTATGCTGCGTGGTTCAGTCTATCCTTGGAAAAGACTGTTAGGTCGTCCATGTAAACAATAATGAATTTACCGATCAGGTCCTTGAATGCTATGTCCATGGAGCATTGAAAAGTTTCTCTAGCGTTTATCAGACTGAATGGCATCCTTCTGTATGCAAATGTTCCCCACTTTGTAGTGAAGGTTGTCTTCATTTTGTCTTCACAGTTAACCATTACCTGATTATATCCAGAGTAACCATCCAGGAATGATATCATCTGAGATCCGTTAACAGTCTGCAAGACGTCATCCAGTGAAGGAAGTGGGTAGTTATCCTTTTGTGAAGCTCTATTTAGACTCCTAAAGTCCACGCATAACCTGATCTCTCCATTTTTCTTATGAACTGGGACTAAGTTAGCCACCCATGTTGAATGTCGTATGGGGAAGATGATCCTTGCAGAGAGCAATTTCTGGACTTCTTTAAGGATCAGTGGGTTAATCAGGGTGTTGACAGGGCCCTGTTTCTGTTGGAATTGTTTAGCTTCGGGCTTCAAAGGGATAGTATGAGTCATTACAGAAGCATCGAATGTCTTTAGATCTTCATATCCCTAGGCTATCACAACAATATATTTCTTCAGTGCCTTCAGTATATCTTTTCTGATTGTTTCAGGGCAGGCTTTCCCTATGTAGACATTCCTTTCAGGGCCAAAATCAGCTAGGTTAACAGTTTCATATTCGCCTCCTTTATTTTCAGCTGATATCTTCTCTCGAGACCTTGGGTCTGAGTCAAAAATTCTTTCCAAGGCCACCATTCCCTTGGGAATGCTATTGCTCTTTAAATTGAGGACCCCTTCTGTATCACACTCTTCAGGGTTCCAATCCTCTTGATCCCTGTTGGACTCATCAATGATCTGTCATTCAAAAACATCTGAGCTTGCTAGAAAAGCAAGAATATGTTGATCATCATCAAAGACCTAAAAATTTCTAACATTATCAGGAACAAAAGGGGTGGAAATCAATTCCACTGAGAATTTATTGAGCTTGGAGCCTTGCATAGGTTCCAGGGTACTTGCAGCAACAGCTAATGAATCGGCTATTTGATTTTCTTCTTTAGGGATCAAATTAATCTTGGAAGCATCAAAATCTTCAATTAGGTTCCATACTCAATTTCTATAAGCTGCCAACCTTTTGTTGTGACATGTGTATTGGCTGCACACCTACTTGATAACAATTTATGAATCTCCTCTGACCATCAAAGCTGTGACTTTCTTCTTATGTGCGAACATCAGCCCTCAAGTTAGAGCTTCATATTCTGCTATGTTGTTAGTGCACTCGAACTGCAACCTATAAGAAGCAAAGAAGGTTTTCCCTTTCGAGCTGGTTAGTTCAATCCCAACACCACAACCTGTCTTAGATTTGGATCCATCAAATGTGAGGGTCCATAGCTGATCGTGAGCTAGGGTTGGTCCTTTTGAGGTCATTGTGGGCACTTGGATAGAATGAGCCAGGGGTGGGGTTACTTGATCTTTTGGATCAGATATAGGGAACAGGTGTTTAATAGGTTCCTTAGGGGTGATTCCCAATTCCCGTTTGGATGTATCGAGTAACCCATGGCTATCCTTCTTACAGTCATTTGTGCCTTTGGTTAATCCCTTGGATTTTGGTATATTTTTGAGTATAGGGGTGTCAAACAAACCTTGGGGTTGCTCCTCATCAATATGCTGATTTGGACATGTGTCTGGGGTAGGTTCAATTTAAGAAGGAACCTCCTTTGAAGGTATCCTATCTCTGGTTAAAATTATTGCTTCCTTGGCCTCAAATGAGAAGCGGTCTGCAATGGTCTCAGGGTGACTTGAGCTAGCTTTTCTACCTTGGGAAACATGATTTAAAATGTTGATGCAGGGTTGGCAAGTCAATTGAGAATTATTTTGGTAATGTACCCTGCACCAATTGGGGAGTAGCAGATTCTACAAATCGGTATCTTCCCCTAAAACTAGCTGATCCTGTTGTAGATTATTGATCAATGCTTGTTGGTTTTCATTAATTATAGGATCATGGAACTTTGGTATTGATAGTCCTTTAGGATCAAGAATAGAAAAGGTTAAAATTTCATCTCTTTTGTAAACCCCTATCCCAGTTTTGAAATAGGCTACCTCATTGGGGAAATCATATTCAGTGATGATATGCTTGAGGCAAGGCTCACTTTCAATCCTAATCTGAGTAGGAATCCCTCTCCATGGTAGCCACATATGTGAAAAGTCAAGGGAAAGATATCCCCCTAGACTTTTCATCAAATCTCTGCTCAGCAGCATACCATAGGTCTCGGGAATGTCTGCTACTTGAATATCTATGTTGGTTAGGATCCTAAGGTCAGATCCTACTTGAACATGTATGTTTCTTAATTCCTCCACTACATTAACCTCCGTTTTGTCAAGTTGAATGAACTTCTTGTTTGTCTGAATGGGGTTTAATCCCAATTTCTTGCATACGGAAAATGGCATAACATTGCCTGAAGCCCCTGAATCCAGCAAACAATTATGTAGGTTCTTCCCACAAATTCTTAAACTCAAAAGAAATGGTGGAGTACCTACCTTGTTTCTATACAAGGTTGCATTCACATCCCCAACAGGTGCCACCTTGTTCTTTCCTTTTGATTTTTCAGCTTGCTCCAAAGCTTTCAACACTATCTCCCTTTGGGTAGGGCACCACTTTAGGATGTCAAAATATGACAAAGAAGTTTTCTATTTCTGCATCTTAGAAACAATGTCAAATTTTGTACTACAACTCGCACTACCTTTGAAAACACCAAATGAGTTACCCTTGTTATGGAAGTCAGGCGGGCCTTGTGGTGGAGGAGGGTTATTATCAACACTTTGATTTGGAGGCACCATGTGATTAGGTGGTACTAACGTAGTGAATGGACCCTTATTCTAATTCCTCAGGAAGTGTCCCCCTTTCATCTAAAAGGCTTGGGAATCATATGAATCTTCCTCTGGTTCATTCTCCCCTTGCCTTGGGAATGAAGATTCCTCCTCAAAGAGGTCATAAGTCATTGTTGTTTCTACTGAGCTGCCTTCTTTGTGAGGATTCCCTTGGAATGTTTGGGCATCTGCCTATGCCATCTTTACAACTTTCTCCATTTCAGGGCAGTTCAGCTCTGAATGGGTTGCAGTATCATGCAACCTGCACTATATAGTCATAAAGTTAAGGTCAGCCACGTTTGCAGTATGTGATCTCTCCTCTTTAGCTTGATAGTTGTGCGAAACTCCACCATTATTGGGCCATGTATTCCATTGTCTGTTGTTATTTGGCCTTTGGTTATACCCTCTATTTTGATTTTGATACCCTTGGTTAGAGGAGTTTTGGCCTTGATAGACCCTTTGGTTGTAATTGTTGTTATTCTGATAAGAACCTTGATTGTTGCTATTTTGATTAGGGTAGTTACCTTGGTTTTGGGAGGGATTTAATTGAAGCTGAGCCATGTCATTTGTGACTTGGGACAGTGTTTTCTTTAGGGTTTTGTTGATGGAAATTTTGGAACCACAACAATGCTAAATAGAGTATTGCTACTCTGCTTCTCCTGAAAGAGAAAGGCAGCACATGGATGCCTTAGCTCCCAAGGTCTTGGTAGTTGGGTCTCGACTGTGCTGATGTTGCTCAGTGGCCAATGCAATAGTAATATTCAAGGGGCCTGCTGGTGTTGGGCTTCTAGATTGCTCCAAGATCAAACATGAAATAAATCCTATACTAACCAGGGGTTTTAAAGAAAAATAAAAAGATGGATCAGGGTGTTGAAACAAAAAAGAACAATAGTTCATCCAACCTTAACCAGACTTGATAACTTTCAAGGCATTTATAAACTAAAACTGCAGAACAAATTAACTTGTGATTAACACACAATATCATTCATTCACAGTGTCGATTTTAATAACTGATTACAAACTAGCATTTAAGAAAAACACAAAATGAGATTTCATTCCTTGAAAGATTGCAAAATAAAATGATTAATTTCAGATAAATACAGTTCTGGAACACAATATGAAGTAGATTCGAATTTGGTTGCTTCTACTGTGGGTTAAACAAATAAGCAACATTTACAAATCTGGCACAATCACTAGTGTACAGAAAACCTGCGTCTCCAGACTGCTTCCATCTACACTAGAATAACTTTGAAAAATACATTCCAACCCGTACTAAAACCTAACTGCTAACCAAGAAGATAAGAGAATCTCTCATTACTGAGAATCAAGATGCAACTCGATCTCCTTCTGCTAGCTGACTAACTCCTAACAGCTCTCTAAACCTAGAAGTTCTAATCTAGAAGTGTTAATAATGAAATTCAGGGACCCTTTACAAAGAGGCAAGCATGCCATATATACATCTTCCCCTGAAGAGAATGTCAGCACCTGCTTTTAGGGTTTACAAAATATCCCGTGGTGTCAGGAAATCGGCGCCTAGATCTTTAAAAAAATTTGACTCTGCAATAAACCCGAATCCTTGTTGTCTTATGTCGGTGAAGATTGCTTCCTGAGGTGTTCTGTAGATCTTTTGCAGCTACTGCCATAAATTCTATGCCTCCGTGTCCAATTTTGACCTCTAGCGGAGCTGCCTCGAGTGCCCCAAAATATCGCCATTAATGCCAAGCTACCTCTGCCAGCAGACCTCATAGTTGTCCATTTGACTCATGGCTTCATCTTCTTCCTAGCTCGACATTCTGCTCGTTTTGTACGTTGATTGCTCCCATGGAAGCAAAGTGCCGAGCTTCCTCTTCATATCTGGATATCTTAGTTCCCGAGCTGATCCATGGGCTCATGATCTCAGAAGGATCCCACATTGCTTGCATCCTGCAGATTTCCTCATGATTAGTGGGGCCTGCGCCACGCGAGCTTCCCGGGTAGTCAACGGTGGTCTGACTAATGTCGTATGTCGGTGAGACACCAACCCTTCACTGAGACCATATGGTGAAGCTCCAATCCTTTCAGCAAACCGCCGCTTTCTCCCCGAGCTCATTTCCCTATCGCCGAGATCATATGGCGAAGGCAAGATCCCCTTGGTGAGCTCCATTTCTTTGTAGTGGGCCCCTCTTTTCGGTCGACTTCTATTTTGTTTCGGCGTGACCCTCTTCCTTCACCAAGACCTTTTGGTGAAGGTATAATCCTTGGCTGAGCTCATCTTTTATGTCATTGAGATTGTCTTTGGTCAAGGAGACTTTACAACCGAAGCTTCCTCTTGCCAAATTCCGCTATCGCCAAGACTGTTTTGTAGTCACACCGATGCGTTTTCCTTGTTCCACCTATGTCGCTGTAGCATCATCCTGTCAGGGAGATGTCTTATAGAAACCTTATGTCTCGGTGAAAGTCTCCATATGTGCTTTCTTTGGTTGCCAAGACTTATTAATTCTCCCGCCAAAGATCACTGATAGCACCCCTTTGTAGCATGTCAGTGTGACCTTATGAACTCGCCGAGACATCCTGGCGCAGAGAGAACCTTTCGCCAAGGTATGAATCTTTTGAGGCTGGTCGGAAAGACCCATATGAGTCGGTGAAACCTTATGGCAAGAACATGAAGCTTCCTCGAAAACCCCCTTCGGCCCGACTTCCCTCAGTCGGCGTGACTTCCTGTGGTCGGGGAGATTTTATAGCGACCCAATGTTTTCTCGGCGATGAACCCATTCTCCTTCGGGGAAACTCCGCCAAATCACCGAGTCCTTCCACTGAACTTAAAAACTTTGGCTGACTCCCAGAGACGGATCACCACACAAAGAACTTGATCCGTCAAAACAAGGTCCTCGTTAAAACAAAACATTAATATCATGCTTTTTACCAAAAAGAAACTTAACTTCGGCGGAGGCGAAGCCAACACGGGAATGGAAAGCAAAATTTAAACAAGTCCCGGTGGAACCGGGATCGGGACAAAACATGACCCAGAAACGACATCCCCCACCCTCACAACTGGCGGGGGCGGGGCCAAAAGAAAACCGGAACCGGGGCTGGAGTTGGGGAGGGAATGAGCCAGGGAAAAAACCAACACTTCCTAGTTCATACCCCGACTCGGATCCGCGTCCACAAGAAAACCCAAAACACAAAGGATGGGAACAAAACACCAGCGGAGCCGGAGCAGAGTGACGAACAAGGCAGAACTGGGGTTGGAACCAAAATCTGAACCAGAAACTTCTCCATGTTTCGGGTTTAGATTTCGTTCCGAACCCACCTCCGACGCTATCCAAAAGAGGAGAAAGAAAGGAAAAGGAAGAGAAAGAGGAAAGGGGGAGGACAACCCCATGACAAAACAAAAAGAAACAAAATGAAAAGAACAAGACAAGTGGAACAACGTGAACAGACGTGCAAGGGAGAAAAGACCCAAGCGGCGGGACCGGGGTCAGGGAAGGAACAAAAATGGAGATTGGAAGAAGTTCCAAGTTCGGACTCCGTTCCGGTTCCGGGGTTGCCAAAGCATAAGAAACAAAATGCCCAAGGCCAAAAAGAAAATACCTAAGGAAAAGGACACAAACTTACAAAGACCAATGAAGAAAAAAGAAAAGGCGGGGTCGGACCCGGGATGGGACCAAAATGAGGCACTTAAGAAAGTTCAATATTCTGAACTTGGTCCCAGACCCAACTCCGACAAAGAACAAAAGAAAACAAAAAGTAAGGTCTGTCGGAACCAGAACCGGGGTTGGAACAAGACCCAAACTTTAGAAAGACATTCCAAGTCCGGTATTGGTCCCGGTTCCGCCTCCGACAGAACTTTGAAAGGAAAAATGCCTAAGGCAGAAAACCAAAGGCCAAAGGGAAAAGACAAAGGGGGACCCATTTTGATCCAGATCAATGTGGGGTGGTTATGCAAGGCATAAGAAATGGTGACTCGGCTGGGAAAATGGTCTAACCATTTTCATGAATCTGAGGATTCAGCTACCCAGAACTCTTGGTTCATGAATATCACAACTCCAATTGGGCTAGTTATAACAAGCAAGGTAGAGCTAGAATCTGAAATGAAAGTCCATCAATGGCAACCCCTGAATCTATGTGTGTGTTTGATTGTGCATCACTCTTTTATAAAGTTTTCCTCATCTTTCGGACAACAATGTGCAAGATTTGAGCTACATGAGTTGATTTCCTTTGTGCAATGATATCTCGGGCATTGCTCCGCTGCCAGTCAGGCATCCATAGCCCTAACAAAGATACCTCTAGTTTTCTCACAGCATTGCTCTACTTCCAGTCAAGCGTCCATAGCCTCGGTAGAGATACTAGAATCACCCATTCATATTGACTCCTTTTCTTTTGATAATTCTTTTCTTTTCTTTTGGAGTTTCAGATATTTCATTTAATTCTCTTTTTTTCTTTTCAATATGTCAGATGTTTAACATCTGATCTGGGTTGAAAACTACCATGGACCTCATAACACAACTTGGTAGATTGGATTTTTCACTCAAATCTTACAAGACCATAGTCCTAGGACAAATGTATCATTACAAGAGGAGATGATATTTAATTATTTGTGACAGATTCAAGGGAGCTGATGAAGGTCACTTACTTAGCACCTTGTTTCAAAACTTTCCACAACTCTTATTGACAATAAGCATGAAACAACAAATTGAGGACAAAATCATCAAATCAAGAAACCTGAAAATATCTAAACCACTTCTCTCCTAATCACCAAAGCATGCTTCAGATAACAACCCATCGCTTTAAAATGGAAAGAAACAGATCAACCCCAAAGAACAAAACAAAAACAAAAACAAAGAACAAAGGAAACGGAAGGAAAGAACAGGAAGAAAAGCAAATAAACAACAAACTATTTACAAACAAGAGCCACATTATTTACACAAAGAACGACAGATTATACACAGGGATTATTTACAAGCAGAAATTATTTATATAAATAGTCTACCTAACAAAATGCCAACTTCATGATTCAAAATAATGTTTTAGAAACTGTCCATTGAAAGGCAAGGGGACAGTTTCTCCAGTTAAACTACTCAATTGGAAAGCATTTTCTCCTAAGATCTCAGTAATCTGATAAGGACCCAGCAAAAGTTTGTCAAATTTCTGATGACTGCCTTTCTTTTCATTGGCTTTGTCCCATAATAATACAAGGTCAAATATCCTAAAAGCTTTTAGCTTAGCTCTTTTGTCAAACCAGCGTTTGACAACAGCCTGATGCCTAAAGAATTGCTGCAAAGCGGCATCTCTCTGCTCTTTTAACTTCAACAAAGCAACTAGTCTGACTTCTATCCTATTATCCTTAGAGTAGAATTTTTGCATGAACTCAAGGATAGGTATTTGAAGATGGATGGGAAAGATAGGCTCTTGGCCATATACCAGTTTGAATGGTGAGGTGTTTAAGGCGGCCTTAATCCTAGTCCTATCTACCCATAGTGCGAATCTCAGTTGGGTATGTCAGTCTCTAGGGTTATGTTCTAACAATTTTTTAATCACCCCTAAGAGATTCTTATTGGTAGATTCTGCAACTCCATTTCCTTGTGGGTAATAATTTGATGAATACTTTAAGACAATCTTGTGATCATATGCCCAAGAAATAAATTCAGCAGAAGAGAAGGCAGAGCCATTGTCACATACCAGAGCGAAGGGTACTCCAAACCTCGTAGTGATGCATTCGGTGAGGAACTTGATCACTACCTCCGTTGTGCTATTTCGGCAAGGTATAGCCTCTGTCCATCTTGTGCAATAGTCAGTAGCAGTCAAGATGAACTTATTTCTTGCAGTAGAGTTTGGGTTGATAACCCCAATGAAATCCAATGCCCATTGGGCAAATGGCCTTACCTCGTAAACGGGCTGTAATGGCATGGTTGCATGGCGTTCCCTTGGTGCAACAACCTGACATGTGTGGCATGTTCTCACATGCTGATGGGCATCCTTGAATACATAGGGCCAGTAGTAACCAGATCGGAGGATCTAGTGTGCTAATGAATCTGCAGACCCATGACCTGTGCCATGTTTCCCATGAAACTCAGAGATCACATGTTTGGCCTCTTGCCGATCAAGGCATCTTAAGTACACTCCTTCAAAATTCCTTCTGTATAGGAGCCTTCCTTTAAACATATAGTGTGACTTTTAGTCTCAGTGCTCTCCTCTGAGTGACGCTCATTCCCTCTGGACATCGGTTATTGAGCATGAAGCAAATGAGATTAGCATACCACGAGTCGTTTGAGAAGGACTGGGTAGTATATTATTGACAAATAATGTTGTTACCAACATCAACCATGGACTGAGATAAACCCGTACCCTGGACTAATTTCATGGGGCGTATCTCCAAATTGAACTCTTGCAAGATGGCCATCCATTTCCCTCTTTTTTCTCCCAGTTCACTCTGCATAAGTAGAGACTTGACAACAACATCAGGGACAACAACAATGATCTAACTTCGGAGGATGTAGTGCCTAAACTTCTTGACAGCTCAGACCTGGGCAAAAGTTTTCTTCTCAAGAGGTGGATATTTAACTTCAGCATTTTTGAAGGGAGAACTCATGAAAGCAATTGGCCTCTCCTCTGACTCTTCTCCTTGTTGAGTTAATACAGCTGCACACGAGTGTTTGGAGGAAAAAGAGTAGATGTAAAACGACCTCAAGTAATCAGGGTTAGTGAGGACTGGAGCTTCCGATATGGATCGCTTGACTTGAGAAAATGCCACCTTCGCTTCATCACTCCACTCTATTTTGGCATCCTTCCTCATCATCTCATTCAAGGGCTTCACGATTTCTGCAAAGCCTGTGATAAACTTCCTCATGAAGTTGATCTTTCCAAAGAAGGATCTCATCTCCTTCTTGCTTCCTGGCATGGCTATCTTGAGAATGGACTCAACTCGATCCGGGTCAATGGATATTCCTCTTTCTGAAATTATGTGTCCCAAGAGCTTCCCTTCAGAAACTCCGAACACACACTTTTTGGGATTTAAGGAGACTCCATACTGGATGCACCTTTCGAGAACTTTGGCTAAGTCTGCAGCATGATTAAATCTATCCTTGGAGAATACTGTCAAATCATCAATGTAAATGATAATGCACTTGCCAATTAGATCCTTGAAAGCTATGTCCATTGCACGCTGAAAGGTCGCCCCAACATTTATCAAGCCGAATGGCATCCTTCTATATGTAAACGTCCCCCACTTGGTAGTGAAAGCCGTCTTCATCCTGTCTTCAAAGTCGACCATAACCTGATTATATCCAGAGTAACCGTCTAAGAATGGACATCATTTGAGATTCGTTGACAGTCTGCAGAACCTCATCCAGAGAAGGAAGTGGGTAATTATCCTTCTCTAAGGCTTTATTCAAATATCTAAAGTCAACACATAGTCTGATTTCCCCACTTTTCTTATGAACCGGGACTAAGTTAGCCACCCATGTTGAATGGCGCACATGGAAGATTATCCTTGCTGACAACAATTTCTGAACCTCTTTATAGATAAATGGTTCAATCAAAGCATTAACAGGGCGCTGCTTCTATCTGAAGGGTTTAGCTTCAAGCTTTAAGGGAATATTGTGAGTCATAACCAAAGCATCAAATGTCTGGAGGTCCTCATACCCCCAAGCTATCGCAACAATATCCTTTTTTAGTGCCATTAATATGTTGTCCCTGATTGCTTCAGGGCAGGCCTTCCCTATGTAGACATTCCTTGCGGGGCCAGAATCAGCCAGATTAACTGTCTCATATTCTCCTCCCTTTTCTTCAACTAATGCCTTCTCTCGAGCCCTCAGATCTGAGTCAATGATTCTCTCTAGAGCAACCATTCCCTTGGGAATGTTATTACTTTTCAGATTAAACACCCCTTCTGTATCACATTCTTCAGGGTTCCAATCCCCTTGATCTCTGTTAGACTCATCAATAATTTTCCTTTCAAAGACATCTGAGCTTGCCAAGAATGCCAAAATGTGCCGATCATCCTCAAAGACCTGGAAATTCTTACTATTGTCAAGAACAGCTGGGGTGGACATTAGTTCAACTGAAAATCTTTTAAACTTGGAGCCTTGCATAGGTTCCAAGGTGCTTGCAGTGACCGCCAATGAATCAGCCACTTGATTTTCTTCTCTAGGGATTAAACTAATCCCAAAGGCATCAAAGTCTTCGATCATATTCCATACCATGTTCCTATATGCTGCCAACCTTTTATTGTGGCAGGTGTACTAGCTGCGCACTTGCTTAACAACCACTTTTGAATCTCCCTTAACCATCAGGGTTGTGACTTTCTTCTTGTGTGCAAACATTAATCCCTGTGCCAGAGCTTCATATTCAGCTACATTATTAGTGCATCTGAATTGCAACCTGTAAGAAGCAAAAAAAAGTTTCCCTTTCAGGCTGGTTAGCAGAATTCCAACACCACAACCGGTCTTGGACTTAGATCCATCAAAGGTAAGGGTCCACAACTGATCACAAGTAGGAATTAATTTTTTTGAAGTTTTCATGGGTGCTTGAGTTAGATGATTCCCAATTGGGGTTGCTTGATCTTTTGCACTAGGCATAAGGAAATAATGTTGTGCAAGTTCATTAGGGACACTTTTCAATTCATGTTTAGTTATAGCCTCTGATCCGTGACTATCCTTCTAACAATCACTAGTGTCTTTAGTTAACCCCTTGGGTTTTGGTATATTTGGGAATGTAGGGGTGTCAATCAAATCTTGGGAATGCTCCTCATTAGTGTGCTGATTTGGGCGTGTGTCTGGGGTAGGTTCAATTTGAAGAGGGATTTCTTTTGCAAGTGTTGTATCCCTGGTTAACATGGTCACTTCTTTGGCCTCAAATGGGAAGCAGTCTATAATGGTCTTAGGGCAACTTGTGCCAGTTTCCTCAGCTTGGGAAACATGCTTTAAAATGTCAATACAGGGCTGGCAAGTCAATTCAAAGTGGCTTTGATAATGTACCCTGCACCAATTAGGAAGTAGGAGCTTTGCAAATCTATATCTGCCCCCAAGACCAGCTGATCTTGCTGCAGTTTTCTGACCAATGCTTGTTGGTTTTTATTAATTATAGGATCAGGGCACTCTGGTATTGGCAGCTCTTTAGGATCAAGAATAGAGAAGGCTAAAATTTCATCTCTTTTATACACACCTATTTTAGTTTCGAAATAGGCTACCTCATTGTGGCAATCATATTCAGTAATGATATCCTTGAGGCGAGGCTCACTCTCAATCCTGATCTGATTAGGAATCCCTTTCCATGATAGCCACATATGTGAGAAGTCAAGGGAAAGATATCCCCCCAAATTTTTCATCAAATCTCGGCTTAGCAGCATACCATAGGTCTCAGGAATATCAGCTACTTGGATGTCTACGTTTGTTAGGATCCTAGGATCTGATCCTACTTGAACATGCATGTTTCTTAATTCCCCTACCACATTGACCTCTATTTTGTCAAGTTGAATGACCTTCTTATTTGTCTGAATAGGGTCCAATCCAAACTTCTTGCATATGGAAAAGGGCATGACATTTCCTGAAGCCCTTGAGTCCAATAAACAGTTATGTAGGTTCTTGCCAGAAATTCTTAAGCTCAAAATGAAAGGAGGAGTACCTATTTTGCTTCTGTATAAGGCTGCATTCATGTCTACAGGGGAGGTAACCTTTCTCTTTCCTTTTACCTTATCTACTTGTTCCAGAGCTTTCAACACTATTTCCCTTTGGGTAGGGCACCACTTTAAAATGTGAAAATATGACAAAGAAGTTTCTTGTTTCTGCATCTCAAAAACGATGTCAAATTTTGCATTAAAACTTAGATTACTTTTGAAAACAGCAGAGGGATTACCCTTGTTATGACGATCAGATAAGCCTTGTGGTGGAGGAGGATTATTATCAGCACCTTGATTAGGGGGCACCATGTGATTAGGAGGTGTTGATGTAGTGAATGACCCCTTACCTTGATTTCTCAGGAAGTGTCCTCCCTTCATCTGAAAAGCTTGGGCATCATATGAATCCTCCTCTGGTTCATTCTCTTCTTGCTTGGGAATGAGGGCTCCTCCTCGAAAAGCTCATAAGTCATTGCAGTATCCGCTAAGTCACCTCCTTTGTTGGAATTCCCTTGGAAGGTGTGGGCATCTTCATGTGCCATCTTGACCACTTTCTCCATTTGAGGGCAGTTTACCTCGAAATGGGTTGCAGTATCATGCAACCTGCACCAATTGGTCATGAAGTTGAGGTCAGCCACGTTTGCAGTATGTGCTCTCTCCTCATTTGCGTGATAGTTGTGAGGGACTCCACCATTATTAGGTCCTGTATTGCACTGTCTATTGTTGTTAGGCCTTTGATTATACCCTCTGTTTTAGTTTTGGTAACCTCTTTGGTTGTAGCTGTTATTATTCTGATAAGTACCCTGATTATTGTTGTTTTGATTAGGGTAGTTGCCTTGGTTTTGAGAGGGGTTCAAACAGAGTTGAGCCGTATCATTGGTAACTTGAGACAACATTTTCTTCAAGGTTTCTACCTCATTCGTAAGCTGAAATGTCTTCTCACTTTCCATACTCTTAGCAGCAGGTGGCTGCTCAACATGACTTGGAGTCCCAATTTGGTTAGGATGACCATGGGAACTTGGGGAAACCTGTGGTTGTTGGAAGAGATTAGAAGTTCCAATAGCAAAGAATGGGACCAGTGGCTGGGTTTGTAGTTCAGATATAGGCCCATAGTGAGAAGGAGACATCCCTAGGATGGTGTTGAATAGAGGAGTTGAGCTATGCATCTGATATCCCATTGAAGGGAAACCTCCTCCTAGACTTCCTTGTTGAGAACTGACTTGCTGTTGCAGCTTAATAGCCAACTTATAAACTTTGGACAGAGAATTGATATCAGCTACTGGATAAGTCCTTTAAGAACAAACCTAGCAAAGGGTCTATAACCCTAAAGTATGCCAGGATAGCACTGTTCTCAGTAACCAGATAGGGATCTTGTAATCTCCTATACATTCGCTGGAACCGAGTGTTAAACAAAGGCAAAGATTCACCTAGTTCCTTTCTGATAGTAGCAAACTGATGATATAAAAGAGTTGGATCTACATATACCCTGAATTGGTTGATGAAGGAATTTTCCAAGTGTGTCTAGGTTAGAATGGAACCTTGAGGAATATTAAGGTACCAATTGTATGCCATGTCCCCTAAAGAGTAAGGAAATAACCTACAAACCACATCATGGTGGGCTATCTGAGCTCTAATACAAGCATCCTTGAAAGCTTGTATATGTTCTTCAACGCTCGTTGACTCACCATGGATGTACTTAGGATAGAATTTCTCAGGGTTTTTGGGCATATCGTGAAAAACCTCCAGGGATAGTCCCCAATGGAGAGGGATTATTCTGAAAGAAAGCCATTGGTGGTGGTGGTGGTGGTTGAGCCAATTGTGTTGGAAGATGAGATGAATTGGATGGTGGATTGATGGGTATCCACTGAGGTATGGGTGAAAATCCTGGTGGGGTGGGCGGAGCTGATAAGGGTGGTATGATGGTTGCCCCAGTTCTATGATGTTTATGTCTTGTTGGGGTCTTGAGTTCTATGAAAGATGATGGATTCCCAGTCAATCGAAGAACTCTGTGGGGCCTTTCTGAGGAATATGACCCAGTTTTATCCAGCTTGCCCTTCTAGGCCCTCCTTCTAGCACCAGTTCCTGTTGATGGCGATTTTGGCACCACAACAGTGCTAAACAAAGTATTGCTACTTTGCTTCTCCTAAAAGAGAAAGGCAGCACATGGATGCCTTAGCTCCCAAGGTCTTGGTGGTTGGGTCTCAACTATGCTGATGTTGCTCAGTGACCAATGCAATAGTAATATTCAAGGGGCCTGCTGGTGTTGGGCTTCTCGATTGCTCCAAGATCAAACATGAAATAAATCCTTTACTAACCAGGGGTTTTAAAGAAATATAAAAAGATGGATCAGGGTGTTGAAATAGAAAAGAACAATAGTTCATCCAACCTTAACCAGACTTGATAACTTTCAAGGCATTTATAAACTAAAACTGCAGAACAAATTAACTTGTGATTAACACACAGTATCATTCATTCATAGTGCCAATTTTAATAACTGATTACAAACTAGCATTTAAGCAAAACACAAAATGAGATTTCATTCCTTGAAAGATTTCAAAATCAAATGATTAATTTCAGATAAATACCGTTCTGGAACACAATATGAAGTAGATTCGAATCTGGTTGCTTCTACTGTGGGTTAGACAGATAAGCAACATTTACAAATCTGACACAATCACCAGTGTACAGAAAACCTGTGTCTCCAAACTGCTTCCATCTACACTAGAATAACTTTGAAAAATACATTCCAACTTGTACTGAAACCTAACTGCTAACCAAGAAGATAAGAGAAGCTCTCATTACTGAGAATCAAGATGCAACTCAATCTCCTTCTGCTAGTTGACTAACTCCTAACAGCTCTCTAAACCTAGAAGTTCTAATCAAGAAGTGCTAATACTGAAATTCGAGAACCCTTTACAAAGAGGCAAGCATGCCATATATACGTCTTCTCCTGAAGAGAATGTCGACACCCGCTTTAGGGTTTACAAAATATCCCGTGGTGTCAGGAAATTGGCGCCTAGATCTTTAACAAAATTTGACTTTGCAATAAACCCGAATCCTTGCTATCTTATGTTGGTGAAGATTGCTTCCTGAGGTGTTCTATAGATCTTTTGCAGCTACCGCCATAACTTCTATACCTCTGTGTCCACTTTTGACCTCTAGTGGAGCTGCCTCGAGTGCCCCAAAATATCTCCATTAATGTCGAACTACCTCTGTCAGCAGACCTCACAGCTATCCATCTGACTCACGGCTTCATCTTCTTCCTCACTTGGCTTTCTGCTCGTTTTGTACGTTCACTACTCCAATGGAAGCAAAGCGCCGAGCTTGCTCTTCAGATTTGGATATTGTAGTTCTCGAGCTGATCCATGGGCTCATGATCTCAGAAGGATCCCACATCGCTTGCATCCTACAAATTTCCTCGTGATCAGTCGGGCCTGCGCCACGCGAGCTTCTCGGGCAGTCAACGGTGGTCTAACTAATGTCGTATGTCGGTGAGACACCAACCCTTCACTGAGACCATATGGTGAAGCTCCAATCCTTTCAGCAAACCGCCACTTTCTCCCTGAGCTCATTTCCCTATCGCCGAGATCATATGGCAAAGGCAAGATCCCCTTGGCGAGCTCCATTTCTTCTCAGTGGGCCCCTCTTTTCGGTCGGCTTCTGTTTTGTTTCGGCGTGACCCTCTTCCTTCACCAAGACCTTTTGGCAAAGGTATAATCCTTGGCCGAGCTCATATTTTATGTCATCGAGACTGTCTTCGGCCAGGGAGACTTTACACCAACCGAAGCTTCCTCTTTCTGAATTCCGCTGTCGCCAAGACTATTTTGTAGTCACACCGATGCGTTTTCCTTGTTCCACCCGTGTCGCCATAGCATCATCCTGTCAGGGAGATGTCTTATAGAAACCTTATGTCTCAGCGAAAGTCTCCATATGTGCTTTCTTTGGTCGCTGAGACTTATTAATTCTCCTGCCGAAGATCACTGGTAGCACCCCTTTATAGCATGTCGGTGTGACCTTATGAACTCACTGAGACATCCTGGCACAGAGAGAATCTTTCGCCGAGGTATGAATCTTTTGACGCTGGTCAGAAAGACCCATATGAGTCGGCAAAACCTTATAGCGAGAATGTGAAGCTTCCATGAAAACCCCCTTCGGTGTGACTTCCCTCAGTCGGCGTGACTTCCTATGTTCGGGGAGATTTTATAGCGACTCAATGTTTTCTCGATGATGAACCCATTCTCCTTGGGGGAAACTCTGCTGAATCGCCGAGACCTTCCACCGAACTTAAAAATTCTGGCCGACTCCCATAGATGGATCACCACGCATAGAACCTGATCCGTCAAAACAAGGTCCTCATTAAAAAAAAAATTAATATCATGCTTTTTACCAAAAAGAAACTTAACTCTGGTGGAGGCGGAGCCAACACGGGAATGGAAAGAAAAAATAAAACAAGTTCCGGCAGAACTGGGATCGGGACAAAACATGACCGAGAAATGACATCCCTCGCCCTCACAACTGGCGGGGGCAGGGCCAAAAGAAAACCAGAACCGGGGTCAGAGTCGGGGAGGGAATGAGCCAGGGAAACAACCAAAACTTCCTAGTTCATACCCTAACTCAGATCCATGCCCGCGAGAAAACCCAAAACACAAAGGACAGGAACAAAACACCAACGGAGTCGGAGTACAGTGACGAACAAGGCAGAACTAGGGTTGGACCCAAAATATGAACCAAAAACTTCTCCAAGTTTCGGGTTCAAATTCCGTTCCGAACCCACCTCCGACGCCATCCAAAAGAGGAGGAAGAAAGTTAAAGGAAGAGAAAGAGGGAAGGGGGAGGACAACCCCACGACAAAACAAAAAGAAACGAAATGAAAAGAACAGGACAAGCGGAACAACGCGAACAGATGCACAAGGGAGAAAAGACCCAAGCGGCGGGACCAGGGCCGGGGAAGGAGCAAAAACAGAGATTTGAAGAAGTTCCAAGTTCATACTCCATTCCGGTTCCAGGCTCACCAAAGCACAAGAAACAAAATTCCCAAGGCCGAAAAGAAAATACCTAAGGCAAAGGACACAAACCGACAAAGACCAACGAAGAGAAAAGAAAAGGTGGGGTCGGACCTGGGATGGGGCCAAAATGAGGAACTTAAGAAAGTTCAATATTCTGAACTTGGTCCCGGACCCGACTCCGAGAAAGAACAAAAGAAAATGAAAAGCAAGGTCTATCGGAACCGGAACCGAGGTTGAAACAAGACCTGAACTTTAGAAAGACATTCCAAGTCCGGTATTGGTCCCGGTTCCGCCTCCGACAGAACTTTGAAAGGAAAAATGCCTAAGGCAGAAAACCAAAGGTCAAAGGGAAAAAACAGGTTATCCAAATCAAAGTAGGGTGGTTATGCAAGGCATAATAGGTTTCTACCTCATTTGTAAGCTGAGTTGTCTTTTCACTTTCCACACTCTTAGTAACAGGTGGCTGACCACCATGATTTGATGTTCCAATTTGGTTATGATGACCATGGGAACTTTGAGGAACCTGTGATTGTTGAAAGAGATCAGGAGTTCCAGTAGCAAAGAATGGAACAGGTGGTTGGGTTTGCAATTTAGACATAGGTCCATAATGGGAAGGAGACTTTCCTGGGATAGTATTGAATAGAGGGGTTGGGCTATGCATCTGATATCCTATTGAAGGGAAACCTCCTCCCAGGCTTCCTTGTTGAGAACTGATTTGTTGTTGCAGCTTGATAGCTAGATGATAGACTTTGGATAGAGAATCAATATCAGTTGATTGATAAGTCCTTTGCAAGAACAAGCCAAGCAAGGGGTCTATAACCCTAAAGTACGCTTGAATGGCACTATTCTCAGCAACTAGATAGGGATTTTGCAATCTCCTATACATTCGCTGAAACTTGGTGTTGAACAAGGGCAAGGATTCACATGGCTCTTTCTTGATGGTAGCAAATTGGTGGTATAAAAGAGCTGGATCCACATAAACCCTGAACTGATTAATGAAGGCATTTTCCAAGTGTTTCCAGGTCAAAATGGAACCTTGAGGAAGATTAAGGTACCAATTGTATGCCATGTCCCCTAAGGAGTAAGGGAACAACCTAAAAACTACATCATGGTGAGTTATCTGAGCTCTGGTACAAGCATCCTTGAAAGCTTGTATGTGCTCTTCAACACTCCTTGATTCTCCATGAATGTACTTGGGGCAAATTTCTCAGGATTCTTGGGCATATCATGAAAACCTCCAGGAATAGTCCCCAATGGGGAGGGATTATTCTGAAAGAACGCCATTGGTGGGGGTGGTGGTGGTTGAGCCAACTGTTGTATGGATTGAACCAGTTGTGGTGAAAATTGAGATGGATGCGGTGGTGGATTAATAGGTATCCACTGGGGTATTGGTGAAAAGCCTGCCAGAGTGAGCGGAGCTGATAAGGGTGGTATGATGGTTACCCCAGTCTTATGATTCTTGTGTCTTGTTGGGGTCCTGAGTTCTATGAAAGGTGATGGATTTTCAGCTGATCGAAGAACTTTGTGGGGCCTTTCTGGGGACGAAAACCCAATTTAATCCAGTTTTCCCTTCTAGGCCCTCCTTCTAGCGCCAGCCTCTATTGACGGTCGAAATGGCACAATAGTTAAACAGAATATTGCTATTCTGTTTCTCTTGAAAGAGAAAGATAACACATGGATATCTTAACTCCCAAGGTCTTTGTAGTTGGTTCTCAACTGTGCAGATGTCCCTAAGTGGTCAATGTAACAGTAATGTTCAAGGGGCCTACTGGTGTGAGCTTTTGGATTGTTCTAAGATCAAGCATGAATTTAAATCTACTCTAACCAGGGGTTTTAAATAAACAACAAAAGATAGATCAGGGATTTAGTACTAAAAGGAATGATAATTCACCTATCTTAACCAGACTTGTTATCCTTCAAGGAATTGTAAACTAAAACTGAAGAATAAAATTAACTTGTGATTAACACACAGCTGCAGTCATTCACAGTGCTGATTTCTACAACATAGTACTAGTTACCATTTTAAATAAAACACCAAAACAACATTCCATTCCTTGAAGGCTTCACAAATCAAATGATTAACTTAAGAAAAACACCATTCTGAAACACAATTTGAAGTAGATTTTAATCTGGTTGCTTCTACTATTAGTGAAACAGATAAGAAACATTTACAAATCTGGCATAATCACCAGTGTACAGAAAATCTATGACTCCAACTTGCTTCCATCTATATTAATAAAACTTGAAAGATACATTACAGGCTTCTACTAAATCTAATTCCTAACTAAGAAGGCAAAAGAAGTTCCTATTACAAAGAATTAGGATACAGTTCTGTCTCCTCTATATCCGCTAACTAATTTTTTTCTAACCTTTTACTTCTTTTTCTACTTCCTTTCTAACCCTTTACAAAGAGGCGAGAACACCTTATATATAGAGCGTGCCCAAAAGAATGTGTTGTCCCCTATCTTAGGGTTTACAAAAATATCTCACTTGGTCACAAGAGGGTCGAGCTTTAGATCTTTTGAAAAGAGTTGGCTCTGCATTGAATGCGTATCCCTGTTGTCTATGTTGGTGGTGGCTTGACCTCAGGAGAAGCCTTCAGATCTTTTGTAGCTGTAGCATTTACTCTTGGTATCCGTGTCTATCTTTCAACT
This sequence comes from Sequoia sempervirens, assembly GCA_007258455.2. Taxonomy (NCBI): domain Eukaryota; kingdom Viridiplantae; phylum Streptophyta; class Pinopsida; order Cupressales; family Cupressaceae; genus Sequoia; species Sequoia sempervirens. Next base: position 610,212,325 of record VDFB02058242.1, on the reverse strand, counting down.
CCTCTGAACGGCTGCCTTGAATGCTCTAAAGCATTTTTCCATTAATACCGATCCGCCTCCTCGCCAGTAGTCACTACAGCTGTCCCTGTGAGTCATGGTTGCTTCCTTTCTTCAACCTCCTTCATGTTCAAGACCTTTCTGCACGTTGACCATCTTCTGGAAGCATCATCGAGCCTCTCTTTAGGTTTGAACATCATCACCCAAGTCAGTCCATCGCCTTGATGTTAGAATGAATCCATGTCATTTGCATCCTGCAGGTTTCCTTCACAGGAATAGTCAATCAGTCAAATTGTCGCCAGTCAGTCCTCTTAGATTATCCTGATTGGTTAGACATACGCCATGCCAGATTCCCAGGTGGTCAAAGGTGATTCCCATTGAATCGCATGTCGGTGAGACACTAATCGTGTCTTCCCAATGTGATTATATCGTTGCTAGTAACTATCGGCGTAGCATGAGACAGTCGGAAAGACCCTCCGGCTAGCTACAGAAGTCATACCGAGCCCACAAAGACTATTGGAAAGACAATCGCTAGTCGATATGACCTCATAGCGAAACCATTTCATTCGCTTAGAGTCTCCCCGATTTCCTCTTGTTCTCTTTGAGCTCCTTTTGTTTCGGCGAGATCTTCACAAGTCAATGAGAGATCATATCGATCTCCTCTTTTCTCGCCGAGCTCGTTCCATATTCCCTAAGACCCTACCGGGTCAGCAGGACCTCATGACGATGTTTTCCTTTTTCTCCCCAAGCTCATTTCATTTCGGTGAAACCTCTTCCCCTTCAGCGAGACCTTTCGCCGAAGGCTATACCTCTCAGCGAGATCCTATTGGGCTGAAATTTCTTTCGGCAAGAGCCTGCTTGATCAGAAAGACATCATACCAAATCCTCCTTTGCTTTCGCATAAAGAACAAGGTTATTTACACACACAAATTATTTACAAGCAGAAACTATTTAATGACAGAAATTATTTACAAGAAGAAACTATTTACACAGATGGATCACCCAGCAAAAGTACCAACTTCATGACTCAAAATAGTGCTTAAGAAACTGTCCATTGACAGGCAATGGAATAGGTTCTCCAGTTAAACTACTCAACCGGAAAGCATTTTCTCCTAGGATCTTGACAATTTGATAAGGACCTAGCCAGAGCTTATCAAATTTCTGGTGACTGCCCTTCTTTTCACTAGCTTTATCCCATAACAACACAAGGTCTGATATCCTAAAAGCTTTGATTTTGGCTCTTTTTTCAAACCAACGTTTGACAACAGCCTGGTGCCTAAAGAATTGTTGCAAGGCGACATCTCTATGTTCTTCTAATTTCAACAAAGCAACTAATCTTACTTCTATCCTATTGTCACTAGAGTAAAATTTTTTCATGAACTCAATGATAGGTATTTGCAGATGGATAGGGAACACATGCTCTTGTCCATACACTAACTTGAATGGTGAAGTCTTTAAAGCTTCCTTAATCCTAGTCCTATCTTCCCATAATGCAAATCTCAGTTGAGTGTGCCAGTCCCTAGGGTTGTTTTCTAACAAATTTTTAATTACCCTTAAGAGATTCTTATTGGTTGATTGTGCAACTCCATTGCCTTGTGGATAATAGTTTGAAGAATAATTCAAGACAATTTTGTGATCATATGCCCAGGAAATAAACTCAATAGAAGAAAAGGCAGAGCCATTGTCACATACCAGAGCGAAGGGTATCCCAAACCTAGTGGTGATGCATTCGGTGAGGAACTTGATCACTACCTGTGTTGTGTTCTTCTTGCAGGGTATAGCCTCTATCCACCTTGTGTAGTAATCAGTAGCAGTCAAAATAAACTTGTCCCCTCTAGAAGAGTTTGGGTTAATTACACCAATAAAATCCAACGCCCATTGGGCAAATGGTCTTACCTCGTAGACAGGCTGCAATGGCATGGCTACATGGCATTCTCTTGATGCAAAAATCTGACATATGTGACATGTTCTCACATGCTGATGGGCATCTTTGAACACACATGGCCAGTAATAACTGGATCCGAGGATCTGGTGTGCCAATGAATCTTTAGAACCATGACATGTGCCATGTTTCCCATGAAACTTAGAGATCACATGTTTAACCTCTTGTTGATCAAGGCATCATAGGTATACTCCTTCAAAATTCCTTCTATATAGTAATCCTCCTTTAAGCATAGAATGAGAGCTCTTCGCGCTCTCCTTTGAGTTGCATTCATTCCTTCTGGACACCGATTGTTGAGCATAAAATAGACAATATCAGCATACCAAGGGTCGTTGGAGAAGGACTAGGTTGTGTATTGTTGACAAATGATGTTGTCACGAGCATTTGCCATGGACTTGGACAAACCTATACCTCTGACAAGTCTCATAGGGCGTATCTCCAGATCGAACTCCTGTAAGATAGCCATCCACTTCCCTCTTCTTTCCCCCAACTCACTCTACATAAGTAGGGACTTCACAGCAGCGTCAAGAACTACAACGATGACTTGGCTTCAGAGGATGTAATGCCGAAACTTCTTGACAGCCCGAACTAGCACAAAAGCTTGCTTTTTGAGAGGTGGGTACTTAACTTAAACATTTTTTGAACGGAGATCTCATGAAAGCAATCGGTCTCTCCTCTACCTCTTCTCTCCGTTGAGTTAGGACCGTTGTGCACAAGTGTTCAAAGGAAAAAGAATAGATATAAAACGGTCTCAAGTAGTTAGGGCTGGTGAGAACAGGCGCTTCTGAAATGGATCGCTTGACTTGCAAAAACGCGGCCTTTGCCTCCTCAGTCCACTATGTTTTAGCATCTTTCCTCATCATTTCATTCAGTGGTTTTACAATTTCTGTAAAACCCATGATAAATTTTCTTACAAAGTTGATCTTTCCGAAGAAAGATCTCATCCCTTTCTTGCTTCCTGGCATGGTTATTTTGAGGATGGACTCAACTTGATCTGGGTCAATTGATATTCCTCTTTCAGACTTTCAGAGATCACATGTCCCAAAAGCTTCCCTTCTGAAACTCTGAAGACGCACTTTCTAGGATTCAAGGAGACGCTATACTGGATACACTTTTGGAGAACCTTGGCGAGGTCTGCCGCGTGGTTCAGTCTATCCTTGGAAAAGACTGTTAGGTCTTCCATGTAAACGATAATGCATTTACCGATCAAGTCCTTGAATGCTACGTCCATGGCACATTGAAAAGTTGCTCCAGCATTTATCAGATCAAATGGCATCCTTCTGTATGCAAATGTTCCCCACTTTGTAGTGAAGGCTGTCTTCATTCTATCTTCATAGTTAACCATTACCTGATTATATCCAGAGTAGCCATCCAGGAATGATATCATTTGAGATTCGTTAATAGTCTGCAAGATGTCATCCAGTGAAGGAAGTGGCTAGTTATCCTTTTCTGAAGCTCTGTTCAGATTCCTAAAGTCCACGCATAACCTGATCTCTCCGTTTTTCTTATGAACTGGGACTAAGTTAGCCACCCATGTTGAATGTTGTACGGGGAAGATGATCCTTGCAGAGAGCAATTTCTGGACTTCTTTAAGGATCATGACTCAATCAGGGCATTAGCTAGCATTGGAGATTTTTGGTATCATTAGATGGAATGGAAAGAATACTTTGATCTTGATTTGTATGGGAGTCTATGCTAGCATGCTTTGGACTAATAGATTGACATGACTCATTGGATGTAGATGGTATGATGAGAGAGGATGGTTGGATAGATTCGTTAACTTGGGTGAAAGACTCATGAGGCTTATTTTGACTTATGGGAGATGAAGATAGGTGCATGACATGGTATGATTGCTGAATATTATTTGTGTTTGAGGACATAGATTTAGGTTTCTCATTTAGCCTTTGCATAAATTCACGGACATTGAACTTGGATGATGTATTTTTGGGTGAGGATAAAGGCTTATGAGACGATTGCATCACTTCATTCAAATGTTGGGATTATAGTTATTTTTCAAGCTCTTTCAAACGATGGTCAAGATATTCAATCCTTTGGTTTCATTCATATGTCGTGGATGAATATGGAGGATAGCAGTTAGACATATTTGGTTGATGGTTTTGGAAATGTTTTGAGGTGTTGCATGTTACTAGGTGTGATGTTTTCCTGAGGTCTATTTTTGAACACACACGCAAGACATAGTAGAAAAAGTGTTTTTGATTTTGTTTTCAATCGTGAATTTTTGAAATTCAAGCACATATCCTAAGGTTGGAAAGGACAATATCTGCTAGATTCGACGTGGGTTTCCCCAGCCGCATATTCATAGCGTGTGAATCCAGAAGCTTGGACGCACGGGCTCCCCCTTACAGTGCACTCACTTCTCAGGCCAACCAAGCTTCCAACTCCCATTAAACTCCCATGGCAGATTGATCACCTCTACTAAAAATTGTGAAGATGTGGATGCCTTCACACCGACCGGTGCTGCGCTAGAAAATAGAAGGTTGTTGGCTACTACACAAAGGAGTTTAATTTGGGACCCACGTTCGAGTGGCCATACATGGGGCACAAGATTAATCTCTGTTTAGGAGGCACTCAAGAGGTTACGCTCAACAGGGTTTTGGGAGTACTACTTGGTCCGTATGACACATCCGCACTCGTAATCCTAAGTTTTCCATTAGGATTCACATTTACATACCGGTCTGGGGTAGCTCGGCCAAAGAGCTCCGTTGCCGGTTTGAGTCGCCTTGGGGTGAGTAATTTTTCCCACCAAGGAAGGCCCAAGTCCTAGAGTCAATAACAATTTCTCTTGCACCCAGGATCGCACAAGTGAGCAAGGGGAGAGGATACTTCAATTATTGAGTCGGGGTGACACATAAAATAGATGGGTCTGGTTTCTGATCACCAAGTTTTGCACAAGGTGAGAGCATACTCCCTACCATCTCAAGCACAACAAATAGTGTTCATTCACCCCCTAGTTAGATCTACGTGAGAGAACACAATTGTTCATTTTTAATGCACCAATTGAAGTGTTTTCAAATCTAAAAGAAAATTGGTTTCAAAATCATGTCTTCAACGAACGTCCCGCATCAAAATCTCATTAGTAATTTCATGCCTCCTTTCTTTGACAAGCGTATGTTTTGATTTTCAATTATTTTCCAAACGAACCTAGCAAAAGAAACTAGGTTAACAAAATTAGTCACAAAACCAAAGCTTAACCAAAATGAAAACTAACATAAATCCTAACGAAATTAATTTAATCTAAATCTAAATCTAAACTACTTCTAAATTAAATTAAAATCTAAATTTAATTTAATTCTAACTTTAAAATCCACACTAAAAGAAAATAAATCTAAAACTAAAATCTAAACTATATTAGTAAAAATTAAACTAAATTAAATGAGTAACTAAAAATCTAAACTAAATTAAAAATAATCTAACTAAATGAGAAATTAGAGACTGAATTAAATCTAAATTAAAAGGCTAAGAATCTAAATTAAATAGCAAATCTAAAAATTAAAAATCTAAATTAAATTAGAAACTAAAACTCTTAACTAAATTAAAAATTATTCTAAGTTAATTAAAACTAATCTAAATTAATCTAAGCCTTAAAATTAATCTAGTTCTAAAAATTAATCTAAACTAGATTAAATTAAATTAAATCCGAAATAAATCTATATTAAATCTACATTCTAAAATAAAACTAAATTTAAAACAATCTAAATTAAAAAAAATATATATATAATTCAGAAAAAGATATTAAAAGTTAAAAGCTAAAAACAAAAGCTAAATTTAATTTAAAAATTAAAAGCTAACTCTACATTAAAAGATAAAAGCTAAAAACTAAAATCTAATTTAAAAGTTGAAAACTAAAAATTTAATTTAAATGTTAAAACTAAAAACTGACACTCAAAATTAAATTGTAGGATAAAATGTTGTGGGGTGTTATTCATTATTCAAAGATTCAAATCAAAGATTTGTGCTACAAGCTCATAAATCGCTAAAAACTGAATCATGCAAGTGATACATTTTAAATTATGCCAATGATTTTTTTTATTTTTTTATTTTTGCTTTTGTTTGAATTAAAGTTTTTATTGTATTTTGAAATGCTTTCACAATGTAACTTGCTCCAAAGAAAATTGATATCATATTTTACCTTTCAACTACAAAATGAGACAATGTATATTATATCAGATCTGGAGTTGTTGATCCTGCAAAATATATATCATATTTAGATGTGAAGAAATCGATATGCTGTAGATGTGAAGAAATCGATGCTCTAAAAAATGTAGATCATATCAAATGCAAAGAAATTGATGCAAAATGTAGATCATATCAGATTTGTCTTTCAATTTTTCTATAGATCAGTGTGCATGTAATATGTGAAAATATTCATCTAGGCGTTCATGTCGGGTTCACCATTTTGTTTATGCTGAAAACTAAAGAAGCTAAATGATTTAATCTATAAATTCAAATCAAAATTTCAGCATATCATCAATAAAGCCTTTCCAAATGAATACAAATGCAAAATGCAAACTAAACTATGTAAAACTAAAATAAATGCATTCAAAGGAAAATCAGCTCCATTGTTTTACTATTTCACCATGATTCTTGATTTAGGCATTTGATGCTCTCATATCTTTATGAGCACAAGTGCAACAAGAAGCTGTGATGAGTGGAAGAGAGATTGAAATTGAATTTTTAAATAAAAATGTGTATCCCCAAAAAGTGAGAAGGAGGAGGTTTTTATAGATGAATGCATAATGTGAAAATGAGAAATGAGAAATGAGTGGAGTGATTTATGCCATGATTCATGTTTGGAAGCTCAAATTGTGCAATTTTGAGCTAATTCCATGGAAATTCATTTATGAATTTAATGTGCAATTTTAAGCTAATTTCATGGAATTTGATTTATGAATTTTAAATTATTTAATGAGATATGGATGCATTTTAATGATTAATGCAAATGAATAATCATACAAATAGTCAAAGTGAAATGATTTATGTAAATGAATGATGAACAAGCATGAGACGGTTTAATGATTTGATGAAATGCATGAATAGAAGAAAGTATTGAATGAATTGATTAAGTAAATAATATCTATTTAATCAATAGATGAATATCGTTACGATTGTGAGGACAAATTTGAGTGTCTACATTTTGCCCCTCTTTGAGACAATGCAACCTATCGTGTTGTTTCAAAGAAAAAAATTGAACAACTGATACATGCCCCAAATATATCTTGGTAAAGATTATGATAAGAATGATATTCCCAATCAACCAATCAGGTGCATCCTCATCATGCTCTACTTATGAAACATTACTTTGTTCATGGTTTCCACTTGATTCAGGAACCTCTTCTCTTCAATTTTATTTGTTATGTCCTCTGAAATAGAAATTTCTTTAACAATTTTAAGCATAGCTTCAGGATTACTAGGATTTGGCACTGTCTCCTCTATTTGACGACTTATATTTTCCTATCTATCTAGATGTTCAACATCACCTTCCTGGATTTCACTTTCTTTGTATTCTACTACACTAGGATTTTCTTCATTTCTAACTTCATCACTTGAAACTTGTGTAGCTTCTCCTTTCTCAACTTCAATTTCGACATGGTCCTTCTTTGATTCTTCAAAGACCTGCAACTATTCATTATCATTTGGATTATTCCCAAGCGAAGGACGGGGATCAAAAATATCTTCAATAACCATTTCTTCAATATGATCCTACCCTATAGTCTCCCCTGCTTCCATCTCAAGAATATCGGGATTCCCTACTTTTGAAGCGAGTGTTCCTTGTATAAATTCTTCTTCTTCAGTATTCGTAGGAGTGGACCCTGTATCTAGAATTTCTTCTACCACTGGTTGTACCATGGGTTTATCTTTAAACTTCTTTTCTTTTACCTTTTCCCACATGGCACCCCATCTATCTATCTATTCTTTAATTCTAGCTTCATCTGCCTCAAAAATTTCATCCAAAAGAATAGGAGTTCATCCTAGTGCTTGTTTCACATTGTCCATATTAACAGAGGGAGGAGAAGTAAATAATGTTGCAGCTCTTTGAGATGCAGATCTTGTCTGTGCACCAACATTTTATGTTACTTCTACCTCTTCATTAATGGTAGCTTTAGTCTTTGGATTTGCTATAGAGGAAGATGCACCTTTAGGTCTTACTTTTGATTTATCTTTTCTTGATTTTGCATCTTTCTGCTTATCAGTTGGCTTTAACGAAACTCCTTGACTTGAAGCCTTAGGGGTTTTCTCTTAATAATTCTTATACCAGGCACCGCTTTACTAGTTTTCCTTTTCTTCTTGGTAGGTTCCCCACTCTCAAATGTAGTTTCATTTGTTTTTTTTCTTCTTTTATTTTGTGAGAATGTGGATTCAATTCCTTTCTCTCTTAAATCTTTACAAAAATCATTTATCCAGTGTTAAGTGTGTAACAAAACTGGTGTAGAGAACTCATCAATTGATGCCATTTCTTCACCCTCGTAATTTGGGTTTGGGATGGGTTCATCATACACTATGTCTTCGTTATAAGATTTATTCAACACTTCTCCATCATCCTCTTCCAATTGATCTAGAATATCATGAAGCATAAGAATCTGAGCAGATCTTAAGGACAATCTTTCATATTTTATTTTCCTTGCTTTGTGCTCATCTTCACAATTAAGCCAATAATCTTCTAGGTTCTAGACATGAGCATGATAACCAACCATGTTCTTCTAGGTTCTAGACATGAGCATGATAACCAACCATGTTCTTGGTAATATTCCCTTCAATATCATAATACATTCTTTGAAGTGGAAAATATTTAAAATTATATATTTTTAGTTCTTCTTCACACAAGTCAACTGCCTTGATTGTACTGCATTTATAATTCCCTATCACAATAGAAAATTTGAAGGAATCCTTCTTACGAGCCTTGCTATAAAAAGTCTGAGACAATTTCAATTGTCTCACCAATTCTAATAACACAATTTTTTTTGTAGGATACCTGGGCAGCATGAAAGGATGTCCATCAAACCCTTTTGCCCAAATGTAGGAGAAAGTGGGGAATTGAATATACCATCCTCCCATCGGTTTAATAACTCTTTGTGCCTTCAATGAAAATATTTTGGCTTTGTCACCTTCTATCGTTCTGACCAACTTCACAGAGAACACATCATTAACCCTTTTGTAATTCTCTTTGTATTTGTGGATAGTGATTTGGGGTAAATGAGCATATATTAAACTATTTCCTACTTCTTTGCCCAAAGTACCAATTTTCTTCAAGCCTTGTTTATTTTCCCTCATGGTGCAAGAATAGATCACATATGAAGACATATAGAAACATCTAGTTTTGGGAAATACAGTTATTTTTTTCGTGCAATTTGTCATAATAAACTTTCCCCAATGCATTTTCACAGGATTACTCATTAGTCTAGATATTAGCATAAACATCTAGGGTTCAAATTTACTAGCATCTCACAACCTAGCTATCCTGCTCAACATGGTTATAACATCTTGGATATCTTGCTTAAACATAGACCTTAGAATTTCTTTTTTTTGTTTTGTAATTGGCTCTTGGCACCATTGAGTATTCATAATTTCTCTATTGTGTCCTTCAACATTTTGATAAGTTTTGGATTTTTCCCTCATATCAATATTATACATCTGGATGAAAATAGGAAGCCCAAAATGTGTATATAATTCCTTTTTGGGATAGATTTGCATAAGTTATTCCCTCCTTCTCAATGATTCTTTTATTTGGGTTACAATGATTTATACATTCCATGACCAATTCAGGGGCCTTCATTGTTCGCAGAAACCCTCCTGTTAAAAGTAACCCACTTGCTATAATGTTTCTAGTACACTGAGAAGCATTTTCCTGCCGTACCTGAGTGTGAATCTCAACATCAGAAGACCACCCCATATGAGTATTTGTAACTACCATGCCAATTGGTATGACCTATGAATTTCAATATTTAAATTCCTCTTTCGCTCTTGTGTCAGAAGTACTCATTTTTGTTGGTGTGTTCTACATTTTCAAATGTGTGTCTGGTTCTGGTTGAAAATGACAATATTTTTAGAATGGAGCTTCAAAACCCTTGGTAGCTATATTCTCAGTTTCTCAAAATTTACCTCTCCTTGTGCGCCAGTATTATTTCATTCATTTAGTGTCCTTTGCAAATTTGTAGCATGACACAAAGTGAAGTTTTATGAAAGCAATTGCATGCTTAAGGTGGTTCCAAGTACAGGAGTAGTTCGCCACCTTCATTAATTACCTATTATAATGCATTAATTTATTAAATAAAGGTGCAATAATTATGAATTAGGGTTCAAATTACGAACACCTATATTTTTGCGTAGGCTCGCTACTAGAGGAGAAAGACGACACGATGATCTTATGTGGCACTTTTGTGTCACTTTGATTTTTGCAAGGCATAAGCCATTAAGATATGTGATCAATTTGTGATCACTGGGATTAACACTTCTAGAATCAACCTTTGAGAAGAAATACCTAGAATTAGGGTGCTTACCTCCAAGCTTGAGAGAAAATTGGAACAAATTAAAAGACCGAGAACCGGGTTCAAAAAAGATCAAAAGAATAAAAGAATGATTAAAACGTTGTAAAAAAAATCTTCTGTTTCTAAGTTCTGAATAAAGGAAATGAAATAAAAAATATTACTGGACTCTAGTACAATGAAATGGTATGACTAGGATTGACACTTTCGGTAAATGACTTACTAGACGGGGCTAAGACCAACTGAAGATATAAATCACTTGATACAACTACATGACTTTGAGATTCGGTTTTCTGTGAAAAAATATTAAATTCCATGAAAATATTGAAAGACTGAATCTAGGAAAGAATAAGGATAACACAAAGACAGAGCAAATTGAAAATGAAACCTTCGTTTGACCAAACTGCAGAGCAATTCCAAAGAAAACAAAAAGAAAGGAAGAACGAGAAAGAAAGGAAAAAAGGGGTCCACATTTTTCCAAGTAGAAAAATGGGGCATGTTGTGAGACCACACAACAAGTTTGTCAAAAATCTAGGCTATTTAGAGGATACTATTGAGAAGACAAAGAGCACCACCACCAAAGCATATGACGACCAAGAATTGGTATCACAAGGCATCATCGCACTACCCATCCAAGTGGGCCCTTTCATCACAAAAACTACATGCCAAGTGTTAGACCTTGATCTTCCCTACAACATTTTGCTTGGTCAATTGTGGATCCATTCCCTCAAAGTTGTAGCCTTGACCTATCATCAATGTGTAAAGTTTCCTTTTGAGGGAAAATAAATTACCATCCATGGAGATCCTGAGCCTTTTTACTGAAGCCAAGTTCTATAAGATCCCCTAAATACTCAAGAATGATGAAGGGCCTACACTCTCCTCCTCATTTGTTGATCCCTCATCCCTTGCATCAACCTCAAAAATAAAATACCTATTATGCAAAACATTCCCAACATCAAAGCAGTGATCCATGATGATGGTTGTGGCAACTATAAGGTAGTGAAGAATACCTTTCTCTTAGGAGAGACCTCTTTCTCCTCAATCCCATGGGAAACCCACATCTAGCAACAAAGAGGCTGAAACCATCAAGATGGCAGCTACTACCTTCACCAAGTGGGGAGATTTAAAGCAAGAAGATGTGAATGAGGAGGATGTCTCGAAACTGTTATACCAGGATGAATGACCTATCCTTGTTCTTCCCATGGAAGATGACAATAAAGTCTTTCAACTAATGAAGGGATGGGTCTATAACGAGAATGAGAAGTTAGGACAGAAAGTGGTTTTCTAGAACCCATCGTTCCTGAGAAATGCTTGAAGAATCTTGGCCTAGGTTGTACTACTAGCAAGGTTACCCTTGGAAAAGGTACTTCTGCTAAATGGGTTGAGGCTTCCTCTTGGTTACCTACATCACGTGATACGACCCTAGATGACTTCCCCCTTGATGTTGTCAACCTATTTGAGAATAAATACCTCTTCATGATATCCATAACATCCTTTGATCTAAGAAATAAACCAACTAAAATATGTCTAGTATACCCACAACTCATTGACTTGGATCAACAAGGACCACTAATTCTAGATTTATTCAAAAATGATGAAGTGATCTTAGAATTCATGGGACCCTGTGATAACTTACCATGGGAAGATCACAAGGCAGGATTTGAAATAGAGCTAGAAAAAGGGCATACTATGGGGAGACGATTGAATCCTTTAGTCACAAAATTAATGACATACAACTAAGATGCAAATCTCTAAGTGAAAACCACACTATGGTACTTTTTGATCCTAAAATAGTAAAAAAAAAGGATGCATCCGAAGGTGAGAACCTCTATGGGGTGCCCAAGGATGAGGGATTCAATCTCCACTTAGTGCAATGCATCCAGAGAAGTCAACAATGCTAGTAGAAAAGGCCACTCTAGTCAATGTGGGAACAAAAGAATCACCCAAGATCAATTTCTATGTTGAATCCTTGTTGGATGAAGAGTAGAAAAATCTAGCAACATTCCTGAAAGAGCGAAGAACCAACTTTGCATGGTCATACACTGATATTATAGGGCTTGATCTAGAAGTAGTTGTGGATCACTTAGCATTTTATCTCGAAGCCAAGCCAATAAAGTAGAAATTAAGGAAGATGCACCCTAAGATAAAACTCTTAGTGAGACTTGAGTTAAAAAAGCTTGTTGACGTTGGATTCATCTGATCAATAGATTATCCTAAGTGGGTTTCAAACCTGGTACTAGTCTCGAAGCCCACTGGGGGCATCTGAAGGATGATTTCCCTCTTCCTAACATTAACATCATAGTGGATTTAACAGCTAGGCATGAAATACTATCACTCATGGATGGTTTTTCAAGATATAATCAAATCATGATCACCAAGTCTTTGGTCACCAGTGTGTATTGATATTTTTTTGCAATCCATCAATTGAAGATTTGATATGGCAATAGTTGTAAAATGGCATATGTTTTCAAGCACATCACATGGCCACAATCCATTATTTTGTAGAGGAACATATTTTTCCCAACCTGTGAATGGTTTTTCATGAGAAACCTTGGGTTTCCTTTGAGGTAGGGTCTTATGACTGTGTATATATTAGGAAATTTAGGTGTGTTCCTGTTTGGCTTGTTTTGTTGTCCTATTTTTGGGTTTGTGCCCTATTCCCCTCCACTCCTTTGCAGGTAGTTCCCTGTTCTCCTGATGACATTTTTTGACTCCATGCCCAATGCTTTTAGCATTGGTCCTTGCTCAAGTTTTCAGAGTTCTCTATTTTTCCTCAAGAAAACCAGTACCCAATCGAAGCCACTTGTTATCCACCTATATGAAATTGAGAAATTTTAAACTTTTTATCCTTGCTATATGGAGTATGGGGCTTTCAGTTGTCAACACATCAGGTGTACACAACATATTGTTCATATGGCACCGAACCTGATAGGTCCTATTGCCCGATATGCCTTTGTGAAGTCGCGATATCGACATCTAAGACTACGTCTCTAAGTATATCGAAGCCGATAGAGGCATAAAGGGCACCATAATCTCCAATTCCACGATGCCTCCAATATAACATGCTTGTATGATTATCCGATCATTTGATCAATATTGGGGTGATTTATATTGGCCAAGGAGAAGAAGAAAAGGCTGAGGAGCATAACGCTCTCCTACACATGCAACTGGACCCGCCAAGAGCCCCTACTCCATGATAACTAGATGGTTTAGTTAGGTTGGCTTTTTCCAATTTTGGCTTTAATATGAATATGTGTCATGTCATGGTGGTTTAAAAGTAACTGTTAGTTTCATTTTGAAAAAATGGTCTATGTTAAGAAACTGTTACTCATAAGAAGTTACTCTTTAAATAGCAGTTGTAGCTAGAGAAGAGGATCCAAATTTTGAACTCTCGGGAGTACTTTGTGACTCGGGGAGAAATTCTCTTGTTAATGTTGTAACGACGAAAAGGGGAAGTGTGAGTGGTTTTATTTTCTTTTCAATCTCAGTTTGTTGTATATGATGTTGAGACTTTGAGCTCAAATTTTGGCATTGGAGAAATAAAGAGAATGTTCTCGGATATGTGAATTTGTTAATGTTTTCTCTTGATTACAAATGAACTTTGAGTCTTTGTAATTATTCTTTGATTTTCTATTTGTTATATCAAACTGTGCATGTGGTTATCTTTGAAGCTTTGAATTTAGATTAACTCATCTATTGAGGGGAAATTTTGTTGCTCATTCTTTCCTTAGTTCTCACATGTAGGTGCAAGATAAATGAAATTTGTGTTTGTTCCCATCTACTTCATTTTAAATCAATCTCTCTTCTTTGAAGGTGTTAGATTTTCCTTTTTTGCTTTCTGGTTAAAAGCATACCCCATCTTTATTTATTGCATATCATAAGAGGGAGTTGTACCTCTAAAATTCAGAGGAAAGTTGCTAAATCAATCGTAACTTCTCCAACTGTGGTGTTGTTTGTCTTTCTTTCTAGGAAAGTTGAGTCATCCTTTACATTTATCTTTGAAGAACAAATCTGTATACTAAATTTTTTTTGGTAACTCTACTAGGGAAATAAAAGTGGCAGGTGCTTTGTTCTCTAAAAAATCTCAAGGTGCCTCCCCAAGGACGAAGGCTAGTGACTCTGTGTTTGTAAGAAGATCTCTTTATTAGAAGAATTCCAATTTTATGCCATGGATTTTGTTGCATCTCATCCATGGGGAACTCAAATTGGACCATTTTATTTTCCTCAGTATACAACAATACATGAAGGTTCAAGAAAATATTTTCCTAAAATCATTGGTGAAGATTCTTGAGATCCTAACAATCATATCTAAGCATTCACCGTCGCTTGTGGAATCCTTGGAGTTCAAGAAGAAGATGTGTTTGTGTGGTTATTTTCCAAGAGTCTCGCTGGGTGAGCAGTAGAGTGGATTCAAAATTTAGAAGATGGATGCATCACTAGCTGGAACAGTTTGAAGGTAAAGTTTCTTGAAAGATTTAAGCCTGCAATTGATACATATATATTATTGATTCAATTTTTCAAAATAAGGAAGGAAGAAGGTGAATCTATTATAGAGTTTTTGGAAAGATTTAACCAAAATTTGAAAATTATTCCTCAGAATGAAAAAATAAATGAAGGTATGCATTTATGTGTATTTATTGCTATGATCCACCCGTAAGTTAGTTTTCATTTAAAAAGAAGAAAAGTGCAAAAATTGGATGCTGCACAAAGAATGGTTGTTGAAATTCAAGATAATTTGATTTTGTCTGGGTTTTTTAAAGAAAATAAATGTGTGAATGATTCTAATGTAGAAGTTTCAAATTTAGAAGCATTTTTCAATCAAAAATTTCATTCTAAAAAGAAACCTCTCTTGCAAAGGAATCCCATTAAAGAAAAAGGAAGACTAATGTCTACTACATCCTCTTATCAAAATTTGACAGTTCTTGGTAAAGCAAGCAACCCAACACCTTTTGCTATGGGGATTTGTTACTTACATTCTTAGGATGAAAAGCTAGAACCTGTCTTGACATGCATGTAAACCAACAATGTTGAACAATCCTGCAATTCATCGACAGATTTTGATATTGTTTTTATTCCTTGTTGGTGCCTAGAAGGTTCAAATGATGGCTTTTTGTGTGGAAATCTGGATGAAGATGGCCATGTTACTGAAATTAAAACAAACACATCCAATTGTGGCACTGATAATGTGGAAGAAGGTATGAATGTTTCTATATCCATGTCTTTGTTCCCTCCAAAATCAAGAAGTTTTTACCTTTGATATTGATGAAGTAGACCCAAAGGTAGAAAGGTTTTTTGAAAAAGTTGAAAAAGGGTTTTTAAATCATGGTCCATACATGGAATTTTCCATTTTTTATTATTCAAAGATTGATAATACTACTTCAATGCCTAAGAAGGTTGAGGAAAGATTGAAAAATCCAGCCAGTAGGGAAGAAATGAAACAATCAGATTTTTACATGTAGCCTAAATATGCATCATTTGAATTTTTTGATGAAGAACACAAGGAAGAGAAGTTGCATGAAGAGAAAATTTGTCATGCCTTTTCTGGAGAAAATGCTATGCAAAATCATATGGTTTTATTTCATTTCCCTATTACCAGTGATGTTGGTCCAATTGCAAAGATAGATGAAACTAAAAAAATTGGTAATCCAATGATTGAGCATGGTGAAGGTATGCCTGGTTTGCATTATCATATTCCTGATTAGTGCATTGAATTTTTGAGTGATAATTTTTTTGTGCAAAGAAAGAAGAATTTTTCTATAGATTTGACCCAATGATGGAAGAATGTAATAATCAAGAACTTCAATAAGCAATAGCATGCCCAAAAGTTGAGTGTTTGATTCCATGCTCGAAGGAAGTAAATGAAATAGTAACTAATGTTGAATTGCAGCCTTTAGTTTATGATAAAATTGGAAGAGAAAAGTATGATTTATAAATATTTGTTGAAGAATGGATCTTTGGTCGCTAGTGTGTATTTGAGAAGTTTTTGAAATCCATCAATTGGAGATTTGATATGGCAGCAGTTGTAAAATGACATCTATTTTTAGGCACATCACATTGCCACAATCCATTGTTCCATAGAGGAACATACTTTTCCTAGCCCGTGAATGGTTTTGCATGAGTATCATTGGGTTTCCTCTGAGGTAGGGTCTTATGACCATGTATATATTAGGAAATTTTGGTGTGTTCCTATTTGGCTTGTTTGGTTGTCCTATTTTTGGGTTTATGCCTTATTCCCCTCCACCTTCTACATGTAGCTCCCTGTTCTCCTGATGATATTTATTAACTCCATGCCCAATGGTTTTAGCATTGGTACTTGCTCAAGTTTCTGGAGTTCTCTGTTTTTCCTCAAGAAAACTAGTCCCCAATCGAAGCCACTTGTTATCCATCTATATGAAATTGAGAAATTTTAAAATTTGTATCCTTGTTATATGGAGTATCGAGATTTTGGTTGTCGGTACATCGGGTGTACATAACATATTGTTCATATGGCACCAGACCCAATAGGTCCTGTCACCCGATATTCCTTTTTGAGGTTGGTGATATTGGAATCTAAGCCTACATCTCTAAGGATATCAAAGCCGATAGAGGCATAAAGGGCACCATAATCTTTGATTCCCTAATGCCTCCAATATAACATGCTCGTGTGATTCTTTGATCATCCAATCAATATTGGGGTGATTTGTATCAGCCAAGGAAGAAGAAGAAAAGGTTGAGGAGCATAACACTCTCCTACACATGCAACTAAACCTGCCAAGAGCCCTTGCTCCATAATAACCAGATGGTTTAGTTAGGCTGTATTTTTCCAATTTTGGCTTTAATATGAATACAAGTCATTTCATGTTGGTTTAAAAGTAATTGTTAGTTTCTTTTTGTAAAAATAGTCTATGTCAAGAAACTGTTACTCATAAGTAGTTACTCTTTAAATAGCAGTCGTAGCTAGAGAAGAGGATCCAGATTTTGAACTCTCAAGAGTACTTTGTGAGTTAGAGAGAAATTCTCTTGTTAATGCTATAAGGGGAAAAAGGGGAAGTGTGAGCAGTTTTTTTTCTTTTCAATCTCAGTTTGTTGTATATGATGTTGAGACTTTGAGCTTAAATTTTGGCATTGGAAATATGATGTTTTCTCTTGAATACAAATGAACTTTGAGTTTCTGTAATTATTCTTCGATGTTCTCGAATATTTGAATTTGTTAATGTTTTCTCTTGAATACAAATGAACTTTGAGTTTTTATAATTATTCTTCGATGTTCTATTTGTTATATCAAACTATGCATGTGGTTATCTCTAAAGCTTTGAATTTAGATTAACTCATCTATTGAGGGGAAATTTTGTTGCTCATTCTTTCCTTAGTTCTCACTTGTGGGTGCGAGATAAATGAACTTTGTGTTGTTTGTTCGCATCCACTTCATTTTAAATCAATCTATCTTATCTATAGGTGTTAGATTTTCCTTTTCTTCTTTTTGGTTAAAAGCATACCTCATCTTTATTTATTGCATATCATAAGAGGGAGTTGTACCTCTAAAATTCAAAGGAAAGTTTCCAAATCAATGGTAACTTCTCCAATTGTTGGTGTTGTTTGTCTTTCTTTCTAGGCAAGCTGGGTCATCCTTTACATTTATCTTTGAAGGAAAAATTTGTACACTAATACCAAGGATGCTCAACACAAAATTGCATTCACTTGTCCATGGGGAGCCTATTGTTGGAACGTGATGCCATTTGGGCTAAAAAATGCAGGAGCAACCTATCAGAGAGAAATGACTCTCATCTTTCATGACATGATCCACAAAACAATTGAATATTATGTGGATGATATTTTGGAAAAATCAATGAAAACAAATGAGCACATACAAGTCTTGAGACCCATCTTTGACAAACTTGAAGAGTATAAGGTGCGGCTGAATCCTAAAAAATGTGTCTTTGGGGTTACATCAAGAAAGATTCTTCACTCTATCATCTCACAAAGAGGGATAAAAATTGATCCAACAAAGGTAAAAGTGATCCTGGACATGGAACCACCACAAACATTGAAATAGATGAGAGGATTACAAGGAAGATAACAGTACATCAAAAGGTTGATAGCATAGTTATTAGATAAAATCCACCCTTTTTCACATCTTCTCCATAAAGGAATAACTTACAAGTGGGATGAGAAGTGTGATAAAGCTTTCCAGTAGATCAAATACTACCTATTAACACCTCCAGTGATCATGCCACTAATACCAAAAAAACCATTAATCTCATATATCTCAACAACACCAGCAACAATTGGTGCTCTTTTGGTACAACATGATGAAAATGAAAAGGAAAGTGCTATCTACTACATTAGCAGGACCTTAGTGGGCTATGAAATGAACTATTCATCCATTGAGAAAGCATGCTTAGTAGCAGTTTTTTCTTCACAAAATTTTAGACACTACATATGTTGTCACATCAAATCAAACTCATTGCAAAGATTGACCCATTGAAATACCTATTATCCAAAGCCACTATCATTGGGAAACTAACCAAATGGGTAATGATATTGACTAAATTTTGCATAGAGTATGTGGAGTGCAAGGAAATCAAAGGAAAAGTGATCGCAGACCAACTGGAAGATGCACCTATCTACATAGAGAACCCATTGATAACTTCCTTGACAAATTAGTGTTCCTTGTCAATCTCACATATCAGTAGAAAATGTACTTTGATGGATCATTTATCCAACATGGATTAGGAGCAGGTATTCTATTTATCACCACTCAAGGTGATTGCATTCCAAATTCATATAGGCTATCATTTCCATGTGCTAACAAAATTTTTGAGTATGAAGCTCTAATCATAGGTCTAAGGATAGTAGTTTAGAGGCAGATACAAGAGATGAAAGTCTATAGAGACTCATAGCTGGTTATCAACCAAGTCAATGATGATTATCAAACTAAGAATGACAAGCTTACTCCTTACAAAACGATGGTGGAAGGTCTCAAAGACCTTTCAATTGATATAACTTTTCAAAAAATTCCTTGCATGAACAATTGAGCAACAAATGCTATGGAAATAATCGAATCACTGTTAGACATGCTGAACAATGTCCTCCAATGCGAATTCTTGGTAGAATAACTTCTCATACCAACTTTCAAAATCCCTGAATTTGAATTTGCATGTGTCATTGTTGGTCCTGGATCCCCATGGTATCATGACATATTTTTCTACCTAAGCAGAGGAATCCTCCCATTCAATATCACCTCTAACCTTAAAGAGACCTTTGTTAGAAAGGCATCTCGAATCGTGATCCTAGGTGATACCCTTTACCGCTGAAGCATCGAAGGGACATTACTATGATGTCTTAACCAAGAGGAAGCCTTGACTACTTTAATAGAAGTACACGATGCCATATGTGGTTCCCATTCTAGTGGTATGACTCTAGCTAAGAAACTGTTGAGGACAGGGTACTACTGGCCAACCATGAAATGAGAAGCCCATCAGTATGTGCAAAAATATGTCCAATGTCAACAACATGGAGACCTGATTCATACTCATGCTCGGGATTTGAAACCAGTGATCACACCTTCGCCTTTCTCGTAGTGGGGACTTGACCTCATAGGAAATATTACCCCAACCTCATCTAATGGACACAAGTTTATTATAATAGCCATTGAGTACTTTACTAAGTGGTTCGAAGCCATTCCTATGACCTACATAACGGGGAAGCAAATTGCTAAGTTTATCCTGAATTATCTCATCTACCATTACTGTGTTCCACAAACCCTTATCTCAGATGAAAAAAGACCCTTCAAGAATTAGGATGTGAAAGAGCTATGTAAAATATTAAACATCCAAAATCGATTCTCCACCCCAGATTACCCCTAGGGCAATGGTCAAGTTGAGGCTATGAACAAGACCATTATGAAAATCCTAAAGAAAACGACCAATAAAGCTAGTCATGACTAACATCTATAGTTAAATCCCGCTCTCTAGGCCTATCGAACCAGTATTTGCATGCCTACAGGTGTAACCCCTTTCTCTTTGGTCTATGGATCAGAATCCATTTTTCCTATTGAGGTTGATCTCCCATCATTGCGAGTGTTATTTTAGAACCTAATCACTAATGAAGAATACATAATATCTCAACTAAATGAGCTAGAATTCTTGTATGAGCGTCATCTTGACACCTTTAATCACTTGCGAGTATATAAAAATTGACTAAAATGGAGCTATAACAAGAAAATAAAGTGTTGGTCTTTCTAGGTAGGGGATCTTGTCCTAAAGCAGAATTAGAAAAATCTTCTAGATTAGAATAGTAAATGAAAGTTTGAGCCTAATTGGTTAGTGTTGATGCCAAAAATTGGCAAGGTAACAACCCTTTGTGGGAAACTCAGTTTATGGGGGCCTATTGCAATAAACTGAGTGACCTCCAAATTTTTAAAAATGTCAACTTCTTCTGTGAATGGGGTTTTCGAATGGGAAAAAAAAAGCGTATATAAAATAAAGAATCTAACTAAGGCAATACGCCAAAATTTATATGAAAGGAATGATAAACCTATCTTTTGGATATAGTCTAAGGGCCTTCTTAGCAATTTACCATATCCTAGAATAACATAAATCAAGGATTGCAACATAAACAACTCATTCAGTGACATAAAATAATAATCATGCCCATTTACTAAAAAGAAGAGTCAGAAGACATGATCTAAACCAACAAACTTGCATTCAAATTATAGAAGTATGGCAAATAAACCATTTAAACAATAATGGCACAACATAGAGTTTATCAATAACATAAGAAACAAAAAGGCTGAAAAATGGCACAATTTGTGAGTTCTTGCAATAATCTAAACAATACAAAGGCCTGGACTCTCCAAAAAATCCTATGATTCTAAAAAACTGGTGAAAAAGCATATGTTCTTATAGTATGGGAACCCTTGGAATGGAACCGTAGAATTGGTAACTGTGGAACCCTTTCTCCTTTGCTGAGAGCAGTATTTATAGCAATCCCTCCACCACTTGGTGAGCAACAACTGAAATGATTCAGAATCTAATCAATGATGCCATGAAAATGATCACCCTCGACCATTGTAATAGATAAGATTCAAGACATAGCATTTGGTCGCCCTCCATTTAGGTGCATTGCCTATGAATGATGATAGTGGTGTAGCAGAGTCTTGTACAAACAAGTGTCACCCTCATTCGATAGGCAGTTAGAAAATGTGGAAACATCCCATAGCTCATAGTCTACTTCATCCCATGTGTTGAAGAAGTGTGTGCCGAAGAGACGCGTGACAACATTTCGCTGCTCGTGGTCGATATTTCCTTCCTTTATCGAAAGATTGCACAGAGAGGACACATAGAAAAAATGGTCAATGTAGATGCTACTTATGGGGCTCGCCAAATCCTTATGAGAATGGAAGCTATGTGGCATGTGAGTGGGGGGCGATGAAGAAGAAAAAATAAATGACCAAAATCACCCACGGTGACAACACGTGGGAGAATTTAGAGGGTTGATGAGGGAGCGAAGAAAAAATTACCTCAGAGTGCAATGAGCAGACACATGGAAGAAGTCGTAATGACAACCAAAAAGGGGGCCGATAAAAAATGTTGAAAGCATGGGACAATACATAGCCAAAAATCAAAACCTGAAGGGAGCATGGTGAATTTTGAATTCACAGCTTCTGGCGACTAACAGGGGTGTTTCGCTTTGATGAATGTGGAACCCAAAATTTTCTTTGGTTCGCAAACCAGAGTGCCATCCATTGGTGATGAAATTAGAGCTCGAAAAGGGCTTCCTGTAAAGGCAGCTAGTTGTCTTCTGATGGTCTCTCTATTTTACGCATATTCTCATGTGCTCCACTTAGGTCAATTGTTTCTTTATGAGGTAGCATCTCAAGTAAACCAGCCCCTACTTCACAATGGAATAGTAGTTGTGCAAGAGGATGGATGACCCCTTCAATGTTTGTTGCAATAGGAGGATGGTCGAAACTCTAGAAAGTATTTGGGTCTCACTCCTTCTCTTCAATTCTTTATGCAATCTATTCAGTTGTGGCAATTGACCCATCTTCAAAAAACAAAGATGGTAGACCCATCTCAATCAGCCAAGAGAAATTTTCCTGTATGTCATTTATTATTTGGTTCAAGGCAGTTGTAGCTGCCTTAGTCTGTTGCAAGGCTGAGTGGCAATGGATGAACTTGTTTGTCGTTTGAGCAGTGGCATCCCGATCTTCGATCCCTGTCTTTGCTAGGTCTTCATCAAAGACCGAATATAGATTGGTGAGCAGACTCTTTGCTTCTAGAACCTTCTCTGAGATGAACTATGGGAATTTCTCAATTGTTCTGTGGACCTCCTGGCTCAATTTCGCTGCCTTCGAGATGAACCGAAGCATTGGATGCAGTGTTAGGAAGAAGGTTTTAACCTTTTCCCAATAAGAAATATATATCTGTTAGGCCAATGGGATGAGGTCTGGCTGTGTGGAGGAGGTTTGGAGAGAGCTCTTCAGAGAGGCGATCTCTACATCCTTTGAGTTAATGGCCTCTATAAATTTTTCCATTTTCCTTTTCGTGGATGCCATTTTCTCCTCAGAGCTGCTCATTTCTTTACACTAGTTTTCCTCAGCTTGGGCGCTGTTCGCCAATTCTTTGTCAAGAGAGGACTTTTTCTCTTGAAGCTCCTTTTTTAACTAGGCCTTTTTGTCCTAAAATTCCATATGATTCTTTTCTAATTCCTACTCATATAGAATGCGTTGAGCTACTAACTCCTCCTCCTTTTGTTGTAGATTCTGCTTCGTCGAGGTCAATTGGCTTTGATATTTTTGGTTCCTTTCCCATAGCTTATTGAGTAGTATGGGGTCAACAGACAGGGACTTGTCGAGTTTCTCCTGGATCTTGCTCTACTCTGACTCCTCCGTTCACACCTTCTCAGAAAAGCGTGCAAATTTTGGTTCTAGTGATTTCTCTTTTGTTTCCAGGAAGCTGACTCATTCCCTCACCAGCTTTAGCTGCTCCTCTTTTTTCTTCAATTGATGACCAAAATTTAGAAATTCAGTCATCACTACCCACTGCGTTTCCTCCATGAGTTCCACCTTATCCTGCGACTGAGCTGCGATCAGATCAAGTCCCATGGCATACATGTAATAATCACCCTAGAGCATCTCCCCCTGTGGTTTGAAAACATTTGGGTACATGGTGGCGAAATTCAACACATTTTTCTCTTCATTGTAAATTGTATATACTTTGGACTCCGCCTCCTTATCATCCTTTACTTTTCGCTTTTAGATCTTGAGGGTTCGCATTTTCTTTGTGGCTTCTCCCTGGGATATGAATTTAGATGGTGACTGAACTAGTCTGCTAGCGATAGGTGCACTGGGAGGAAGGGCAAAAGGAAATACCCGTGTAGCGGGCCCTTGCATTTTCTTTGGAGGGAGATTGATAGTTTTCGGGGAGAAAAAGGAGACTTTCCATAGTTCAGTTTGCAAACTAGTGGAAGGGATCAATAGTTGTGGTGATGGGGTAGTTGCAATCGAGTCCATTTTTTGGACATACTAGGTTGGGCCTAATGTAGCAGGGGAAATAGGGGTGCCAATAGCAGCCGAGCTTTCAGAAAGAGAGGGAAGGAGAGATTTAGCAATGGTGATTGACATTGAGGTTTGCGGAGGCGTTAAGATAGATGGCCTAACCTGGGTGAATTGGGAGAAACCTCCCGCAAAAATTGTGGTAGGGGTAGATAAAGTAGGGTCAACACTTGTAGTAATGGGCACCATGGAAATGGAAGAGGACACCAAAGATTGAGAAGAAAGAAAATTGATAGCAAAAATTACCTGTTGACTAGATGTTGGTGGTGCTTCGCTTGTCATTGGATGTTTGCTTACATTAGGTTTCTGGCTTGCTATGAGCACTTAGCCTGTGACGAATCCTTGTGATCCTTCTCCTGGAATAGTTTCAGTGTGTTTTTGCTTAGCGGGCGGGGAGTCCTCAATCTCCACAGTCGCTATAGTTTATGGTTGTTGTTGTTGGGGCACTCTTGTTGTTTTTGAGGCCCATGTGAGTGTCTACGAGGCTCATGACATATTCAGTCACACATTTGAAGTGACATACGTAGATTTCCCTGTAGACTTCCTCTTTTCTGGGTGGAGGACGTTGATGTCTTAGCTTCCTCTTTCACTTGCTCATCTCCTTCATCAGGGTCATTGCCACCACTATTGCTTGAGTTAGAAGTAGGGTGCTCCTCATCCCACAGCCTTTCAAACTCTTTGTCTTCCATTACGTCATCATAAGGTACCTCAGGCTGCTTTATTTCCTAGTGATATATCTAGAAGGCTCTAATCTTTTCAACAGTCCATTCTTCTTCATTCCTCAATTTTTTGTGCAAAGTCTTCCCCATTTTATAGTTCTCATCATAATCTGCCACTAGGAAATAGAACCTATGCCATGGTAGACTACTATCTTTCGTGGGGATATGAACCAAGTCAACCAATAATTCATCTTTATCTTCTAGTAGGCTAGGTCTCTGCTCCTAGTAAGGTTGAGGACTGTGAGTTACCTTGAGGTGATCTTACGGTAAATCATTGAAAGAGTTGTAATCCCACTTGTCACAGATCATTACCAGCCCTAAATGAGCTAGTTTATCTTGCAATAGCAGGTGTGTCTTCTTCTTTTTCATGGCCACCATTTTGAAAGTCTACAGACAGGTGAAGAATCCTTTCTTCTTGACGCTTTTCATGCTACATAAGGTAATATCAATAATGCACGCCTGTCAGAACAATTCTAGAGCTAGCACTTGATTAGTCACACATGTTGGAAGGCAAAAGGGTTCCCCGATGAAGCCTCAAATTTGGATGAATGTAATATCTGCTCCGAAAAACCAATCACATTTAGAAATAAAATTTTGCATAAACTTTGTCTGAGTCAAGGTGAGTTGATTAATATACTCCTCCCCTAGTAAATCTTGCAAAATTGGAGTCATGAAAAGATCCAAAAATGCGTAATAATCAAAAGTAGAAGAGAGGAGAGGGGTTCAAACAAAAACTTGTTTTTTTCCTACCCCTCTCATCAAAGATAGACAACTCCATACGCTCATTAAAGAAATCAGGGTTTTGATATAAAAACATATAAGCAAGATAGGAGACAAATCTAAACTTTCATTCAATTGGGTACTTGTTAATTTGTTCCAACATCCTTTTTGAGACGAATTCTCCAAAATCATACTAGAAATAAGATTTTTGGTAGCGGAATTGGAAAGCTGGGTCTAATTGAAAAGATTGAACCTCTTGGTTAGTGTCCAGACCGAAAGCAAATGCTATCATTGAAAAGGAATCTTGTAGGTCTTCCTTGAAAGCACTATGCAGAGCAGGAATTACTAGCAGCTTCCCACATTCTTCTTCAATTCTTCCAGTTTCTTTGTTGAAAAACTCCCATGCCTTATCCCTGGTGCTCCATATATCATTTCCTCATTTAGGATTGAATGGCTCCACTTTCATCCCTCTTTGCACAGGGTCTGGAATTCACAACATGTTCTAGATGGCGGCTAAATTGATGTTAATCAAAAGGGTTTGACCTTCAATAGTGTTGGTACTTGGATTGAAATGCCTAATGGCTGCATCTACCAGCTCTGGATAGTAGTGCACAAATGGGACCTGTTGATGTTCAAAACAACACAACAACATTAAACATAATATCCCTATTCTATTTCCCCTGAAAAAGAAAGATAACATATAGTAATCTAACTCCCAAGGTCTTGGTAGTTGGTTCTCAATCATGCTAATGACTCAATGGTCAATGTAATTATAATGTGCAAGGGGCCTTTGCTGGAAATAAGGAACAAAATTGCATAAAATCAACTAACCTATGTTTGGGGGGTTTAAATAAAGATAGAAAGATAGATCAGAGCTTTAAAATAGAAGAACATGAATAAAACTACATAATATCTAGACATGCATACCAATAATGAGCGTTTCTTCATCCAACCACAACCATAGCATGAGATAATCCATAGAATGATCTATACCATTGCACACATCCATAGTGCCAATTCAATAATCATAACCATTCACTAAAACCTACTTTATAATTTGAAACAGATCATCCACTCATCATCGAAATACAGATCAACTAGATATAACAACAATTTTCATCCATAGATAATTCAATGAGATAATCTTTAAATCCGGTTTCCTCTATTGATTTTCATCAAATAGAAAACACTTAGGCACAAAAAAATCATTGGCATACAGATTGATTATGAATCATTAACCTTATCAGATAGGTCCAAACATGATAACATGAAAACTTGTACAAAACTATAAAATTGTATCTAAGTTCAACTAAACTTTTAAAGTATCTTCTAATAACAAAGAAATCCTAAGACTATTTACTGTTCGCTATCATCAGGTGGCCAATCTTCCTTCAAATGAGTCAACCTTTACAAAATAGGGCCAAAAAGTACATATAGACATATCATGCACAAGTTCCTCTCAATCAACAACTTAGATCCACAAATTAAGGAAACTAGAACTGAATGAAGGATTGGATTGCTAATTTTGAGTTACAAGGTTGGAGTGCTCTGTTGCATAAAATTTTGACGCCCAAAGAAGAAGGTGGAACTGAGGATAGGAACTGAAGTGAAGTTCATATCAAAGCCCTGCAAAAGAGGAGAGAAGAAGATGTTGTGCCAAGTGAAGAGAGCCAACTCACTGTTGTGTTGCATGCACAAGGATGTACTCATCATAATTAGAGAAAAATTGTTAAATGGTATCTGAATTAGGCCCATCCAACCAATCATCCTCAAATTTAATCCTCTTTAATTTTGCTGAAACCAATTTTTGCACCTCCTTCAATTTGATCACTTCTCTTCTAGCAACCTTTACTTCTTCCCTAATGTCCATAAACCTATCCAATAAAAAATACTCTCCATCATTTCCTTTTTGCATCACCTATTCAAATCTACTCCTCCACTTCTCCCTCATCTTATCCAAAGAAAGACCCTCCTTGACTGAGGTATCTAGATTGACTAAAATAGCCATAATTTCCTCTAATTCATCAATCTATTGATTCAAATCTTTACTCAACTCTTGAATCTCATTTTTTATGCTCATGAATAGACTTGGCTTTGTATCCTATTATACTCACATTTTTCTCAAAAAAATCCGCATTATCATCCTCAAGAATCAACTGCTCAAGCAGAGTAGACTTAGGCACCTTGTTAATGTCCTTAAGCTTTTTAATATATTCTTTATATTCTTCATCTTGCTTGTCTAGACCTTCATCATGCTGACTCAAATCCCCTGCCAACTCAAGTGTCATTTCATGAACCTTGAAACTATCAGTTAACACTTCATCAACCTCTTGATTGAGCTTATCAATCCATCTTTCCAACATTCACACCTTACTCTTCATATGCACCAAGTCATCAACTTCCTTCTTTGTTAATAAGACTGGGGATTCAGGAGCAGCAGCTTGTTGAGAAATCAGAGTTGAGACATCTTTTAAAAACTTATGCAATTGATCCAATTGAGCCTTAAGCTCATCTTTCTTTTGTTTTTCTTTGATCATCTTGGACTTGGTAGAGGAAGTTACAATATAAATTAAGTTCATTTTCTGATTTCTTGTAGGTCTTCCCAAGTTCACCGTACCCAGTTGATAATACGTCATTTACATATCCTCCCGGTTCTTATCTACCACTGGTATTGCACATTCAACAATGATTTCTCCCGTGTCTATAAGTTTGGTGGAGTGAAGAAACCTGGCCTTCTTTTTGGGTCTCTCCTTCTCGATTTCCTTCATCATCTCATCCCAATTGAGAGGCTAAGGTTGAACTATTTGTTTCTTTTCCATGTCTAGCTTTAACCATGTAGGAGTTGTAGGAGTAGTAGCTACTTGTGTTGAAGAAGAAGCAACAATGGTAGAAGACAAAGGTTGCAATATAGTAGTTCTAAGTTAAGAGTCAACCTCTTGTACATTTTGTTGTTCTATTTGTGCCTCTTGTGCAAGCCTCTCAACCTCTTCATTGTCTTTTTTTTCTTGTAATTTCTTGGCTTCCAAATCCTTCTTTAGACGTTCCTCTTCCAACTTCCTTTCCTCTAACATCTGGTCCCTTTTCCTTTTCAACTCCTCAACATAGTCGCATGCTTCTTTGGACTTCCTCTCATGTAGAGCAAGATTTGTAGCCTCCTTCTCTCTCTCCAAGCATTCTTGTTCTTCCTTCTTCCTAGGAGCCTCCTCCACAACCTTAAATTTTGCTTCAAGGGCTTCTTTCTCTCTTCTCTGCTTGGCCTTTTCCTCCTCAAGATCATGGATCCTTTGCTGCAAAGCCAATTTATCCCTTTCCTCTTTCATTCTAAACTCCTGCTCCTTTTGTTTTTGCTGATTAGCCAATTCATAAATAGTAGCTCAAGCTTCCAATTCTTGTTGCTTGGTCGATACATCATATTATGCCTTAGCAACATCTTCCTATTGTTTAGCGAATTCCTTAGCTTGTGCGTTGGCATCTGCTTCCCTTTTATCATCCTCAAAGAGTTTCCATTGATCCTCTTTTGTTAGCACATGCTCAGTCCTGCATCGTTTGTTACATCAAGGGAAGCCACTACATGAGTCTCTTTGTCGGATGGGGTAGCCTTAGAATCTATTGCAATATCATGTATCTCTATTTCAGGCTCCTTCTCATTCAACAACTCAGCTTCTTTGTGGAGGGTTCCTATGGGAATTCCCTCACTTGGTTTCTCTATAACATGGGGTTGAGTGGATGCTTCTCCTACAACAGATGTTGAAGCATTAGCTTTTGTAATGGTCTCCCCTTCTTGTACCTTTGGTAGGTCTTGGGCAACAACATCCTCTTCTAAATTAGAAGGAAGAAACCTAAGGGCTCCTTAGGAGCCATCCTTCTCTTTTTCCTCTTGTACCCTTGAGTGGTACCTACAACTTTTTCTCTTTTTGGATGGTTGAGCTTCTAGCTAGTTAACCCTCAAGTTAACCCATTGCACGCTTCTATCCAAGACTGGTCTTGCAACTTGTTTTATATCAATAGACTCTTCAACATTCCAATCCACTAGATCAAGATCCTTGGTGCATATCTTATATGCATCATATTGGGGATCAAAAGTTACCCCATCATCAGAAAATGTCTCTAGAATATCCTCCTTTATTCCATACTCAACCATGAGTGGGATAGGTAGTCTTTCATAATTTATTTTCCTGAGATCATATTCATCTTGCAAATCCATCCAAAAGTCCTCTAATAGATTAAAATATTTGTCAAAGAGACTGCGCAGTAAAGCCTGCATCTTATGTCTGGGATCATAATGCTTCCTAGAAGTATACAGACCCAACTTCAAATAAATCAATTCATCACAAACAACCTTAGCTTCCACAATGTGTGGACAACTAAACTCACCCAACTTCATGGGGAACTTGTGACAACCCATCTTATGTTTGGTGCCAAATTTGAAGTTAACAGCTAGAGCTTGATAAATGAATTCCATTAACACAATTCTATTGTTACAACACCTAGGGAGAAAGTGGGGATGACCATCAAAACCTCCCAATCTAAAGTAAGTAAAAGTGGGGTATTGAATAAACTAGTGTCCCCATTCATTGATGAAGGCCATTGCCTCCCTACTTAATTTGTACCCAACATCTCTAGTGAGCCTATTAATGATAACATAAAGGAATGTATCATTAACCTTCCTATAATCTGACTTCAATGCTTGCAAGGTAAGCTAATTATAGTGCTCCCACACCTTCTTTTTTCCTTGGGATTCTCCCAATATTCCCATTGTATTGAGTCTAGGAAAGATCCCCATCTTAGCAGCTGCATAGATCACATAAGAGGTCATGAAGAAACTCTTGGTTTCTCTCACTCTGAACATCTGATTATGTATGCTCTATGATACCACCATAGGCCAGTCAAACTGTTGTTTTCCATCCAATATAGCTTGGATAAATGGGAACATCCATTCTTTAAATTGAGAAGCATCTCTTTTTCCAAATACTTTGGAGAGAAACATGATTATGTCCCCAATCTCCTTGCCAAAGTCTACCCTTTTAGGTTGGTCAAGAAGCTTAGTTAGAGACTTCTTCTCTACCCTCATCTAGTGCTTGTTCATGTGGGATCTATTGGTTTCTTTGTTGCCACTATAAAGCTTCAGAGCTTCTACTTCATTTAGTTGCTTAGGATTTTGGGGAATAGGTGCATCAAACATAAAATTGATCATTTGGGTTGTTAAATCAACGATAACATTCCCTTGTGAATCCACACACTACCTAGTAGTAGGATTGTAGGCCCCAGCTGCTGCTAATATCAATTCTAGACATTGAACAAACAATGGGAAGATAACAACATGTGCTATTCCAAATTGGATGATCCTTTTTTCCCTTGGTGTAACATCTTCATTAAAAGTTTCATCCACCAGTTCCTCATAGTTGAAAGGGCGTAAGTTGGTATTTGTGATTTTCATCCACTCAGAATCAACCTTGCTAGTAGTGAGAGTAGATTCTTTATGTTTACACCTCAAAGTGTAGTGGAGTTGATCCACTTTAACCTTCTTTGGCCTGGCTCCCTACCTTGAAGTTTCTATTGGTTGGCTCCTTTGAGAAGCCTCTTTTGATGCTCCAAATATCTTTCAATTTCTGCAATAAACTCCTATATTAGATGCACAAAAGTATAAAATCAATTCACCATATAATACCATCCTCTACTTCCTTAGGATAATTTTCATGCTTAACCAAATCTCACTTTCATCAGAAGCAAAATCATAGAAACATCAGGAACATGAAATAGTTTTCAACACATGGCAGGGTTGGAATCGAAACCAGGACAAGACTGGAACCAGGACTGGAACAAAAACCAAACTAGAAACTAATCGCTAGTTCCAAGTTCAACCTCCATTCTGACTCTGATTCCACTTAAGGACAAGCATGAAGACCCAAAATTATCAACGACCAGAAGCGGAACCATTTTAGGAATGAATCCCAATACTAAACATCCTCAGGACAAGTTCAGTCCCGAGTCTGCTTCTACCAATTTTACCATAAAAACAAAGCACTTCATTAAAGACATGGCACATGGATCTAAGGACCTAGGCCACATGATATACATGGAAATAAAAAATAGAAGGGCTTAACCACCACACTTCAACCGTACAAAGACCAACTTAAACCTAGAGGAAATTACTTTGTAAAGGTTATCAAGCAAACCCTAGTTTGCACAATCAACTTAGAAAAATTAGGGCATCACAACCCATCATAGAAATCATAGAAATGACTTGGAATTAAGACCAGAAGGGTTCCCAAATGAATTTTAAAACATTTAAAGTACAAACAAAAAAGGAAAACAAAACGGGAAATGAAGAAGGACATAAAAAAAACAAAAAGAAAACAAGAAAGAAAAGTGAAGAATTCACAGAAGAAGATTTTGCGAATGCACGAGAAAACAAAACACAAAATGTGAAGACGAAACAACAAAAAAAAGGGGAAAAGAAAGGAAAAGAGACCCTACCTTAAAATTCTCACAAGGAAAACCTAAAATCATATAGAGATACACTCCGTGACACACCTCCAAAATCAAATAGTTTCTCTCTAAGTTCTCCCAGCTTTAGTTCGCTAAAACAATTTAGATAATAAGGATAATAAGCTAGTTAATCTTAATTATGTTTTTAAAAATGATTTTGCGCATGCGAAGAACCTACAATTAATGCAATAAATATGGTAGGTTAGGCAGAGCAAACAATGCAAACAGACAGTTAACTCCTGTGGACATCAAAGGTAGAGCAGACACGAAGATGGATCTGGAATGAAACAAGAGAGCTCTAACAATTTCCTCATCGAACTCCAAACCCGGTCCTGGTCTCGTGACAAGGAACTGACAATAGAAGAAAACAGGGATCGGGTTGGGTCCAAAACTGAAACTGGAACTTTTTACAAATTTTGAAGTTTAGTTCCAACTCCGGTTCCGCTCTCGACAAACAAGAACAAAAACCAAGACAAAAGCAACAAATAATGGGAAGTGGGGCTAGAACAAAACCAAACCCGACCCAAACATAAATGAAATAATGCAAAGAAAACGAGCGGAGTCAGAATCAGGACAGAAATAAGAACTGGAACTTTGAAAAAGTTCCAAATTCACTTCCAACTCTGGTTCTGCTTCCACTCGGGCTTAAACAAAACACAAGGAAAATGACAAACAACTCAAGGGAAGAACAATCCCAAGAGCCCAAAACACATCGATAGACAACAAAAGGAACAAGGAAAGAAGGCAGACCCAGAGTCGGAACAAAACCCGAACTAGGAACTTTGGAGAATTTTAGAGTCCAGTTTCGCTTTCGACAGAGCAAAAGAAAGAAAGACTTAGGAGCAAAACAAAACAACTCCTAAGACCCAAACAAAAAGCAAGGACAAAAACGAAAAACAAATGGGGACCCATTTTATTCCAAAATAAAATGGGGTGGTTATGCAAAGCATAACAAATGGCGACTCAGCTGGGAAAATGGTTTGCCCATTTTTAAGATACTGAAGAATTTAGTCACCCAAAATCCTTTGATTTATGAAACATGTTAATTTAAGTATGATTAGAATATTTAAGTAAAGTTGAGCTGGAATCTCAAATGTAAATCAACATAAACTACTTTTGAATATGAGTGTGTGCATATATGGTGCATCTTTCTTCATAAGAACTTTCTCCACCCCTGAACAACTATATCTAAGATCCAAGCTACATAGGTTGAGTCCTTCAACTGTCGTGCAATGAAATCCTGGGCATTGCTCTGCTACCAGTCAGGCGTCCATAGCCCCGATGGAGATACCTCTAGTTCTCCCAAAGCATTTCTCTACTACCAATCAGGCATCCATAGCCCCGATAGAGATACTTGAATTGCCCATTTGGTATTGAGTTTTCCTTTATTTCAGTAGCTTTCTTTTCTCTC
This sequence comes from Sequoia sempervirens, assembly GCA_007258455.2. Taxonomy (NCBI): domain Eukaryota; kingdom Viridiplantae; phylum Streptophyta; class Pinopsida; order Cupressales; family Cupressaceae; genus Sequoia; species Sequoia sempervirens. The sequence goes on along the minus strand of VDFB02058242.1, from coordinate 610,179,009 downwards.
TTTTACAAGTTTCACTTGTGGAAAATATTTTAATAACTTTCTCAATACTCAGACATTACTTAGTCTGAAATATGGGTTGAGAACTACAGTGGACCCTTTGACAGTCTTGGGAATCATATTTTTCACTTGAATCAAAGATATAATTACCCTGAGATGAATAGGCACTTTATAGTCAAATGTTTTATCTATTATGTGACAGATTCGAATCCTAGTTCATGAGGTTATCTACAGTATACCTTACTCTTAATAACCTTCAAACCAATGCTAAAATGACCATAAGACATAAGTTTAGAATGAAATATCTCAACAGATATGCCTGAAAATGCCTAAATCGATTTCTCTCCTAGTGCCTACAACATACTCTGAATAACAATCCCTATATTTCAAAAATGGAAAGAAAAGAGGGTCCCTAAAGAAGAAGACAAAAACAAAAACAAGACAACAAAAAGAAACAAGGAGAAAGAAAAGAACAAACAAGCAAACAACCAACAGAAAAAAAGAACAAATAATTACACTTGATACATATATACAATTAATTCAGAAATCAAACCCTTACAGACCAAAGTAATGCTTGAGAAATTTTCCATTGATGGGAAATGGAATAGGTTCTCCTATTAAGGTGGTCAAGCGAAAAGCGTTCTCACCCAAGATCTCAACTATTTGATACAGACCCAACCAAAGTCTATCAAACTTTTGGTGGTCACCCTTTTTCTCTTTAGCCTTATCCCACAACAACCCAAGATCTGATATCCTGAATGCCTTGATATTAGCTCTTTTGTCAAACCAACATTTGACAACAACCTAATGTTTGAAGAACTGTTGTAAAGAAGTGTCTCTTTTTTCTTCCATGTTTAAAAGATTATTTATCCTTACCTCAATTCGATCATCCTTTGAATAAAACTCCTGCATAAACTTGAGAATATGTATCTACAAATTTATGTGGAAAACTAGCTCTTGGCCATAAACTAATAGAAATGGGGAATTTACTAGAGCAACTTTAATATGGGTTCGATCTTCCCATAAGGCGAATCTCAATTGGGTATGCTAGTCTCTAGGATTGTGCACTAATTTTTTTTTATTACTTCCAACAGGTTCTTATTGGTAGACTCTGCTACACTATTTCCATGTAGGTAATAATTGGATGCATACTTCAAAATGATTATATGTTCATAGTCCCATTGTATAAATTCAGCAGATGAGAAAGCGGGGCCATTATCACACACCAGGGTAAAGGGTACTCCAAACCTAGTAAGAATGTTGTCATTAAGAAATATGATAACCACCTATGTGGTGTTGTTTTTACATGGCTGAGCCTCAGTCCAGCGTGTGTAGTAGTTTGTATCTATTAAGATGAACTTATGCCCTGCAGAAGAGTTTGGATTAATTACCCCTACAAAATCCAGTGCCCATTGGGCGAATGGTCTTACCTCATAAACGGGTAGTAACAACATTGTTGGATTATGTTCCTTTGGTGTAGAGGTTTGAAAAATATGACATGTCCTGACATGTTGATGTGTATCCTTGAATACATGGGGCCAATAGTATCCTAACCTGAGAATTTGATGAGCCAAGGAATCTGCAGATCTGTGCCCTGTGCCATGCCTACCATGAAATTCAACAATAGCATGCTTGGCTTCTTGTTGATCTAATCAAATCAGGTAAACTCCTTCATAATTTCTTTAGTATAAGGCACCTCCTTTGAGCATGAAATGAACACTCTTCATCCTCTGTGCTCTCCTTTGAATAACATTCATTCCCTTTGGGAATCTATTGTTGAGGAGGAAGAAAATCAAATCTGTGTACCATGGATCCTTAGTGAATGAGTGCCCTGTATACTGCTGACAAGTGATACTCCTATCAACATCTGCCATAGCCTTTGACAAACCCTATCCTTAGAAAAGCTTCATTGGACGGATCTCTAGATCAAATTCTTGCAAAATAGCCTTCCATTTTCCTCTTCTCTCTCCTAACTCACTCTGCATAAGGAGAGACTTGACAGCTGGATTAAGAACTATGGCAACAAACTGGCTCCTAAGAATGTAATGTTTGAATTTCTTTATTGCTCAGACCAATGCAAAGGCTTGCTTCTCAAGAGGCGGGTACCTGAACTCTGCATTTTTGAACGAGGAGCTCATGAAAGAAATTGGCCTTTCATCTCCCTCTCGTTTTCTTTGAGTTAAAACAACTGCACATGAATGGTTAGATGCAAATGAATAGATATAGAAGGGCTTTAGATAATCTGGGCTAGTCAAGGCCGGTGCCTTAGAAATTGATTGTTTAATCTGTGAGAAAGAAAACTTAGCCTCGTTGCTCTACTCTATCTTTGCATCTTTTTTCATCATCTCATTAAGTGGTTTGACAATTTCTGCAAACCCTGTTATAAATTTTCTCACAAAATTGATCCTTCCAAAGAAGGATCTCATCTCCTTTTTACTTCTTGGAATTGTTAATTTCAAGATGGCTTCAACTCTATCAAGGTCTATGGATATTCCCCTTTTTGATATCACATGTCCTAAAAGTTTCCCTTCAGAAACTCCAAACACACATTTCTTGGGATTTAGGGATACCCCATAGCTTATACATCTCTTAAGGACTTTTGCTAAATCAACAGCATGGTCCTTTTTGTTCTTAGAGAAAATAGTTAATAGTGTGCATGCATCTTAACATCATGTTCAAGACCTCATTGATTATATTCATATCTAGTTGGGTGGTGTTAATGATCAAGGTGTTGGGAATATGTGTCTCAAAATTTCAATTACATAAGGTATTTTTGATAGGTAAGCATGGGAGGGCACAATGGGGTACTCCCCTGTGAGGGGTCCAGGGGGATCATCCCCCTAGTGGGGTGGTCTGGGGGCCACATTCCTTGACAAGGGCTCAAGGGAAACACCCTCGAAGGCTAAATTTTATGTATATTTTATTATTGTAAATCTAGACCATTCATCATTAGATCTCAAATTTGACGGTCAATATTTTGTAGGTTTGACCTTCCTTAGAAGATAACCCTATTTTATGAGGGAATTGTATTAAGGCTATGTATTGTGATGTATTTTGAGATTCTGATAGCAGTTGTGTTGCCTTTGCATCTCTAGTTGGTGATACTCCTATGAGTATCATGCTCTGCAAGTATATTGTATTTTTTGTGATTTTTGAACAATATATTGGGAAAATTTTGGAGTGTGGGTTTTTTTTCCCTAGATAAATCACTGTATTGTGGTATGCATGATATTATGTTTAATTTTGTTTAATTTTTTTTAACTGTTGTAAAAAGCTTTAAATTTTTGCATTATCCTCCTCTCAAGATTAGTGTAAGAAGTTTTTTTGCTACGTTAGCTTCCTTACAAGTGGTATCAAAGCATGATCACCTTTGGTTTCAACTGTGGGTTGTCGGTTTTTTGAATGAATCCATATTTGAGTGGGAGCTTGTGCAAAAGATACTTTGTGATCTTGTTTTAGGATTTTTTATATAACAAGTTCATCAGGGAGAATAAAGGTAGATAAATATTTTGGAAATAATTTTGAAATATGGAAGTTGAAGATGGATGATCTATTGATAGATCGAGATAAGTGGGATGTTTTTGATGAGAATGTTTCAAGGCTTGAAAATCCTACTTTGGCTACTCAATATAATGTTATGGACCATAAAGCCAAGGGTCTAATCAGATTTTTCTTGGAATACTTTTTTTTAATCAATATCCATGAAGAGACCTCTACATAGAAACTATGGAAGAAGCTTGGTGAGATGTATCAAGAAAAATATTTAGTGAACACAATTTTATTGAGGAAGAAATTATATTCCTTGAGAATGGAAGAGGGTGGACGAAATAAAGACCACTTAGAAGCATTCAATATGTTGGTGGCTCAATTGGAATCAGTTGGTGTCAAAATGGATGAGGAGGAGAAATGTCGAATCTTTCTTTGTTTTTTGCCTAATTCATGGGATTCTCTTGTTATGGCTATTGGGAGTAATTCTATTATCTTCAAGACTAAAGATATCGTGGGTTCTTTTCTTTCTAAAGAGATGAGGAGAAAGGTATCCATCAGTGCCAAGGAGGCCCTAAATTTTTGTGGAAGACCTAAGGAAAAATGCAAGAAGAATGAGAAGCATGATAAATCCAAGTCCAAAGTTATTTCCTAGAACTAGAATAAGATTGGACATATTCCTAAGGAATACAAAGAAGAAAAAGAAGAAATTTGGTTATGATTTTGAGTTCGAGATGGAAGTTGGTGATGCATTAATTACAACTTTGGAAACTTGTGCAGGTAATGATGCATGGTTAATTGACTTGGGTACATCTTTCTATATGACCTTTAATAAAGATTGGTTTTTTGAATATGAATAATTTGATGGAGGTATGGTGTACTTGGGTGATGATTCTTATTTAAATATTGTTGGTTGTGGTAAGTTAGAATCAAGTTTCATAATGGTAAAATAAAAAGGATTAAAAGTGTATTGCATATCCCTTGATTAGCATGAAATTTGTTATATGTGAGAAAACTAGCAGATGAAGGTGTGCAAGTAGTATTTTTCGATACATGATGGAAGATGATTAGAGGTGTTATGGTGATTGCTAGACCTATCAGATATGGCACATTGAATAAGCTTGATGCATGCACTATTGAGTGCAATAGTACTTATGTGAAAAGCAAGTTTGTGGAAGAGGTGAGGGTTTCAACTTCAGTAGATGTTCATGGCTTCTAGGTACCTAAGGGTGATCTTTCTTTTGAATCAAAGTTATGTGTAGAAAAAACTGTGTTATGGCACCAAAGATTTGGCCACATCAAAGAAAAGGGTCTAAGGACCTTGAAAAATAGAAACCTTGTTGAAGGGTTGTCTGATTGTAATATTGAATTTGATTTATGTGGGAATTCTATATATGGAAAACAAGACCATGTTTAGTTTTACTCGAGTTCTCATAAATCTTGTGGGTAATTGGAACTTATTCATTTTGATGTGTTTGGTCTTATAGATGTTCCTTCAATTGGAAAATCCACTTATTATGTTTCATTTATTGATGATTATAGGACATGGGTATATTTTTTGAACAGTAAATTTAAAGTTTTCAGTCAATTTAAAGAATTTAAAATAATGGTGGAGTTGCAGACTGGAAATAAAATAAAATATTTGAGAATTGATAATGGTGGTGAATTTTACTATAATGACTTTGATTAGAGGTAAAAAAATGGGTTTTGAAGGGGCCTCAAACCCTTTACAAAAGAAAGCAACTGAAACTATAGAAAACTACAATAAGTATATATCATCCCATACACAACGAATCAACAACAAAATGTCAGCTAAAAAGGAGGACCCCAACCAGCAGCACTACATGTTTTTCATAATATCAGTAGCCTCTGCATCGCTTGTCGTAGCCTTTTGAGCATCATCCAAGACATTAGACGGTTCTTTGCCAGGATCCCCAGTCCAAGCCTTAGTCTTGTTTCTAGTTCTAGCACCAGGCCCATCCATGTTCACCTCATTAATCAAAACATTATTCTTATCCCCACCCTTATCAACAGATACCTCATCCTCCATTAGCTTGCCACTAGCAGCAATCTCTTCAGCATGAACAATTTCCTTGCGATTCTTGGCACTGACATAAGGAGAGGTAATACCAATAGACTCAAAGTTAACGATAGACTTAGTCACCTCCCTACCCTTGACCACACTAGCATAAATTTTCTCCAATTGATTCTCGAGGGTGAAAACTCTATCTTCTAGATTTTGTTTCATCTTAAGAGTTTCCTCCACCACAATACTCAAGGAATTAAACAATTCATCAATCTGGTTTTGAATAGAGGACTCTTCAGCCTTACTCATTGCACCCCTTACTTTGATATTTTTCATATTAAGTTCATGAAAAAACCATTTGAACAAAACAATGGAACCCTCTATAGCAGTTCCCAGAACATCAAAGATATCTTCCCCACCAAAATTGAAAATCCCCTTCCCAGCAACATCTTCCTCCTCAAAGGAGCTTATCTTATCCTAACTAGCAGAGAATTCCTTACCTTTCCCAACAGGACCTGGGATCTTGATTTTGTGGATGGAATTCACAATCTCCTCAACCACAACCTTTCTTTTCTTCAGCTGCTCCAGGTTTGTAGCCGAGGTATCCATAGCATCCTGTCCACAAACAACCACAACCTTACCTTTTTGCTAAAAATATGGGTTCACAACCGGTGAATCATTAGCATCATGTCCACCTGTGATCGTGAGAGGAGACCATCTCCAACATTTCACTCATAGACCTTAGAACCCGTTTCTTCTTACTTCCCTCCAAATCCTTCTGATTAGTCACAAGGGGCGGCGACGATGCCTCACCATACAAATCATTCTTTTCCTTCACACCAGTACTCAGAAAATTAACAACCACCTCATCACTGCAAGACTTATAACCCTTGTTAGGGTACAAATCCCCTTTTTTAGACTTTCCCACAATAGGGGGTTGTGGACCCACCTCCATTGATGCAAGAGAGTCTGGGACAAAGTCCACATCTACCTTAGAATCCAACTCTTTTTCCAAAATAATTTCTCTTCCCTTTTTTACTAGGTGGCTCCTCTTCTAAGACAGTCTCACACTCCTCCAGCTTAGGCTGCTTACCCTTCGGGGTAGCAATTGGCTTAGCCAACTCAAAAGATTTCACATATTCAAAAATTAAAAGAATTAACCCCACATGCAAAATAGGATTTTTTGGGTTTCTCTTATGGTCCTTGAGACCAAAATCCAATGATGCCAGGAGATAATAGGGAAAGGAAATCCTTTTCTTGTGGCAGAAATGATTAAGCATAAGGAAGAGGTAAGAATTTACTGTGAAGAAGTGCCCTTCTAGGGTGATATAACACATGAGTTCCTTAGCCACATCTCCCCACAACACCTTGAGAGAGCTCCTCTGGTAACCCCCACTCTTTACATTCTTCAAGTCCTTAGCTTCATCCTCCTTGAAGAAGATTTGCATAGCAGTTTGCGATTCCATTCTACCCAACTTCAACACCCTATTGTTCCAAGCTTTTATAAACAATGTCAAAATCTATGGATTGTTCCCATGCAATCTCTCCAGATATGGAGTCAACCCTCCTTTTTCTAACACCTGCCAAACCTTCAGATTCTTCTTGACAACTTGATAAGAGAACGGCTCCGCGTATTTCCTATCACCACCCATGTCTACAAAATTTGCAGTCTAAAATCTTGAGAGCTCTAAATGCAATGAGAAGAAACTTCAGGAAGACGATGCAAGGAATTCCCAAAATTCATGTGAAAATGGAATTAAGACAAGATAGAATTATGATCCTAGAGTTTCATTCCCTACACATATTAGCCACCGTACCATTAGCTCATTTCAAATTTGGCTTACAATCCCTCCACATAATCATCAACCACGTGAAGATATTCATATGTGCCGCAAGCCATAATAAATCCTCAAGAAATTTAAATTTGGAAATCATGATTAATACTTGTTATTACCTCTATAGGGAGGGGGTCATTCAAACCCCATTCCCTAGCACCTCTTACTCCAATATTAGTGAAGACATTTGCTACTCCTTTTCCCTCTCACAAAATATGAGAGATGTAATATTCATCAAAAGAATTAAGAATATCAGTAGAGTCCCTAATCAAAGAATCAATAGTCCATGAAGGGGTAGCACAATTTTTCAAATTATTGATGATATTAAGAGAAACACCCTCCAACCAAAATTTCTTATAGCCTTTGACTTGTGCCAGCTTAAGACCATGATAAAATTTTGCTCTAACATTTTTGATAGATTCTATAAAGATTGTGGTATTCATAGAAAAAAAAAAACTCTGTATTCTCCACAATAGAATGGAGTTGCAGAAAGAATGAATAGGACATTGATGGAGAAGGCTAGGAGTATGTTGAGTGGTGCTAGTCTAGAACAAAGGTTTTGGGTTGAAGCTATTGCCACTACCTATTACCTCATTAACATGTATCATACATTAGCTCTTGTTGATAAGAAACCTATAGAGGAATGGTCGGGACGAAAGCCTTCATTGAGACATCTTAGAGTTTTTTATTGTGAAGCATATGCACATGTGCCAAAGGAGAAGTGAAAACAATTGGAGAACAAGGCTATAAAATGTATCTTCATTAGATATAGTTATGGTTTGAAAGGATACAAGCTTCGGGATCCTATTGTATAGAAGGTAATATATAGTAGAAGTGTTATTTTTAGAGAAACTAAGCCTTCTTTTGTTACATTGTAGCCAGAACAAAGTAAATAGGAAGATGTGATTCAATTTCCTTCTATATTTGAGAAAGTTGAATTGAGGCCCATGGATAGACAAGAAGTTGAGGAGAGCTCATCTAGCTCTGAATGTTTAGAAGAGGAGAAATAACCTCCAACTCAGATTGTTTGTACATATACAAGGCATAGAAAACCACTTGAAAGGTATTCACCTGATGATTGGACATGTATTTTTTCTTTGGATAGTAACATGGATGAACCATATCAGTAAAAGATGCATTAGGTATGAATGATGCAGAATCTTGGAATATTTCTATGGATGAAGAAATGAAAACTTTGAAAAAGAATGATACATGGGATCTTGTACCATTTCCTAAAGGAAGAAAACCTATTCGTTGCAAATTGGTGTTCAAGAAAAATATTGGTTCAGATGGAGGTATTGAGAAATACAAAGTAAGGTTGGTTGCGAAAGGTTACTCTCAAGTTGAGGGTGTTGATTATGGTGAGATATTTTCTCTTGTTTTGATTAGGGGTAAAAAATGGGTTTTGAAGGGGCCTGAAACCCTATACAAAAGAAGACAGCTGAAACTCTAGATAACAACAGTAAGCATAAATCATCCCAACAATAACAAGTTGCTAAAGAAGATAACACACATACCACTAGCAGCCTGACAATAGCCACAAATAGATAATCAAGACATCACAGGCTACAAAAAACACACAAGCAAGGGCCCGAAGCCTAGATACAACTTGGTTTTATATGGGACCATAAACCCCAGCCAAGTTTTGACTATAATTAAAAACCACCTGAAACAATCAAGCAACAAACCAACACAACAACAACCAACCATTTGCTCAAAAACAGTAGACCATAACCCAACAAAAGAAAAGGAAATTTAATGGTATAGGCCACCATTAAAACCAACCTCCTAATCAAAACCACCAACACAAAAGAGGAGAGATAGCCCTTGAAGCTCTCAAGCACCCCAAAAACCAACTCCAAATCCACCTCAAGAGGACTGAGCTCCCCTCTATAGGAGAGGATACTCGTAAAATCCAAAAAACCAAGAGAAAACTTCTTCAACAACCTCCACCTCCACCTCGATAGGAGAAACTTCCACCTCAATAGGAACACCACCAGAGGAAACCAAAAAAAGAGGACATCCATCCACATCCAACACACCCACCTCCAAATCAATAGAAAATTACTCCTGACCATCAAGAATAGTCTTCGCCTCATCAGAAAACATAGTGCATAGGAAATGGAAGAGAGTCAAAGCTCCAAACGAATGGAGAGCCACACCATCCTTTGGATGAGCATGCAAGAGCTCCAAGAGAGAGATCACACCCAAACCAACAAGAAACTCCAAGGGGGAAAGAGGGAAAGGCATTCCACTCCACCAGCTTAAAACACAGCTCAACATCCAAGTTAGACCCAAAAATAGAGAAATCCTCCAAGAGAGATCCTGGAGCCAAAAGAAGAAGAAAGCCCCCTTCAAGAAAGACATCCAAGATAGCCACAAAGGGTACCCAAAAGCTCTAATATAGAGCCCAAGAATAACACAAGAAGTCAATGACACCCACCTCCCAGTAGGCACCACCGAAACTCCATCATCAACAACACTTTCCTCAGCAGAGAGAACCCGCAAAGGGTACCCACAAGCTCTGAAAGAGAGCCCTGGAACAAAATAATGTGCCACACCTTCATCAATAAAGGCTTAACCTAAACATCCAGTGTAGCCAAGTAGATCCCACTCTCAGCAGGAGAAAGAAAGGGCTTCTCCAAGCCAAGAGAAGATCCAGTCCTACCCAACTCAACACCAAAATCTCTAAGGGGAGAAGAGCCTCCTCCCAACACACCATGAAAAACATCAACCACTCCCAGCCAAACAAAGGGTAGAGTCATAGAATGCACATTAGGGCAGCAATCACTCGCACCAATAGCCACAACCAGGGACATCCTAAAGCTTCTCCCACCCATGCTCACCATAAATTTTCCATAAAACACATGGGATCCCTCGAAGGAAAGAAAAGAAACACTCCAAACACAAGTAACTAGCACCCAAAGAATGCTAGACATTGTCCAAGGAAGGATAGGTCGCAACCCATAGGCAACAAGGGTAAAGACGCCTCCAGCAAGGCTGACGCCAACATCCTCTTCGTCTCCCAACAAAACCACAGACACCGCTGCAGGAGACCAAAAGTCAGGACCAACAGCCAAAATTGATCCACAACACCACCCAAAAAATGGCTGCTGAACAAGGCAAAAAAAAAGCAAGGATTCAACAGGGATGTTGGAAGTCAGGCCCCCAAAACTGACTAAAGAAAAAACACCAATAGCTTAGTTCCAACTCCCTTCAAAGCGAACCAAACAGGCAACACTCCAAGCTGCACCAAGAGCACCATGATCCAAAGGAAAGCAGAGCCGCAAACCCATTGAAATAACAACAAAATCCTTATCCATAGACACCTCCACAAAGCCTCCATCCCTAGATTTCAAACCAAGGGTAGAAAATTCCAGAAGGATGACAAACACAGTTTTTTCCAAAGCACAATCCTCAGAGAGCACAAGCACCACAAGCTTGAGTTCCCATCCATTAGCTCCATCATCCGCTTCAAGGTCTCCATCCTCCCCACCTTCTATTGCATTCAAACAACAACTCCCTTCACTACCTTCACTCTCACTCGCCATCCGTTTTGTCATACTATTTTTAATGTTATACGATATTTTCTCTTGTTGCAAAAATGACATCCATTAGATTTTTGGTTTTTATTGTTGTTGCTTATGATTTAGAGGTTGAACAATTGGATGTGAAAAATTCTTTCCTTCATGGTTACTTAGAGGAGGATATTTATATGACACAACCAAATCACTACATGGTGAAAGGTAAAAGTAAATTGGCTTCCAAATTGAAGAAATATTTGTATGGCCTAAAAAAAAGTATTAGGATGTTGTACCAAAAATTTGATACATATGTGTTGAGTTTGGGATTTGATTTTTCTAAATCATATCACTGTGTTTATTATAAAACTAAGGGTGATTGTTTCCTATCTATTGTACTATATGTTGATGATATGTTATTTATTAGTAAAGGGAAAGGTATGATTTTAGAACTGAAATCTCAACTTGTTGCTAAATTTGAAATGAATGAGCTTGGTGTAGCTAGACACATTCTTGGGATGGAAATTAGAAGAGATAGAGTGAATAGAAATCCATAGCTTGGCTAAAGTAAGTATGCCAATTCAATTTTACAAATGCTTGATTTGTAGGATTGTAGACCATTGTGTGCTCCTTTTTCAATTGGAACAAAGTTATCTATTTCAAATTTTCCAACATCCCCATTAGAGATGGAAGACATGAGAAAAATTCCTTACCAGAGTGTACTTGGAAGTTTGATGAATTCTATGGTTTATACTAGACCAAACATTTCCCATGCAATGGGAGTTCTTTCCAGATATATGTCTAATCCTAGTAGAGTTCATTGGGATGCAATTAGAAGAGTCTTAAGATATTTATGCATGGTAACTCAGAGTATTCCTTTTGTTATCATAGTAATTTGATGGAAGATGAGATTTCCCTTGATATTCATGGTTATGTGGATTCAAACTAGGAAGGTGATGTTGATAGTAAATGATCTATCAATGCTTATGTGTTTACTTTATTTAGTGGTGCAATTAGTTGGATGAGTAAGCAACAAGATATGGTTTCTTTTTCCACTACTAAAGTTGAGTATATGGAAGCTACTCATGCTTGTAAAGAATCCATTTGGCTTAAGAGACTATGTCCAGATATTGGAATAAAACAAGGTGCAGTGAAATTTTATTACGATAGTCAAAGTGCATTATGTCTAGCTAAGAACCTGGCATTTCATGCCAGGACCAAGCACATTGATGTATAGTATCATTTTCTTAGAGATATGGTCAAATATGGCAGGGAAAAGCTAGTTAGGGTAGATACTTTGATGAATGTTGTTGATTCATTAACTAAGTTTGTGAGCACAAAAAAGTTCAAATGGTGTTCAGAGTATATGGGCCTTTCGACCCCTAGCAATTAAGAGATGATACTCCCTCTTGTTGCTCTTGTAAGGTGTTCGACAAGTGGGATAATTTTTTGGAAAATGTGCCTTAACCTTGCAATTACATAAGGTATTGTTGATAGGTAAGCAAACGGGGTGTAGGGGCTTGGGGCCAATGCCCCTAAAAGCTAAATTTTATATATATTTAATTATTGTAATTTTGGACCATTTATCATTAGGTCTCAGATATGATGGTTGATATTTTTTTGGCTTGACTTTCTATAGAATGGAACCTTATTTTATAATGACATTGTATTATGGTTGTGTATTGTGATGTATTCTGAGAGTTTGATAGTGGTTGTGTTGCCTCTAGATCTCTATTTGGTTATACTCCTATGAGAAGCTTTCTCTTTAAGTATATTGTAATCTTTGTGATTTCTAAATAATATATTGGGCAACTTCCTAAAGTGTGGGGTTTTTTCTCTTGAAAGGTTTTTTCCCAAATAAATCACTATGTTGTGCTATGTATGATATTAATATTTAATTATATTAAGTTTCTATAATTGTTGTAAAGATCTATAAATTTTTGCATTATCCTCCTCTTTAGATTAGTGTAGGAAGTTGTTCTGCTACCTTAGCTTCCTTACACAAGGGAATAAGTCTATTTCCCCACCTAACCAAAACTTGCATATTTTTACCAATCCTATACCAAACCATTCATCCAAATTTGTGCAAGCTTGTGATGTTAAGAATGATGAGATGAATATTGATAAGACTAATGATATGAGTGAGGATATGAATGGTGAGAAGGAAGTATATAACATGGTTTCTCTAATAGATGTTCAACCTCAGAATGGAAAAACCACTAGACTACCTGACATTGCTTTTACCAATAGTGACATATCCAGACATGCACCTAATGGTCGTCTCTACATTGTCGGTTGTATCAATGAAAAGCTTGTACAAGGCATACTCATTGATCTCATGTGTGTAGTGTTGATGGTGTTTTCTGCACAACAACAACTCAGACAAAATGCAATATTCTATCTCTCTTGGAAGGTTATTTTCAACAATAAATCACTGAAAATCACCCCAAGGTCTCTTGGGTGTCAGGTCATGACAATGCACAAACAACTCAGATAATATGTGAAATGCTGGTAATCAAAAAGGGACCTTACTACAAGCAAACTGTATCTTTCAATTTATCAGATTTTGCAATATGATGATCTCAAATCCTAAATCTAACCAAATAATAAAGAAATAGAAAAAGATAAGGGTGCAAGAATATGATGAAATCTAAACTACTCCTAGAATGAGTAATGCAAATGACAGATATCTAGAATGGACCAATCTCAAATAACCAATTCTTGCTTAACCCACAATGCAATCTTACAAGAACGGTGCAATCTTCTAAGGTATATAGATTTTCAAATCATAGACATTCATCCACAATCGAACTTAAGCACATGTAAATATATGGTCCAGGTTGACTACACCAGCCTACTACAATCAGATAGTTACTGGGAGTATAGACCAGAGATTGCTACAAACATTCCAAATATGAAATCATAAACACCATTCACCAAACTACAACTAATTTAACTCTGAACACTAAACCCTAAATCTTTAAGCAATCTGAAAGATAGAACAACAAGAACCATGCAAGATGAAATAACACAAGAGATTGCACCAGGAAAACCACAATGTATTCAATTGTATTGAATCACCAAAATGCTGCAACAATTCCACTGTTCTATTTACAATACTTGCTTCAAGAAATTCACAAAATGCTCTAGCTCTTACTTGTCTCTATTATCTCTCTTCTATATTTCTAATATCTGATGTCTTACAATGAGGCAAGAATGCCTTTATAGAAAATTCTCAAGACATGTCGCCCCAGCCAAATATTTACAAAATAAGAATAACCGCCAAAACAAGTCGGCCCAGGAAACCAAAATAAGGCACACATTAAATGCCATCCACCATCAAGGTCAGCCTTGACACAATCCCCAATGTAGTCCGGTCCAATGCATGCCCTATGATAATAGGGAAGCACAAATCTCAAAATGGCATTAAATACCACCTCCTTTATCCTTGCCCTGAGCCAACGATCCTTGAACCTTCAAGAATGCTCTATCCAATTCGGTGATAGGTGGCAAAGGCAAGATCTTAAGTTTGCATTGAATGGAATCAATCTCGTCTTTTGACTGGTCAACAGTCTTATTCCAATCATCCTTATGTGCCTAGTACTTATTCATCACTGCCAAGTAGGTGGCCGCATCATCTAGCTGGTGACCAGTTATAACACTCTCAGAATCTGGGGCATAAACTTCATGCCACCATTCCCTGAGTTGCTCCAGACTTAGGTATTTGGGAGCAATCTTTCTCCTACCAGTCATAACCTCAAAGAATGCAATACAACCCTCATACACCCCAGTAAGATCACCATCTATTTGCTTCTTTCGCTTCTGGATCTTTTCCATGGCCTTATGCCGAATCTGCAGAGCCTCAAACCATTCCCAGGGTTCATTTAATTTGGAGGAAGGAAGGATTCCATCCGCAACCAATTGATTCTTACCATGTCCCATGATGACTTTGGATTTCTGTAATAGAAGGTCAATGTCCTCCTTGTCCTGAGACAGCACATGCTCCAATAATTCCTTGGCTTGGACTGCATCTTTCCCAATTGACAGGATATCCTTGATTGCACTATCTCCCTTCATTTGCACATCCTTCAACCAATCTATTGCAGTTTGAGCCGAAGTCTTCATCTTTTCAATCTCGGAGATAGTTTCCTTGGGCAGAAAGCCAGGAGTGGTAGAAGAAGATGGGTGGAGAGATTGCAAGGGTTTCATTACGTCCTCCAAGCATTTCCTAAGTCTTTCATTTTCTTTCCTCAGCTCGTGCTTGGTCTGGGTCTCCTTCCTCAATCTGCCGATGATCACAGCACTAGATCCTTCATATTCCTCTATATCCTGCTCCATGGATGCCGGTCCTAGGTTAATAGTTTGTATATTGTAATCTCCACTAGTGACATCTTCTCTTGTCTTGTCCGCGGCAGGGGTGGCAATGTGGATAACTCGGTTATTCACTTCATCTCTCTCCATCTTTGAAACTAGCTTAGCTGCCTTCTTTTTCTTTCCTTTTCCAATTTTGGACAGCATTTCATCCCAATCCAAGGGAGTGTCTTCGAAAACTACCTGTTTCTTCCTTGCAATTTCTTTTTCAAGCCAGTCCGGGGCTGCAGGTTCTACCCGGATTTCCTCTGTTCTTGCTTCTTCCTGTTGTTCTGTTGTTTTCCCTTCTTCCTTTTCAGTTGTTTTATCTTGCTCCTTTTCAGGGAGCTGCTCACCTTGATCACCCTCTTCAAGCTCCACCTCTTGCACCGGTGATGGGGTTCTAACAGGGATGCCCTCCTTCTGCTCAGGCAATCCGCTTCCTCTGCCATTTTCTGGAGAATCTTCATACATCACTAGAGGAGAAGGATGCTTTTCTACCTCTTCGGCCTCAAGCCCAACTGCCTCACCAAAGAGTGTCCCTTCCTTGAATGGCTCTGCTTCTTCGCTAGTCTCATGTTCCTCAATCTCTTGCCCAGGCATGCTTGGTGGAGGGGAAGCAGCCTGAGATGGCTCTACAGCTGATATCTTTGGCGAAGGGTCAGTCTTTTGCAAAACCTCCTTGGGAGAAGGAGTCCTGGATCTCCTCATATAGACTTTGGTCTTTTCCCCTGAACTCTCTACATCAACAATAGGGGGCTCATCCTTTGATGCATCTTGAACCTTCTTCTTTGAGACCTTGGTTGTTCTGGTTTTCTTTGGCGGTGGAGGAGCACTTTCTTCTGCTTTTTCCAACTCTTCCTCATCAGAGGATCTACCTATCTTCAAAGCCTGACTTCTTTTCTTCCCTTTAGGCTTCCTTTTGGGTTCCGGCTCACTTTCCTTAGGACCTCTGATTTTTATCTTGAAAGGTGAGCTCCTTTTGGTTTTCCCTTTGGGGTCATCATCCCCAGATTCCTCTGAAGTAGACATTGGGTTGAGGTCTCCCATCAAATTGAAGGTACAGGTTACCTTCTCACTTTCTAGCTCCCAAACCTTATGCTTTAACCAAGAAGAGGTAAATTTCATAACGGGGGCCATTAGGTCCTCCAACTCTGTGACCTCATCCTCATTCCAGTTGATTTCCCCGATTGACCTGTCCTTCACAGCTTCATAGGCATGATCCTGTACCAGGTTTCCATCGTCCTCCAGTTGGTTCGGGATCAACTTGACATTGTACTGTCTGATTACATCCATAGGGAGCCTAGAATACCTCTTCTTTCTGGCTTCAAGATCATCCTTGATGTTGGCCCAATAGTCCTCTAGGTCATCTTTATGCCGGTACTCCTTGGTAGCCTTCTTCTGTGCTTCTCCTGTGATATCAAAGTTCATTCTTTTGGAGTGGAAGGAGAAACCATATGCTGCCAATTCATCACCTGTGGTGTGTGTTGATTGAATGGAAGGGCACACTTCTGCTACACCAATTCCAAGAGGGAAATCCCCACCAAAGCCTGTTTTATGCTTCTCCTTCTTGACGATGGCATCAAACTCACATATCTGCCTCACAATCTCCAATAACACAATGTGATCAGTAGGATACCGGGGTAACCTGTATGGAGCAACCGGACATCCATCAATCCTAATGTAGATGAAGGTGGGAAATTGAATAAACCAGGCCCCATAATTCTTTATCAATCCTTTGGCTCCATCCGACAGTCTCACATGCTCGGCATTCTGAAGCATCCTAGTGATATGCATTGTGAATGCATCATTAGCCCTCCGGTAGTCCTGGTGTCCTAGGTGCAACTCTGGGTATACTTCATAAACTATGTCTTGTTTGAATGTCCCTCGTGGATTCAAACCCCTGTATGGGTAGAATCTGGCTAACACATACATCACATACGAGGACATGGTGAACCTCTTGGTTTCTAGGACGTTCCTCAGTTGTTTATCAATTTCAGAACTAATAAGCCCGGCCCAGTGGTAGTTGGTTCCCTGCTCAATTTTGGTGATCACATGGACCATCCAACTCTCTAATACTCCAGCAGTCTTCAATCCTGCCACCCTGCTCAAAAATGTTATGGCATCATAAATATCTGACCTGAATTTAACTCTGTGCAACTGCTTGGGTAGTTTAGAATAGTGTGATTTTGGCTTCTCCAACCAAGCATTAATCATTTGCTGAGCTTTGATGGGCTCGTTTTCGTAATATGTTCTAGCCAAGTCCATGTTTAAAGCACACACTGAAGGCAGATCAGGCATGTCAAAGGCTTGAGCAATGGAGACAGGACTGAAATTGGCCAAGACCCTTCCCTCAGTACTGACAACCCTCTGCGTATCAAAATCATACTGCCGGGCACACTCTAAGATCAACTCATAGCACTGGATCACTGGAGGAAACCCCGCCACATGCACCAGTCTGGATTTTATCATGCCATTCCTTAGGACTGATAGATTCTTCTCAGCTGTCCTCTGTTTGAACTCCTCGTATCTCCAGGCCCCCACATTAGAGTCAGACACCTCGGACCACACGGAAGATACCTTGCTTTCTGGAAACTGACTTCTAGTGTCCAACCTTAGCCTTTCTGCTTCTGAAATGGACGACCCCTCCGTGTCACCTTTGGACTTTCCTGCGGCAGCCTTGCTTAATTCGGCCTACATTCACAAGAAATTGTCATGAGTATTCAATTATTGTGTATATTCCAACCAAAAGATTAGCATGAAATCATATAAGGTAATTAAAATCCATCACAGACTGCCAATTTCTGAAAATCCAGAAAAATAAAGCAGTTCGGGAAAACCACGTAAACTGGGAAAATCTAGTCGGGGTGGAATTTCGGAGAAATCTGACCCAGACGGATTCTTGCTGCCAAAACACCATTAGTCGAATAAATCGTCAGTACAGGCAAAAGATCATAAGATTATCATGTAATTTGTTCATTGGCAACAAGAAATAAGCAATCAGCATTCACTCCATTAATCCTATCTTTGGAAGATCAAAAAGGAATAAAACCAGACATGAAAACCAGAAAAATCCGGATGGGACGGATTTTCGCGGACAGCTCGAAGAACTCCAGAAATCGCTACACTCCGCGGAATTACCCTAAACTGGGAAAATTCGGGTGCACAGAAATTCCACGGACACCACGGGAACCCGACGAACGACGACACGCGAACTGGAGACTAAATGATCGTGCACACTTCTTCACTTGGATTCATATGATTTCAAAATCGACGCCAACCAATCAAGATTCAGAATGTAAACGAATTCAAACTCTCAAGGCTCTCAAATGACCACTCTCCATGAAAACAACGATGCCTTAATTTGATGACCAGACTTCCGCCACAGAAAACAGTGTAAGCTCAGGGTCTAAAATACTAACTACAAAGGTCAATCCAAGGCATTCTGAATCCTTACAAGGCAGGGGCGAGTTAAACCTGGGCGCAAGATATAAAATTATGACGGTTTAACCATTGTTAGCAGTTTCGAGCAAAACACCCAAAACCCTAATCTTGCCAAATATGATGAATGACGCATCTAGAAACAAAATCCTACCACGAACGTCCACCAACACTGACCCATCGAACATCCAATAAATACAAATATGCCTAGCATGGGTGATGAGGTTTGAGATAGGTCCAACCCTAATTCGATAAGAGGAAAATCATGACTAAACATGGGCCGACCCAAAATGACCACAAATCAACATAGAACAGTTCAATCATCATGCAAACAAATGAAAGGGCCAATGATAACCTACCATGGATCAGCGTGGATGAAACTCGAGCTTGAAGAAGCGACTGTGAGACGAGAATGCCCTAGCAATGGAAACCTTAATCTGCACTCCACCAAATCACACGCAAACAGCTCGAAATCGATGATCAAAGCTTGAGCAAGGAATGCACTCAAACGTTTTAGTAGCAAACAAGTGAATAATGAAGTCGAAATGTGGCCTAAAAGGTTTTAAATCCACCCACATATGTGTCTGAGCAATGGTACCCTAGGCATTAATGAATGACAAGACGCGCCTGACAAATCCGGAAACCCGAGCCCGAGACGGAATTTCAGAAAATCCCAAGATACGTGGAAAATCTGGATGAACACGAATTCCACGGAAATAGCAGAAACCGGGAATATAACGAAGTTTGGGATTTTGACGCAGCCCGGGAAAATCCACCAGAACAGGAAAATCCCGGAGTTAGGCAGAAACCCGGATTCGGAAAATTCAGCGATAGTCAGACAATGAACCAGGGCCCGGGAAAATCCGTTGGAACTGGAAAATCCCGGATTCAGGTGAAAACCTGAATTTTGCCTAAAACTCAATTTTAGCCAATTCAAGCCTCAAGACAAGATCAAAGCCAATAAGACCAACATGTCAAGACCTTCAAAAGACAAATCCAATAAAACCAAAGGCCAAAAGACATGAAAAGAGGGTCCCTACTCCAAGTGGGGCGTGTGTGCAAAAACTGCACAACATGTAGGGAATGTGATCACTAAGGAATTCTTATTTTTTCAAGAGCCTTATCAAGATTCTTATGAATAATCAAAAGCATGGTTGAAAACTCATGATGGTTTTTCTCATCCTAAGATAGGTTTGATCACTCTTCCTCTTAAATTTGGACCGAAACAATTAGATGTATCATTCTCCATTATCCTGACATTGGACCAATTCTGTGTGAAGCTAGGTTTCCCATGGTTACGCTCCATGAATGTCATCCAATTGGTTATACACAAGTGCATAAAGTTCCCCTTTGAAAATGAGATATTTACAGTGCATCATAGTGGGTTTAATCCTTTGTCTTCCTATGGGAACTTTTAAATTGATTTCTTTTTGCCTCAATCTATGAATCCTATTAAGCCTTGTGAGGAATTCTTTTTTCAATCACACCAAAAGTTTAAGGCAAAGCGTATAAAAAATTTATCCCTTAGCAATATTCTTGAGAATGATAGGTCAATAGTTGTTCCTCCTCCCTCACCTATTATGGATGGGCCCATGCCCTAATCCAAGATCTTTCCTAATAAAAAAGGTAAGATTTTTTGGTTCCTCCACTCATATCCTATAAAAGATCAAGAGACAATAAGATGATTCCCTGTATGCTTCCAAAGATAAAACAAATGTATAGACCTAAAGAGACAGTCGTTTTCCAACCCCCGGTGGTTCCTTCAATTCCTCCCTTAAGGGAAGAAATGAATCCAATGGTCAATAAACCCCTTCCTACCCTATCACAAATTGAAAATCATGCAAGAAGAAACTAAAATTCTAAAGAGCGTAGGCATAGGCATCGTGCTATCACTTGTCAATTGAAAGAAAAGATTAAAATAGTGCATGATAATCCAACACCTATTGAAACAACTCTAGAAGAAATACAACTTCCACCAAAACAAGACATAAAACCAAAACAAGAAGTGAAACAAGAAAATTCAATTGCTATTGTCATAAAACCACCCATTGTGATTAGTTTGGATGATGAAGATTAAATTGCTAAAATTGATGAAGAAGTGCATAATGAGCTTAATGCTTTATTTTCAAAGAAAATGAATTTAGATGGGGTCAACCATGATGATCCTCCTGATGAGAGTGACCCATCACATGTTGAACCTAGAGATGCTCCTAGTATGGATCTTTCTATAGTACTTTTAGCTATTTATTTTCCTTCCCTATATGATGAGAAAGATTGGGATGTGGATGACCTACTTTAGGTTGGCTCACATGTTTGATACTCTTTTATATTTTTTTTATGTGTTCTTTGTGTTTTCTTGCATGTGATGTGATCTCTTGTGTTGTGTTGGTTGGTGTGTCTTAGTGTTTGTGAGTTTTCTTTGGATGACCCTTGTTGCTCTATTGGTGCAAGGATACAAAGGAAACAAACCTATTGTTACATTCTTCTATATGTATCTTCATTCTTCTATATGTCATAAAATTCATCTTTTACTTTTGTATTGTATTTTCTTTATGGGGATGGTGTAAGGTGTTGATACATTTAGGTCTCTTCCATGTTGAACCAAAAGTCATTTTTCTTCTCCCCCTATGTGTCATTCCTCCATTATGTCTATTGTTCCATGAGTATTTGGGGAATGTTGTTAGTTCTGAGCTCTATTATATTACTGTAGAAAAGACATATACTGACCTTAGATTTGTGGATCCCTCTAGTGTTCATTTCTATTTTTTATTTGTTGTATTACATTTGGGGGAAACCCATTCTCATGATGTAGCTTTATTTGGAAACATATCATTAGCATAGGGATTTCCAAATAAACTCTTGTGAATTATTATCTCATGAAACTTATCATTTTCTACTTTAGATTAATTGGACACAACATGGTGTTTTGCAATTTCTTTAAAGTAGGGGCATAAATTGGCATTATTTTTCTTCACTTTATTCATAGGCATTGGACTTAGTGGTGTGTTGGCATTGAAATTTCTTTGCTTCACTTCACTCACAATTGTTGAACTTAGTGTTGCATAACATTTTGACCATTTTGTAGCACCTTATCAGGGTGATGAAGGAGAATAACTCTTGGTATGTTTGTCATGGGTACACAACTAGTGAAAATTAGTCCTCACTAGACCTACTGTGTTTCTCATTTTTCTACCTTGTATTGGGGGCTCACCTAGTGAATATCAAACTTCACTAGCCCATGTGCCTTCTTGTTTGTGATTCATTTAGCAAATATCAGACTTTGTTATGGTGTGAGTTATGAACGCCTTTGGTGTGGGTCCTAGCATAACACAACTTGTTGGTCCATAACCCCCTTTTGCATTTCATATTGACATTGTATGCTAGTGTATGTTGTCTTGTTGCATATCCTACACATGTGCATTCCTTTGTGCTTATGTTGGTTTTCCATGGGATCTTGGATCCTGGGGGCTTGATCACCGCCCTTGATCCTCTCTCATCCTATCTCTTCAAAATTTAGACAATCATGCCCCTCTTGACATAGATTTTCTACTTTAGTGTGAGTTTAAGTGTAAGTTCATACTCTCACTAAAGTGGGGGCTAAATGTAGCAGCGTAAATTGTCACGCTTGAAAATTTCACACTATGTTTTGTTTCTCCTAAATTATTGAGCCTAATTGAGTCCCCCATTTTCTAAAATTATGCATTCTATAGCTAGTTTGCACCACTTTTTGAGAAATTGTAAGCATTGAACAAATGCAAATAGTTAGTGTTTTTCCCTTGATATATTGTGTCTTAGGAAATAGGGTTAGGACCCATACACCCATGGGTATATGGGTCCCCCTATTTTGTCGAGGACCAATTTTTAATATGTTAGAGTGGCCATTTTAACATTCAAATTTCAAATTTCAAATGTTGGCTATCGAGATTTCATTCTCGATAAGTTAGAGAAATTCCTCTAAAAACCTAGTTATTGTAAGGAAGCTAAGCTAGCATAACAACTTCCTACACTAATCTTGAGAGGAGGATAATGCAAAAAATTATAGATCTTTTCAATAGTTATAGAAACTTAAACAAAAATAAACATGAATATCATGCATACCACAACACAATGATTTATGTGGGGAAAACCCTTTCGGGAGAAAAACCCCACACTCCAAAATCCACCCAATATATTATTCAAAATCACAAAGATTACAATATACTTGCAGAGAAAGCTTCTTAGAGGAGTATCACCAACTAGAGATCTAGAGGCAACACGACCACTATTAGACTCTCAGAATACATCACAATACTCAAACATAATAAAATGCCCTCATAAAATAGGGTTTCCTTAACAAAATTTCAACCATTAGATCTAAGACCTAATGATGAACAGTCTATATTTACAATAGTAAAATGTAAATAAAATTTATCTTTTGGGGGCATTGCCCTTGAGCCCTTGTTGGGGCGTGCGACCCTCGGACCCCCCACTGAGGGGATGATCCCCCAGACCCCTCAAGGGGGAGGACCCAACACACCCCCCATTGCTTATGTATCAATAGTACCTTATGTAATTGCAAGGTTGAGATACATTTTCCCAATAGTTATTGCATTATTTGAGAGCTATCTAGCACTAAGTGAAATTATATTGAAGAACTTATGATCAAGATCACTATCAAGAATTTCAAGATCAACATTTTAGATCTTTATTGTAGAAACTCAAGATCCTAATATCATGTCAAATCCTATGTGAGTTTATGTTTTTTTCATGTTATCATTGTTTTGTGAAGGCTAAAACTTATGTAGGTCTCTAAAGCAATCAAGCAAATCAAGCAAGAAAGATCAAGATATTGAGGTGATTGGAATTACTTCAATCCTTTAAGGAAGCCATTGAAGGGTGGTGATGTGCAACACTTTGTGATTTCATCATTCCTTCCTTTCAATTATCATTTTATCATTGGCATTTCCATTATGGAAGTGGAAACACTTACATGGGGTTTAACTGAGGCAAGCCCCTAAATGACACAACATCTCTTCTCTTTATGAATGTGCAAATCTTAGGTTTGAAGAGGATTGAAAAAATATTAAAGATAAATTGTTTATTCTCTCATTTAAAGCCTTACATCTTGTCAAGCCATGGAAACTAGCCTATAGAAATATTCGACATCATTCTGACAACTTTGCAACCAGAAATTAGAAGCTTAAATCTATCATCAGAGGGCCCCAAAAGTAGAGGAAGACACCATGTCAGAGACCCATACACCCCTAGGCATCCCAGTCCTCTTGTGCATGCTAGAACCATTTTTTTTGGATAGGTACATAGTCTCCCGCACTTTCTAGATCTGCTTGCAATTTACTATTTCACATTGTTATTTGTCAATATCTTGCATTTTTCATATTAGGTCATATATTCTAATTAGTTTAATCACAAAAAATCATTTCAAATCCATTTCCAAGGCTCAAAAGGATTAGATACAAGCCTGATTGACTCACCTTTATGGTTGAAAGTCAGTCTATTTTCCTTGTTTATTTGCATCCTAATGAAACCCTAGAAAAAGGTGGAATTGACATTAGGTTTTATACACTAAACCTAGGGCCCCCCTTTAGATATCATTTTTCTATGTTTCAGTCGATAACCATTTTTTTATCAAATTATTCACAGGGTGTACAAGTTGTAAAAGAGTTGCTATGACAAAATATCATAGAAATAAATTATAATATCTCCAAGAAATTCATAGGTTGGTGTTGGGAGAAAAAAAAATCTTTGGAGAGAAGTACACCATTTGAGTGAAACAAATGAAGAGTTTCATGTTGATTGTAGGAAATTACAACAAGAGTTAATAGAAAAGGATGCACTCTTATTGAAAATCCAAGATGAGTAGAGGAGTCTACAAATAAGAATAGACTATCCTTATTTAAAGGATAGATAAATGAGGTACGCAAATGGAGCACCCTTGTTTTCTTTAGTGGTTTTAAAACTAATAATTATGTTGGAAAGTTTGAAATGCATATACCAAGGTTATGAACTCCAAGTTGTTAGAGAAGATGGGATATGATGGAGGAGGATTTGGAAAAGAAGGCCACACAATTATTCAACCATAATAGTGAATG
Organism: Sequoia sempervirens; assembly: GCA_007258455.2. Lineage (NCBI taxonomy): Eukaryota > Viridiplantae > Streptophyta > Pinopsida > Cupressales > Cupressaceae > Sequoia > Sequoia sempervirens. Next base: position 610,154,264 of record VDFB02058242.1, on the reverse strand, counting down.
AAAGACCACCATTTGAGGTCATTGGCTATGTAAGCATAGAGATTAGAAAATATCTAAGGGGTCTTCACAATGCACAAATCAAGGAAAAAAAAGAATAAGAAGATATCAAAATATTGATTAAAAAGGAAAACGAGGAACCCTAAAATAAGGGAGAAAAAAAGAAAGACAACTCATGTGAATAAAAGAAGAAATGGGGGGATTCCACTCCACCTACTTCATAATTAGCCAATCCTAAGGAGGTAAAATATCATGTCAATGTAGACTCATAAATTGCATTCTTCACATGTTTCACTCTATCTTGTGCACCCATTTTAGTCTCTATTTTTTTCATATTTTTGGTCTCATATATGCCATCTCCAAGTGTAAAACCCTTTATAAAAGTGTCATGCAAGACAAACATTGTCAATGTGCCTATTTTATATCTAGTTCCTATATTACAAATAAATGTGCTTATTTGAACACATGTTAGTGACCTTGCACACAAGCATGACTATACTAGTAATTTTCTATGAAAAATAAGTATTATAAAGGTTATCCTACCACTAATTATTATAAAAGTGAATATAAACTCCATTTTACCTCTTTAGATTCTCTCTTGGTTGATATTAGTCACTCTTTATTTCTTCCTTGTACTTTTCCCTTTAAGATTTTTGACATTCTTTCATAGCATTACAATAATACCCCCTTAACATAGCTCCAATAAAATATCTATAAAATGACACATATAGCCATTGAACTTTGTTAAACTCCATCTCCCTACCTTCCTCCACCATATCAAAGCACTTACACATTAATTATATTCCATAGGATTTTCCATGCAAGACTTGAGAACCTAGCACAAATCATTATCAACACATAGGGTAACCACAAACTAAAATTTGTGCAATCTACTCTAAATCTAGAACATACCCTCCTAGGGGATTGACTAAGGAAGTCTCCAAATCTACCATAACTATTTTTATTTTTTCTCTAGACGAATTATTTCATTAATATATCCCTACAAGGGAATTGATTGTAAATACTACAAGCACAACAAAACTAAAAAAATAAGGTAAGTGGTGTGAAAAGTTCTAGGTTTGTACTATTTATGGTCACTAGCATCTATAAGAGGTTAGAAGCATGAGTGTATGGGTCAAGAGCATGAATTATAGTTTCAAGAGTACAAATCTCAATGTCAAATAATCTAGAAGTTGATTTCCAGTCTCAAACATGAGAACTACCATATGGTCATAAGTGTGACCTCCATGAGAGGACCATCTAATGTAATTATTAGTTTCTAGAAATAATTTCTAATCCTCCCACAGCTTCTCCTAGTCATTTATCTTCATGGAGCTTTGAATGATGGATACTCTTAACCCTTTACCTAGTGCAATAGTAATTACATTTACATTCTAAACTCTTGTGTTATTGTGTTTAATATAGATCTTATGTGTTCATCATCGTATTACTTAATAGTTATGTTGATGAAATGAATGTGACATCTTATCATAGTAATAAATTAGTGAATTTTAAGTAATGAAACCCTAGTATCATATTTTTCTTTATTTATATTTATATTTTTGTAAACCCTATAAATATTACACGCATAAAACTGCTTTTATTTTCCTCATAAAACAGAAATACAATCTAAAAATATGAAAAAACATGGATTTATGTGTTGTGAGTTGCCTCTTTCATCCTTCATTGAGTATTATAATTCATATATAATAATAAATAATACATGATATTTGCGAATGAAGATCCTTTTAAATATTTCAAGATACAAAATCCCATATCCCCTATCAACCCTCTTTCTTGTGTAGACCAAAATATCTTATGTTTCTTCTTTTATCATCACCCCTTATTTTGTTGGCCCATAGCTCTTATCCTCTCATTTAGGTATGATTCCCACTCTTCCTCTCCTTATAAACCCCCATCCCCTACTTCTAGTGTATTATTGGGGTTCATGAGAATTTACTCCTTAGGTGCATATGAAGTCAATCCCTTGAAATTTGATTTAACATCCTTACATGTGGATCCTTGTTCTCATTATTCTTCTCCTCCCATGAATGCATATGCTTATGACAATTCTCTAATTTTGTTGATGAAAGAAAATTTACAGTGCAAAATAAATAGAGAAAAAAATAAGCGCAAATAACATAGAATTTACATGGAAAACTTGGTAAAATTATACTAGGAAAAAACCATTGGAAAAGATCTCTTATATTTTATTTCTCAGAAAAAATTCACAATTACAAGAATCTTCAAAAGTTACCGAAAATATGAGAAAGAGTATATGAATTCCGAGTTGCAGAGTCCTTGTTAAACAAAACTTTCCAAAAATAGAAAGTGTGACTCATACAACTGCATGTCAAACATTTTTCAAAATTGCCATAAATAGTGAGTTCAAAAAAAATCTGATACTCAATGTCAACTATTCATCGCTATTGGAATAATAATAAAACTAACTTCACATTCCAACAATTGATTATAATGTTGAGCATGTTCCTCCAATCTCCTTCAAGAAACTCTATGGACTCTATTTCTATATCCTTGTCAAATAAAGCTATAAGGGACAAGGCATAGGTCATCACGGGTGATAATCCTTTATCCTATATGTTTGAAATATTAATTCAATGTACTAAAGGTTTAAGATATGAACATCCTCGTGTGATCAAATCTACTTTTAATCCTTCTATGGAGGTGGCCATAGTCTCTTGTTTCACCAAGTTCCCCTTCCTCTCCTTTATATGATACTCATTGATTATTCTTTTGGTTATCTTTCCCCTTCATATGATATGCTCCTTGTTATGGATTTTAGGTGTATGTTGTTTCCCCTTCATTTTACCATGATATGTAAACTCTACTTTGAAATTTTAAAATCAATTAGAATACGTAATACTCTTTTCCTTGCTTTGCAAATGAAAAGTTTAGATTGTTAAGAGAAGGAATTATTATGCTTCAAATGTAGACCAATGTGAAACAAATCACATGATGCTTAATTTTATCTTGGAAAATCCCTAACGTAGATGAAACCCCAATTTTGGTAGTGTTAATGTGTCTTGCTACCCTCCTTTATTACTTTACAAAGAGAAAATTACAAGTGGGAAATCTTTCCTTCTACTTCTACATATTTCTCCTACAAGAACATTACATGCACAACTTGCTCAAATTCTCCTAGCAATGATTCTGGAATGCTTCCATACAAACCTTATTTATAGACATTCCAATTCACAATGATTTTTTTGTGCCCTAGATGAAGATCGATACTCAGTAGATGTTAAAATGGTGTCTATATTGTTTGAATTGTAACATTTAGTGTCGGTACAGTCATGGACACTAGCACACCTACAATATCGTCTATTCAAGCACACTATTATACATGTTGAAGGTACTATTTGCAATATTGTCAAACATTTTCCGTGGTATTGTTAAATATATTTTTCAAATCCAGTTGGATCACACCTCCATTCGTAGTAAGGTTTTTGGTCCCATAAATCTTAATGAGACATCAAATAAGGAAAGAGTTCTACTCTCTCCTTAGAGTATCAGTTGGCTTGGTGTATTGTCTCAAACATAAATTTTATGTAAATATGTTTAGATCTTAAATATCCCCAACAAATTTTATTGTAAAATATATTCTATAACTTTTAAGATAACCTTCGCGTGAATTTGATGCCAAAACATTGAAATTTATACAGTTGATTTCACACAAACTAAGTCAAAAGAAACTAATCAATATTTGTACACATGAGATAGAACTTGACCAAAATGTTAGAGCTAATTTATATTCATAAAATGTACGAAACAATGCTAGAATAAATCACAAAATTATAGCAATATATCTATAAATATGAAATTTGGAAATGAACATTGTATGCTATAGTTCCCTTCTCTATAATTTTGTAATTTCAAATACTGAAATATATGCTAAAAGTCCAAACAAAACTTTGAAGTGTAAATACAACCTTTGAGTGAGATTGCCTTAAAGAAACCAAAGGGTTTATGTCCTCTGATCTCCAAGAATCCAAGGAGTTTTGTTCTCAAATCCTATAGGTGAATACAAGTGCTCAAGCCATGAAAATTTTGATAAATTGTTGAAAGATATTAATTAAAAAAATCTAACTAATATGGAAGTTGAGGCACAAAATCCAACATCTCAATATGCATAAAAATATTATAATAATAAAATATTACAATATTCTCCTCCACATTATGCCCACTACAAGATTTGTCATAATCTCCTCTTATACCTTACTATATGTAGCTAGTCAAATATGATCTTTTTACACCCCCTTACAAATGTCATTAAAATTTGTCATAGAATATTTCATAATGGATATTCTCTTCCCAAATTAGCTTCTTATAACTCTCCATTAATTCCCAACTCATTGATTCTTTTTATTTGCAAAAACTATCAATTGTAACTCCTCATTCATGAGATATCATAAAGTTTGTCATAACCCTCCCAAAGAAATTGTCAAAAGAAAATGTCAAATGATCTAGGAGCTACAACACAACTTGATGAATCCTCATGCCCCTCCTTGGGAAAATACATAAAAATTAATTATGGGCTATGGAAATCTAATGTCGTTTATAAAAACATTTTATTAATTATTTGGTCCTTTTGATTGAAAATAAAAAATAATAATTAATTTGGATCCAAATAATCAAATCTTAATTAAATTTATTTCTCCAACAATTTCAACTTAGCCTTCGATAAAATATTAGATGGATTTTTTAGCCCACAAATATAAATTAATTGAAAATGAGACAATACACTTGGCTTAATTATCTTTGAATCCGATCTTCCAAGTATTCTAACACCACATCCTCATAGAACATGATCCTTTCACACTATTCCAAAGCTCAAGGTTTATATTGATGGATGTGGATCAATTATGTACTCACAAACTTGAATTAGGGTAATGAATGGGAGATCAAGAAACAAGATTGATTTTTAGCTATATGTGACAAGGAAATTTAAATAGAATCATGTTATTTGTCAACTTCCATAACAAATACGCTATTTTACAAACTAGTCAATGAATAAAATACAATTTATACACAATTTATTCCGTGGGTCCAAAAAATCAGAGAAAAAAGAGCATGGGTATGCAATTTCCACCAGTAGAACAACTTTAAAAAAGTCAAAAGTCATTCTTGGGATGAACAAAAGCCCACTCAATGTTATTTAACTCATCTATCGTCAGGGACTAGTGTTGAAGTAAAATTGTGCACAATACAATTATATTTTAATGTCCCAAGATTCGTCCACTTGCACATGTTTAAAACCTTCCATATTTATCAGTGGTTCTGTTAACACCTTTTAACTGCCACCACCATGGATCAAGTTGTTGAAACACATTATTTAAATTAAGCTGTTAAGAGCATGTTATTCCAATTTAGTTGTTAGATCATATTAGTTTAAGAGTTGTTATGATGCAATCCTTCAATCCTCATGTTTCAGGAATATTCTGCCAGAGAGATATCAAGTTGGCCCATGAGACTCCCCCTTGTGACCAATTCACCTACACAGGAAAATATAGAGAGCAAGAGAAAAGGTGTAAATCTATATTAATTTATCAGTTGATTAATGTGATTTCTTTCTTACTTCACAACAAAACACAGATTTCTGATGTTGGGAAATCCTGTCCACCATTTTAATTGATGCTAGGATTGTTAAGTTTCATTGCAGAGATAAAAATCTACCCAACAAAATAAAAAATCTTATTTCTGCAGAGAACCTTGAAATTTGATGGAATGGCACTGTGAAACATACAAGTATCTGCTAAAGATTATAATGAAATTTTGCTCCATCCAATTGAACAATTGCCTTCAACAAAGCAACATAACATTGAGACTTATCCAAAAATGTAACAAAGCAGACTTTGCCTGCAATATATTCTTTCAGAAACATTTTATACAAACTACAAGAAATACCTATTTACCAACTACTCACTACTTTCTTCCCCACAAAACTTACAATATATCTGCTGGAATTGTTTCCATCAAAAGGGAAGAAGATTACAAATTCAGGTCCGTGTAAGATCAGTTTCACATGTTTCATAAATTTTTGAGTAGTGCATCTAGGAAATGGTGATAACATATACCCTGCTTGTTTGCATCATGAATGTCAAACTCTCAACCCCCCTGAAACACAAAAGTTATGTTTCGAAAAAGTTTGTACAAAAAGTACTAATGCCTTTTTCCATTCAATATCCAGCAAAAAGGCCCTTTGCTAGTTCCAAGCACTGGCAGTGGCACACTTTTAACCTTGCTCACCCTGAGCATTTTTTATGTTCTTCATGTTAACCTCGTGCCGAAGTTGCAGAAATTATAAAAGGGGTTGGAGTGACAACAATATTTCTTTCAGGATTTGAAATATCTGTGCTACCTGCATGTTGCACAAATTCTGCGGGCGACATTGGGGTTCCGTGGCATACACAAACTATTCTAACTTGGTTACTGCTGTAAGATAAGATCCCGCTGATTGTTATCCCCTTTGGCCCTATTCCTGTGGTTGTGACCCTGTGAAGATTTTGTAACAAACCATTGTCTAATTGAGAACTCCTTCCTGCGTTCGAATTCGAGTTATTGTCCTGATCTAGTGTTTCATTTGTAGAATTTTGTGTTGTTTGTTTGGTTTGTCCCTCCTCTGAAATGTGGTCAGGCACGGAATGACAAGAAGAATGTTTCTTCTCATTTGAAGCACAAACAAAATGTGTGGGTTTCTTGCTTGCTGCATCAATTGCCTTCTCCTGAGCGGCTTTGGAGGATGGGGTTTCAAAATCTGATTGAGCTGAAGTGCAAGGGGTCTTCTCCGCTATCTCACTTACTTCTGAGTTGGATAAATTCTGACCTTGAGTCTTGCTCACGGATGAAAATCTAGTTAAAGATTGAAAGCCCTTCTGAGATAGCTCTGCTGATTTAATTGATTGACTCTTTGTCTCATCACAAATTGATCCTGCAAATATTTAAGGCAAAGAAAACATATCAGGCCTGTAAGATAAAGGAGGAGGAAAGAATTCACCAAGCAGATAATTTTCTTTCTAATAGCCATCTCAAAGAGCCTCTTAATTGATATTCTTCGGAAAATTCTCTATTTAACAGGAATGCAATATAATTTAATAGGGAAAAGAAAACTTCAAAACCCCACCATAGGAATCTTCCCTAGATGATCGAAGACAGAAAAGAAAGGAAATCAAATTTACCTGATCAAATTGACCAGGTTGAAGAGAGTTTGTGAAGTTGTCCAGAGTTAGGGTAGTTTGAAAGCAATACTCATTCCCTCGAGGCATAAAGGAAAATATTTTATTAAAAAAAAGAAGAGAAAACAAGAAAAAAATCTTAACTTCAGTTGCTTTTCATGTCAGAGCATTTGCTAATGGGATACTTGAGCAAGAGGAATGGTGGACTCTAAATACAGAGAGCTCGTGTCTATTTTGACATCTGCAAATTTGATTTGTTATGAAATGAAAAAATCTTATTTTTTTCTTGTAAAATCTTGCATAAAATAATTGAACCATTGTTTGCTGAGGCTTTCTCTGCATTTCTTCCTAAGTATTGGCTTAACTCTTACTCTTTAAGGTTCTCACTTCTAAGTCATTCACAATATTGAGGGAATCAATTTTCCTTGCACGCCCATGTAGATTCATTAGAGGTCTCAGTGCTGTATGTAAGGTACTTGATTATTGCCAAACAAGTTTTCCAGATCTAAACAGAGATGTCATCCAAAGATTAGAAAAAAAATTTCCAGCTCTTAAAGGCAAGCGCTAAGCCTAGGTCATCATAAATATTTTATGCCTAAGAAGAACAAGCCTTTTATTCTTAAAAAATAACTTAAGAATCTGACCTTCAGAAGATTTTCTGTCTTGATCTGGAATTGAAGAACTCCTGGCCAACGATCCTCCAGAAGAATGAGAATTTTGTACTGAGCTCGGCACTGATGCTGGTGTTCCCTTGGCCGGTGGTACGGATAGCCAACTTGGTAGAGCTCCCTGAATAGGCATTTGGGAAGGTGGAATACCAAAGGAAGAAACAGGCTGGATAACATTAGGCATATGTGGGACATTAGATTTCGAAAGCTCGGAACCTGTGGGCTGTATTGCAGGTGTCCAGTAAGGCATCATATATGGGAAAGAGAAACCAATTGGCAGAGGCATGCACTGACCACTGGCACCAGCCATTGCATATGGATAAGTAATTGGTACCACAGGAAATGAAAGATTAGTATAGGGTACTGAGGCTGAGGGTGAGCCTGAGGCTTCACAATTTGTAGCTTGGCTCCTAGATATTGTACTTTCACCATCCTCAATATTGGAGCTTGAGCTCTTATGCCCATTCTCATAGAGATTATTGGAGTTCTTCTCTTCACTGCCAGAGTTTCCTCTCCCTGGGCTATCGGTATTCCTTGTAGAGTTTCCTCTCCCTGGGCTACTGCTCTTTCTTGTAGAGCAATTGCCATTAACGTTACCACGCATTAACTTACTAGTTTCAGTGTGATCTGGAACTCCAACTTTAGTCTCAATATCAAAATCAGAGGGCAAGGGGTCCATGGAACCATTCCCACTTTTTCTCTTCTTTACCCTTTTCTCCTTTTCAATCCATGGTTCAACCTCTTTGGCAACCTTATTGTCTCTCTCTCTCTTTAAAGATCTTTGAGTTTCAGGGAGAGACTTAGTTTTTGATTTTCCTTCTTTGCGATCCATCTCGTTTTGGCTTGTTTGAATGGTGGTCGATAGCTCAGGATTCAACATCCATTTGTTGCTAGAAGGAATTGCACCAGAACTAACAGGAAAAGAAACAGAGACCTTATTCTCTGAAAAGGACTTACCTTCATCTCTTCTAGCCTTTTTCTCTTCTCTTTTCTTCCTAGCCTCTTGTCTCCTCATGGCATGCATTTCTCGTTTCCTCTGTTTCTCCAGAGCCTCTTTTTGCCTCGTGGATTGAACACCCTCCTGGTTTCGGTCAGGCATTAGCACATCAAGACTTGGCTGTCTATGCAGAACAGAAGTCGGTGGAGGCGCCACGAAACCTGCTCCCAGAGCTCCAACACTGCAAGTCCTGAGGATCCTCGGATGCCCTGTTCCATTCTGAACCATGGTGTTCGGTGTACTTGTATTCATGAAATGATGAGGCCAAGTTGGCTTCCCACTAGACCCACTGGGGAGCACCAATGGTTTCATTTCTTCAAAGGTAACTGCACCACTCAGAGACCTTGACAGAGGAAGGGGACCTGAAGTAGCAGCAGCAGAAGGCTTATTAGCATGCAAATTTTTCCAGATCTCCCTTCTTCCTGAATCAATATCAATTCCTGCAATATTTCTTTTGGATTCCTCCCCAACTTCATCAAAGTTCCCAGATGCGAATTTTCTCAAGCTAGGCTGCAGATTTCCAGAAGGATATTTCTTCAGACAAGGATTTTCCTTCCTCTTATCCTTCGACTTTCCCATAGATCCTCCCAAGGACAAATCCAAGCTCAACTCTAATTCCCCATTCAATTCCTCCCCGCCATCTTCCTTCTTCAATAAGAAGAAGTCTCTATTCATTGACAGGCTCTCACACTCCATTGCACTCGCCATCCCACCCACAACTTTCTAAACCCAGCGCAAATATGTCTTGTTACATGTCTAGAAAAGCAACATTATTCCAGAAGTCGATGCTCCTAAAATGCATGATTCCACCATTAAAAAGAAACAAATAATCTTTGTGTTACACAAGAAACATGGATTCCCACTAATCACTTACCTTGTTCCAATTTCTTCAAATAACCATAACTCAAAGGATGAATCAGAAAACACCCACAGACACCACTCTAAATAACTTCCCAACCAATTTAAAACAAAATACAGAACTCAGAAAACAGAATCTGATACACCCACAGAGACCATGAATACCACCTTTTCTCTCAAGCCAAAAGTCACCTTCCAAAACCACCCACCAATCCTTGCACCCAATGAGCTCAAATTACATTACCCAACTTTTCTCTTTGGCTTGCCATGTGGAGAAAACAGACGACAACAACACAAAAAGCCCTTCTCTCCCACTGACAGCTCTGATATCTTAAGATAAAATCCATCAACGTGCCATGCCATTTTTTCTTCCTTTCCTTTTTAAACAGCGACCGGCATGACACACATTTTTGTCTTAGATTTTACATGCAGAATTATGTCGCGTTAATATAAATTCCAACTGCTAGTACTAGTGCTACTGCTAGGCTAATCTTATTATGTTCCGGATGTAGCTAAACTTGCGCCAATTTTAACGAGCGCTAAAAACACGCCCTTCCTCCAAAGTTGGCGGTGTTTTTTGGATAGTGTCATTTTCCTAGTCAAACTTGAATTGTGGACCCTGACACAATGCCCTCGCCCGCTCTCTTATCTGCCACGTGGAAATAATCTGGTATGCGGGCCCCACATATACCAAAATATTCGGCACGTGGAAGATGCTGAACTGTCTTGCACATCTCCCAATGTAGTTGGGGCTCTCCCGGTGGAGCCCACGAGTAAAGCGCACCGTCTGTCCTTCCCAGTCTTGACACGTCAGACGCTTCTATTTCAATTAATCCAGGATTTCCAGCCACTCTGGAATTTGACGGCCTTTTAGGTTTTACACAGAAACAAATAAAAAAATACAATATGAATTTTGGACATGCCGTACTCTCTCGTTGCCGTATTTTTACACAATCTATAATTAAATTCTTCCACAAAATTATCTTCCATGCAAGTTTATGTAACATCCTTCTTTTGTCTTTCTATATAATTCTTCAATTGTTATAATTTTGAAGTACAGAGATTTTAGTGATTTTATTCTTGGCTTTCACTAAATGTTTGTTTGGGAAATCAGAGTCTATGAATGAATCACATTTTAGATTAGTTAATCTCATGTTCTTATGGGACTGTTTACTTAAAATTAAGGGATTAGATATTCTCAAGCAAAATTTTATTTATGGGAATAGGATAATTTAGAATCTTTTCCTATTTTTATGGAGCAGCAACTGTTTGAAAATTGAAAAATAAGTTGTGCAAAAATGTGGGGGCTAAAAATAAGCAATTTCTGCATATTAAAAAAAATGACATGTGGCTCAAGGGCTAAAAATAAGCAATTACTGCATATTAAAAAAAATGACATGTGACTGGGGGGCTAAAAATAAGCAATTGCTGCATATTAAAAAAAATGACATGTGGCTCCACAAATCTCTTTGCCTCCAATTTTTCCCTCCATTTTTTATTTGCGCAAATTATTATTAGCACTGTTCATTTTATTATACAATTGAAAAAAACAATTTTAAATTGACTGCTTAAAAATAAGCAAAAAAGAAAATACAATCATAGGACCACCAGCTTCACAATATCTTAGAGAAGCTATTTCTGGATTAGATTGTGTAAGCTTTTTTGGATCAACGTTTCGGATCACACTCTGTGATCCATCATGTGGAAATCTAATAACATTGATTCACAATATCTTCCTTAAAATGTTGAGCAGTGGCTGATAGTCAAAATAAGCTAAGCAACCACATTGCATGGGAACCTAATCAAAAGAATTCAAGAAATTATTTTCAAAATTTTTTATTTAAAATGTACAAGTTTTTTAGACAAAAAAATTATGACAATCTTACAAATATTCATCTAAAATATTTTTTTCTAGAGACATCTCTAATGTCATTGGTACATCTTGCCTTATTGTCTTTGGAGATCACTTTTATGTTAATTTATTAATACTATCATTTATATGCATCATGAAATGTAGAAGGCATAGAAGCCAAGCATCATTTATTAGACTTAAGAGAATAGAAGTCTACAGATTTCATTGTATACATAGTAAAGAGAATATTTTTATTTTAGGGTGAATATCAGTTTGAGATTCATTATTCTAAATTTTAAGATATTATAAATTTTAGAGTTCCTATTTGAATCACTCTTTATATATATTTATATATATATATAATTAGTCTAGAATAAGCTTAAGAAAAAATTCTTATCTTTTACAATTTTATTTAAAATTTGAAAATTGTGATATATATACCAATATTATATGTGATATATATTAATATTATTGGATTAGTCTAGACTAAGTTTAAGAAAAAATTCTTTTCTTTTACAATTTATTTAAAATCTGAAAATTATACTTCAAATTTGTGCATAGGTTTAGATCTACACTCATGTAGGGGAACCTAAGCAATATATAGTCAATTTAATGAGTCTAAAATCTTCATTTAAGCAAGTCCTAAAATTCTAATACTTTGACAAATAAACTTCCAATGTATGTCAAAATACATCTCAAACATCAAATTTTAAGTTAAATTTCACATTTAATTGATTCTATTTCAATATTTAATTTCAAGGGTTTCAATTATCACTCCAAACCCATATATATAAGTTGATTAAATATTTAATTGTACTATATAAATTATTTAGAGACAATTCATCTCCATACAAAATTATAATTGTATTTTGATTTAAGTATTATGGATATAAGAAATTGATACATGCATTTGTGTCACAAAAAAAGGTAGGTGGAAAAAGTTATACTCTATAATACATGTGAAGTGAATCTTTCAACAACATATTAAAAGAGAAAACATAACAACAAGCCACTAAGGAGTAAGAACCATTAACAAGTAGTAGGAGGCAAGTCATGGTCATCTAAAGATTCTAAACACTCTACAGTTTGAACTTGTTTTGTCCAATAACCCCCCACCGCATAAACTTTTTACCGAGTGCTGGCGGGACACACCAACCGGTACCACGGGAGCGCCGGAGAGTTGAACCCATGGTGGGCACCTTGCGACAGGGAACACCTTAACCAACTGGGCTCGGACCGGTGCCCCCTACTTTTGTAATATTAGATCACTAAGCATAATCTTAAATATCTGTGCAAAAATATAACATCCATGCAAAAGTTATCCAATTGAATCCATAAATATCCATGCAAAAATATAACATCCATACAAAATTTGTCCAATTGAATCCAAAACTCTTACACTCTATTTTAATTTTTCTAAATTTAAAAAATAAATAAATGCTTTTTAAGATAGAAAATGTTTTAGAAATTCCCTTAAAATAGAATAAAAGATACGTCAATTTCTTTTTTCCTAAATAAAAGATGCTTCCAGATTTCTTACTAATTAAAAAAGGAAAGGATAAGAAAAAAGAATTACAGACTTACAAGGTAGTTAGGTAGCCGTCAAATTTCACGCCAAAATATTTTGAGGCCAAAAATCTCTCGTTATTTATTTATTTTCGCGGTGGATTTCCAACTTCTACCGTTAAATTAAAAGCAGGAAAACGAGAACGCCGTGCCCGACGTAATCCGTACGTCCTCTGATTCCACGTGTCAACGCTTCAGGCGGTCTAACGGATGTCAACATCAAGTTGAGCTGCACAGCTGTCATGGGTCCCGCCGTCCACAATTCTCGCCGCGAAAGCGACATCTTGCGTTCTCAATACTTCGCAACGGCCGCTCGGGAGTCGGGACTCCAGAGAACCCCTCTCCTTCCGACGCGTGTCACGTCCATTTTTGGACGTTTTAAATGGACTCTCGAGCGTGCTGCGACACGTGGCAATGATGGCTGACAATCCAACCTATGGGGATACACGTGTCGATTTCTGGCCGTTTGGGCCATGTGACAGTCTTTTTGTTGCTTCGCTTTTTCGGGGGCCGTGGTATAAATCAGATTGGATGCGCTCTAAAAGTCCATTTGTTGGGAGGAGAACGAATAGGATGACGACACTTGGTGGAAAGTTAGTGTAGGACATACTCATGGCATGGTGAGTACAATGGAGATAAAAAGCATTAAGGGGATTGGGTGGATGTAGGGGAGGGGGTTTCTGTTGTGTACCCTAGAGTCTAGACCACTCCATTGATTTGACCCCCATATTTTATGGGTCCCCTTTTCACCATGTCCAACTCATTTCAAAGGCCAGATCTCTTTGTACGTATCCCACATAAGGATTTTATTACAAAGATATGGTAAGAATTTAAAGAGAGAGTACAATCAAATAATCCAGCAACTTGAGCAATACCAAAAGCCTACCTACTTTGGGCAATTGGAGCAAACTTGAATCTTTGGCTCTTCTACTTGTTTTGGGGCACATAGAATGTGGGCATAACTCTCAAGTGGGTTACTTTTCATGTTCTTTTCAGCCATAAGATACTCTCTTCCAATGGGGATTTTTTTGGTAATCTCTTTGTCAATAAGGATTTTTTTGGGTTTCAAATAATGTTGTCTTATAATAAATTAAGTAATTATGAAGGTTATATGAAGTTTTTCTTTTTTTAGATTGTAGGAATCGGTCGGGCATCCGTCCCCCTATAAATTGCAGTGCGTCTGGTAAACTTTTTTCACGTGACCGGTGGCGCTGGCGCGACACAAGGTTATATGAAGTTAAAATATAGGTCACAACAAAGTTACTTTTTTACAATAAATTAAGTTATTGTGAAGGATATATTGAATTGAGTTATAGGTCACAACCAAGTTAAAATTAAGTTATAAAAAATATTGTGAGTATAGTAAGAACATTTCTAGTTTAACTTATGTGTGTTTTTTTGAATCGGCATTTTGAATCACACTCATGATTCATCATCAGGGAGAGGATAATAAGGAATAGGATTGCAAAATAGAGTTGAGTTGTCGGGGGAGGGAGAGGGGTAGAGATTGAAAAACGAAGTAGTAATATACCTACTATTATTGTAAATATTCTTCATAGATTGCGGAAAGATTATACCTATTAATGGTAAGTATTCTTACTATTCTTCATGGATTGTGGAAAGATTACACCTACTAATATTGTAAGTATTAAAGTATAGACTAGCATTAGATATCTTAGATATATCTATCTAAAAAAATGTCAAAGAGATATCAACATGGAGCTCTTTTATTTACTCTAAAGTTATTTTATTTTATGTAATTGAGTTGCTTCTGGATTCGGTTGTGTGCAAGTTTTTCATCAATGTTTTGGATCTCACTTAGTGATCATCATTAGGATAGAGAGCTCAAGGAGATGACAATGATTGTGAAAATATTTGATCATTATTTTATTTTAGTTTAGAACTATTTTATTTAATTTAATATGTGTACACATAAATGTTAATTATTTTGAAAATATTAAAAATCAATATTTTGATGTGTATATGGTTGTCAAATTTATGATTGAAGGTAAGAATTTTTGTTAACATGCTCAGGGCATTATACTCCACCTCTTGATTCCATTGTAGAATGCCTCGAGACTTTTAATTAGGATAAAAATAATAATAACATACCAAATATCTTTAGAAGGAAGATAAGGACAATATGTACAACTAATTGTTCATAAAAAGTAAGACTTTATCATACATAGCTCTCTTTAGTTTTTTATAATTTGTTGATTAAATTAGAGTTGATTGATTTGCAATTTGATTTTCTCTAGCTACTTAACAATCTCTTTGTTTGTTTTTAGTATTACTTATAATTGAGAAGGAACTAGACAATCTAGAAGAATATGTTAGAGTTAGAATCTTGAAATTATGAGTTTTTAAATGAATATAATAATTAAAAAACATGGATAAACATCTAATTCTAATAAATATAAAAGAATAATATGTCTAACTAATTTATTTGGTCATGTTGGCTTACAATATAACATTATGTTTATGTCTATTCTTTTTTTCTTCTTTTAATATTGTATATAAGTAAGAAATTTGAACTTGATTTTTTTTATGTATGGTGTGAGAGCTCACAACCTTTGACTATTACATTGAGTGTCTTTTGACTTATGTATTTCATCCTAAATAGCTAGATAATCAACTTAGATTCACTAAACATCATTGGGACAAACAATCTAATAATTTGCATCAACTAAATTAAGAAAATAAATGTGAGATAAGCACATGTTTATCTCTATATCAAAAGCCTTAATATATATATATATATATATATATTGGAAATCCTTGTTACAAACTTAAATGTGTTTGGAAAATGGAATAGCATTGTTAGTGAATGTTTCAAAGTCCATATTGAATTTATGCTCTATTAAAGGTCAAGTCATATGCATACCTTCTTCATCACTCCCACTCATTCTTTACCTTCCATTTTCTGCTAAGTGCTTCAAGTTTCAATCATTGTCTTTAACCCTTACCGCTTCCCTTTGGTATGCCTTAAGCCTGAACATATTCATCCTTTAAGAATGGACTAGGTTATGTGTAACATAGGATTATGCTCCATTATTCACCTTGATGACCTTCATTTTCTCTGTGTGTTGAACGACCCCAACAAGTCTTACTAATCGTATCTTGTTTGAAATTTTTGGCTAAGTGTTGTTTAGTCATTTCTCAAAACTTTGTTGGTCATCATCTAGGTTTTCATAACCTTTCCTACTCCCGACGTATCACATAGGGTTCATCTGTGCAAAGTTCTAAAGTGTGGAAATTTCTATAAATGGTCTTAACCTTCTAAAGCCTTGTCTAAGTAAAGTTGAGTCATTTCAGAGTTTTACCCAAGTTTGGAAACTTGCGTTGATCTCCAACAAACTAAACTTTATCTTTCTTTCATAAATGATGATAAAAGTGATAAAGGGTTTTCAATGTTTTAGATTGGTTTTAAAACAATTGTCGACTATCAACAATGTTTTTAAAACTTTCCTTTTGCCAACACTTGGTTTCATTACCTAGGCGATGGTGTTGACTTAGGTGAAGACTTGGAGCACGTGCTTAAAATGTCTTTTAAGAGAAGCTCGACTAGTCCCACTCAATAGGTGTTATCTCCACCATCCCGCATAGAATAAAATATTCACAGAAATATAAGTGCAAGATAATGGGAAGGTGCCACATGTTCAACTTTCAAAGTGGACTCTACAGGATTTTGAACAACAATGGTGGTGGGCTTGTGATTGAGGGTCCTTTTTGAGCTACATGGAGCAATCATGGCCATTCCCTACCATCCCACAAACTATATATTTGAAGACCATTGTTGACCATGGGATTGTGGGAGGATGACATTTCTTTGTGAAAGTGATATGTGATGTGAAGGGGGGCTCTCAATGGTCATTGATCATTTATCTTATGATGATTGAACAAATATGCTTTAAACTCTATTAGGGCTATGGTCTCAAGCATCTATCCATGATTGAATGACTAGTTACAAACTCCAATGGCTAAGCATGTCATGTTCACACTAGGACCCAGAGTAATGGCAACTAGATTGAATCCATTCAATTTATATTCTATTATTCTTCCATATTGCATTGATGGCTAAGGTGATGTAGATATTCTTTTGTGTGTTGTAGGTGGGAATTCTCTTGTCAGGACATGATTTAGATGTGGATTTCATAAGAGTTCTAGGTCTGCATTCATGTTATGATGGAATGTTTTCTCATGTTGTCAGAGCCTTTATGGCATGGGTATGGCATACATTCCTTGGCTTCTCCATGCTCTCTTTCTAGTGTAGATTTCATGAGTAGATCTTTCCTCGATCAAATCTCCTTAATTGCTAACCCTAGATAGGTTAGGGTTTGATTTGCATTCATACAAGTTATGCTTGATCTATAAAAGCAACACTTGTATTATTTTTAAGGGTTCTTCTTTGGGCTCCTCTCACAATTTTCTTTTACAAATACTATATCTCTACATTCTACCATTGTAAAGTATGGTTTTATGCTTTATATTAGGTTCCGACAATATTGGTTTACAATTCTAGTGAGGAAGGAAAATTGCAAAAACATTCCTATGATTATTTTTTTTCTTTTTAGGGGTTCATACAAACTGGGTGTTCGAATGGACCCAAAAGGGGTTTGAATGAACCCTAGTTTGAGTGAACCCTGGTTCGAGTGAACCCTAGTAAATGATGGGTTTCAAGTTTTGATTCTCATCTTCATATTCCTTTACTCCTCTCTATTCATCAATATAATTTTTGGTTTTATTTTTATCTATTATTTTATTTTTAGTTATTTTTAGATTTTCACTTGCATCCCATTCTCTCTCTCCTCTCTTCTCATTCCTCTTATTTTCTATACTATTGTGCCCCCTTTCAACACTCATTTTACTAAGATTTTACTTGTTCTAAATCCCACACCTCTCCCTCTCTTTCTAATATTTTCTTAATATGTATTTTTTCCCTATGGTGCAACCTACACAAGTCTAAATACTAATTCAATTTAATCTGATTTCTATTTTCTCTTTTGTTGGGCACCACTTTTCTTGGTTGGTTGTTATTTGTAATTTAATTATCCTCCCCTCTCTTGGACATTGTGCAACCCCCCCCCCCTCTTTTTTTTTCTTCATATTAATTCTTTGCTCCTCTTTTCCAAGTGTGTCCCTTCCTCTCCTCTACACACATTTAAATTAATTTTTATTTGTTATCACCTCCCCTATGTGGCCCTTAATCTTCCTCATCGTATTATTTTCTTTTTAAAATAAATCTATTTTAATTGTGTTGCCTCTTCTTTATTGTTTCTTGTTGCATATAATGCAACCCTCCATCTTCTTCTTGGCATCTAAAGTAATTTTTTTAACTATCCAATAAGTGCAGATCCCATCCATATGTAAGAAAAATAAAGATAAATTATTCATTTCCTTATAATAATTAATCATCTGGAACCAGTTGAATTTAATGCACCAAAGTTGAAGACGTGAATCAAAATATAAAACAACAAAATGTTGCTCAAATCCACCTCAAACGATCATGAAATTAAAATTGAACCGAAAACCAAAAGGAAAATAATAAATTCAAATTGAAATATTTTTTGGTCGATGTTGAGTGCACATGTATGCAAATGCTCTTGCATTAGATATGGTAGGTAAAAATTTTGTGAGCACAGAATCACAAAGGTGGAGTTGAGTAGTTGAACTACTCTTTCAAGTTGAATGCAACCTACAACGAACTCCATCACTAAATCTTGTGCACATGAAATGGTTTCTTCTTCCTCTTCTTCCAACATCTTGTCAGAATTACCTTCACTCTCCTCTAACAAATCTAAACCTTCTTCCTCATTTCTCTTGTGTACTTGCATCCACCATGTACCATCCTCCTCCACCAAATTATTTCTCCTCTCCTCTCCTTTTACGTGGGATCCAACCCACCACAAATTGACCACCTCCACTAAAGTCCCTCACCATCCATATCACCACCTACAACATCCTCACCAAAATTTGCATCTACTACTCCATGGAAATTAAAGATTTACATGCACTCTCATTCATACTTTTCAATTCTCATCATGGAAAACAAAGGAAAATCAATATCATCACAAAATATAATAAGATTTACGTCATCCTTCTCCACGGCTACAACGTCATCCTTTGGTGCAACATCTCCCACATCATCATTAGCTACAACTTTTCTTTATTCACCCTTCATTGCAAGAATAATGTTTTCCATCCATTCCTCCTTTATCACCAATATCTTCAACAATAAATCATCTTTGTCTTCGCTAATCACTACAATCACATCTACAATTTCTTCACTACTCCTTTCTTTACCTTTGCCATCTTCAGGCGATGTTGTTGCACTTGCATCCTCTTGTTCATTCATTTCTTCTCCTTTCTCCATGCCTTCCTCATGGCACACCTTCACTGCGAACTCATCTCTCACAACCTCTCCACACGGTATAACTTCCAATCTATCCAATCTCATATTTATATTCGTCACCATCTTCAAAATATTTCTATTTTCATACTATCTCCAACCATCCCATATCAGGATTCTTCCTCACAAATATCCTCATCCTTCTCACTATTGCAATCTTTCACAATTCACATCACACATTCTGAAAACAAGCAACTTCTAGCTCTTGATTGCTTAGGGCTTCATTCTACCTGCAACAATCCTCACATGAGCTCTTCTCTACCACCTTCTATCCTCTACTCTACTTGTAGGTCTTGTAGAAGAGGGGGACCAACCGTTTAGGGACTCCAGGTCATGCAAGAGTCTAGAACAATAGGCTAGATGAATGAATTGGAAGGGTTTAAGGTTCCAAGGGCCGAAAAGGAAGGACAACTGGGTTGCCACTTTCCTCCTACTAACCTGAGTATTTCAAGGGATCAAGAGAGCTGGTTTTCAAGGTTTAGATTGTAACTTAGACAACCCACTACTAGAGGACTATAGCATGGATCACATATTTGAGTGTGGCGCATTGGGGTCTTAGGGACGCATTGGCATTCGTATGGATAGATAGGGCAAAGTATAGTACAAAACACCAAAAAACCTACTAACTACCTAATTAACAAAGTTTTATGCTACAACAGAGATAGAAAATGTAGAAATAGTAGAAATAACAAGAAGAATACTTTAACAATACTAAGCTAGAATTTGACGATAGAAAGGTGATAGAAACAAACCTCCAAACTCGTAGGTTGAGGCCTTCAAGAGCTTCACTTGACAAACAACTTGCACACACGAGAATGAGAAAATGTTGTAGCTATGTTTAGAGGACTGTCTTAGTCAATCCCTCACTTTGGTGTTTCCACCTCCACAAACAATCAGATAGCAATGATTGTAGAACCAAGTTGAGAAAATGAAACATAGGAGCCTTTAGGTTTAGATTGTGAGATTTTGTACTCTCCCATTAAGGAGGGTGTAAAATATAATGAGCCCCAATCATCCCTAAAACATGTATTGGAAGATGAATCATTTGTATTTGAATCTTTGGACTTGGATGACGAGATTTTGGAATTTTCGTTGAAACAAGGTGTAAAATCTAATAGCCCTCAATCATCATCTAAGATTTTTGTTGTAGATGAAAGAAAATTAGGATTACCATCAACTTGAAAATTATCTTTTTTCATCTACTTCAACAATGTATATCTTGTTGTTATATTCAAACTTCATCTCATGGTGATGAGTAGACGAGACTCCTTTCATGGCATGAATCCATGACCTCCCTAGGAGAAGGTTGTATGAAAGAGGTCCCGACATGATATGAATAGGAGTGGGTAAAACTACATGTCCAACCTCAATGGGTAATGTGATCATTCCTAACAGTTGCTTATTAACATTGTTAAAGCCAAAAATATTAACATCATTAGTTGAATAAGCTTCTTGCCCACTATAATGGCATCAATTTACAACCCTTACCTTAGAAAATCAAACCCGGTGATTTTATTTTGTGTCCTTCATCCGCTCTTCATCCATTTGGTAGTTGTTTGTAGTGTTGGCGAGAGAATTTATGTCAGGGATGTGAGTGTAGTGCATGGATGTCTATGTGGGATGCTATTGTCCTGACAGGATTCTCGCCTTTGGAATCCATAGAGGCATTACAATTCTCCATTGGTGTCGAAGTGTAATGTCTCTACTCACTTGATCGACCTCAAATGACTCCTTGGACCTCCCTTTCATCTTCAAAACATTATCTCATTCATTCAATTCATCTTCTTCATAGTTCTTGAGACTTCACTTGATCTTCTTCACAATTCTTGTGAATTCACTTGATCTTCTTCACAGCTCTTGAGACTTCACTTCATTCACAACACTTAGACAACCATTGGAGATGCAACTTGGTGTATTGTGAGATAAATTTCTTCGTTGTTGTGGGAACATTGACTCTACCAAGCTTGTGAGCTCTTTCCTACTCTCATTTACCTTAAGTGCATGTGATTGAAGGTTATATATCTTTATCTCTCAATTTTCTTAGCATTATCATTTACCTATGTAGCATATTGTGGTTAGCATTGCTTGGTATTCTTCCTTTCAGTGCTTTCCTTTATCGTATTTGTCCTATAATTGCTATATTGGTTGTCTGTGGAGGTGGGAACACTAAAGCGGGGGACTGACTGTGACAATCCTCTTAAAACATCCCCAATATTTTTCATCTTTACTATGTGTAGGTTTGTTTTGAAGTGAAGAGATTGAGATAACTAACTCGTGGGTAGGAATGTGCACTTTCCTCACCCTCTTTTGTCATTTTGTGATCCTAGTTAAATTATTCTTCTTATTGTTTTTTTGTTTAGTAGTTTTTACTTTATGTGTTTTCATCAAACCTTATTTGTTAAGAAGTTAGTAGGTTCTCTATAGTTTTTGGTTGTGTTTCACACTTTTTTTTGTATGGTCACTAGCGCTCCACTGAGACGCTAGTGCATCACGGTGTCGTATGTGTCCCGCGCTTCCGTCCTCTAGAAAAGTATTGTCTGAGGTCTAGTTTGGGCTTTGGAAACTTGTTCTCTTAACCTCCTGAAACTCTTGGGTCAGTAGAAAGACATTGGTACTAAGAGTGCTCTACTTCTTGATGATGAAGGATGAGGGCCTCTAGTTATATAATTCTCAAGAAGTAAAATCAAGGGCTATGATAGATTGATGATGAATGAAGATTAAGGTTAGGATGTAGTCACATGACAAGTGTCTCATGAGGGATAAGATGAGTGAATTAAAAAACTTATTTATGTGAATGGTTAGGATTAGAAGGTCTGATATGAAATGAATGGGTGATATGACAAGTTAGTTTGACTTTTGTGAAGGTGTCTAGGCTCAATGAATCTAGATAAGGAATTAGTTATACATGTGAAATGGACACTTGGAACATGACGGTGTTTTAGATTGTGATCCATGTGAACAAGTTTAAGGGATAAGATGCTTTACTTGTGGAGGGGATCATTATGCCACTCAATGCCCCAACAAACCTTCAGGATATCAAATGCACAAAAATTATCTTCCTCCATAATGAACTACATTCCAACAAAAGATCCATGTAGCCTTGGACAATCAAAAAGTTGAATATCAAGGTACACTAGTGGAAACTCTAGGTATTTTGTTTGGTATACCTATTTCTATACTTATTAACACTAGAGCAAAAAAAAACTTTATTTCACCTAGAGTAGATAATCAAATATCTAGAAAGGTTGGATGTATGGAAAAGTCTTAGGTTGTTGAGTATGCGAACAAGACAAGAGCAATGATGAAGCAATGCTTGTTCGAAGCCAGGGTAGAAATTTCTAGTTTCTCAAATGAAGCAAAAAACTTTATTTCACCTAGAGTAGATAATCAAATATCTAGAAAGGTTGGATGTATGGAAAAGTCTTGGGTTGTTGAGTATGCAAACAAGACAAGAGCAACGATGAAGCAAAGCTTGTTTGAAGCCAGGGTAGAACTTTCTAGTTTCTCAAATGAAGTAAACTTGTATTTAACACCCCTAGGATCTTATGATGTCATTCTAGGAATGAACTGGCTATGGAAAGATAGAGCCAAAGTAGACTATCATTCCAAAATAGTACTGCCTAGATGATCTAGGTATTTGGGTGACGTTGCAAGGAACACCAAGAGAGATCAAGTTGCAATAGATTTTTTCAATGCAAATGCTTAGGGAAAAAAAGAAAGGTTTCCAACTATTTGTAGTTAAAATAGAAGAATTCAAGGAAGTAACACAAGATAATGTGATGGATTGTGAACTGCAAGATTCTCAAGAGGTTGAAGAAGAAGAAATGGTGGAATCTGGAGAAACAGATATGGATAAATATCCCATCTTAAGGAAATTTGTGGACATATTTCTAGGTGAGTTACCTAGATTACCTCCTAAGAGGGTATTTGATTTATCCATTTACATAGTACAAGGATCCGAACCCATATCCAATGTTCCCTATAGAATGACTACTATGGAATTAAAGGAACTTAAGGCACATTTGGAGGATTTGTTATCTAAGGGATTGATAAGACCCAGTGTTTCACCTTGGGGAGTGCCAATGATCTTCATGAAGAAGGATGGTACACTATGCTTTTGTATTGATTATCAGATGCTTAACAAAGGTATGATAAATAATAAGTATCCATTGTCATGTATTGATGATATTTTTTACTAGATACAAGGAGCGGATGTGTTTTCAAAAATTGATTTGTGATCAGGTTACCATCAACTGAGAATCAAGGATGAAGACATTTTCAAGACCTCCTTTAGAACTGGATACATGCATCATGAATTCACGATCCTACTTTTCAGACTTACCAATGCACTTGCGACATTTATGAACCTGATGAACAATATATTTAGGGATTGTTTGGATAGGGTTTTTTTGGTATTCTTGGATGATATCTTAATTTATTCCAAGAATGAAGAGGAGCATTGCAAACATTTAGAGATAGTTATTCAACGGTTAAGAGGACAAAAGTTATATGGAAAACTCTCTAAGTATACTTTCTTTTAGAAGAAGGTGCAGTATTTGGTTCACGTGATTTAAGATGAGGGAATTTCAGTAGATCCAGCTAAAATAAAAGTTGTGCTAGAAAGGCCAGTACCTAAGAATGTACCAGAGGTTAGAAGCTTCATGGGTTTGGTTGGCTACTATCGAAAGTTTGTTGTAAAATTTTATAGGATATCTTTTCCTATTACTTCATTGCAAAGAAAAGGAAAGAAGTTTGAGTGGATGGAAAAATGTCTATTGACATTTGAACTACTCAAGGAGAAGTTGACTACGACTTCGATATTGAATGTACCGAATTTGAAGGATGAATTCACTGTCACCATGGATGTGTTAGGAGAAGGGGATAGATGGAGTAATGATTCAAGAAGGGTAGATTGAATAGCTTATGAATCAAGAAAGTTGAAGCCCTATGAACAAAATTATGCATTGCATGATTTAGAGTTAGCAACAATTATCCATGCATTGTAGATGTGGAGACATTATCTACTTGGGAAGCCATTTGAACTAAAGACTAATCATCATGGTCTGAAGTATTTATTTACCCAACCCAATCTAAATGCATGAAAATGGAGATGGTTAGAGTTGATATCTAATTATGACTTCAATATCAACTATATCAAGGGAAAAGAGAATCGGATTCCTGATGCCCTAAGTCGTAGAAGGCATATCGCCTCAATGGTATTCATTCAAAGTGATTTTAAGGGACAAGTATTGCAAAAATCCAAGGGTGGTGAGTGCTATGAAAAAATTAAGCAAGCACTCTCGAATAATCCACAAGATGCAAGGTACGAAGGATTCCATTTTGAACCTAATGGATTACTACGGTTTAAAGGAAGAATTTATGTGCCTAATTTTGAAGAATTGAGAAAGCTGGTGTGGAAAGAAGTGCATGAAGTGCTATATTCTAGAAACCAAAGTTTGACTAAGATGTTGGCTGATGTGAAGCCATTATATTTCTGGAAAGGGATGAAAGGAGACATTGCTAGATTTGTAGCAAGATGCTTAGAGTGTCAAAGGGTGAAAGTTGAACATCATCACCCATCAAGTCTTTTGTATCCTCATGATGTTCTTAAGAGTAAGTCGCAAGTCATTATTATGGAATTTTTGCAAGGTCTTCCTATGTCAAGGAATAATCACAATGCCATTTTGGTGGTAGTGGACACGCTTACCAAAGTAGCACATTTTATTCCTGTAAATTTAACGGATGGAGCTCCTATCATAGCTCAAAAAATTGTTCAAGAGGTGTTTAGATTACATGGGATTCCTGAAAAGATTATTTCAAACAAGGATGCTCGTGTGACATTTAGATTTTAGCAAACCTTAATTTCCTCACTTGGAACTCAATTGAATATAAGTTCTACATATCATCCAGAGACAGATGGGAAAACTTAAAGGGTGAATCAAGTATTAGAAGACCTAATGAAAATGTATTGCATGGATCAACAATACAAGTGGGAAGATTACTTTCCTTTAGTGGAGTTTGCATATAACAATTCCTATCATTTTGCGATTAAGATGGTTCCTTTTGAATAATTGCATGGTCGAAAATGTTGAATTCCTATAAGTTGGGATAATCTTGAGGATAGGATAAGTCTTGGACCAAAGATGTTTTCAGAAATGGAAGAGAAAGTTGAAATTATTAAGCAAAGGCTAGCTACAGCTAATGATAGGTAGAAAAGCTATGTAGATTCTAAAAGAGTGCCCAAAAAATTTGAAGTAGGGGAAAATGTGTTATTGAGAGTAACACCTCAAAAGAGTTCCATCAAGTTTGGGAAGCTATCCAAATTAGCTCCATGCTACATAGATCCATTTGAGGTTCTTGAGGAAGTAAACCCTATTTCTTATCAAATTGTGTTGCCACCATCTCTTTCTAGGATGCATAATGTCTTTCATGTCTCATACCTAAAAAAGTATATACTAGGTGATAATCATGTCATTGATTGGAATGATTTACAGGTACAAGACCCAAGAATGGTAATAATTGAACCTATTGAGGTGATCGAAATGTTTAAGAATCACTTACATAACAGAGAGGGTCTATAGTGCAAAGTCCAGTGGCACCAGTACGCAAAAGATTCTGCTACTTGGGAAGACTATGTTGAAATAGAGAAAAAGTTTCCACATGTTTTGCATGCTTTTGAGAGTTCTTGGAAACAATATTTTTGTGTTATGTTATATGATTTATATCTATGTCTGCTACTTAAGATCACCGAGGACGATGATTCAGAAGGGGGGATATGTTACACCTTGTGTATTTATCTAGTTACTATTAGCAAGCTAGATGAAATACTTACATATATGAGTGTGTTTGTAACTTTGATGGAAATAAATGTGATTATACTTTGTTTGTGTGAATCGTTGGAAATATAATGAATAAATGGTTGATTCAAATTGATGTTATATATGTCTTAATTCTGACTATAGAAGTATATAATGTAAATGATCGTTTTGTGATCAGCTGGCTACCATTGCAAATGTGTCAAATTGGTTGCAAGTATAGGTTCATGCCTTCGAAAGGGAGGGGAAGTATCACTCAGGAGAAGAGTTTTGGTCTTGTAACCCTTAATAACCCTAGCTGAGCTTTTACACACTCACTTTTAGATTGGTCAAGTCAAGTTAGTAGTTATAGGAAAAAGGTAAGATATCTTGGTTTGGTTGCTTGTGAACTAGGAGAGGTTTTGGTTTGATTGTGAAAACACTCTTGATTTGAGTGTTTGATTTTCTTTGTATCTTTGAGTACTTCTTTATGAGTATTATTGATGAGATATATACATAGGATATATATATATACATACATATATGCATGTATCTGATGAATATATACACATGAGCAAAGATGTACATAAGTATACATATATAGACATATCTACACATGCTTATGGATGGGTTATCCATATCCATAGGAACATCGAATGGACAAAGTGACATGTATATATATATATGTATATATATTTAATGTATATATGTCAGTCGATGTTATTGCAATTGTATATGTTTATACTAATTTACAATTTTTGGCCAAACTAGACATTGAACTATTTTTTTCTAACTAAATCTTCACTTTCAAGCACCTATAGTGGCTAAACCGTTAAGAATTTGAAGATGATGCAAACTAGTGATTTGTGAAATTTTTTCTGTAGATTATAAATATATTTTTTTCAAAAATTTTGGAATTAGATTGCACTTCTTTTTCCATCTCCTTTGAAAACTAGTTTTTTTCAGTAAATGCCATTTTTAAGAGTGACGCTCACCATTTAACACATAACTTCTTTTCTATGAAGGATAAAATTCTAATTTATTTGAATTTAGATTTGTAACTATGATATCTAGTGCTTCCAATTAGTTTCATAGTCTTTTATTGAATTTTTTTTCCTTAATCAAGTTTCAAAGTCAAACCAACTACAATTCAGACATAGGCAGACTATATAAGACAATATTTTTTGTATGTATCATTTTTTTTTTGGTTGGATCAAGGAATTCAATATCTAGTGCACTCATATTTTTCAAATTTTTTTTATAATCTTCTATTTTTTCACATGTGCGGAACATAGAGCTTGATTTTCGGTGAAAAACATACATTCATAAGAAATAAAAAATAAATATAATAATAAAATTAAATTTATTTAAAATTATACTTTTTGGGAAGCTTATAATAAGGACTACATACTTACAAAAGAATTTTTTTAAATGAATTCATTTGATCCCCCAAAAGGTAAATCAAAATTGGTTTTTTATCAACATTTTGATAGGTGTAAAGGAGACTTTGTTATTGACATGGTTTAAAACTAGCGGGATTCTATCCAAGGGGATTTGATCTAAGGTAGTTTGATCAAACCCTCTTCAATTGGAATGATTTAAATGAAAATTTTTAAGCCTAAATCATTATATTTTCTAAAAATATGTGATTTTAGCACAATAATAATGAGTAGTACACAAAGAGGCAACGCTATAAACATTTCAGAGTATTACCATGGTTTGCAAAATGTATGCAACACTATGTGGGGTGCATAGATATGATTGGAAGACATATTCAAAAGTATTGAAGGTTTAGACACTAAAAAATGTCTTGAACGATATCATACACTCAAAACATGTTTACTAGCATCATTTCCTCGTTAAACCCATCCTCTTTTCATTTAATTAATTAAATTAACCTAGCTAATTTAATTAATGGCATCATTTTTGTCCATTAACCTAATTCATCAATTCAACTTAATTCATTCCCCCTTCATGCTAACACTTCATCTCATTAAATTAAATACATCAAAATATATAATTTAATTTATGAAGTCATCTTATTTAACTAAATAACCCTAAGTTATTTAATTAAATATCATTTCATCTCCCCCCCATTCATTAAATTATTTAATTTAATGAATATCGCTTTAATTCTTCTAATCTCCTAATTGTGCAATAAAACCTTGTTTAATTAACAATTAAACTAATTTTCCTCCAAAAGGGGAATATTCCTTATCCCCCTTTTGCACAATTAAAACTTTCTTTTAATTTGTAAAATATCTTTTATCCTCACCCATGAGAATATTCCAAAGAATATTATCTCTCCTCCAATCAACTCACTTGGCTTCTTGAGCAAGCTAAAACTTTAACCTTTTGAACAAGTCACCTTTAACCTATGTGAGCAAGTCAAAAGTGTGTTTGTTTGGAGAAAATATGAGCCCTTGATTAAAACCCATCATGCATTCTCATTCGTTGATGAGAATCCATAATCCATGCCTCTTCTTTCTTCCATCCTTGACTGTTGATTGATCTTTTCAATCTCAACCCTCCATTTCTCATTTGCTTTCCTATTTTAATGACAAGCCCCACTATTGGTCCAAGAACAAGAATGTTACTAGTGATGGCGTTGTTGATGCAAAGGTGGTCTTAACTACTCCTAGACAAGAAAATACCCAAACCATGAATACACAACAACCATACATGTCACCATAAAAAAATCAAACAATCAATGTTGCAAAAACTCAATGTAGACAACAAAGAAC
The DNA here is from genome assembly GCA_007258455.2 of Sequoia sempervirens. Lineage (NCBI taxonomy): Eukaryota > Viridiplantae > Streptophyta > Pinopsida > Cupressales > Cupressaceae > Sequoia > Sequoia sempervirens. Next base: position 610,125,186 of record VDFB02058242.1, on the reverse strand, counting down.
AAACAATGCTCCTAAGAAACAATTTACTCCCTTAGGGGAACCTATGGAAGACATGTTGAAGAGGTTGATATAGTCTAACCTTATCACACTCCCATATTTCGAAAACTATCAAGAGCCACAAATCAAACCTTGTAGCTATAGAGAAGATAACTTTTGTGAATTTCACCAGTACAAAGGTCATAGCACACAAAATTATTTTAGGCCCAAACATCTAATAGAGGATCTTATTGAACAAAGAGACATTAAGGCCAATAAAAAATCTAGGAATGAAAGTCTGAAAATTTACATGAACCCTATGCTTGAACATGGAAAAAAAAGGATTTGACAAAGGCATCAAATTCAAACAATACCTAGGATACCACGTTGGGACATGTTTACGCTGGTTATGAGGAATCATATGTGTATCAAGATACTATTTTAAAACAAAGTCCAAACCCATCAACAATGTTTAGCACTATTTTATATCGTAATGACATTAAGTGGGTATCAGATTGTGATATCTCTCCCACATATGACTCAATGATTGGGCATGTTGAAGAAGTTCCAAACAAGCCAAAAACATCCCTTATTCCACCCATACCCACAAAATGTTGCGAAGAGTCTTTTGTTGATGATATATTATCCACCCAAGGATCATGTCAAGAGGAGGCTCTTGAGGATAACGAAAGTTACTTTGAATTGAGTCAAGGTCAAGAACCCCTATCCCTAGAGTTTCACAAAGAACTAAGGGACATATTCTAAACCATTTTAAACTCCAAAGATGTCCCTGATATCACTCCTGAGATGTTTCTTTCAGATGGACATATAGACATTCTTCATCCAAAACATGGGTCTCCCACTCTTGATATTCCTACACAAGGGCAAGCAGCGGTCAAGATTATTGATTCTTACAGTGATTATGCATCATCGATATATTTGGAATCAGTACCAACATCTTTTGAAATAGTATCAATAGATAACAATGTCATAGAATCAAAGAAAATACTTCATGAGCAAGCAATAGTCAAGATTATTGATTCTTACGGTGATTTTGCATCATCGACATCTTTTGAATCAAAACCAACATCTTTTTAATCAATATCAACAAATAATGATGTCATATAATTAGAGAAAAAATTTCATATTCCTGAACAACAAGAACCCATAGCAATATCATGTGTTTATCACAAGTACTATTCAATGGCTATGGAGCAGAGGATACATTATCAGGGCAAAGGAATAGGTATTAATAATACCTTCACGACATTGGGGCAAATCTTGTCTACAACAAACATCAACATATGTGGCATGAAGAATCCTTATGATGAAAATAGTGTCAACGCTACAACTAGCTGTATATTTGGCATTCACCCATCATCTCATATGCAAATTGGGACCAACATAAAAAGAAGAATTCCTATCAAAGCAAGGAAAAGATCATCAAAGAAAATGAAGCAGTAAAGAAAAAAGGACAAAGTAAATACAAATGGATACAAAAGAAAAATAAAGAAAATCATCCCTTCAAAACTCCATTAGTCAAAGAAACTATGGGGAAAAATTAAAAAGGGAAATATATCCATTAAAAGAGTCCTCAAATACAAAAGTAGGCTTCTCAAGCAAGGAAAAAAGTATATCCAATGGTTGGTCCTAATTTTGTGAAAACCTCCATTCCCACCCATCATCACTCATATTCCCAAGTTTGGAGAGTCAAAGGTTCCAAACCATCTACCAATCCATCTCATATTCCTTCATGCATGACACCATACAATCCATTCACAATATCCAATTCCTGCATTGACCGTGTGTTGGCAACTACCCTTCATCATAAGGATTTTGAAGGTACTTTATCGCAATGTGCACACATAGACAAAGTTAATTCTGGTATCCACAAGGCAGATCAGATTCCTTCAAGGTTGCAATCAAGTGTTTGTATCTTAGAAAAGAAACTTCTTCAAGAAGGATACCGTTGACACCTTATGATAGTGGCCTCTACATCAGTTCCATCAGATGGTTCAACATGAGGGTAAAATCTTCATAAAATAAAAAAAATAAAAATCAAGAAAATAGTAAAAATAAAAATCGTCCTCTAGTGAAAACCACTATGGTGGCACTTTGGGGAAGTACTATGATGAAAACTTGGAAAACAAGCATCATGAGTAGAATTGAGTGTCTATATGATCCTTCTTAGACAAAAGCATCCCATCCTTGTCATGATAAATCCAATGTCCCATCCATCCAATCCATATTTATCTAGATATTCCACTTTATCTTGATCTTGACAAAGATTCGGTCTATACTTCAACTCTACTCATGGAAAACTTTTGACATGATCTTTACCATTTTATCTCGTGAAGTCCTATAGCCTATATCTAGCATGCTAAAAAAAAAACTCTAACAAACTCTTTGCATATACATTACCTACCTTGGTTATCCATTGCATTATGAAGAATTTCCAGACACTAGGGGTAGGTTATTGCACTCTTGTTTTCAAATAACTCTTGATCCATATATTTTATCTCACAATGTGACATCGACATCGTGATCTAGGTATCGTTTTCCTCAAAATCTCATCGAAAACTCCAAAAACATTTGTAAAATGTTCATCAAAAAATCCAAGAACATTTGCAAAATCTTGTACAGTGAAAATCCAAAAAAATTCATAAAACATTCACTAGAAAATCCAAAAACATTTGCAAAATCCTATACAGCTCAAATCGAAAAAAATTCAAAAATTGTAAAGTCAAAATCCAAACATCTAGAAAACATCAAAATCCCTAAAAAGGTCAAACATTGAAAATCCAAAAGTGGTGTCTTGTTGTTGAACTATGTTGTCTCTAAGCTTGAATGTAGGAAATTCCATCATTCATGTGCCCCTAAGACACCCTAGGTCAGTCCTTTAGGAGTCCGTCATAATAAACCGACACTTCTCACCTGTTCATATCTCATCTTATTAATAGGTTGAGTCAGTCAAACTACGTGGTCTCTGCATGTATAACATAGGAAAGGAGCATCTTTGATCACCCTCTGAGACCCCTAGGATAGGTCTTTAGGTTAGGTTCTTGGTCAATTTTTTTGAAAATACCTAAACATTCAAATATCAGAAAATCCCTAAAAAATTGGAAAAATTAGAAAAACACAAAAACATTCAAAAATTGAAAATTCAAAAACATTCAAAAACATTCAAAAGACCTAAAAAGCCTCAAATATCTTAGAAAACCCTAAACAACCTCAAATAACCAAAAAATTTAAACATTCACATAAACTTTCAAAAAGACCAAAAAAAACCTCAAAACATTTTCAAAATACCAAAACATTGAAATATTTCAGAAAATCCAAAAACCCATCCATCTCATCTCGCTTACACCCGAAATAAAACTTCACCCATAATAAATCAATCGTCACTTTCAACCTTTGGTGAAACAAGTAGAAAACAAGTGTTGCAAATCGTAAAGTGAGAACCTAAGTGTCAAAATCTAAAGTCTAGATCATGGGTAAATGCATCAGTGGAGTGTATATCAACAACTCATCTTAGCGCCATCATCCTACCATTAAACAACCATATAATCAACATGTCCTAGGATGTATCCTTCCTGCAATGGACATCAGTATCAGATATCACCTTAGCTAAACTTAAACAAACAAGAGATTTAGATAACAATGACTATTTTTCTTTGATATTTTCTTATGATTTATCTTAATGACCCATTCTGAGGACCTCTCGATGATGTCTATCAAAAAAATTTAGAGAGAAATGAATGGGACATCGATCATTATCTTTTGTTTTTTTGTGCTTGTGGGTACTCTTGTAAAATAATCTAGGTGCATACTTGCTTAGTTGTGTGTAGGAAGGTTGTTTGGAGTATGTTGTTGATTATTGTGTATGCTTTGGTCCAATATATTCTAAGCTTCCAACTTACATTCCAATGAAGTTTTCGTATGTCAAGATGTGAACAAGAATTATCCTATCGGTTTGTCGAGTCAAAGTCCATTACACTAGATACAACGTTGTCCTGGGTATTAATACCTTGATGCATCATTTCTGTGTATGGAACAAGAATAAGGAACAACAAAAAATCCCAATCCTGAAATGTGAGCAACTCATCATCCTGCATTCATCCTCATTTTGCATGTATCGTCACCATCTCTAATAAAGTCTCGATGGATCATAGACTTGTTGGATCCTTTTGAAGCAATCATCAAAATCAACGGTCATTCTTTATTCTTCTATCTTCTCTCTGCACTGACCTAGTATCATGACAGTCAACAAAAACATCATCAATGCATCAACCCTGCATCCACAAACCATTAGCATACATGCATCTCATAATCATAGCATAATCATAAAACATCCATCAGCATAATCGTGGTATATCACATCATACATTCTACATTATCATTTGAGTTGTGATGAATAAATATAGATTTGTTATTTTAATCATCTTGAACCATTGCATCACATATCATACACATGCATTGCATTATCATTTGTATCCATGCATCCATATGCATACATCATCATCATAAAATTGATTTATAACATTTGCATCATTCATCCCATAGCATATCGTGAAAAGCTACTGAAAAGGAACATAACATTGCATCCATCCATCACATATCATCACATATCGCATAGGCATAAATAAAGTGCATCCATACATTATCAAATATAAGCATCTCATCCATCCATACATAATAAGCATGGAATAAAGTGAACAAATCACAACATAAATCATTTGTACCTGTATCATATATATATATATCAAAAAATGAATTTCATGGTACAAAATCTAAATTAGTGTATGTATGTTGATCATAAATACAATATCCATGAGCCTATCAAAAAGGAGCCCATGAATGTATATCTATGTGAAAGAATTAGGCAACAAAATAAAAAAAGTGTCTATACATGAGAGCTAGCCCTAATGACTGCTACCCTCTCTGGCTTGCCTCTCTGGTTGTTCCTTAGCTCTTGATCATGCATCGCTATGCTATGAAAAGTTAGGTTGTCTGAGTGCTTGTGGTACATCTTGGTGGTAATGCATCTTATAGTATGCGGCCTTTGTCAAGACCTCCCTGTATAATCTTGTTGAAACTATCTTGCCCTAGGAGGCTATGATCATGGCCTCTATCTAATATCGCCGACCAATCTCTTGGTCTCTCTCCATAGTCACAACCTGTAACTACTGTTGGGCATGGTCCCTCTCCAACATAATGGCAACCATCTATTATCTCTCTTGGTCTCGATCAACAGTAATAGCCAAAACCTACTAGTGGGCCTAATCTCGCTCACCGATCAAAATTTGCACTTGCTACTACAACTACTATATCTACACATCTATGGTATTTGGTGGCAATGGCGGTGCTACCTATTGTTGTACAACTTGTGGCTAAACCTGTGACTGAACTTGAGGAGGCTGCTACCCAATTGGTGGGGATCCCAAAACCTGCCCATCTTGGCCACCCTAGCTGCCCTGTCCCTGTCCTCTACCTCTAGCCCCCTACCTTTGGGTCTCCCACATGGAGGAGCACCCATTGGATCTTTCAAGTGTCGAGGAGGTGTGAACCAAGCATCATAAGTAGGCATAGTCATTGCTACTACCTGACCCTGGTCATAGGCCCATGGATGAGCCACTAACTATCTAAATCTCTCAACTACCTCTGGAGCTAAAATAGTAGGACCCCATGTGGGAACCTCACAAGCATACCGTGCAAAAATAGTCCTGTAGGAATCATCTGGCTTGTCCTGAACTGCTCCAAATTTTCATGCCACTCTATTGGGCAAGTACCATTTGATGATTGTATGCTCATGACCCTGCATGTATCGGGTCTGTCTCGCAAACTATAGCTACTACACATCATCATACCATGGTGGAATCTATAGCCATAGGTGCCACCTGAAAATTGTCATATCATCCAAAACCTACCGCTAGTATGGGAGCCTAAAATGTCTAGTGTGTTGTAGGGTGATCACACCTCTATACCTCCAAATGATGGGATCATCTAGCTCTACATCTGCCATCTACACTATCGGTTGGAGCACGATGATATGCTCCTATGCCTAAATGTGTAGCATAGTCACCCTTGCACCAATGGATCTCCCATCACAATAAAAAAAGTCATGCATTTAATGATAAAGTGAGGCCATCATCATTGGCCCCCATGCAAAAGAGTCCTCCTATAGAGCATCTGGTGCCATGTTAGGCCCTATCTTGGGCTAAACCCTCTATTGTGTTTATCAGGAGCCACCAAACTTGAAGTGATGGTTGTTGCGATCAATCTGAATGTAGAAACGTGACCTCTATACATCTCGAGGTCGATCTGTGATGTAACAAGAGAAATGTTCTCCAACTCCATCACCTTGTGACAGGTGTCAAACCCAAATTCAATATTGTAAATCACTCGCTTGCCATGTATTGACATATACACCATACATCCTCCAAGGTCATGGTTGCCTCACCAGTGGGAAATGAAACGATGAAGTCTCACTGTGCCATCTCTTGCATAGAGTAATCATCATGGCTAGATGTGTCTGGGTGACAGGAAAATACACAACATACCAAAGCCCGATCTCTCCTAGGTGTTCCTAGCACAACTTTGAAAAATCACCCAATCTCTCAAAAATGGTGGGCCTATGCTCATGCGACAACAGTGGTGCGATGACCTCCTACACCCATGACGCACATGACATCAAAAAATTGAAGAAATTTGACTCAATTTGAAAATTTCAGTTCAAAAATCATAATAGTGTCACTATATTTAAATTTCAAATTGTGATGCTTGAAGGCATTTCAAATTGCAAATTGCAAAGTGCATCGCCAAATACATTGGTGTCATGATTTAATCTTTGGAAAACCCTAACCCTAATTTCTAAATCGGCAAGTGCATCGCTATATAAGTATCCATCACAATATAAAATTAGAAACCCTAATTTTAAATTGCAAATAGCATCACCATATACATATGCATCGCTATAATTCATTTTAGCGTTGCCAATTAAAAAATGGGTGTCGCTATATAGTGATGCTGCCAAAGTTTAAATTTCAAAGGGCAATAAATGCATCAAAAAGTCAAATTTCAAATTAATTGTTGAGTTACATACCGGTGGTCCTGAGCCTAGAATCCGCTAATACTCTTAGACTCGGTTGGAAATGTACCTAGGAAGCTCTTGTCACAACATTTTGTTAGAGGGTCAGAGCTCAAATCACAAGAATTTCTTAAGGTGTGAATGCAAAAATGAACTGAAAGTGACCCTTCTTGGATTATTTATGCTAGAAAATTAGGGATTTTTTCCCTAATTTCGCCTTCAAGCTAGGGTTTATCATCATTTTCACTAATTTTTTCCAATTGGAACCTCATTTTGCATCATTTTTTTGCATTTTTGGCATAATTCTTGAATCTCGGAGCCTTTCTAGACCCCTGGGGCAACTTTTAACCTTTATCAAGAAATCAACCCAAAATTCAAAATTTTTGCCCAATTTCTTGAGGGGGCAAGGAATTAGCTTTATCCTTCTGCGGCGGCATCTGAAAAAAATAGTTTTCTTTTTATTTTTTGATTTAGACAACAATTTTAATTTGAAAAGCATCATTCTTTGAACCGAAGCAGTAGGTACCTTGCTTCAAAGAGGGGAAAAATGTAAACACTAAAAAATGTCCTGAATGATATCATACACTTGAAATAGGTTTACTAACATCATTTCCTCTTTAAACCCATCCTCTTTTCACTTAATTAATTAAATTAACCTAGCTAATTTAAGTAATGGCATCATTTTCATCCATTAACCTAATTCATCAATTCAGCTTAATTCATTCCCCCTTCATGCTAACACTTCATCTCATTAAATTAAATACATCAAGATATTTAATTTAATTTCCTAAGTCATCTCATTTAATTAAATAACACTAAGTTATTTAATTAAATATCATTTCATCTCTCCCCCATTCATTAAATTATTTAATTTGATGAATATCACTTTAATTCTTCTAATCTCCTAATTGTACAATTAAACCTTGTTTAATTAACAATTAAACTAATTTTCCTCCAAAAGAGGAATATTCCTTATCCCCTTTTTGCACAATTAAAATTTTCTTTTAATTTGTAAAATATATTTTATCCTCACCCATGAGAATATTCCAAAGAATATTCTCTCTCCTCCAATCAACTCACTTGGCTTCTTGAGCAAGCTAAAACTTTAACCTTTTGAACAAGTCACCTTTAACCTGTGTGAGCAGGTCAAAAGTGTGTTTGTTTGGAGAAAATGTGAGCCCTTGATGAAGAGAAAAACTCACACACAACTCAAATCCACACCATTTAGATTACGACTTAGCAAATGATTAACTCAAAATTGACAATAACTTATGTTGATTTAAACCAACTACAATTTCATTCCACAATAAACTCAAATTTGAAAATAAATCAACTATCCTTATTCAAATCTCATGAAAATCAACAATTACAATTTCAAGAAGCTTCTTTGCCATTCAACTCTTTGACTTCTCATCTGGTCTGACTCCAACCTTGGAAAACATTCTCTCTTTGTTGTTCTTCACACCCTCATCTTTGCATACTCTATACAACCTGCTCACCATCTCTAGCAAACCCTATTATATCTCCACACGACATTTTATTTTGAAGTCTTCAAGTTCAATCTCTACATTTTCGTTGTTTCCCATTACTTCTATCATCTACGCATTTTGGTTTTCCTACGCTCATACTCACACCCCTTCTCTACACACATTTTGGTATTGAAAAACTTGAGCATCTAACTTGTTGGCACCATCTTCTTTTACTCTCTTGGCATGGTCTACCTTCCACTTTCTATCACAACCACCATAGCCTTTACCCTTTCTTGGTGTGACCTCTCTTCAAAATATTTCAAACTCTTGTATTTTTCCCTTTCCACATTGTCGCCTCAATGTTATATTGTGAATTACATCTTCCAAAAAATGCAAATCCTATTCCCTTGTATCACAGCCTCTATCTCTTCATGTCGATCCTGATGATCTAGACAAGCTCTATACTCTTCTATTTCCACTATCACCAGTCCTCCATATGCCCTAGCAAACCTGCATGCCTCATCTTCATTCAAGTTAATCTTTCTAATCCGTGCACTCCTTCAAAACTCTCCTTCCTAACAATTTCTCTAACTCACAACCTCTCTCTGCCTCTTATGTTACATGGGCACCAAATCTAATCTTCAATAATGCATTTCCTTGGCATAGGTTAATGGGGTTTCTATATATCATCCTCTATCTTCCATTAACCATGCCATCTCCTTTATGTCTTCTTCCACTGCCACCCTCTTCCTTACACTTGTATTTTTTATGCCTTATGCAAATACTGAACACTCTTACTTGGCCCACACCCCTTCACCTTCCACTTATGGCGTGGCTTTTCCAATTCATTGACTGTGTTGATTTCATCTGCTTCCTTATCTTCAACTTCCACTACGCTGGACACTTTTCAATATGGATTAAAGAAGAATCTTTACAATAACGTTTCTTTTGTTGCCTCCATTATTTGGAATCATAATGCCTTTTTTGTTTGAGGAGATTTAAAACTTTAATGCATTGGAGTTCTAACTCGAAAATAAATCTTTCAAGAATAGATATGCATTTACCTTGAATGTCTTTCAAATCTGGTCAAGCAAAGAGAGAGAAGAATGGTGTGTTGCAACAAAAATTTGAAACTACAATTTTTTTTTGGTGATGCAGGATTGCACGTGGTCCCGGATGCTCCTGCATTAGATATGTCGAGTAAGAAAATTTGTGAGCATGGGCTCACAAAGGAGTCAGGTGATAGAACCACCATTTGAGATTGTGAACAATCTCTAGCGAACTCCATTGCTGACAATATGACCTCCTCTGCTAAGTACTTCCTCTCCACTCTACAACTAACCTCTCACATTCCTCTTCTTCTCTCCATGCCCTTCTCTGGCATGTATTCTCTGCAACTCTATCCTTGCAACTTCCATGCTGCAATCACACCTCTGTGATTTTTGATCTCAACTATTCAGGAATCCGCTCACTTGCAATGATACTTTCAAGCTTCTCACTTGCACTTCCAACTATGCGCCTTCCAACCCTCAACCACTAGGACTCTCTACATCTACAGCTATACTTTAGGACTTCACTCGTGCTTCTACTATCAATAGCTTCCATCACAAGCTGCCTCACATTTGACAATCTGCTTGTGCCCTTGAAACCTCTACTCACTTCCCTCTCCACCCTACAAGTCCTAGTGCAAACCACCTCTCTCTTGGTGCTCTATCCATTGGCTTTGATACCACTTGATGAAGAGAAAAACTCACACACAACTTAAATCCACACCATTCATATTACAATGACTCAACAAATGATTAACTCAAAATTGACAATAACTTGTGTCGATTTAAACCAACTACAATTGCATTCCACAATACACTCAAATTTTAAAATAAATCAACTATCTTTATTCAAATCTCATGAAAATCAATAATTACAATTTCAGGTAGCTTCTTTGTCATTCAACTCTTCAACTTCTTGTTTAGTCTAACTCCAACCTTAGAAAACATTCTCTCTTTATTGTTCTTCACACCCTCATCTTTGCATACTCTATACAACCTGCTCACCATCTCCAGTAGCCCCTATTGTATCTTCACATGATATTTGATTATGAAGTCTTCGAGTTCAATCTCTACGTTTTCATTGTTGCCCATTACTTTTATCATCTACGCCTTCTGGTTTTCCTATGCTCATACTCGCACCCCTTCTCTACACACATATTTTAATATTGGAAAACTTGAGCATCTAACTTGCTGGCACCATCTTCTTTTACTCTCTTGGTGTGATCTCCCTTCCACTTTCTATCGCAACCACCATAGCCTTTCCCCTTTCTTGGTGTGGCCTCTCTTCAAAATATTTTGAACTCTTGTATTTTTCCCTCTCCACACTATCGCCTCAATGTTATATCGTGATTACATCTTCCAACAAATGTAGATCCTATTCCCTTGTGCCCCAACCTCTATCTCTTCATTTCAATCCTAACAATGTCGACATGCTCCATACTCTTCTATTTCACTATTTCCAGTCCTCCATATGCCTTGGAAAACATGCATGCCTCATCTTCATTCAGGTTAATCTTTCTAATTTGCACACTCCTTCAAAACTATCCTTCCTAATAATTTCTCTGACTCACGACCTCTCTCTACCTCTTATGTTACATGGGCACCAAATTTGATCTTCAATAATGCATTTCCTTGGTGTGGGTTAATGGGGTTTTTGTCTATCATCCTCTATCTTCCATTGACCATGCCATCTCCTTTCTTTCTTCTTCCACCGCCACCCTCTTCCTTACACTGGTTTTTTTTATGCCTTATGCAAATACTGAACACTCTTACTTGGCCCACACCCCTTCACCTTCCACTTCTGGCATGGCTTTTCCAATTCATTAACTGTGTTGATTTCATCTGCTTCGTTATCTTCAACTTCCACTATGTTGGACACCTTTCAATATGGATTAAAGAAAGAATCCTTACAATAACATTTCTTTTATTGCCTCCATTATTTGGAATCATAATACCTTTTTTGTTTGATGAGATTTAAAAATTTAATGCATTGGAGTTCTAATTCCATAACAAATCTTTCAAGAATAGATATGTATTTACCTCAAATTTATTCTGAATCTAATCAAGCAAAGATAGAGAAGAATGGTGTGTTGCAACAAAACTTTGAAACTATAAGTTTTTTGGGTGACACAGGATTGTACATGGACCCAGATGCTCTTGCATTAGATCTTGATTAAAACCCATCATGCATTCTCATCTATTGATGAGAATCCATGATCCATGCCTCTTCTTCCTTCCATCCTTGACTGTTGATTGATCTTTTCGATCTCAACCATCTATTTCTCATTTTATTTCCTATAAATAGGTCACTATTTAGAGACAAGTGGATCCATCTTTCAATTGTAAACTTATGTTGTTGGACTTGTTAGAGTAATTGGTTATTTACTTGATTAATTAAACAATATTTGGTTAATTAATTAAGTTCCCTTTTATCTCTTTTACACTTAAGCTAACTTTAGGTCCATAATAATTAATTATTTTATTAATTATTAATGTGCAAGCCTAGGGTTTTCCTTTTTAGGTTTTTTTGACCTATATGAGGTTGTAAACTTTTCTTTTGTAAATTAACTTCTTTTACACATTGGAAATATAGAGCTCCACATCTTTGAGCATTTTTTCTATGTTGCTTCTCTTTGCTTCTCCCTGTAACAGGTATTTAGCTTGTAGAGATCATTAAGCTCCTTCATGGTATCAGAGCAAGAGGTCTGCAACTCCCTATCTTGTTTTGAGATTTTGCATTAGAAGCTGGGGTTCAAAAAAACCAGGCGAAAAAAAAAAAGAAAACAAAGGGTTCTTAAAAAAATTTGAATTTTTTTTTATTTGTGGCTTTGCACCCACGGTATGCAGGTACCGCAAGCCCTGCAATTTTTTTTGGAGTTGTGCCCACAGTACGTAGGGTACCGTGGGCCCTGCAGGCAGTAGTACACTGCCGACCTCCATCCAACTCCGCCGTCCATAGCCCCCGCCGAGATCCAACTCCAGTGCCATCGTTGCCGCCACTGGGTTTCCCAGCCAACGCCGTTGCCGCTGCTCACCACTCCCCTCTGGGTTTCCCAATCGCCACCATTGCCACCACTCACCACTCGCCGCTAGGTTTCTCGGCCGACGCCGTCGCCACTGCTCACCGCCCGTCGCCGTTGCCGCCGCTCTGAACTCCTGGCCCGCCGAGCTCCTAGCTCATCGAGCTCCCTGCCAGCCTGTGCTCCCAATGTGCCGGTCACATTGGTGACCAAGGGCTTCGGCCCTCCATCTACCGCCAGCCCCTTGGTCGCTCAGTAGACCAGGGGCTTATTTTTTTTAGCCCCTAGGGCTTAAAGGAGGCAGAATTGTGCTTTTTCAGGAGACTTCATGAAATCGGGTCTAAAATCGGCATACGGTCTCTGTTCTTTTCAAACAAGATACCGTTGGAAATTTAATTCCGTGTCGGACGTCATGGTACTAGTAATTTTTTCCAGATTTTATGTTTAACTATATTTTTTTTTCCAGTCAAAGTGGGGTCTTTTTTCTGCACTTTCGGTGCCATAGAAGGTGCAAATGGACTCCGTTTTTCAAAAAAGAATAGGCGTTGGAAAGCTCTCAGGATGCTCTATTCAGATATATAATCTTTTTTCTTAGAATTTTCTTCAGGTACATGAGAATTTGTTTTGAAGCATTTTTTGTTTATGCATTGCTTCCTCTTTCTTAGTTTGTACTAGGGTTTGGGTTTATCTCTTGTGGGGGGGTGTTTTTTCTTGCTCTCTATCATTTATATCAGAAAAATAGAACACCAAAAATCTCAAAACAATCAAACCCTTATGCATCTTCTATCTATTCTGAAAGATCACATAATAATAAAAAACACAAGAAAGTACAGGTGTAGGGTTTCATGGCAGACTCCTTAGTTGAGTTACTCACATCACACAACTATCACACCTGGAAGTCTCGCATGACGAGGCTTCTCAGGTCATGAGGGTTGTGGTCTTGTCTAGATGAGGTTCAGCCTTAGTTGTAGCATCATTTTGAGATTCTTCAGCACAGGAACAAGATGGATGAAGCTATGGGTTTGCTATCCCTGCACATTTTAGATAGTCTTCTATTTCACCTTGATGCTTTGCTCACTCCTCGAGCCAATTGGTTGAAGTTTGAGACACTTTTTGGGACCATTAATGAGTTCTGAGCATTACAGATTGAGGCAGAGCTAACTTCACTATTACCTGAATCATTTCCCACTATTGAGGACTTTTTGACCAAGTTCAAAACTATCTGCACTATTTTACAGGGTTGTGGCAAGAATAAGTTAGACACATAGTGCATTTACTTAATCCTTTCGAAGCTTCATGGTCCATTTCAGATATTTGCTTCTTCATTCTATTCCACCATGGATGGCCTGGGTTCTCATTTTACCATGCCTACCTTTGATGTGTTTTGTGAGCGTTTGTCTCATGAGCAGTCACACCTTTCTTAGATAGATATGCTCTCAGGATCAAAGAACAAAGCATTGGTTGCTCAGTCATCTAAGGAGAAATAGAAGCAGAAACCGAAGCCCAAGAAAGATTCTACAGGCAGTGAGCATTCCTCCAAACCACCTCCTAAGTCTGATTCCAAACCACTTAATCTGAAATAGGGGAAATCTTTGAAGTCTGGTGAGTCTTCCTCCAAGACTAAGAAGAAATCAGGAGACACTTGTAGCTTCTGTGGCAAGGAAGGACATCTAGTTTCCAGGTGTTGGAAATGATTAGAGGCTTTAGAGGAAGCCATGCAACAACATCATATCTCCTCACCTCAGTTGTCTTCTCCTTCCACAGGGAAAGGCCATGCTCTCACTGCTCGAGCATCAACCTATGGGTCCACTTGGATTTTAGATTCTGGTGCTTCTCACCATATGACTCACTTATTAGTTGGTCACTTCTCTTGCCTCTTATGGTACTTCACAGATTGCAGTGGGTGACTCTACACAACTTTTAGTCTTGGGTTTAGGTTTTGTCTCTTTGGATGGGGGTACTCTACAAGATGTTCTGGTTGTTCCTAACATATCGACGAACCTCCTGCCCATTTATCAAATTTTCCATTCTGGCTCTAGTAAGACAGTTGTGTTCTCACCACATGATGTGGTTATTCGGGACCTCCATGACTCCGATTTGGTTGTGGCTACTGGGTATGTTGACACTGCATCTTGTCTTTACAGATTTGATGGATTTGAACCTTTTGAGGGTACAGGTTCATCTCTTATAGCACATGTAGATTCAGTGAGTAAGCTTTGGCATGAGCATTTGGGCCATGTCAATTATAGATATCTTCAACAGATGAGTACACAGGCACTTGTTCTTGGTCTTCAATAGATTTCTTACATAGATGGTGTTTTTCATGGGTGTGTGCTTGGCAAGCATCACATGGATCCCTTTCTGAAGGGAAGCGCCACTCGTGCTTTGGCACCCTTGGAGTTGATTCATAGTGACCTCATGTCATTTCCCACTCCTTTTTTCTGGGGCCAAGTATGTACTCACATTCATTGATGACTTCTCCAGACACACATGGGTGTACTTTCTTAAGTACAAGTCTGATGTCTTTGATTCCTTTCGAATCTTCAAGACATTTGTAGAGAAGCAGTCTGGACTTTCTATTCGGTGGATACGTACAGATAATGGGGGGGAGTATGTGAATCAGGCTTTCAGAGATTTTTGCATTGAGCATGGTTTGCAGCATCAGTTTACTGTTCCCTACACCCCTCAGCAGAATGGTGTCGCTAAGAGAAAGAACAAGACTTTATGGGAGATGGTGAATTGTATGATTCAATCCAGGTCCATGGATCTATCTTTTTGGGCTGAGGCAGGTAATTGTGCCAACTATATTCAGAATCAGATGCCTCACAAGGTGATTTAACATATGACTCCTGAGGAGGCTAGGTCTCATGACAAGCCTGATGTTTCATCATTTCGAGTATTTGGTAGTGAAGCATGGGCATTTATTCCTGATGCTCAAAGGAAAGCCATGGAGCGGAAGAGTCGACCCCTCATTTTTGTCAACTACTGTGAGGATGTTAAGGCATACAGGTTGTTTGATCCTAATTCTAGAGAGGTCCTATTTCGACGAGATGTCCAATTTGATGAGTGCCTTCCCACAGTGGATACCCTATCTCCAGTGTCTACTTCACTACCTACTCCTCACACTGTAGCTCTTCAGGATTATGTTGATGATGATTCTGATGAGGATGCTGATGATCCCCCATCTCCACCTCCACTTGCTCCACCTCAAATGCCCAAATGGGATTGCTTTACTATTGAGGCAGCAGGATCTATGGCAGGTGATCCTTCAGACACTCATCGCACCCGTTCTCATACTGCGGGTTCTAGTCTTTTGAGTTATTCTCTTTCAGAGGATCGTCAGAATTTTTCAGAGGCGACAGGTCACCTTGAGTGGGATAGTGCTATGGAGGAGTATTCTTCTTTGATGAGGAATAGTACTTGGGATCTCTGTCCTCTTCCTAAGGGCAGAAAGATGGTTTGGTGCAGATGGTTGTATCGCACCAAGTATGCTGTTGATGGTTCTATTGATAAGTACAAAGCACGTCTTGTTGCGAAGGGTTTCTCGCAGGTTGAGGGTATTGATTACTATGAGACATTTTCCCCTATCATCGAGATGAATTCTATTCGCTTTGTACTATCACTTGCAGCTTCTAGGGTTTATTCCATTTATCAGATGGATGTGAAGAGTGTGTTCTTACATGGTGACCTACAGGAGGAGATCTATATGGAGCAGCCTCAGGGATTTGTGCAAGACGCTTCTTTGGTTTGTAGACTTCGACGTTCATTATATGGTCTCAAATAGGCCCCTCAGGCTTGGTATGAGAAGATGGACTCTTTTTTGCTCTCCACTAGTTTCACACGCGGTCATTCTGATCCCACAGTCTATATTCAGAATCTTGAGGGTGAGATCTTGATTCTTGTGCTATATGTTGATGATCTTCTCATCACATGTAGCTCATCCTCTATGATTTAACATACTCAACGAGCTTTGATGGAGCAGTTTGAGATGACAGATCTTGGTCTTCTGCACTATTTTCTTAGTCTTCAGGTGATTCAGTCTTCTGATGGGATCTCCATTTACCAGCATAAGTATGCTCTTGATCTACTTCAACACTTTGGCATGCTTGATTGCAAGCCTGCCCCCACACCTTTTTAGTTAGGGGTTGTTTTGACTACTACTTGCCCCACTCCTTCAGTAGATTCTACACTTTACAGGCAATTGGTTGGCAGTTTGTTGTACCTGACTCACACTCGTCCTGATCTTTCCTTTGTGGTTGGCCTTGTCTCTCGATTCTCCCATGATCCTCATGAGAGTCATTGGCAAGCTGCCAAACGTATTTTGATGTACATTCAGGGCACCATTTCTTATGGCATTCACTACACATAAGGGGATCCTCACATTGTTGGCTACACTGACTCAGATTGGGCTGGTGATGTTAATGATCAGAAGTCTACTTTTGGCTTTGTTTTATATCTTGGCTCTGGTCCTATTACATGGTCTTGCAAGAAGCAGACTGCTCATTCATTATCATCTACAGAGGCTGAGTAACGAGCTGCTGTGCTCGCTAGTCAGGAGATTTATGGCTTCGACAGTTGATGACTGAGTTTGGTTTTCCTCCTGATAGTCCCACTATTCTTTGGTGTGACAATCAGAGTGCTATACACATTTCTCACAACCCGGTGGAGCATCAACGGACGAAGCACATTGAGCTTCATATGCATTTCATCAGACAGTTGATTCAAGATGGTTCTCTCATCTTGGAGTATATTCCCATTGTCGAGCAGGTTGCAGACATCTTCATGAAGCCTTTTGCCTCACTGCACTATCTTCAGTTGCACTCTATGCTTGGGGTGAAGGAAGTTGTCCGTGGGGGGTCTTTATGATGCCTTCCTTCCTTCATGCTTCTTTTAGCATGTTCTTCTATCTCTTTTTGGAGAGGAGTTTTTTCCCACTAGGTTTTCTCCTTTTTCTCCGTTTCATAGAGATTTCCTTGTACTTGGGTTCCTGATCTGGCCTTGTTGTCGAGACCCATTGCTTTTTTCTTTTAGTAGCTTCTTCTAGGTTTTAGCTTCTCCCTAAGTCTAGCTTAAGGGGGGGTGTTAGAGTAATTGGTTATTTATTTGATTAATTAAACAATATTTGGTTAATTAATTAAGTTCCCTTTTATCTCTTTTACACTTAAGCTAACTTTAGGTGCATAATAATTAATTATTTTATTAATTATTAATGTGCAAGCCTAGGGTTTTCCTTTTTAGGTTTTTTTGACCTATATGAGGTTGTAAACTTTTCTTTTGTAAATTAACTTCTTTTACACATTGGAAATATAGAGCTCCACATCTTTGAGCATTTTTTCTATGTTGCTTCTCTTTGCTTCTCCCTGTAACAGGTATTTTAGCTTGCAGAGATCATTAAGCTCCTTCAAGACTCACTTGCATTCACACTCACTTTTTACTCACTTTTAGCTTATTTTACTTCATTTTAGTTGCATAATAGCTTAACGCATCCATTCATGACTTCCATGCATCCATCTTAGCTTGTTTATAAATTAGGGTTTCCATCTTTTAGCTTAGAATTAAATCTTAGATTAGCTTAGAAATTGCATAGTTAGATCAATTTTAGCATAAAATCATGTTACTTTAACTTGCATCATGTTTAATTTAGCATAAATCAGGTTTTATTCCATTTATCACAATGGTTTCATTGGTTCTCTTCCATAGGTTTGATTGAAACATGCTCACAAATCACGAGATTGGGAAAGGGTTGGTTTTCCACATCAACACAACACCAATTCCAAAATAGGATAAGTTTCAAATGGGTTAGAGTAGGAATTTAATTGCTTTCATAGTTTGTAATTTTCAATTTCAATAAATGCTTAGTTTAACTTTCAATTTGAATGATCTTGTTTGTGATTGAGGTTTAGTGGCTAAATTATGCTTCGATTCATCATGGATCAAGCGTAATTGACACACACTAAAAATCCTTGGTCCCAGAAGGTAATTTGAAATGCATTTAATAGCTTTGACTTGGTCTTTTATCTGAAACACCAAATGGCACCCAAGAAGTTTATATGGTGCCAAAATATGAATAATTGCATAGCTTTAGAAGTCTGTTTTGAGAGCTTTTTCCAATGATGGAGGCCAAATTTAAATGGGAGAATAAGTGAATTAGAAGCTAGCATAGAACGAGTTGCCCTATGTGATTATTTACCTTGTATATCTAAATTATACTCTTGTTGTCCAAGATAGAAGCGATTTGTTGTGCAGTATTGCTAAGTATTAAGTTTATAATTTTCCACCTTTTACTTACTTTGCCAAGTCAAACCAAATGAGATGAGAAGTGTCAAATCTATTACCCTATTTCTAGCCTTTAGATGCTGATTTTTGTGTATAAATAGAGGTGTTCTTTACCTCAAAGGGACACATATCTACATTTTGTTGTTATTTTCTAAATATTTCTGCATTCTTTTGAGTTTTGTGTGAGACTTTGAGAGAGGTTTTGCAAGATTTTTAGTGAGAGGTTTTGTGAGGGTATTTGGGAAGAGAGTAAGTGATTGTTGCTAAGTCGAAATCTGATTTGAGTAGACTAGGATTGGAAACCAACTAGTTTGAATTGGAGCTTTGCATTTACAGGCATGTTGAATCTTACTCTTTTATGCTTTGATTGACTTTGGAATGATTCTATGATTTGCTTGTTTTTATTGGAAAACATAATATGTTATTAGGGAAAGATTATTTTCAACCTAGATGTGAAATTGAAAGTCACTTTTTTATAGTTTAGATTATCTATTTCTTGAGTGTTTGTAGATACTCCATATTAAGGAGTGGGTGTATATATATAGTACTAAATAATTCAATAGATTGGATTCTATATAGCTAAAGCTAAATTTGTGAAGATAGACTATGGAAACATGTTTTACCTATTAGATGAGTCATAGTGAACTTAAAGTATATAGGTTATTCCTAGGATTAGGTTGAATCCAATGAAGGGGATAGCCTATGCATAAAATATGAATGGTCATAACAAATCAAAAATATAACCATGCCTTTCTTCAATAGAGGTTTCTAATGATACATCAATTATATGTGAAGTTTTTGCTAAAAAACTAAATTTTTTGGAACTTATAAATTAAGGTATATTGCTTTGATCAATATTAAGATTCAATCACATCCTCGTCAAACACCATCGTCTTAAAAGAATCAAATTAATCCTTCCATCCTTTTAAGAATTGAATTAACTCTTAGAAAGGGATGGATTGAAGCCTCTAAACCAATGGGGTGATCCCATAATAGTATGTACCACTTGTAGTACAGGGAAAAATATGAGCTTTATGCATTCAAAATTATAAAATATCTTCAAATGAAGTACTTTCCATCGAAGGTGTATGTCATCATGACCTTCAAATGAAAAAGAGATTTGAATGAAGGTGCACATGTTCTAATGAAGTCCATTTTTATTCATTCTTAAAGGTTTCATATTCAAAATATTTTATGGATGGGACCTTTGAACTTTATTCATTCAAAGGTTTTATTGATGTCCTTTTTCTACTCAACTATTTTTTGAAAGAAAATTCCATTTTGAAGCAAGGGTTGAACCATCAAACAAAGTCACAATGATACAAGTTTTTTCATGATCATAGCTCTAACAATAAGCTTTTTGAAAAGTATAATTTGTAATATATTTTATTTAATTATGTAAGATGGGGGAAAACATTCTAGCGTAGATAAAGTGACAACCACAACACTTCTAAGCTAAAAGCCTCATCTAAAACAAGAGAATACAAGCAAATGGAGTAATCAAAATGAAAACAAATAAAATAGAGTACTCCCCATTGCAGTTGATTCCTTCTCTTGTCTCTCTTATTTCTTCTTTTGCCAATATTTCCCTCAGATTTATTGTTGAAGTTGTGCAAATGCCTGCAAATAGTAAGCAAGAAAGTTAGAGAAATATGGCTATTAAGGCAAAAATGGAGGAGGAGGGCTGATTTTATAAACAACCATTCAAACAGACGGTTGAGATCAAACTTCTAGAAATATGCCAAGATCAACGATGGAGGTTGATACACTAGAAAGTGGTGGGATATTGATGGTTATGACATTGATGGCTATGATGAAAACACCTATGACGGAAATGGCTATGACAAAGATAAATGAGCAAGTGGGAGGAAATGGATGAATTAAAAATTGAAAGATAATTAATTCACAAGAAAGGAATATTTGGCCAAGTGGAGGATAAATAATTCATTTGAATTACTTATTTGAGAAAAAGAAGAAATAGGGCATTTAATTAAAACAATTTGCATAATTATTCTAATTAAATGAGAGGAAATATGAAAAGGGGATTAAATAATTAAATTGATTTAATTATTTAATACAAGAGACACATGGAAAACTAAATAATTTTGGAAATTATTTAACAAATGGAAGAATTAAAGTGGGGAATGAATAGTTAAATAATTAAATAATAATTACTTAACCATAGACGAAAGATGACAAGCAAAATAATTAAATAAATAATAATTCATTTAATTATTGGAGAAAGGGGGATATTAGCGATGCAATTAATTTATTTTAATTGATGAGGATATAATAAAGATTAGAAAGTGAATTAATTAAATAATTAAAATTATTTAATTGTTAGAGGACGACAACCAAGAAAAATGATGTTTGCAAACTTAGGACATTTTACGGTGTCTACAAATTATTTTTATTTTTCTAATGAACACAAGTTTTCTACCAAACATAAAGGTCTTTGCTTGATGCATATGAATTTTTTTTAAAAAGTCTAGAAAAAATATTTAAAATATGTCCGCACTCTATATTGACATGCTTACTTAAAAGAAAAAGATATATACAAAAAAGTTGTGTTATGAAATAATGTTATATAAATTATAAATAATCTAAATTAAAAATTAATAATACTTAAATATACAAAATAAAAAGAAAAAATTAATGAATTATATTTAATAAATTATAATTAAAAAAAAAAGTGTTATGGATTAAGACCACTCATTATAAAAGCTATAAAGTATAAAAAATAAGTTAGTAATTTTTTAAAAGAGACAAGCTGTTATTTAAAATTGAAAAATATATTTAGAATCTACATAAAATATATAAAAGATCACTAGTACATGCCACCTTTAAATTCTTAATAGTTTTCTTGCTAAAGTAATGAAAAGTAAAAATTCAGTTAAATCAAAAGGTTGTAGCTCAATTGGTTGAACGGGTACAATTATTGAAAATGATGGCATCTTCCTTGATTATGCTATCTACTAAGGCTCAAACCCTCAAAGGTACAATAAGTAAGGCGTGAGTTTAGGATCACGCCTTGAGTGACTTTCGGTGGAATAGGTAGTCCTTAATCCTTGACTCTCAACCACAGAGGGAGGCATGAGTTTAGGATCATGCCTTGAGTGACTTTCGGTGGAATAGATAGTACTTAGTCCTTGACTCTCAACCAAAGAGATTTCACCCAAAGGCTTGTACTCTCATATCAAATAGTTAAAATGATTATGTAGGTTTGATATAAAGTCTTCCAACAACAACAACAAAAATCAATTATAAATATTGACTTGAATGCCCTATTAGACTAAAAAATAAGACATACTATTATAAAATCACCTATAAAAGAATTGACGAATGAGAAGATCCAAAAATGACCCTATTGACTTGAATGTCGTATTAGACCAGAAAATAAGACACACTATTATAAAATCACCCATAAAAAAATCGCCGAATCAAAAGATCCAAAAATGACCCTCCCCTCACTATCACCAAATTGTAAAAGGTCAAAAGAAAAAAAAGAGATTCTACCCCAGAATAGTGCCTGAGCCCACCACATTGTAGACCAAAGCAACAAAAAATACCAATGATACATAAGCCCCCCACTATTTTTATAATATAATATATCTTTTGACTACATATATCCTATCATTTTCCATATGTATTGATAATAAGTTGGATTTTTCCCTACTCAACTTCCAATTGAAATTTGTCCCCATATAAAATACATGATAAGCCTTCACCATCAATACCACATCTTTGCTAATAAAATAGTTCCACTCTTTTTATGCCATTCTACATATCTTTGTCCAAAATAACTTGAAAAGATTTTGTCGGACTCCACTTGCTTTTCATGCAACTTGTTGCCCATGTCGTGTAAGACCAATTTCCACATTTGGCTAATTAAAATTTAAATTAGTTGGACAACTTTCAATTTTCTTCATTTAATAATTGCAATGGCTGCAAATTGCATGGTATGTACTTTTTCCACTTGTAAATAGTGCTATACAAGTGGCCATGTTTTAAGGTAAAAGTTGCCAAATAATTTGAACGCATTGATTTTAATTTTTTAAATTTTAAAGTATGTGGTTGTTAAAATAGTTTTAAATTTTAAGATTCAAATATAAACTAATTCAAGTGGACAATTTATTAATGTGTATGATATAATATTGTATTTCAGAATATCAAAGATTTGTATTATTAATTTACATCGACATCTTAAATATCATTTAGGTATATTTTTTTTCTTGTCTTTAATTATTTGATATGAGTTTGATCAAAGGAAAATAATATTTTCTTAACAAATTCTTAAACAATGTCTATTAACGTCGTACCTTTGCACACATAAGTTGTAAAGATTTAGACAAAAATATTCGAAGTACAATTATGTGAAGATGTGAATAGAATTTACGTTTACAAGTAAAATTTTAAATCCACATATATATAATTGTACGAAAATATCAAACATAAAATTATTAATAAAAAACAAATAGTATTATTATAGAACAGCAATATTATATTATTAATTTACATCAACGTTCTTAGGTATCATTTAGGTATATTCTCTTCTTGTCTTCAGTTATTTGTTCTCTAGCTTTCATTCAGTAATATGGATTTTGATCAAAAGAAAATAATCCTTTCCTAACAAGTTCTTAAACAATGTCTATTGACACCATACCTTTGCAAACACCCCCTTGCAAAGATTTAGACAAAATTATTCAAGTACAATTATGTGAAGATGTGAATAGAATTTACATTTGCAAGTAAATTTAAAATCTGCTATATAAAACCCTACAAAATATTAAACATAAAATTATTAATAAAAAACAAATAGCATTATTATAGAACATCAATGTTGTATTATTAATTTACATCAGTGTACTTAGGTATCATTTAGGTATATTCTATTCTTGTCTTCAATTATTTGTTCTATAGTTTTCATTCAGTAATATGCGTTTGACCAAAGGAAAATAATCTTTTCCTAACAAATTCTTAAATAATGTTTATTGCTGCGATACCTTTACAAATGCAAGTTGCAAAGATTTAGACAAAATTATTCAAAATACAATTATGTTAAGATGTGTATAAGATTTACCTTTGCAAGTAAATTTCAAATCCACATATATAAGACCCTACAAAATATTAAACATAAAATTATTAATAAAACAAATATTATTATTATAGAACATCAATATTGTATTATTAATTTACATCAACGTTCTTAGGTATCATTTAGGTATATTCTTTTTTTGTAGTTTTCATTCGGTAATATGGGTTTGGCTAAACAAAAAATAATCTTTTCCTAACAAATTCTTAAACAATGTCTATTGACACCATACTTCTGCAAACAAAAGTTACAAAGATTTAGAGAAAATTATTCGAAGTACAATTATATGAAGATGTGAATAGAAATTTCAAATCCACATATATAAAACCCTACAAAATATTAAACACAAAACTATTAGTAAAAATAATAATTAGTATGTATTATTAATTTACATCAGAGTTCTTAGGTATCATTTAGGTATATTCTCTTCTTGTCTTCAATTATTTGTTCTATAGTTTTCATGGTAATTTGGTTTGACTGAAGGAAAATAATTTTTTTCTAACAAATTCTTAAACAGTGTCTATTGACACCATACCTTTACAAATGCAAGTTGCAAAGATTTAAACAAAATTATTCAAAGTACAATTATGTGAAGATGTGTATAGAATTTATGATTTGTAAGTAAATTTCAAATCCACATATAAAACTGTACAAAAATATCAAATATAAAAGTACAATTATGTGAAGATATGTATAGAATTTAATGTTGTAAATAAATAAATCAAATCCACATATATAAAACTATATATCAAATATAAAATTATTAATATATAAACAATTATTTAACACCTCTCAAAAGTTTAACAAATTAATAAATCATTTTAAAACATCCATCACCAAAAAAATATCAAGAAATTTTAGATTATATTTTTAATATTTTATTTTCAGACATTTCCTTTCATTAACATGACCGATCCCAATTCTTTTAATTTCTAAAGGTAATTGATTATCTTACTTAATTGTTTATTATTCTTGCATTTTTATATTTTGAAAAGGTTTTTAAGGTGGTTTATTTTCCTTTTCAATACTATAGGAGATGCATTATAATTAATATATTTTTAATAGCAAATGGAGCTTTCCACATTACATGCACCGTTCATTAAAGTATGGTCGATAGTCTTTCACAAATAAAATATCATAGAAATTCCCAACCATATTAAACTATTGTAAAAAAATCATGATTTTTGAAGGAAAGCTTTATTATTAATATTTTATTATTTTGGAGTTTGTTGTGCATAATTTGTTCATGATTAATATACAATGCAAATTTACGGGGATACTATAAAAAATATAATGTCAATTTCATATATTTATTTTAATTATAATAGTGAAAATTATATATTTATATTAATTTTCATATTTTGGATTAATGGTAATTAGGTTGTCTTTAAATGTATTGATTATTATGTAAGATGTATATTTTGTGTTAAATTTAGTAAACAATTTTATCTTAGTTTACTTCCATTATCAATAATCCTCAAGATCAAGAGCCAATCTCTACATCTAATCATTCATTATCTTGAATTATATTCGCTAGTGTGAAATTGATCTAGGTGGTTTTGCTATTGTGGATTTAAACCTCAAACCTTAAAATTTGAATTTCTTTATTTATCCACGTTTCTCTCCCTTACTAGTTGTTATGGGATGGCCAAAGTGTAATTTAATTTAAATTGCACACTAGGATGATATGTATATAAATACTAATCCTAGTTCCAAATAAATGTCTAGGAGTCATCAAAGAGCACATCTACGAGTTCTATTGCAAGTGGATAAAATAAATTTATATTAGCATCACATCATCATCTTAGAAACATATTGCATGCTTGCTTGTTGTCCTTAACATTTATTTTTAACTTTTGAACTAGTTCATCTAGAGATTTAACTAAGGAGAACATGATCCTCACAATTTAGTAGAATCCCCAAAGGTGTTTGTAAACACCGACTATCCTTACACAAAATTAAATATTAAAAATAAGATGAACAAGTATTAGACTACAAAGTGATCACATATCAAATTTGATTGTTATATGTTTAGACTTGATCATCAAGTTTACATCCACACAATCTAGGATATCACTATTGCACTCATGGAAGTGAATCAAAACAATGTACAATCAAACATATAGGCCAACAATAGGTTACAAAGTATGGCATATAGATGAATAAGTCTTTGATATATACATAAAGACATCAACATCAAAATTAGAGCTAATTATCAATGCATTTAAATTATTCATTTTTTTATTTGAGAAATAATTATAAAATTTATTTCAATTATCAGTCTTATCTCTTTTACAGGTTAATTGTTTGATTAATAGAATGTATTTACTTAGTTAAAATGGATAATTTCTTGTAGAGGCATCTTTCCCTCTACAATTTTTGCAAACTCATATAATCTTACACCATGTACTAGGGTTTCATCCTTAAGGTTTATTCCTTCTATATGAGGTTTTTAAATTGATACACATTTTCTTCAAATCTAACTAGGGTTTGGATCCACCTTTTATTGCATGTCATAGATCTATTTTGTTAGGGTTTAATCTTTTATTACTTGTTCTTTCTTTGATTATCCTATCCACCCTTCGACTTTTTTTTTATTGATACATTGTGGGTTTCCCTAGAATTTTCTCTATCACATCTTCATGCATATATTATTGGTTTTGACATGTCTTCATGCTTTGTTACATTTGATGCATTAATCCTTTAGACTCTCTTGTATTTTTATACTAGGTATGAAGATATATTTTTGGATAGGTTAATGTATGATATTAACCTTACAATCCTATGCCTAATGTTCATATGGGTAACCAATACTCTTGGAATGGGTATTGTTGTCACTTGGAATTACACCCTTGTTGAAATTACTCCTAAGAATTCGAGTGAAACATGGAACTGATCTCAAGTTGTGGGACCTTGTAGTTGGGATCAAACCTCCAAAAGAAGATCAAATTTCTTTATAACCTAAGTGTAATAGAGTTGATCCACCCAACACTAAGTAAACATAAAACTAACCCTATTCTATCAACTTGTAGGGGGAAAAGGGAAGAGATAAATTCAAAAATAAAAGGGTGGTGATGCATCGAGATTAAGGGTGTCTTCCTGCCCATTACAAAACAAAGAAGTGAATAGACTGCCATGAGAACTCACACAAGTCTCTATTATATCAACCCATAGAGGTGTATGTTGGTTGTTTTTCTAGCTGATTCCTAAAATTCTCTAAAGAATGGTCATATCTAATGATCAAGACTGTTGATACCCTATATTGTCCTGACCTACAAACAACGCCTTTTTAGTAATTTTCCCTAATGATTAAATAATACCTTATTATTTAATTATTATCAATTTTTATATTCTACTATTAATTAAGTAGTTTTACATTATTTATTTAATTCAAATTCAAATTCATCATTTCTGACTAATTAAACAAATCCCATTTGTTTAATAAACTCTTGATTATGGCGTGGGGGGCCTAGCTTGACTAGCTAAAGCATCTTGTTGTAGGCAAGAGGTCACGAGGTCTAGTCTCCCCCTAAACTCATGGTACCAGAGGGCATGACGCGCCAACGCTATCGGTCACATGAAAAAAGTTTACCAGGTGCATTGTAGTTTATTGGGGGACAGATACTCGACTGATTCCTACAGTCTATAAATAAATAAATAAATAAACTCTTGATTATCCATCACCCCTAACTAATTAAATAAATCATATTTATTTAATAATGTGTTGATTATCATTTTTCTTTCTTACTAATTAAATAAATCATATTTATTTACTAATGTCCTAAATTAACATTATTCTTCCTAATTAATTAAATAAATCTTATTTATTTAATTATGTCATAACTTCACTTATTCTTCTATTTTAATTAAATAGTTATCATGTGATTATTTAATTAACATCAAACACCCTTCTTATATTAAATAATTATTACGAATTATTTTTAATTAAACCCCTTTCCCAATTCTAGATTAAATAATTAAATTAATTATTTAATTCTCCAATATTCACTCTACATTATCTATTAATAAATACTTTTGTTTATTAATTCAATCTTTGTTTGCACATTCCTCTAAAAATTAATTAATTGTTTTATTAATTAATTGTCCTCACACATTTGACTGATCAATCACATCCATTGGTTATTCAATCAACTTTGTTGACTGATCAATTGTATCCACTGATTATTTAATCTAATCCATCGACTAACAAATCAACTCCACCAGTTATTTAATCCAACTAATTAATTATTCAATCCCACTAATTAATTAATCAATTTCCACTAATTATCCAATCAATTCCTTTGATTGGATCGATCAGGCCAATTAACTCTCCAATCTATTTCCTCTCAATGGACCTTGACCATTGATGCTAATCTTTCATATTTTAATCCAGATCATTTATCTGAAACAAGCATTTCTATAAAAGAAATCCTTGTTGCACATTCATGGCTAACCAAAAACTCTTAAAATTCGATGTTTTGCATCATTGCAATCTTCAAATATACTTGAAGCTTCATAGAAATAGAGTAGCATACCCATAACTGAGAGCAAAGCTTACAAAGGAAGAACACTGGAAGTCATTCATGGCAATACAATGAAGGTGAAGATGTCACTTGCTTGAAATATGGTTTTACTTATTATTACATGTTTTCTATTGAATAGATTGGATCTTGTTGAGTAACTAGGATTGCATATAGTGGTTGTGTGCTTCATTTCCTATTAACTCCATGACCTTGGGTCAAATTTCTAGTTTACAATTTGGTGAACCTTATGTGAAAATCACATTTTTTAACTAATTATGTACATATCTAAGTTTTTGTGAAGACACATGAACATTGACACAATCGTGGAAGAATTCTACGCAATCATGGGGTTCTACATTGTAGTTGCTTGACCAATCGACACAATCACCAATCTTAGTGACACATACGTAGTTTGTTGTGACATACCTATCACTTTTCTTTTCTATTTATTTTGTAGGTTGTTGACAATCCACTGCATTCATTCCTTCATAAATCACAATTGACAAACAAAATGTCGTAGTCACTTTCCTCAATGCTGCATCTATGGATTCATGCAATGTAGTCGCTTCTCAATAAAAAAGAACTATTCCTTCCTACATCGTAAGTGACTACTAAAAGAAAAGGGTAAACTAATGATGAATGTAATAGTGTTTACTGATTTTAATTAGTAGAGTAATGTTTTCATGTTACTAATCTTTTTTCTAGCTTGTGGCATTTTCAAATTATCTCACACACTTTAATTTTGGTCCTTAAAACTTGACATGGTCTTTGCACACTTCAATTTTGGTGCTTAAAAATTGACATGGTCCTTACACACTTCAATTTTGGTGCTTAAAAATTGACATAGTTTTTACACACTTTGATTTTGGTGCTTACAAATTGACATGGTTTTTACACACTTCAATTTTGGTGAATAAAAAGGACATGGTTTGGACACATTTCAATTTTGGGGCTTAAAAAGGACATGGTTTGCGCACATTTCAATTTTGGTGTTTAAAAAGAACAACACGATCTCCCACATTTGATTTTTGGTGCTTTTAAAAAGGACAAAAACAACTCTCATTTTTCTATCTTGGGTTTAAAAAGGACAATGTGTTTGAACATCCCATCTTTCATTTGGGGTTAAAATTAACAGAAAAATCGAACACTTAGCTTTGGTGAAATGGAAAAGAACCACTTGATTACTGTTTCTTGTACACTTGCACATGAAGGTGTATTGTTCATAGTATCCTATACCCTTGCACACTTGTGCGATATTAGGTGATGAGAAATAGAAATATTAACCTTCACCATTTTATTTCAAGTAGGAAGCCCACCTTGAGACACATCCTAATAGAGAAATTGTTGAATGCACAAGACAACTGAGAGGGGAGGTGAATCAGTTGTACTTTAAAACATCAAAAACCTCTTTAACATTCAAATATGCATTAGTCCTTAGACCCTGTTACTTTAGTTTTGGTCATTACCCTTAAAACCATCACCACTTTTTAAAATTCTAAGTATGGAGCTTTGTTGGTATTTCCTTAGGTTTCATGAACTTTGGTGGACACTACTAGGGTTATTATAACTCTTTCCTATGTCGATATTCGTTCTAAATTATTTATCTTTATCTTTGTATCCTCCTTTATTATTGGTATTTTATGAAGTTTTTGTAACCTCCCGAGACACTAAAAGCTAAGTGGGGATGCCTAAGTTTCAACATTCAAAAATTTGTCAGACCGTACCAAAGGTTAAGTAAATTTTCAAAAGTCTACTGATGAAGAAAAGCTAAAGAATGAAAGAGAAGTTTCTATGTGTCATCGGTATTCTTGATAGGTTTGGAAACCACTGTCGATCTCCAACAGGGTTTAACAAACCTATTCTTTTGCTGATTATACAAAAATGAAAGTGAAGGCGGTAACATACAAGGTTTTTGTGTGTGTGATAGATTTTATAGGTTCTATGGAACTTTCCTTATTAAGCAAAGCAATAAAATTTTTGATTGAGTATAATCATGGGAAAACACAAATATGTAGAAATTTAACATACTTAGACATTATTATCCAATGCAATGGTAAATTAAAGAGAAGAATATTCTGATAAAAGGAGAACATAATACCAGATTACGAAAAGCTTTATGGGTAAGTGCACCAAGATGGTTCCCAAAAAGGGGGCTTAAGTGGCCACTTTTTTTTTCTGAAATAAGGAAATATTGACCTTGGACATGAAATTGAGGATAGTTACACTCAAAATTTTGAGATGGAACAAAAACAAGGATCGAAGTGCTTTGAGTCTACTTTCTAAACTACTAATTTATTTTGAAAATGGTTGAAATTAAGGGGTTCAAAAGAGGGACGTACAGAAATTGGTGCTATTTTTGTTAGAAAACATAACATAGCAACTCTTGTACGACCTGAGCATGGTGAACTTTTTTGTAGTATTTTTAAAATCACAACAGTCAAAAGTTAGCTAATAGTATCTAGTTGATGCACGATTTTTCTGATAATTTTTTAATGAATATTTGATTTTTTACTAATTTTCTAAGTGGTACTGACAAGTAGAATTTTAATTGTGCTCCTATGTAACTTTTTGAAGGTAATTTTATTTTTTCTTTAATTTTTTTAAAAAAATGTAGAATAGAGTCTAGTTTTAAAATGTAAATTTATTTGAAATTTTGATGAGCGGTTAATTTATAACGAAAAAAAAACCAAACACTACTTTTTGGTGAAAAAGAGACATACAAACAAAATAAATTATGGATGAAAGGCTTAACATTGTTAAAAAGTGAAAAAATTTACATCGTTGGATAGCTAAGAGAGAACCTAACATTACCCATGTGTTTTCTTTTGTTGATATTGAACTAGATGCAATCCTGATGGTGAGCACGAACCCGATTATGTGAAAAAATTGTAGAATTTGCAAAAACACATCTCTGGTCATTGGGAATGCCCTCGAAGCCTCTGGGTTAGTATTCCAAGGCAACTACCAATGCTAAGGCTCGGGGATTCCCAAAGAAAAATATAACACACTTGTGTTATAATGTGAGCACGTTATTTCCTAGTTTTGATCTTGTTATGTTTCATCGATATGCGTCCTTTTGCCTCTTGCATGTCGCTGTAGCATTCTGTTTGTTATGCCGAAACCAAAGAAAATCCTCCTGTCCCAATGTGTTTCGCTGTGACCTCATGGAGTCAGGGAAACATCATGTAGATAATGCTTCATTATACCGAGAGTCACCCCGAACGCCATCTCCCAATCGCTGAGACATAAGAAATTTTCTTACCAAAATGTGCTTCCTTGCTTCATCCATTTCACTATAACTTTGAGATATCGGAGAGACATCTCACAGATTAGACTTTGCTTTACCAAAAATCTTAATTCATCATGAGTCCCTGTGACAAATTGGTTCTCTTGCCGATGTATTCTTTTATCTTATGTGGGTCGCTGTAACATACCGACATCGGGGAGACCTCATACAGAGTGCACTTTGTTTTATCAAAAGACTTTATCCATCTTGTGTGTCACTGAGACAATCCAATTTTCATCCTGACAAATTCCTCATTGTGTTATCGGTGAGATCGAAGGTCACTCATCGAGACATTACTTTGAAAGCCTCAACTCTTACCAATATGCATCCTCCCACCACCGGTCGGTGTGACAATGTATATTTGCTATGACCTCACATCGGAAGCAATATGTTTGGCCAAAGAAACCATCCATGTGTTGTTCGGTAAGACTCCCCTCGAGAACATGCTGACGAAAACCCCGTGTTGACAAGACATAACAACCTCACAGAGATCACATTACGATATTGCCAAGCTCTCGCCGATGAACCTCCACATGCATTAGTCAGGTAGACAATTCAAAATCAATGAGACACTATCTTGATGACCAAAATCTTGCCGATAGGTTCCTCCTCGTTCGCTGAAACCATGTGAAAGTCATGCCGATAGAAACCTACAGGTGAATGTCGATCGCTGTAACAATGAATAAGTCTTGCCGATCACCTACTGCAAACATATGTTAACACATAGGCAACATGGGTCGGGGAGACCTAGATAGATCTATGCCGATATGGACCACAACATGAAAAATGTATGACTTGATGGATTCTATGGGGTCACACGACCAAAATATGGGTAAAAATATCATAAAATGA